>AP028432.1:1683019-1968019 GCA_036509395.1 Antheraea yamamai
CAGTCATTGATGATTTCTTTTTTTTTTTTCTCGCTGCTCAGCAAAGTGACTGTACTGTGCCTGATGGTGAGCACAGTATAATCCAAAAACAACGGCGACTATTTCGCAACTATAAAGAGAATTACTGTCATTTTATTAAGTTATATAATGTAAGAACATCTAGACGCGTGGTAGCGTGTCAAGCCAAGTTCAAGTTAAAATTTCCTTTTCAGTAATAAAAGAAACACAGATGGAATTAGAGAAAATGTTATGAAAACGGTGGAAGAGCTACGAGTGAATGCGGAAAACAGACCAAATTTAACATATTTAGATTTATTTAGGAATAAAAAGATAACTATGGTAACAATAGGTGCCTCTATAATGTGGTTTGTTACAGAAACGTGTTTCTATGGCCTAATGCAATACGTAACGTTACTCGGTTCTAACTTATATATAGTGACAGCCGTTATGGCCCTCTGTGAGGTACGTATTAAAATTTCTTTTATTTATAACATATATGCGAACAATAATAAACTACTTAATAGTTGATCACTTAGTGATTTTCAGGAATTTCGATATAGAAACGAGAAATTTATTTATCTTAATATATGAAATTTTAAGACAACAAGTTGAGTATGAAACATTGAGGAAATCTAAGTGGATTTAATGTAGATGGAAAATAATTATAAAATATTTCAAAAACATTTCAGGTGCCAACAGTTTTTATAGTATTTGCATTAACAAAAATATTGGGAAGAAAAATACCAGCAACAACATAATGTAATAGGAGTGACTGTGACAGTAGTAATTGTAGTAACCTTTTCTCCTTTGGGGTTTGGGAAGCTGTGCACACAAGTATTTTTCTTATCACTCCGGAGTTGTTCCGACAACGGTAAGGAAAGGGTTTGAGTTTAATTGCCGGTAAAGGCGGTGCAATGGTTGCTCCGCTCGTAGCCAACACAAAACCAATCTGGATAACTTCGTTGATATTTGGTGTAATTTCATTCATTGCTGCTGGATTAAGTCTGATGATTCCAGAAACGAAAGGAAAGAAAATGCAGGATACATTTGATAAATAAATTTATCTAAAATTTAAAAGATCGTATTTATTGTAACCCTTGTATATATGTATCACCTCTCGTAGTATTATCAGATATATTTTTTCTTTTATTATTGAGAAATTTGCAATCAGAATCGATTTTACTTGTTTATTGGAGAAATCATTTCGATAACAATAAGCTATAGTCAGACTATAGCGACACAAAGCTAACAGACAACGTAGTGACGTTGTCATCATACAATATGTGTGCACTACAACAAATAACGAGAGAAAAGCGGCATGCTGAAAAGATGAAGCATTCTAGGATGGTATTAAGTGCACAGTGCGACGTGCAAACAACAAAGCACAAAGAAAAATTACTGCCCATTGTTGCTCATTATGTGGACACATTTATTTTATTACTTATTTCTATTGTACACTGCTTATTGTTTTAATTATTTTATTACTCAAATATTATAGTCGTTCTTAGTACCAACTACTCTCTTAGTATCCTCTAATACGATCCTTCTCATACGTCGCGTTTCCCTCCAGTAGCATCTCGAGACTAGGTCCTTCCCTTGGGTTGGATCCCTCGAGTTGTTACTAGCGCGATACAGTGACTTACGTACATCACTTGTACACACATAAGATCATCTCACATACATGCACACATCACAGACATGGTGGAAGGGATTTTCTTTTTTTTGCCTTAGTCGAACTAAATCGATTAGATTAATTCGTTTTCACATCCGAAATACATGTAAGCGTTTGTGAATCATACAATTAAAATTGTATGACTCGCAAACCTATATATGTATGAATAGCTTAGCATAGTTTAGCCAGTTAGATTCGCTGTATAGAGACAACAGGCCAAACTGAGATTTGCCGTGCACCCTTGAATTAGTTGTCAAAATAAAATCGGTTCGCCGCGAGTAGTCCAGTGGAACTGTAAAGGCCTTGCTAGGTCAACAGTATTAGCAGTTTGAGAAAGAAAATACTCTCTTAGAGCTTGTATTTTACCACTTTATGTCTTTACACGTGTTTATTTTGTAACCAATATAAATATTGTCGTCCTGCTAAAGTAGTGACGCATTAGTGCTCTAGAATTATGTTTAATACATCCTTAGCATCTATTAACTTTAACATAATGACAATTTTATATTTTAATTATATAGTTATTTCTATCGACTGGTATGTTATACATTCTTAGTTGAGAACGAATTATAATAAAAATTACTTCAAAACGTTTTGGATATTATTTCTATGTCCGAATACTTTAATTATTACTAACGGGCTCGGTGGACGTTGTCCCGCCCTGTTAATAAAAAAAACTTTAACAAATTATATACCTAAACCTCATGAATAACCGTTTCTACTGGTGAAAACCGCATGAGAATTTATTGAGTAGTTTTTTAATTTATTGCGAGCAGACATACGCTGCAGAGGACTTTGTTTTATACTACGTAATGATAATGAAGATGAATGTGCATGAAATGCATAATGTACTCATAATTAACGTATTAAAGTTTATAATTATTAATACTGTATTCTTTTTAAATTGCCTTCGAACTTTACGTCTCCTTTTTTTAGAACATATGATGAGTATAGTGAGTTATCCTTAAAATATAGATATATGCCCTCAGAGACTTTTTTGTAGATCTATAAAGGGGGTATATCCCAACATATATTGTTTTGTTGTATCTCAAAAGTATTACGCAGCATTTTCGATGAAATTCCCAGGCGGCTTGAATTTTCCCCACGTTTCCAACAGTTATCGCTGTACTTTAACCAATTTACTCAAAACCTTGACAAATTATATACCAAAACCTTTCACATGAATCACTTTATCCACTGGTGAAACCAATATGTAAATCCAGTTACTACTAACTAACTAATTTTTGAGTTTATCGAAAACAAACAGACGTGGCAGAGGACCTTGTTTTATACTATGTAATAATAATAATGATATAATAAAAATAATTAATATTTTTTAAGAAATCTATTTTGTGCAAAAATGGTTTTATGACAAAATAGTGTTTCAAATATCTATTCACCAACGAAAACAATTAAAGGTATATTTAAATTGTATTCCAGAACTTGCACAGCATTTTCTTTTCCCATTTTAAAACACTTCATACGTGGCAACTAATTTAAAAACCCTTCAGATAACCTATGGTTTTAGTACACTATACTATAACATAATTCAAAAATAGGAGCACACAACAAATACTCGTTCACTATTCATAAAACATAATAATTTTCCAGATAAACTTCAGTTTCATACGCATAATAATAAAATATCGAACTTTAACATAGACCAGCGTTATCGGTAATGATTTATGTGAAATCATTAAATAAACAGCCTCATGCTAAGTTTTTTTTTTTCTTCGAACTGACTACGCTATTGACCAAGCAAGGTCTTAACAGCTTCACCGGACTACTAAGGCGAGCGCTTAAGGCACTCAGCTGATTTTATTTTGACAACTAGCTCAAGGGTGCGCGGCACACCTCGGCTTTGGCTGCTACCTGACACATGCAATTCGCGACCTATGAGAGCTAACCTAAGCTAAGCTAACTATTCATACATATATGAGTTATTGAAACATATATGTGTACCAAGCATACATAAGTCAATAACTCTTATATGTGTTTCGTATCGCATAATATTCTAAACTATTTCAGTTTGATAAGAGAAAAAAGATAAGACCCTTCCACTTGCATGTGTAAGCGTGTATGCGTGCACGTGTGTGGAGGTGATATGTGTAATGTTGTCGCAGTGATGTAAGATTTTGTGTCACCGTATCGCGCGAGCAGCGTACTCAAGGGCTCCACGCCGAGAGAACGGACCTAGGCTTGAGCAGCTGCCGAGGGGGGCCTAGTCTGGTGTGTGGGAGCGAAATTTATCCCTAGACCACGGCGGCGTGATCTGTGGTTACGCGGGCGTGGGCGTGAGCACGCTCTGTTTGGAGAGACAGGCTGGTACTGATCGTGCTCATGCTAAGTAGTAACAAGTTCAGAGACAACTTAAAAGCTTATCATTGATTTTCCCTCATTGATTTATTAAGGTACAAGATAAAGGGGCAATTTTCTGTTTCTGATAATAGTTAAGGACTCGCGGTTCTGAAGAATATAATCTAATATTACTACTAATATTTTCTGAAATATATAGCACTCAAAGAAGCTCTTGTTCTCAATTGTGACTCTTGTACAAGTCCTTGGTGATAACTTAAATGTTAAAGGTACCAAGTAGATAATCGAAGATCTAACTTCGGCAAAAACATGTGTTATGATTATATATTTCCCAATATCGAATTTCAAATTTCGTCTAATCAGTGACGCAATTAATCGTAAAACTCATGGAGTGCAGTAATTTTTATTTGATGTAATTATTTTACGGTATCTATAAGTACATTATTTATATAATGATAGGTATAAAAATCACATTATAAGAGTCCTATTCCCTTAATTTATTTTACACATGACGCTAATGAAAATACATCGTGGCCAAATCCGTGAAAGTATTAAATCTAAAATCTAAAATCAGCCTGTGTTGGGGGAGGATTATTTAGCTCAGTTCTATTCCGCCATTTAAATATCAATATCACCCTAATTTGCCTATTACAATATGTAGTCACGATTCCGAATCTTTTACATCATTTCCTACTGCACATTTACAACGACTAAATACGTCACAAGACACAGGATGCTATCATGTTTTTTCAATTCGCTTGTCCGTCGGTATCTGAGGATCAAAGCCACCGCGAGACGGTCAGAGCCTTGGCCGGCCGCACTCGATTAACTGACCCATAAAGTGCCGACCGTCTGTCTGATCAATAAGATAATTTGCTGTAATATCATTTTGATTTAATGCCTGTTAAGTGTTGAACGTAGGGGTTCAAGATGTACATTAAGCGATGGTTATATATTTTTTTCTTTTATCATAATAGCTTAAAGAAATGAATGCAGTCATATAATATACGATATATTATGAAGCGGGAGTATACGAATGTAAATTAAAAGCGAAAAGAGACAAATGCTTTTCTAATTTCGATTGGATAGATACCACCCTCAAGTTGAGAACCTGTCGCCGAGCACAACCTTTTGTTGTGTTCCGACAGCTGCACTTGGGAGCTAATCATCCTCTGGATTTAGCGTGTTTACCATTTTAGAGCAGATCGGTATTTAACATCAGATGAGATTTTGACCAACCGCTATAACTTGTAAAGTATTAAAGATATATATTCAAGGATAAAACAAAGAAATACCTATGAACTAAACACACCAACACCAACCATGTTTCTTCCTATTTGCAAATTTGATTAACCTAACCGTTAGCTTCGGAGTTAAATATAACACGGAACAATAAATACTGTTATAAAAATTATAAATCTATTCAAAAAAGGGACACGATTAAATCATGAGCGGTTTCGATCCCCGAACTGATAAGGGGCAAGCTTATTTACTGTTCGGAAAACTTTTATTTACACCGGGAAAACAGATTCAAACTACGATTTTCAACCCTAAGCGACAGTACTAAGGACTAATATCGCTTGGAAAGCGAAATTTAAAAAAAGGCGGCCCATTCAACGAACTACAATAACAAGGTAGTCGCGTTCACGTCACGCAGATGTCAAAATCCATTCATGTGCGTAATTAGCACTCGTCGAACGACAAAAAGATTTCGTTGACAGACAGCACAACGTGTTGTGTTGTGAATAGAAAGCCGTAATCCGCTTTTTTTTATTCAACACGGTTTATTTATACAAGGTTATTGTGTGTGGAGTTTATTTACGGGTTTATTTTTAACAGATTATTCGATGAAATGTTTGTTAGATGAAAATAGATGTTTTTACAGTGTTGAGTTCTAACTAATATCCTTCCTAATGATATAAATGCGAATCAAAATGTTTAAAATCAGAAATACTTTATTCAAATTTAGGCCCTAATAAAGCGCTTATAAACGTCAAACTACCACCGGTTCGGACAAACAATATACTCATCGAGAAGAACCCGCAACAAACTCGATCGGGTTTATCTTTTCTTCATACATATTTTTACAACCATACATAGTTACAATCGTTTTTCACGGATGCATAGAGAGGGGCATCATTTCCAGACATCACCATCGTTCAGATATTTGTCCACCCAATAACAGCCTTTAGACATTAAAACCCGGTTGACATGGTGCTTGAACTTATTATCCTTATCCTATACTAATCAGGAAATGTGCTTGGGACTTTGTTGTAAAACTTAACACTATGACCTAAAAAATTGATCTTACTGCTCCGGAAACATGGAATGACACATGACTAATTTCTCTCTGTTTCTAATATTTAAGTTATGCCGGGCTTTGAACTCTTTGAATGACTCCACTGATTATTGTGAAATTTTGGATATACGTTGTCTGTGTACAGAACGGGATATAGAGTACCTCTCGTCCAGAAAAAAGTATTCCGAGGATTTGGTTAAGCTTACATTAGACGAACAAAGTCACGGACAAAGTATGCGAATGTAAATTTGTTTGTTTGTTACGCCGTAAATTATTTAACTAATCATCATTAATTTTTACATGCACATTGTCAAGCCTACAAAAAAGGGCATAGAGTACCTTTTATACCAAATACATAACTCATTAATAATACTAAACGCGATCGTAACCGCAGTCAAAAACTAGTTAAAATAATTCATGCTGGACTAAGTAATGGCCATTTCAATACAGTAAAAATATATTAAACATCAATTCCAAATGGGATACAGCAGGGTCGTTAAGCCAACTATCAATAAGCACAAGAGTCATCCGAAATTAAAATATCTTCCAAGATCCACATTGCTCAAATAATGTCTCTTACTATCTAATATACAGAATGTGCAGAGTATACCATAATAACACAAGAGATTTTGATATATTTAACGGAACTATAAATAAGGATTTCAATGGTGACAGTATTCAATTGTTTCGTATTTAATAATTGTTATAATTTATTTTTAATTATTTCTATAATTTTGTAAAATGTGTCCAATATTAATAGGAAGACAAATTTAGTTCTGTAAGTTATTATTATTAATGTGTACTTGTGTAATTTATTTTCTGTTGTTTAGCCAAAATAAATAAATAAATATTTCTTTGTGTCACGCCTCAATATTAACCCATATATCTACATTCTCGATATTATCAGGTTGTTTGTATTACCGCAACTACTGTTAATGGATGTTAATAACTTAACAATCACTGTCGCTAATAGATTACATACTTACAATAACATGAAGTACAGTTATAAATTAAAATGTAGTAAGGGAAAATAAAACACCATATTTACACATTATGTTTAATACAAAAACATCTTTATAACAATTGTTTAGAGTGTCTTTTTATACCAGCATAATTTAATTATCAAACTAAGCTGTTAAAAAATCCCGTTTGAACTTTTAGGAATGGTCGTTTTTTTTACCAAAAATTTCATTATAACTTAAATAATTCATTCGATCTTGCTTTGGTAATTTTGGGCTACTTAGAAACGTTTATTATTTCAAACAAATCATTTACCTACCATTAATCTGCTTAAATCAACATTACTATCGAACAAATTGTGTATAAATTAGTTTATACATAGCAACGTCTACAACCATCGTTAAATATTTATTGTTACTGTCTATCTATATGCAGTCTGAATGTTTAGACTATGAATATAATAATCAAGAATATATAACAACAACGCCACCTACCAGGTCCAACTAGGACTTAAAACCATCGAGGTAACCATATAAATCCAAATAAGAGCCATCAGAATCGTCAAATCAAAATCAGTGTAAAGTGAGACGAATTACGAACAAACTCACAACGGAATCTTATGTACACATAAAGATGTACTTATTAGATTTTCTTTTATCATATCTCTAACAGTAAGAATCTCTACACGAATCATAAGATAACGCTAGATAGCAAAAACTATTATGCAATGCTATAAATAAAGCTATTTTCAATTTGAGAGAATGCCAAGCATCACGTAACTTCACAAAGATGTCACCCTGATTACCGCCATTTTGCGTTTTTTTGTCGATACTTGAATAAGCCACAATAAATAGAATAAACTAGTAATATGAAACATAATTGTCTGGTGACATAATAACAGCAAAAAAAAAACAAATTTTACGCAACATTAAAGCCCCAACACACAAAAGACATGGATCGATCTAATCCTCACCGTTTGACGACCGACCGACCCTAAATTCAAACAACATTATTAACTATAATAAAACATTGTAGGTCAGTCTGTTTGTAGTGTTAGACATATTTTAAGAGAAAATATACATCATTTACAAAGTATTTTTTTAATGATTCTGACTGACTTTTAAAAATGATAGATGATTTATTAGATTTTAATTTGTGTAAACTCTAATTCTGTTAATAAATCAGACTATATTAACGGAATGCTTGGCAAATAACCCGTAAAATTCTTTCAAGATGGCGACGTCACGAAGATTCCTAAATAAATCACAAGCACTTTTCAATGTCAAACATTAATTAGTGGTATTTAACACATATAAAATATCTCTGGACCTACAATCTCATCTGATGTTAAATGACGATATGGTCTAAGGTGGTAAACACGCTAAACCTAGGGGAGTCTGGCTCTCAAATGCAGTTGCTGGAACACACCAACATGCTTGGTGACTGATATTCAACTTGAGAGTGGTAGTTAGCCAGGCGGACTTAGAAAAAACCCGACCACCATGCCGTGGTATCATCACAACTCATAACGTTTTTCTTCACCGGAAGCTCTGACCCAGTTGCAACGATTCGAATCTACTTCCATCGACGCTGCTCGAGACACGCTTTCAATTAATCCATCATATGCTATACTCTATATAGTCACACATTAATCGATATCCTGTGAATATTACCTACCAAATTAATAAAAATCACGCAATTAATTCGTAACAAGCAAATCCACAAACTACAGTTAGTCTGCAAGTCGAGTACACAGCCCCGGACGGATGCAGCCGCCCATTGTATTCGTATTGTAATCCGAAACCTTGTTATTCCATTGTGATCACGACGCGCCAGATAACATCTACAATATCTAGCTACTTGAATACGCGCGTCATTACGGATTAGTGTGAACGGGGCGTTAGTTTGAATTTAATATTGAGATAAAAAAAATGAATATAATCTGTTATGCTACTTATTACCGACATTTTGAGTTATCAACAGAGTATATCTACTAGATTTTCAAAGAAATAACATATTAGATAATACGTTTAGATATAATTTGTGTCCGTGAATTGTCTCGTTTTAAAAGTTTTCCATGACACAGCTCCTAACTCCTCAAGAGAATTGTCTTTGAAAAAAATCATGTCACTATGAGGTTATCCCCTGAATTAAAAAATATTTATGGTAATGAGAGTAGATTGTTATTGAAAAACTTTAAAATAAATTGTATCATAAATACCTATATATCATACTATTTATTATAATCATCAAATATTAAGATATCCTAACTATTCTTGTTACTCTTTCACGAAAAGAACAGATTTTGATAAAACTTTACAATAATATAGCACTATATATGAAAATAAAATGTAGACAATAACTTACGAAAATATTGTTCAGATTGTCTAATGCCTTCTCAAGTAGGTTAAAAAGTCCTATAAGCTGTCATTTATCTATACTAATATTATAAAGCTGAAGAGTTTGTTTGCTTGAACACGCTAATCTCAGCAACTGCTGGTCCTATTTGAATTCTTACAGTGTTAGATAGCTCATTTATCAAGGAAGGCTTTATGTCAACACGCTAAGACCGATAGGAGCATAGTACCATTGAAGAATGTTTCGAAATCGTTTCTTTTTTCCTTTTGAGAGCTTCCGCTGCGTCTTAGCGTTGGCCCAAAGTAACTATTCCACGCGAAGTCGCAGACAGAAGCACGTAAACGAAACGTTTATACGGCCGTTTGTAATATTTCATTATATAAGTAATCTCTGTGAATAAGTATTAAAGATAAAGTTCTTAACATCCTATGCAATCACCGCATGAGTGTCAATCCAACGTGTTACAGGGCGAGAAGCCCGGGGCAGTGTTTAGGACTCTCGTCTAGGTCTAGAGCCCTCAAACACGCTGATATCGCGATTATAGTGACACTGAAAATGTTCAATCACTAGTTGAACTACACAACACAGATCACCCCCACATACGTGTCCAGACACAAGTACACATACAGTGGAAGAGTTTTTTATTTTTTCCCTTATTTTCGAACTGGATAAGTTTAGATTAGGCTACTTGTCAGACACGAAATACATGTTTGGATTCGTGACATATATATGTCTGTCGTAGAAACTCTTATATGTATAAATAGCTAGCTTAGTTTCGCTTAGACTGATTCGCGATGTTGCATCCAAGGCAACAGCCCAAACCGAGGTTCGGTCACTCTGGCACCTTCGAGCTTGTTGCCAAGTGGCGTAGTGCGCTAAGCGCTCACCTTCATAGGCCGGTGAAGCTGTGGAGGCCCGTTAGACCAATAGCGTAATCAATTTGAAAAGAAAAGATTCCCGTGTAAGTTTAAGAGTCAACGGTCGCTTCCATTGGCCACAGTCCTCTCCCCTGCCTTACTTGATTTGATTAAAGCTTCTATGGTCACTTTGGATAGTGTCTCCAATAAGGAACTTATGCTTACCCTTTTAGACTTTATGCGATTTACCGTTTCACTACAATCTCACCTAATGTTAGATGGGGATGTGGCTTAATATGGCAAATATGCTAAATTTAGATGGGGACTCTGGCTGTTGAGTACAGCTGCGGGAAAACACCAATAGGTGCTCGGCTTTAGATTTTCTACTGTATATATGTAGACATGTTTTTTTTCTGTAGACTCGATCTTTTTTCTGCTTTCATGTATTTTAGTATCTATGCCAAAAATCGTTGTAACCATCCTATGGTACCAAGACGATGATTTCCTTTACCAAAAGCTCCAGTTCATTCGCAAGGATTCGAACCTACGTCGCTTGACACGGTTTCCCAAATCGCTAACCACTGAAACACCATTATATAACTCAATAATTTCATCGGAATTATTCCAATCAAAGTACGAAATGTAGGTTAAATGTACCAAGTAATTTTCCAAGCCTATTACATAGTACGTATAAAAATAAATATGTAACGAGTAATATAAAACGCTGGACAATCGCCTAAAGCATAATAGTAAATCTTCAACGCATTACGTATATCGAGCGGAATTCAAAGCACCTCTAACTATATGTTAAGCAGGCACTGATGGCCTCACACAGCCACATAAATCGCCAACGGACAGACAGACAGGCAAAACAAGCGTATTGATGGTATATATTAACAATAAATCTAATTTATTGAACTTTACATTCAAGTCTTGTGTGTTTTGCATTAACAAAACGTTTCGTGGAAATATATACTCAGTTAGTGCCGCGTGATTCTTAATAGTGGACAATAAAGCAGTAAAATAAGATTTATTTCTCAAGGAACACAATTCTTATTTTATAAACAAACAGACCGATAAAAATATTATAAAAAAATAAATATATAAGTTAACTTGGATACAAAAAACCGTATTCCTGTAACCGTATTGTAGAAACAAACTGGCAGGTATACAAAAGAATTATAAACACCATATATCCAATAAAATATACACACTCATGTACATTTAGTAAAAAACTGTTATTACGATATTACAAAAAAAGTCGAGGCAGTCATAAGGGCTGCCGATAGAAATGAAAACTCAAAACAATTAAATAAATGATAATATTTACATTTCAGAATTTGTTTATATAAATTATTAACATCAGTGTGGTTTTCATATCTATTGGCACTCGGAGAAATAATTATATACATTTTTATAAAATCTATTAATCAACCAAACGCATAACGAGCTGCAAAATATCAATATTACATGTACACAGGACCTTATACTACTCGTTGCTAGTCGCGCAAGCACAATACAGCCGGTCATGCTGACGTAGCATGTCATGACACGAAATTACAAATTTATCTCTTGCCAAAAATACCCCTAAACGCGCCTAAACAAGTTTTCCCTTTAAAAACACTTCAATTACATTTTTTTATTGATCTGTTTTTCCGTGCACCGATTTTGATTGAGATAAAGCCTCTATTTTGTCCCGAGCTACGCTTAAGTTACATATGAGATTCCATGACAATTCAGCAAGCAGCGAGAATTGCGTTGTCAATACAGAGAGACGAGTATTCAATAATTGGCTTATTTTATTCTGTCGCACTCGTTTACTCACCTGCAACCAATTTTGGGTTAATATTTGCGAATCAATATCAAATCAATGAAAAGAATTGACCGAAATGACACTTCACCAAAAAGACAGTTCACCTAAGCATAATTTACCAAAAAGACAGTTCACCTAAGCATAATATATCGCAAAGACAATTCACCTAAAAGCAATTCGCCGAAATGACAGTTTACCGAAAATTAATAGATACATTTTAGATAAAGAGAACCAAGTTTCTACGAAGTAAAACTAAATAAATTTGACCATAATCTGTCTAGTCGTTTCTGAGTGAGTTACACACAATCGCAGGCTTTTTTTTACAACTGACTATACGCTATTGACCTCACGGGCTTTCACAGCTCATGTGACTTTTATGGGCAAGCACTGGCATAAGCGTATGACATATGCAAATAGCTCAAGGACGCCAAAGCAGCCGAACCTCGGCTTGGGCTTGGCCTTGAATGCAGCATCGTGGCTGTTGAATGAAATTAAGCTAAACTAGCTAAATTAATCATACATATATAACTTCGAGTGTACCAGAACGTATACCTCACGAACTCAAACATGTATTTTGAATTTAACAACTCCACTAAACGAAAGTAACCAAATTCGAAAAATAAAAGGGAAAAATAAAACTCTTCCACCATATGTGGGGACGATCTACGTTGAGCTAGTGAGTGAAAATGTTGAATCTCACTATAGCATGACCGCAACCGATGTATCGCGTCTTAGATAAGCGCGAGGAGGTGGGGAGTAGGAAGGAAAGAGCATAAACTCATATGAGATTCGTAGTGTCAGACAGGTCTTACGATATTAAAGCACAATTTTTTGAAGCTGTATATTTACGTGTTTAGTTATATCCAATCCCTGTTTTTGTGCAATATAATTTTTAGATAAGTACATATAAAGAACCAATATAAATGAAATTAATTCTTGGAAATATAAGGTATTAATGCATAATGCACGACCCATCTTTAGATATTTTATCTCATGCAAAGTAGCATCCACTATAATATTTATCTCATTCTCGTCTGAACCAGACAGTCCATTCGCAACCTCTACCCCCCACCCGTCTCGCCGCTCAAGTACCTTTGGCGTGATACAGTGATTGCGGTCAGAGTATTGCTATAGCAAAGTGCTCATGGGCTCCACGCTAAAGCAGTCGGAAGGGATCGCACCTCGGTTTAAGCTTCTGCCGAGAGAGGCTGTGGTGAGTGTGTGGAAGTGAAATTTACCGCCAGCGATTACGCGACTGTGATTACGCGGACACAATGTGGGAGCGCACACGCTCAGTTTGAAGATTGTTCACTGTCGGAGGGATCTGAAAAGACAAACGCAGACTTCTGACATTTTATGTATATGTATAATGTGGGATTATACTTCTTGCATACAGGACTTAATAACTGAAGTAGAATTGGTTCAGAATACCTTTATTAGTAATTCTACCATTTCACTGAACGAACATAACATTATTTGAAATGGAAGAAACAATATGTCATACAGTATGATTATAGAGCAGAATGTACAAACGTTAGAATTATTAAAACACAATTACGTGCACGGCACAAGACATAGACGTCAAAGTACTTTGTAATTAATAATAACTGAACAACACCATATATCATACTAGATATGACTTACTTTTTTAACAACATTCTTTACTGGATATTATCTTATTTATTTAGTGGTTGTTTGTCTATGAAATATTTGTCAATTTATCTCGTCAGTAAAGCTTAACTAGTATCATAAATCCGAATGTGAGTTTGTTTGTTTGACACACAACCGATTATCATGAAATCTTGCATATAAGTTGTAGGGTTATAAAAATACATTTCATCCAGAAAACAAGTACTATTATGTAGGAATCAAAAAAATATATTTTATTAAATAAACGACAACGAAACATAATTCATGGTAAAGGAAACCGTCATTTTTAAAGATTTTAAATGTCGCCAAAGAAATTTCAGTACTACGTGTAACCGTTACACGTGCTCTAGTCTTTTACACTATCGTATCGTTTTCATTGCTTAATGACGATGTACACAAAGTCCGCAAAGATGGTACCACATTAAGTGCATCTGTCGTTACAAATTAAAAATGAGCTAAATCCAATTTCATTTTTGAAGTAACGCATGCTTGACTTGCGGAGTAAGTTGGTGAAAGCGTGACGAGAGCGTTACAAAACGTGTGATCGGGTGAAGCGAACGGAAGTTAAGAGGAAAGTATAAGTTAGCGACGATAGAAAGAGAGAGTTACGTTTCGTATTATGAATGAAAAGCCAAAATAAATTTATATATTTATAGAAAATTAATATATGTATGTACATGTATATGTTATACATATAAACATATATATATATATATATATAACTTCGTTCTCAGTGTATAAAAACTGAAAAATCTAAAAAAAACCAGTTTGCTTTGGACCACACGACCCGAGTAAAACTTCTTTAGCTCCATTTATATGTATGTATATATATATATATATATGAGTAAAACTTCTTTAGCTCCATTTATATGTATGTATATATATATATATATTAAAACTTCTTTAGCTCCATTTATATGTATGTATATATATATATATATATATATATATATACATACATATAAATGGAGCTAAAGAAGTTTTACTCGGGTCGTGTGGTCCAAAGCAAACTGGTTTTTTTTAGATTTTTCAGTTTTTATACACTGAGAACGAAGTTCAAATTTTGCCATCCATAAGCTTTTTAATTTTTTTTTATGTTCTTCATAACGTGTACAACATTTAAAGATCTTGAAAATAACCGTAAAATATTAGGAACGGTTGAAATTGGATTTAGCTCATTTTGAAATGTAAAATGATTTTCAATTTAAATATGGCTACAGAAAACTACGTCACGAATATTATGATTATAGCTTTTATTTTTTTGACGTGATAACGTGTTATAAATCAATTCCGTCCGGCTGCACGCTCTGCAAAGTATGACTCATTGTCACGTTGCGCCTAAGCCGAGCGTGCAAGCGAGAGCGCCGAACAAGCGATAGAAATGCGCGATTGGCCTAAACGTTCGGTTTATGATGTATCTATCTATATATAGAATAATTCAGTTCAATTCATAAAATTATGCAATTTTTATCAATGTTTTCTTATGACGTTATCGCATAAAATCATCGTCCGTGAACCGACTTTACAGACAATTTTTCCAATTATGGCTTCGAAACTAGGCAGAGCCCGTATCCTGTTAGCCATTATACAGTTTTCATTTAACAGAAAGTACTTCGGCGAACTTTCTCAGATATTCAATTTACTGTAAGCTAAATTATTAGGTTAAATGGGTAATTTGACAAGTACATATATATCACTCATATATACATATATATTAGTAATAATTCACACATATATGTAGGAATGAATAAATTTATCATATTGTTAGCACTCTCCGTACTACTATTGACTACATCGGGGGTGTTACTAATGACCTGACATGCCATTGGTCTAAAGTTATCGGTCGGTCGTAACTTGACTGAATGCTATAAGAGACGAGTCGGTCGAGTCATGAAGGCGTAGTTCGCTGAAGCTTGTCTTGTCCAGGTCAACAGCGTAGACAATTCGAAAAAAAAAATCATGAAGGACATTCTTGCTCGGTCTTCTCTCTGGAATATTGTATTGCGTGAGTTCTTTTCAATTTACATTGTTATTTCTATTTCTCTGGATTTTTATGATTTATTATGTTACTTGAGTTATTTAATTGTTGATATGAGTTTTCGTGTAGAGATTTGTATTTGTTTGTTGTTATATAAATCCATTTCTGCACGTATGTAATATCAGAAATGGGATTTATTTTTATTCGATTTACTTTTGGTATCTAATAATATATTAATTACATACAAACAATATATATTTAATCCTGATCTTACCCATAACGTGGAGGATGGCTTATAAGACTTATATTAATTAGTGGTTTTATCAAAAAAGAAAAGAAGACAAATTAAAACAAATTAAATTTCGCTAACAATCAAGAGATTAGTAACTTGTTAAAACTGAAAAAAGGTGTTTATCGGAATTTCATTGCATTATCACTGTTCCAACACATCCGATCCAAATACATAATTTAAATATAGCTATGATCGGCTTCATCGTATTAAATACTAAAAAAAATACGTTTTTCAGTAAGGACTAGAACTTTCATGACTGATAAATATTTTAGGACTGTATTGTAAATATGGGAAGCCTTGAATTTTCTTTGCCCAAAAGCTGACTGTATAAACAGTATTTATTTATAGATATTCGTAAATTATATGAGACCACAAGCATACGTGACTTCGTCAGAGTTAAGTTACAATATAACATTTAATAACAATAAGAAACTGTTATAAATATATAAAATACAAGCGGGCCCGGCTGACGTTGTCCCGCCCTGATTACCCCCCCGCAACCCCCCTTATGGGTGGAATTTCGTAATATCCGTTTGACCTCTACTCGGCGAAAGGTATATTCCTACCATATTTCAAGTCGCTACGCCTTATGGTTCCAGAGATATCGTGATGAGTCAATATATAAGTGGGAATCTCTTATATATATATATAGATAGATAGATTTCAAGATAATTAGTCAACGATGTTCGGATTTTACGATCTTTGACGACCTTTTGAATTAAGAAAATAAAGTAACTTCGTTAGAAATTCGAATCTTCAAATGAAATCAATTTTTTTTATTCACTTTATGCTCTCAGAAGGCTCTTATGCACGTCAAAGGAACCACCGGTTCGGAAAACAACCCAGTCATCGAGAAGAACCAGCAAGAAACTCGATCTGGTATAGCTTTTCATTATACATAACATATTTTGCTAGAGATATACAGTTACGTACATTTGTTTTTGGAGGATGCACAGCGAGAGGCGTCACCATCGTTCACATATTGATTCACCCTATAATAGCCTTTATGCATTAAGACCCGCTTGACATGGTACTTGAACTTATTAGACAACTTTTTTTTTTTTTCGAACTGACTCCGCTATTGACCAAGCAAGGTCTTAACAGCTTCACTGGACTACTAAGGCGAGCGCTTAAGGCACTCAGCCGATTTTATTTTGACAACTAGCTCAAGGGTGCGCGGCACACCTCGGCTTTGGCTGTTGCCTGATACATGCAATTCGCGACCTATCTAAACTAACCTAAGCTAAGCTAACTATTCATACCTATATGAGTTGTTGAAACATATATGTGTACCAAGCATACATACCTCAACAACTCTTATATATATTTCGTATCGGATAATATTCTAAACTATTTCAGTTTGATAAGGGAAAAAAATAAAAATAAAATAGTGCTTCTTTTAGGGCTATTAAGAGTTGAGATCACTTTCTTCATTGATTAGAAGAAAAATACTGAAATGATTTATCTAGTAGCAAATAATCAATGTACAAAACAATACAGGCATTCCTATTGTCATTATGAAGCCTTAAATTATCACTTCATGCTAACTATCGGTAGGTAATAATAAAGTGACAATCAATAGACAGTAATCACAGGGCAACTACGGATGACCTCGCTCCTACACAAATGGACTCCGCCACTAGTTATAGTCACATTTTCAACAACTTGTTATTTCCATGTCATTATAACTCAATTGGATTTCATTTTCTATTCTATAAAATATTCCCTCTGTGGAAAAATTATCGATGTATAAATTATTATAATTGGCCACTGAAATACGTACTCTTTTAATGTTTCAATTTGAAATAATTTTCTACAATGATAGCAAATTGCTGTCATAATGAAATTGCCATTATATTTTAAAAAGGCGTTTTAATAATTTGTCTTATACATAAATGAAATGATAGAAGTCTGCAATTGTGCGAGCCACAGAATAAGCATTAAATAGATCTTAGGAACTTTGAAGTGAAAACTTCTTTGGACGCTCGAGCGGAATTTATGCGACAGGGGATAAATTTATAATTTCGCGTATTGAGAGTACACAGCCCATCATATGTTTTGTTAATTCATAAATTGTATCAAAATGTATGTAATTATTGTTCGGAGTGCCAATAGATGTGAAAATACTAATGATAATAAATTCAATTTACAAATTATGAAATTTTAATAATTCACACTATCTATAATTATTTTAAAAATTCAAAAGAAAACACAGTTGTTCCATTGTTTTGAGTTTTCACTTCTATCGGCAATCCTAATGACTGCCTCAATTATTATTTTTTGTTTTAATTCTTAGACACTTGGTCTTTATCTAAAAATATTAAAATATCATGTCTAAGAACATAATCCATACTAATATTATAAATGTGAAAGTAACTCTGTTTGTCTGTCAGTCGCGCTATCACGCCAAAACTACTAAACCGATTGAAATGAAATTTGGTATACAGATAGTCTAGAGTCTGAGAAAGGACTTGCGGGGTGGTAGGGTGTGCGGGGTGGTATGGTGTGCGGGGTGGTAGGGTGTTTGCGGGGTGGTAGGGTGTCTGTACCCGACTGGATCGCGACCACCGTACACCAGGTGGAACACCCGCCATAATAACACGTTTGGGCGTGTCGCGTTCCGGGATCAGCCGGTGTATATCCAGCAACCTGGGGGGGGTTTTGGGCTGTCCCTGACTGGGTCGCTTTCAGGCCGGCATGACAGCGGCGACCGGCGATAGATAGTATGTCTTTCGGTGGTCGCCATTGTTTTTGGATTGTACTGTGCTTACCATCAGGCACAGTACAGTCACTTTGCCGAGCTACAATAAAAAAAAAAAAAAAAAGGACATAGGCTACTTTTTAATGCGATAAAGGGGTTGAAAGGGAGGATGAAAAGCTGTATAGAAGTATCGTCATTTTTAGAGCTAAAAGCCTGTAACTTATTTTTTAGGCTGTTGATTCGATATATATAAATATAACATTCAAAGTTTGTAACTATTACCCTCGAGGATGTAAAATAAAAATAGGGGATGAAAGTTTGTATGGAAATATGTAAAGTTTCGCTCAGATTTGAAAAATTCTTTCAGCGTTAGATAGCTCATTTATCGAGGAAGGTTATAGGTTATCATTACGTGAACACAAATAGGAGCGGAGAACCAATAAAGAATGTTTCAAAGTCGTGTTTTTTCCCTTTTGAGAGCTTCCGCTGCGTGTTAGTTAGCCCAAAGTCATGATTCCACGCGGATGAATTCGCTAGCAGAAGCTAGTTTAATATAAAATATCAAAGTTTTAAGAAATTACAATTTTTATAAGGACTACCGCGTTCGGCAATATGTTTTTTCTTACTGTGGAGAAGTGGGAACAAGCGATGTGGTCCGCATGCGCAGAAAGTGGGAAGAAAACGAATTGTGTACACAGAAATTTGTAGGCAAAGTATATATTTCCTATTCATTTTTTATGTTCTTTCCTGTGTACATAAAACATATTGTTATTAAGACAATAAATAACACAAACAAAGTCGCGGATATTAGCTAGTTAATTTACTAAAACTATAAATGCTTCATACATTAAAAATGTAAGACTTCGTATGAACATGAAATACATTTTATTTTCAATATCTACATTAACACAAGCGAACACATGAGGAAAACTAGTATATCTATTATAACATGCAAAATTATTTTTTGAAATCGAACTGAAATTTACAAAGATTAGAGCGTTCAAACAAACAATCTCTTCATAATAATCATATGAAATTGAATTCAAAGTTGAAAATACATTATTAAATTTAGGCCTTGAGAAGGCGCTTATGAACATCAAAACTACAACCGGTTCGGACAAACGATCCAGGGCATCCAGAAGAACCGGCAACAAACTCGATATACCAGGTAGCTTTATCACATATCTTTTCTAAAAGATACAGACCAACTTCGTTTGTTAATATCTAATATTCTTATTAAAATGAATGCGACTAAATGTAACCGATATGTAGATGCATCAACCACTTCCACTTGAGACCTAATTGCCAAGCGTGGCGTTATCCACATATCTTTACCATTTCAACTGCGACACTTGACACCGTATATAACATCCCTTTAATACGCATGACTAGATTGTATAATGAAATATTCACAAATAACAACTCGATATATGTTGATGCCTTCGGATCATACAAGCAATCCTTGCTTAAATATGAAATATGATTGTGTGTAATTGTACACGATACATCCCGTCTGTATAGTACCTAATTAGAATTTGTTTATAATGCATCCCTGTGATCGTAATGACTACACTGTAATTTTATGTTGTAATCCTTATGTTAGTTTGCTAAATATACAAAATAAAAGGAAATATATTATATGATTTACGATGACATACATACGTATTACATTTTGTATAATATTTTAGAGATGAGAGAATGTTCCGATTTACCTAGACAGGTAACAAAAAGTGACTACCAAAATGTCTATTCTTAAAGGGACAAATCAAAGTGTATATACATTGAAGCTATCCGGGGTTATCCGGGGTGATATACTGCGACCTCGCCCCGTCCGCGCGCTCCGACCGACCTAACCCCATATCTCACGCTGGAAGTAACCCGAATGTTTTATAACCTGAAACAGCCCACAGCGAAAAACGCAACCCCATAAAAACAACTTAATTTTATAATTATTTCACAAACGATAACAAATTTCTGCTTAAAAGGCCTTTAAAAAACGTCAAAAGACGTCGAAATAGCAGACCGACAACACACCTTATAGCATTCGGTAGCATTTTATGACATCATAAATTGAATTTAATCTTTATACGTGCTTAAGGGTTCTGTTTCAAGTTACTACACGATAGTATCGTGCTCCTACGTCGTTAACTCGTACTGTAGCTTCAAATGTACAACAAAGTACTACCAAATTACTTAATTAAATATATAAGTTTACCAATAAATAAAATTCATATACAGTATTTTCTCCGAACTAAACTTCGTAACGAATAAATTATTTTAACGAGAATTTTTATTGTATTTAATCATTATCAAGTGTATGCAGTATACACGAAATAACAACAGCCCATAAACAAAACAGAATAGGTAATTTCCATGAAGCAGTTATACCATGTTTACTACAGAGAGGTCTCGGACATAAGCTACCATAAATATAAGTAAAAAATTCGGTGAGACAATAAGAGACAATGAAGCCAACTTAATGCAATACTTTTTTTCGATATATTATAAGTAAAACACCTTTTTAATTATAATATCATTGATACTATTGGCCTGAAGGGCTTTCACATCTCCACCGGACTACTAATGCGAGTGCTTAAGGCCTTTCGTCGCTTGGCAACAAGCTCAAGGATGGCAGCGTGGCCGAAGCTCGGCTTGAGCATTATGAGAATGGGGCCGCTGGGCATTTATTCTCGACTGAATCGTGATCAATATACTGCCATTTTAAATCGCTTCGGAACGTCGTATTTCAAATCAGTCGATCTATAAATTGTTGAGTTGGATTTCCGTATCTAATAGTTTTATGGTTCAACTACCTTTTACTCTACTCTACTCACATTAATGTAAATTCGATCTATCACACGACAGTAGTACGTAAAACTTGTATTGTGTTATATTGTATCACTACATATCATAAGACAAACTTAAAAAGTACTGAACGGATTTTCATACGGTTTTCACCAGTAGATAAAGTGATTCATGAGGAAGTTTTAGGTGTATAATTTGTCAAGGTTTTTTTTATTATTAGGTCGGAACAACGTCTGCCGGGCTCGCTAGTATTATATATAATTCATGATAATCAGTTAAGTAATTAATGCGTGACAGCATTACAAAGAAGCTCACGTTCCCATTTCTAATATTAGTTAACATTGAAAAGGCATAGCACACAACTATTATCAATATGTGTCAAGGTTCAACACTGAATAAATTTCACACAGATTCGCGAGAAAATATTATTTATATACGATCGAAATGAATCCCGAAGTACCATTGTAAGAGAGAATTGAAGAGAGATTACCCCGACACGAAGTAGAAAGGAGGGGCGGAAGATGTACATTGCTAGGTGTCAAGTGGGAAATGAATTTGTCAGTACGCGACTGTACGTTGCCCGCCCCGTCGTATATCACCCGATGTAAGTGTTGCAAGGTACACGAAATGTGGAGTTATGTGGAGTTAGGAAGATTTAAAATAATTGTTCATATTTAAATTTAAAATTATGGATGGGACTTTAAAAATATAGTAGAATACATCATGTCAGATTGTTATCTGTAATTTTAAATTTACTTGATTCCAGAATAACATTGTTACAACCTGTATGCTAAATAACTTTTGAAAATAAACAATGGATGCATCATTGGCCTGTGAACCTGTGACAATAGAGATCTAACAATAACCCGCCTCGAAATTTATCGAATCACTTCTAGAAATTTCCACACTCCTTTTTTTTAAAGGACGCCGCGGTGCGTTTTATTTCAGTTTTATTTTATACAAAAGAACGGATAACAAGAGAAACAAAATTTAATGTGTTTGATAAGGCAACAGGTTTCGCTAGTTCAGTGCCAACGTAGTCTAAATTTCTATTGTAACCATTTTTTTATGAAAAAATATATATGTATTATGCAGAAGATTGCCCGAAATTGTGTAACGTGTAACACGTAGGGTTACGTTCAGAAGATTTATCTCGTGATGAACTGCTTCCTTCATAAAATACGGCAGGGGTCGCATCGCCGACACGCCTAACTCGCCGCACGGACCTAGACTTTTTGTCCACCTCTCAGTTTTAATGGTTGCCTCGCATTTTACATTTAACATTGCTTTTTTATTATCTTATTAATATTACAAACGAGGCACTTTGTGTACATTAGAATAATACATAAATATGCTTTTTAACGTGGAGACACTCATTATGGGTACAGTCCCGCACGAAAGAGGAAGAAGATTATGTGAGACTCCTACTTACCAAAACTCCAGGGTGTACCATCTACCGTCATAACGAGAGACAACGGTTCACGTATACATTCACTAACCTCATGCCGGGCTTCCCGTGCTAAACAGAGCCTTTTGCTACATGAGGAAATCCCTGCGGATACCCACCCTAGCCGGACAGCCAAGGGTGGGTTATGTCTGACTTATAGAAACTAAAACAATGCGCGTCCACCACACGGGCCTGTGCAAAATTGCCAGGGCAACAGACGTGAACAGAGGCACAATCCCACCTGTCGCCCAGACGACCAAACCAAAGCATTAAAGAGAAGGGAGCCCCGACCCATCTCCCCCTTTTGTAATGAAACATAAATATATCCAAAGTTTAGCTAAGATTGAAGTTTAGCTATCATCATTACACATTATAAAATAAAGTCCTCTGTCACGTCTGTCTATCTGTCTGTCTGTTCGCAATAAACTCAAAAACTATTGAACGTATTTTGTACGGTTTACCACCAGGAGATAAAGTGATTCATGAGGAAGGTTTAGGTACATAATTTGTCAAAGTTTTTTTTATTATCAGGGCGGAACAACATCCGCCGGGACCTCTACTAATTTATAAATGAACGAATCAATACTTTATTGTACTATTTAGTTTATACACTAACGAGCTTAATGCCACAAGGCATTTCCTACAAATTAACCAGCGATATTGTAAATAAAAAGAAATTACATAAAGACTTTTCAATCGTGTTATGTTTGTTATTACAACTGACATGATCCGACTGTATTGCGACCATATATGCAGTAGATACAACCAGTCATAATGTCTTATTTTGGTACCTCGCGTTTTAATATCAGCTAGTATAGGCAAATTTTAAATACATTTATTTATTTAAATATTTTCTGGTAATAAAGAACGTTGTTATCTCGCAAAAACTTGATTTTTTCTTATTTTCTCTCATGAAAGCGATAAATCTAAACGACACCGACCGAAAAGCCGAGCGGTGAAACGCCGCATTTAGCCGGCCATCCGTCAACGGAATCACTCCGCCGACAAATATATCACCAACCAATGACCTCTATCTTTTAAATTAGACATGTAATTTAGAACCTACACTTTGTCACGAATATACTTACAACGCCTTCGTTATAATTTAGTCAAATGCCTTTATAATGATTTTTGTTTACGAAAGCTAAGACGTAATTCAAGTTACATTTTTACCTTCGAAATTAAGGTAGCGATAAGCTTGCCCGAGTGCTATCTTCACCATCCTTGACAATACCCTAAGCCATGCAAAATATAGCTATTTTAATATAATTGTATAACAGTGAAATTATTTTTTATTACTATTATTTTCACAGGTGATATATGAAATCGTACTGTATTTAAGAGAAAAATACTTACGAGAAACGTTTATGCGATGGTTTATTAAGTTCTTCACTACCATTGCATACAAAAGGAAAATAAAGGACCTTCCAAGAGTGTATCCCTTTTAGGTATTTCGAACATATCCTAATAGAAAAATGTAATGCTGCAAGTAGCTTTCCGAACCTTTCATATCACCGGTAGCTCCAACGTGATATCTGCCCATATGTGACCATTTGAAAATGGGTGGATCTTAGACTTCTTGTTCTCTTAAGGAAATACAATGAGTTCTAATCTGTTAAATAAATAATCGGTTAAAACAGGCTAGCCCACCATCCGATGACTAAGGCGACTAGACTAGTCATCCACTCGTTGAAACATCATGTGAAAAGTAAAGTAAAATATAACAGTGACATAACTCATAAAAAAAATAACAGTGCTGTATCAAATGTTCGTGCCTAAAGCTGTTCCAAGTTTCACCTCATAACTTATTCGTAACGTTTAACTTAGAAAGTTTTAAGAAATAAAACAAAGGACTATAACTTACGACGTAAATGCCGAGATAGGTTATAATTTTCTACGTTCTCTTTCGGAAAATTTAACTGAAGTTTAAATGTATATCTTTTAACTGTAATAAAACAAAGATGGACTGGAATGGAGATAGACATCGAGGTCAGATAATAAACTGTTATAAATTTAGTTAATTTCATAGTAAAGAATGATAATTCAGTAAAAAGTGACAGTCCAGTTATCAAACTGGACAGGGTTGACACTTTATGAGCAGATCATAAATATTAACATTGTTGAAAAAGAAAATTATGATCAATATTTAGTGAAATACTATACGAAATTGTTAACTAATTTCATACAATCAAATATCGTATCCAAAGCTCGTGCGGAATAGCAAGCAAGCTGTTGAAACTATGCACTTCAAGTAACCAACCACCAAGACCTGGCAGATTTTATCGTCGCATCAATATACTACTTCAAAGCCACTAATTTTATCATAGTTTGATTCAATTCAATAAATGTCACGAGGATGTCGGTGACGCGAACCCATAAGTTTTTCTTGTACCAAAAACCACTCAACGCGGTTATAAAAATTTTCATTAAAAGATTGTATAAACACACATTTAATCATCGCATTTCTGAGAACAAAGCCAATTTATCAGTCGCAAACTGCATTATCCAAATGCTAAATCGGCAAGACTTGATCGCGCCGTGCAATCGTATAATTCTTGATTAAGAGCTCATAAAAATGTCGTCCCGCTCTGATATATTGCTGGCGAACGAGAGAGGGAATTAACCAACGGTTTGGACGACACTGTGTGTGATGCGTTGCAATTGATATGTTCTGTGCCAGACCATCGCTATAGTTATTTTTGCCACAAAGCAACAGTGTTCACGCTGTTATTTTGTAACATATAATTAAATATTTCGCAAACGCAAAATGAAAATATTATATAAATATAGGCTTCGAAATCCAGAATGGATGAAATCTATAACAAAACGTCATTTCTACCTTTATATTCATAATACCAAAAAATCTTCCATTGACTTAATCTACAACAGGAGATTTATTTAGGTATTACAAGTGATTGTCCGATGGTAAAAACTCGTTAAAAATACAAGCCTATTTCATTCAATACACTGATATTATTACCTGTATTAAGATATTATTGCAATCGGTCAGACAATATTGGAGTTCAACATTTTTATATCACGCTAAGCATTATTTGTGCAAAAATAATCGTAATTTTGGCTTGATTTTTACATCATTATTATATCACGTTACAATCTTTGAATAGAAAACTTCTTTAGCTGCGTTGAACGGTATTTTTGGCAGCAGACGGACTTATGTTTTCGCGTCAGCGACTTGCTAGTAAAGTGTGACCGAGCGTATTGCGCTTGCGCGGCTTGTGTCAGACTAGAGACGCGTAGAGAAGGGGCCTGTGTACGTCTAATATTGATGTTTTGTATTGAGACTGTGCAGCCCGTCATATGCCTAATTAATTCATAAACTTTATAAGAATATATACAATTATTGCTTCGAGTACCAATAGATATGAAAACCAGAATAATATTAATAATTTCATTATCAAATTATGAAATGTATATATTTCACGCTGTAATTAATTTAAAACTTCAAAAGAGATCACAGTCATTTCATTGTTTTCAGTTTTCACTTCTGTCGACAGTCCTTATGACTGCCTCGACTTTTTTTTTATACAACTCTATTACAATATCAAAACAAACACTTTCAAACTGTCCCTTACAAATCGCCACTTTAAATGAAATAAAATATATATATTTATATAACTAATGCTTACGTGACGCGAACTCAGCTATCGTAGATCTATAAAATGTGAACGAACTACCGCTGAAAATATTTATATATCGTTAATGTGAAAATATAACATTAAATTACACCGCACAAGGCTCGTTCACAGCTAATAAAACAGATAAGAAAAGCGCATAATTTACATTCCGTCGGCGATAAAACATCTTTCCACGGAACAACCGGCCAAAATGAGCCATCTCTACGTTGAAAGTGCTGCAATTTAGACTTTTACGCGTGCCGTTTAAGCCACGGGTGATACCATCATTTCATTTTACAACCTGATTATCGGGTAACTTTTAAATTGCCTGTTTGTTAGGAATCGTTAGGAAACCACTGATCGGATATCGGTGAAACATTTTCCTAACATTTCGTTTTATATGGCACGGATGTCAGTAGACTACATGTAGTAGAAGAAGTAGATAGGAAATCTGGTTAAGGAACAATTGAGTCGCTACATTTCAAACTGAGCTAAAACCAATTTTAGCTGTTCCTAATATTTGACGTTATTTTTAAGATCTTCAAATGTTTTGTACATGTAAAATAAGAAAATCATAAAAAAACGCGAAAAACCTTATGAACGGCAAAATTTAAACTTCGTGCTCAAAACTGGAAATCTTAAAAAATATATATATGTTATATGAACAATTAAAATTGGATTTAACTCATTTTGAAATGTAACGACACTGTTATACAATTTAATATAGCTAACAAAAAATCTGTACTGCACTGTACGATCTCTAGGGGTTAACTGGCAATGAAAAAGTTAATTCAAAAGAATATTTTTCATGAAACGACATCATCGTTTTCACGGAAATAAAATCGCAAACAATAGCTAGTTAAAAATAGTAAATAACGTGATAAAAAAAACAAAAAAATTTTGCACAAAAAAAGCACTATTGACTTCCGCCGTGACAATAAACATATTGAATTTGAAACGGAAACGGAAGTCAGTAGACGAATTTGATACTTCAGTATTAATCAGATGGTAAACAGTATTCAGCGGAATTGTACTGTGAGAGTTATTTTCTATGCCATCTGTGAATAGTTGATCTACATAGAATATGTATATATGGCATTTTAAAACATTTTACTCATTTCTACATTTTATACAGTGCTTACCTCAACCACTTTTCATTACAAAAAAAAGTTGCGAATCAGGATTTCAAAGCGCTCCCATAAGAAGTACCACAGCAATTAACGTATAAAAAAATATACGTAAACTAAAAGTCACAAAAACTGGGAAGGTTCAAACTATACATTAAACAATCCACATATCATCGTTATCATCAGCCTGTAAGAGACCCACTGCAGGGCCATAGGCCTCTTCCCGAAGGAAGGTATGGTCATAATCACCACGCTTACGGAAGCTTTCAAACTCTGAGAAATCCACAGTTCTATATTTTTCCCACATACAGTAGTACTACAAGAACATTTCTCAGGTTCAGGTTTCCTCACGATGTTTTCCTTCACCGTCAGCCGATAGTGTTACCAATTTAAATTAGTAAGTGTACGCGAATTCCGAAAAATTCCGGACATCGAATCCACATATGCACATCTTTTATAATGAAATTAAAACGTAAGGTAAACAATTTTTCATGGAGTGAAATTTGTTGAGTATGAAAGTTCTAAAGTATTTTCATATAAATCGCTATCTCTCATAGTTTGTGCCGCAATTTTAGTTCCAATATTTCACAGCGGGCGGACATTTTTATAGGTATTTAGCGAAAACGTCGCTCCAACAGACCAATTTGCAACTTGTTTGCGACGCCAATAAATCCGGACAGTCCGTGCTTTCTTCATTTCAATATTACTTTGTTATTCGTGATAAAGTTTGCGTCAGAGACTTGCTACTTACAGAGACTGCGTTCTGTTGTTATAACAAGTGCATAAAATATTAAACTTATTTTTTACCATTATCACACATTTAACCCTGAGTTAAAGTGTAAAGATATATCTATACTAATATATAAAGCTGAAGAGATGCTAATCTCAGGAACCACTGGTCCGATTTGAAAAAATCTTTCGGTTTTAGATAGCTCATTTATCAAGGAAGACTTTAGGCTCTATATATCATCACGCTAAGACCAATAGGAGCGAAGCACCAATGAAGAATGTTTCAAAATTGGAAACATTTTTTGTTTTATATAAATTTTGCCCTAACAATTACAATCCTAATTTTTAAAAAAATTAATCAAATTGATGCAGCCGTTCGGATGTGATGCACTTACATATATTCGGAAATTGATTTTTATTTACATTTATATCAGGTGAAAAGTTAAACACTCGCAGTATTCTAGGAGACTTCATGGTTACATCTATCATATAAAATAATAATATTAAAACAAATACTAATAAGCAGCCAAGAAAACCTAAGTTAAAGTTTGTTCAAAGACTTCCAAAAGTATAAAGACAATCGCAATAAAGCTAGGTGCCGGTGCCGAATGCTACAATGGGCGACCCGAAGTTTATAACTTTCGATAATAAAACGGACAATAAACACTTTTTTTTCGTTCCTAACGTTCTCACGGTCCCTTTCGAGTGAAAGGGAAATCACCCGACGGTCATTGAAACTGTGCTCTAACATGGACGTGTAGAGGATTGTATATATTTTTTTATTTTTCTAGATAATTATGTTAAATATTTTTTAATTGATTTAGAGCGACAATCGAGTGCAGAGTGTCCGCCATAAATATTGCTACTGTCTAAACAATCAACCTGTAATCCAGTATCATGATGTTTGTCCACGATGAACTCCGAAACTACTCAACGGATCTACATGAAACGTTGGCATTTATGTATAATTTGGTCCAACTTGAGACATAGGATCATTCATATTTCGATTAATGGCCTCAATGTTTTAAATTAGAAATTAAATGTTTGTCAATGTAATCAACAATTACATGAATTGTAAGTTTCATCAGTCTCGAACAGATGGCTCTTTAAATTAGTTTCTTGAGCGAAAACTATAGGACCGACTGTTATAGATATATTATAGAGACTGCCACATTAAAATTTTGAATTTCCTTTTTAACTCCAGTTTACTTTATGGTGCACGTGTTTTATTCAATTCAAAATGTAATAACTGAGTCACAGTAACGCGTGCCCGGGTCAGCTAATAGATTATAAATTAACATCACACATCAAGTGTTTTGATTATTAACAAAAAAATTAATTCAACTCAGTCCCAATAGAGTCCCGTAACTGACACTGTAATGGATGCTGTCGAACGCCCCTCACAAAGGCGTCCTATAAAAATTCGATACATCTCAAAGGGAACCGGGGCGTCAACGGAAAAGTGTAAGAGAAAAAAAAAATCTATTTTACATCGTATAAACTCGACAGAAATTGACAAGCGATGACGTGACATCCAATATTAGGGCGAATGAAATTTTATTTCTGAAGGATAACATTTTTTTGTTCTTATTATCATGTTTTTTCGGAAGACGTCAGCTTATATTAAATTTGATTGATGAGTATATCCATACTGATAATATAATATATCAATATATGTCTATGTAATGTACAAATAATGAAATTCATAACATTTTATGTCATAACTTTTATTTAATGAACGTCATTAACTAATAAATTCTTTATTTATTTCTTTTAATGTACTCTAATATTTATAAATAGATTAGCCGATTCTTGCTTGATTCATTCGACAAAACATGGCAAAAGGTCAATCGTGTCCAAAAAATAACTAGCCTAGAATCATTTACGAATAACTGCGCATTGAATATCCATAGTCCTATGACGATACATTAATTAGTTTTGATTTGATTGAGTTTCAAAGAAACTGTATTTCATTACTAGATTTTTTTTACACTCGTAGTCAATCTTTTTGTATGCTCTGAATATAGCAGTAAGTTTGGAACTTTGGGCTTACACATTCTGCTTACACATTCTAGTCAAAAGTTTAACACAAGACGCAATTAAAATATAATTATAGGAATCTAAAATTAGAATTTATTTATCCTTAATTGTCTCGATGTTATGCATACTATAATACGTATTTGTATCTACATTTGTGTTCTGCGTAACTGTATTCCGAGCGTTCCAAAAGTTTGGCGAGGTTTGTAATAAATTAATATTCGTAATAAAATAACCGTGCGGATGCCGGACTCTTTCCAAAATTCTAACTGTTCTATAAAATAAAACCACTATCTGCTGTCAGACTAATTCTAAAATTCCATGTTTTTTTTAATTATGTCAAAATTAAACATGAAATTCCCTTAGATTACACTTACATTACGACTTTATTGGAATACTTTGGTTTTTTTTCGAACTGTCTACGCTATTGACACGACGGGCTTTCACCGCTTCACCGGACTACAAAAACTAAGGAATACAACGATTTTCCGCTACTTTATATAAATTTATGGTAATATACATGTATTATGCATATAAACCTCTCGGAATAGATTATTTAGATGATAAATAAAGCCGTGTCAAAATAGGTTGTGTTGTATAGAAGAAATTAGGTAAGACATAGACAGACACTAAAAGTTATTAAATTTTATGGTATTAATAGATAATATAAGCCAATAATGGCTATTAATACAATATTATGGTGGGATTATTTTTTAATTTAGCATATTTTATGTAATTTGTAATTCACTAATTTATATTTTAACTTATTTAAATAAATGAATATTTTCATTTAAATAATAAACGAAAGTTTTTGATTTGATTCTCTTAATTTACGTTCTCCAGTGTGTTTTTATATAAAAAACAAGTTCAGTATATTGAATTAAAGACGCTATCAGAAACACACAACTAACTTACTTTAATTAGTGATATAACCATTGACATAAGACGATGTAACGACAATTTCCGGACTGCTAAAAGGGTTTATCGGTCGTATGAATCCGTACGAATTTGCGTCATGAAATGGAAGTGTAAGTCTATTATGTTGTATCGTGTTGCCGGTAGAGGTCCCTCGGGTATTAATGACGCGATATTGTCGAAAAATATAAGGAGACGCCACGCCGTGTCGCACCTACAGCGGTGTACATAACGCGAGTGCAAACATCTTTGTATAATTTTTCTGACGTTTTCATATCTAATATACGTAACACCGTTCTTATTCATTTGTTAGGTGAAAAATCTTTTATGATATCCTACATTTAGGCACGACAATTCAAACACAAAAAACGTTTGTTTTTTTGAGAACTGTGAGATAGATAGATAGATAAATACATCAACTCTACTGCACAGTTTCTTCCTAAAATCACATTAGAATCAATCAAATCAAATCAAATTAGAAGAACATTATATTGAGGAGTAAACAGTACAATAAATGGAAACCCAATTACGTATTTCACAACTGCGAAGTGATAGGGGAAATGAATAAATATTATTCAGATTATTTAGCATTCATAACCATCCTTAGTAAAGCAACAAAAAGATGAAGAGACAGAGCATGATGAAAAATTTTTATAGCACGTTCAGCGCTCGTTTGTTTTTTTAGGTGGAAATCAAACTTACATCGTACATTTTAAGAAATTACGTGGGTTCACGCACCATTTGGTTGGCTACCAATGGACTACACTGTACTTAACAACTAGGCGAATTAATGATAGAAAGAAAAAAAATATTTATATAATTTGTAGAAATTGACAACACCCATCTAAAAACAATTTTCAGGAAATTAAAGAAAATAGTTGTTTACACATTAATTACTCATTTTAAGAATTTCCTCCACTCCAAAAAGGAAAATTAAAAAATTCAACCCAACGAAACACTACAGAACAAAACAAGAAAAACTACGCTAAACATCGGGCGACATGTTAACAGCGCGCTCCGACAGGCGGCGCTACGGAAGACTTTACTACTTCCGTTGACAAGATGGCTGGCATTCAATGCGACCGGATACTGTGGCGAACTCGGTCCCTAAAACACGACAAAACATTTACACCCGTCCAACCTTACAGTACATAATAATCCAACGAAATTTAACTCTTATTTCAAAGACTCTAAATCCAATTTTAAATAAGTAAAGTAATTCGAACACGGGCATTTTTGAGTGGAATTTGTGAGCAATACGCAAGCCACGTTGTTGTCAAGTAAGATCGCTCATTTCCTACATTGGGCATGATGTAAGTTTTCCTGCGTTGGAGATAACGCGTTATGAGGGTCGTTTGCCCTTTCACTGGGCCAAATGGGCATTTTTCGAAACTGTATCATGCTTTGAATAGGCCAGGTATATAAAACCTTTTTAACATTTAAAATTTTTCATAAACTTTTTATTAATTCCACTTTTGAGAAGTCCTATTTCTCTTTTTTTTCTTTATTTCTGCACTTTTTTCTGAATTCCTTTATTTTATTAATAATGTTAAAAACCGTTTCAAATGTGGGCAACTATTGTTATTATTTCACTTAATTATTATATTTCTGATTCTTAATTATATTTCTCTTCATATTGTTATGGATATTCTAGTATAGTGATTATTCTTATAATATTTCAAACGTATTTTCAATCAACGACGGTCTTATTAACATAAAATATATTTTGTGTTTTTGTAGATAAACAAATGTGTATTTGATTTAAATAACTAATATAAATTCAGTACAAACCATGACCAACTAGACACCATAACTATAATGTAGGCAGACAATACGCTTATCTAAATATCGCGTCTTTTTATTATTTTATTTCCAAATTACTTTCAAAATAAAATGTCAAGCGATTTCTACTTTAGAAAATGGAGGGATACTTTGATACGTTTAGAAGATATAGTTAATTTCGACCTTGATTATCAGGTATTACGAAATATTTATAAGATAATTTTAATTATTTAGTACCAGATCTGGTGACCATGTAACTCTAAGTTTAAATGATGCAATTCAATGATACTACACCAAATTCTTCGGTTCACAGACATCCAGAGTCCATGATAAAAAGCGTTGTCAGGCTACTTTACGTCTGTCTTCAGTTCTCTGCCAATACATGGCTATTTACAACGATATCATTGATTGCGTAAATCAAAATTTGCAAGTACAAATGTCTGGTTACATGAATCATGTTCTTGAGACGGTTATATCAAGGTTAGTAATTCCTTATACTGATTAAATTAAGTTAAAACTTCTGTAGGTGCATTGAATAGTGGTCGAAAGTGAGCTTTCATAGTCGGATCGGTGACGTTGAATCAGTTTTATTCGTCTCGACTGAACATCAAGCACGCTCGAGTCGGTGTCACACTGAATCGTATATACTCGGCTCCAGTCATCATCAATTACGTTCACTATCTAACGACGAATGCATTATTCCAATAATTGTTTTTTTTGTTTTTATTGATAACTTTGCAATGATAATATAACAAATCTTTCAACATCAACTTTTTTAATAATGGCAGTAGTGGCTAGTATTAAATTTTTGTTATATAATTTAATTCTTCCAGATTATGCCTCTGAAATACGCAAACAAAAACACAATACATACAGTCATCATGCTTTAAATAAATATATATGTTTACAGAATAATTAGTGTTAGTTACTGTGTTATGTTGAAGTTTAATTTTGTTAATACTTATAAAATTAGCCAGAGTATTGACAAAAGGGGAAAACACATACAAGAGCAAAGACTTAAAATCAGATCGACGAGGTATACTGTCAGGCAAAACATTATACAAGGAAAATACTAAATTGGGGCAATTAAAAAAGATGTGTTCGAGAGTGCCTTCATCCAACCCGCATTCACATATTGAGTTGTCCCTGATACTGAAGTTTGCAAGGTGGACTGGAGAGTACACGTGACCCATCGTCAGTTTACAAATAGTAGATGGAGCAAACTTGCAATAGTCACGAAACTAATAAATCCTTGGCTTACTCGGAATCAAAATACCAAATCTTAATGCATTTCTTTATATAGTACACATTATCATTCCCAAAGTTTTAGCAAAACAAACATTTTTAGAATTTTAGAGCTAAAATCCGATCTGTGTAAATTGGAATGCAGTAACTGCCACTTTTTTGGTCATGGGTTGGTGGAAAATCATCTGACAATGTATAATACTGAAATGTTAGAACTACCAACCAAAGTGAAAAGGCCTTTACGTATAGAAGCAATGATAGAAGAAATATTCGAACGAGCCAAGGAGAGAAGAGAAACTATGTTACTTAAAGGTAAGGTAGCGAAATGCGAGATTAAGGGTTATAAACTGTTCATCTTCAGTGAAAATATTTATTAATAATATTTGCTGTCAAATGTAAAACACTTTTAATGTAAATAACACCCGTTTATAGTTGAAGATGAAAAGCAACAAAACATTCCATCAGAAAAGGTCATTAACTGGTGGGACATGGATGAAACTTCAGACAGTTCTAATGTCAATGAGAAACAGCTGGAGGAGAAATTGTCACTAGAAACCTTGACGAAGATAAAATATTTAGTTTTAATACAGGCCCATGAAAAATCTAGGTATTCAAAGAACGATAAATTTATGAAATATTTAAAATATTTTGATATACTGCGTCAGAATAAAAAAATGTCTAACAAGTAATTTGATAACAGTGCATATGATAATTTAATTACTAAAATAGTAAAAAAAAGGCTACAAAACTGTAATATAAAATCTCTTAACGCTTTATTACCTTTGCGAGTATTACCAATACTATTATTACTAAGTAAGTTAATTTCCAATAATAAGACAAACTCTTTATAGCTTATTACTCTTTCTTTCTTATGGTCACCAAGTAGCAAGCATCTTTGCAGTTTAACTGATGTTAAATAATCTCTGCAGCCTATAGCTGTTTATAGTTTTTACCCAACCACATATAGGATTACAGTCTTAACCGAAGTACTGAAAATTTACCACTGTTTAGGACTGGGTTAAAACCCTCTGATTTAGTAGTTTATTTTCTTAATCATATTTTTGCAGGCTTAAAAATAACAGCATAAGCCGCAGCAGCATAAGCAGCATAACCATTTTGAGATATACATAGAGATGAGGGTATAAAGTGTGCTTCTTTAGATTAAATTATAAACGTTCCATTTAACATAACATTCAGATATATGCCGCATAAGCCAATGCTTTATAATAATATATTTTTAAATATTTCTTTGTTTATCAGGCAGGTAACATGTTGGATACGGTATCGTAATTATAAAAGAGAACTGTGGGCTAAAGAACTAAGTGGTATTGGTCCACTTCCAGCTCCATATAAAATGAGAGAAAAAGCTGCAAGACAAATACAAAAAGTGTTCAGGTATATACAATTTAATTTTTTCTTGTAATTTTTACTCATTTTACACGTATTATTTTCACTGCGATAAGATAAATATTTTGCATAAAATAATTGTCCAGTTTAGTACATACTGGGGAATCTGAGGATAAATCTTAATCTAACAGCAATTGAAAAAAATCTTTGCTTATTTTCGTGTATATCGCACACCACTTATGATTCGTTTGAAGGATTTAGAATTTTAAATTGACTCTGTATAATTAAAAGATGTCTTAAAAATCCCAAGGTTTATAAATTAATTCAAAAATAATTTTTATATTTATTTTAACAGAGCTTATTTTAAACTAAAAAGAGAAAGGATCAAAGATTGTAAAAGAGATGAAATATTGGGAATAAGACAATGTGTAATGCCAAATACTGAAGCGCAAATAAAGGCTGAAAAGGTATATATATCTTTATGTATCTTTAATATCCATTTTAATTATATAAATACGAAAGCAAATTAAATTACTATTGGCCTGATTAACTTGGAGACATTAAGAGTTTTAAAATTTGATATAACAAAAATGCCTTATCAACTAAACATTTTGCAGGTGAAAGAACATCGTTTTCATCGCTCGAAAGAATGTGAAAATGAATATATGGAGTTGTATGATAAAAGAAAAAAGCAATACTTAAAAACTAATGGTGATCAAATAATGGAAGAATGGAGAGATTTTATCAGGGATTGGTTCCATAGATGGTAGTATTGATGAAGTTACTATTATTCTAACTCAATTTTCTTGATCAAGTATTTCAATGGTTTGAATTTAAGGTTTGAAGAGATTCAATGTTTCCATAATATCCCTTCTCAAAAGCAAGGTGGTCCAGCAATCATTGTTAAAGACGAAATACAATCACCCTCTGAATGGCTAGAGGAATATAAACGATATATTGAAGAAAAGGCTTCAAATAAAAACAAAACAGGAATGCAGGTAACAAATTGGTACATCACAATAAATGCAATGATGGGAAATGACATATAAAGAATGTTTAATAACAATTATAGATTAAATATGAAAAAATGGAAGCTAAAAGGTTAGAAATGATAGTGAAAAAAGAAGAAATGATGAAAAAGAAACTAGAGAAAATTCTGTTCGAAAAGATGATAAAAAATCCAAATATGCATCCAGGTTTCAGGTTCCCAGAGTCGAAGAAAACTATGCCGATTTTGGAGGTAAGAGGAAAATCAAATAGTATACAGAGAATTTTCTTTAACCGTTATAATGAGTATTTTAAAATCATCTAAAATTCCATTTAAACTTATTTAACAATAATATTACTCATTTCATTTTTAAAAAATTACGAAAATTTTTATCTTTTTAATAAAATTTTAATATAGTCTCCAACTTAGTCTTTTAAATAATAATGTAAATATTTATTTTAAGGTAATTGATAAATACAAAAACGAATGGCATATATTTGATAGCTTACAATCATCATATGTGACAGAAAAAATTGTTGAAGAAGTACAACTTAACAACGTTTGTATGGAAGCAAAATTAAAAATGTTAGATTCCGTAGAGAGTGAAATGAGGTGAGTTTGATTTAATTTTAAGTGTAATGCACATTATCATATGCTTTGTTCTCTAAAAGAATGTAACCAAAGTTAAATAAAATACATATAATCAAGCAAAATTGAAATATGTATATTGAATTAGCCTCTTGCAAACTGGAGAAGATTTTTTTGTTGTTAGAAGAAATTTGCAAAATCCATTTTAAAAGACGATATAAAAGATCATAAATTTGTTTTCTTTAGGATCGAATTAAAAATTCTAAAAACTGCATTGAAGAATGATTATGCAAGGAACAGAGAGAAGATGCCAGAAGTCAAAAAGAAACCATCAAAACGATCGAGAAGGAAGCTAAAAATAAAAGCAACTTTAAGTGAGAATGTTATGGATAGAATGGAGGTATGTTCTGAATTGTCAGAAATAAAAACTGATAGTATAATAAGACATGCACTACAATAAAATGGCGTAATAAAAATCAATAGTAGAGTATCACTTAAAATCCTATGTATTGCATTTCAGGACTTAATGATACGCGGTATATTGAAAGAATATAAAAAAATTAAGCTTGAAGATTTTATAGGCGACCCAAATTTCGCTGGAGAAGATTTACGATGCTCGTACACGTAAGATAATTATTCTAAGAGATTTCAGTATGATGTTCTCGTAACCCACCAGATTAGGCCCCCCTCGGCAGCGGCTCAAGCCTAGGTCCGTTCCCTCGGCGTGGAGCCCTTGAGTACGCTGCTCGCGCGATACACCCACACAAAATCTTACATCACTGCGACAACATTACACATGTCACCTTCACACACGTGCACGCATACACGCTTACACATGAAAGTGGAAGGGTTTTATATTTTTCCCTTATCAAACTGAAAGAGTTTAGAAAATTATCCGATACGAAATAGATATAAGAGTTGTTGAGGTATGTATGCTTGATACACATATATGTTTCAACAACTCATATATGTATGAATAGTTAGCTTAAATTAGCTTAGCTCAGCTAGGTCGCGAATTGCATGTATCAGGCAACAGCCCAAGCCGAGGTGTGCCGTGCACCCTTGAGCTATTTGTTAAATAAATTCGAAAAAAAAAATAATCTCGTAACCTCGTATAATAAGTTAAAAGGAACTAAAGAATAGTGTCTTTCGTTGTAACTAATATGTAAACTCAAACTTAAAATTTATCAAATATTTTTACAGGTTATGTCTTATGTGTATCCTTTTAGAAAATCTGATGAACACTGTATCATTGGGAATCGCCATTTACAAATTCAAACAACGCTTTACCCTTCAACGAATTTCTAAAAATATCAATATGTTCTTGTAACAATTATTACGCAGAGACTGTCTTTACAGTTAGATTATAAACAATCATTTGAACCAATACCTACTGCAGTGACTAGCAACACTAGTGCGCATGTTATATACATTGAGACGTGCCGTCTTATATTTAAATGTGTTAGTGATTTCCATCTGATCATCTGACCACTCTATGTAGGAAATTACGACACATCATAGGATGTGCATTCACAAATACATACATTTGAACAATAAATCTGATCAAAACTATGCGGCTGATTACATATATAGGGAAAAATAAGTGATTTCAGAGAGCTTTCGACTGAATAATTTGGTGGCAGTTAACGAGACGCACGTAAGGAACGCGTTATTATCAGGCTAAGTGACTTCATCACGATGTCTTTTACACAAAGCTGACTATATGATATAAAGTATACAGGGAGATCTACAACTTTAAAGTGTATGGGTTGAATTAACTGATTGTAATATATTTATCTTCAGAGCAGCAGAGCGTCATAATGGTGACATTAGGTACATGTGGTGGGAGAGTTGCAGGGAAGCGGCTCATGGTGTCCACAAACGATTGTTAGTTGGACCAAAAGGAAGTGGTAGATCACGATTGGTGCAGATCTTAGCTTCAGTTAATGGTATGCCAAAATATTTATCAAATAAACCTTTTTTCGTACATGGATAAAAATATTGGAAGCCATCTGATGGGTAGCAAGTATAATAAGAAAAATAATCTACAAAGTACAGAATCTTTTCCAAAAATTGTAATTGATATTATATGAATGGAAATACTTTAATTTAATCTTTTGGGTTCAATTCACACGAGCCTTTCAATAATGCGCTTAAAAATATTTAGCTCCATTAACGGCAAGCCGCTATAACTGACAAGCTTTCTTAATATGCGAAAAATATCAGCTTCACATTTGAGGGGCGAAACATTAAAAGGAGGTATCAACCTCGAGCAACGATTTAAAAAGGAGCCAAATTCATATATAAAAAACAATTGTTTCACTAAACCTTGGTATCCAGGTTGCGTTGTGCTATGAATTATTTATTTAATTTCGGAAAGGTTTTCTAGCATCTTTCCCATCGAATCAAGAAATCTGAAATGGTCGAGAAAAGATACCCCAATCTGAATGTTTTTACTTTGGTTTTATAAAAATCCTTGATCCGAATTTGCAAACGTTCTTGTCAATTCTTTAGAATATGTCACTTGATTCGGATTTATTTATTCATTCCCTTTACTTTTAATTACAGACGCCATGTTATTTGAATTAGAACCTTTAAAATTGGAGATAGAGTTAATAACACCGGTTTATTTGGAACAATTAGTTAATTCAGTTGCGTCTTGTGCGAAAGCGGTTCAACCATCAGTCATACATATTAAGAATATTCAAAAACTGTATTATTCTAAGGTTAGAAATGTTGAATATCTATATATATATACATAAATATCTTTAACGACGATGACTCAGCTATAACTTTAGAAATATCTCGTCGAAAACATAAGCTTCCGATGAAAGAAAATTACATTATGACGGAGCATCTTGAGAGAGCATTTTGTAGAGATCTTGTTTTCACTCTGGTAGTTTTGCATATATATATGAGTGCTAGTACTAGAATCAAGACATAAATTGGGTATTTTTTTTTTACATGAATATAGATATATTCGAACAAGTATTTTTATTACAAATTGCAACGAGAGTATTTGAGATAATAATCATATTCAAATGTAAGAATAATTATCACATACCATTTCAAAAGTCCTCTGGACTTGTCTTAGGTATAGTTGGATGCGATAGGTGACGCTGTTGTCGCGGATCCATTTTTCTATTACAATTTGCGGTCTATTATCATTACGTATTATAAAACAAAGTCCTCTGCTACTAAGTGGCTGTCTGTCTGTTAGCAATAAACTCTAAAACTACTGAACGGATTTTCTAGCGGTTTTCAGCAGTAGAAATAAATGATTCATGAGGAAGGTTTATGTATATAATTTGTCAAGGTTTTTTTATTATCAGAGCGGAACAACGTCCGCCGGTCCCGCTAGTTTATACATGTCATAGTGGGAGCATCCAGCAGTCGGAGTATTCTGCTGTCGAAATTAACACATAAATAGTAACGCATATTTTTATTACAGAATCTTACAAAGATTCGAATTACCCTAGGTGTTTTCTAACACCGCCATCTGTTATTTTATTTTTTATTATATTAATCAATATAGGCAATGTGTTGTTAATACACTTCTATTTAATTATTGTTATGTGTTTTATCCTAAATTATTGAGTAATTTAGATTAGATTAAACTGTTCATAACTTCTAAGAATTCCAGATGTTTATTCACATAAGCACTGATAGAAGTCACTTAATAAACCGGTGTCACGCCACACTCGACGCTTAAGAAAATGTGGCGTCGTGCGATAACATTTCTAACTTGATTTGATTCTTGATTTAAAGCTGACCTAAATTAGCTAACCTAATAGAATTATTCTAGATTTAAGTAATATTTAGAACCTTTTGTTATTTATTAAAAACCGGAAATACATTTTATGTGCAGTCGATATAGAATAGTAAAGTTGCTATTTAAAATAAATAACAAACAAATTGGCATTGTACAATGTTATTTGTAATTACTAGAATAACTGTCGATCTAAAATGAGTTTTATAGCAAGTAAGGATTTGTAAAGTACTTCGGTTGTTACGCCGATGAACTATTTTAAGATAATTAATGACAACGTAATTATTCAATGTATGATGTTAAAATCATTATTTATTTATAATTAGAATTATTAGCGAACATAAAGTGTAACTATCTACAAAATCGTAGATTATGTACTTCGTTAAACTAAGACTTCCTTCACTTGGGTTGTCGGTAGGTGAAGGAAGGCGATTCCTTTATAAGTGCTTGTACGAGGTTGTGCAAGATTCATTGTTCATTAGTGTTTTTGAGATCATGAAGTCATTATTCTTTCTGAGATCGTGAGATCTATCGTTATTGTCGCTACGTGATAATTATTGTCTCTGAGAAAGCTGTCTCCAAGATTATTGTAAAATTATGAATTATTAAAAAGAACAAGGATCGAAAGAAGTCGTCGTTTTATTTGATAGTGTCAGTCGTGTTGTGAAAACACATACGATTGGAGGGCAATGCCATCCGTGTGCTCTCTGCTCTATAGGCACCACCTATTTACTCTGACATATATATTCTAAAGATATCTTACATAACGTTTGCCTACCGTGTCTGTATATAGTATGTAGTATAAATTTAAATTATAATTTCAGGTACCACAGTATGAAAAAGATTTCAATTTAGATCTCATAAAACGTTACATTATAAAAAGGTTGATGAAAAAATTTCATAATACTGATAAAATTACTATCATAGGTAATAAATATAATAATTAAAACTACATCTACTATATATATTATTACATAGTTAATGAAAGGTATAATTTGGTTTAAATTAAATGTCCTCTGGATAAAATTATTCCTAGTAATAATTAGGTATTGCGAATGCAGAGATATACGCTAACACATGGTTATTACTGATATATGTACTGAACTTATTATTCACCCATTCCTAGTATCTCTATCTTCTTGCAAAATATATAAGTAGCGACAGATTATAAAAATGGTCATTAATCTATACATACAATGTAAATCGAAAATGTCTGTATTTTTTCAATTTTTGTAAAAAAAATCTTGTCTTGGAATAAGCAATAAAATACATTTCAAACGTTTTTATAAATATCTGACTGTTTGTTTGAACACGCATCACTGCTAAAGTACTGCGTTCACGAGAAAACATCACCAAGAAATATCATAAAGCACATCCTCCGGTAACATATAGTCTTGGTTTCATTAAAATTGGTTTATTCTATCAAAAGTTATTGTAATTTTAACTGTTTATTGTGTAATTTTTACTGGTAAGTTTACTCAAACGCATGCGTTATTTTAACGCGGCCTTTACTTTGTTAGGCTGGAATCTAACGCCTGTATGAAAGTGAAGAAATTTAATTAGTCTCATAGTAAGACAATACACAATTGTTTTTTCTTACTATTTTACTATTTATTACTTTATAAGATTGAGTCACTCATTCGTTAATCTTAATTTTTTTGATTTACAGGGTCATGCGAGAACCCTTGGACGACCAAAAGCAAACAATTACTCAGACAATTCCCATCAGTGGTGCTGCTTCCGAACGCAAATTATTCGACTGTTGTACAGATGTTAAAAGATTGGATACTTAGGTTAGATATACTCAAGAAGTATGAGTTATATTAGCACAGGCTTAAATCGTTTTAATTAGGTTATAATTCAGTAAAATAAATACGTTTTGGCAATACAACTTGCTCTATTTTCTTTTCTAACACATGTTTTGACACGACGTATAAAAACGTCCGTGAAAATGGGATTTTTTAATTTTTTGGTACAATTTTAAATGACTTTATTATAAACACGCGTTTAATCGCGACATCTCTCACGTTAATGTAGTTTTAAGCGATTATTCGAAAACAATACTGTATTTATTAAAGGTACTCGAAGTCCTTTTTTGTACTCCTTGCAACGTGCATGCAAAATTTCGTTATGGTCAGTTGAGTAGTTACGGCGAGAAAGCGTAACAAGCAACCAAACCCACATTCTCGGTGCTTTCTTCTCGCGTTGTGTTTGCACGTAGTGCGGCAAACCGTACCAGGGTGAAACCATCTTGCGGTAGCTTCTGTCGCCGCCCGCCTCGACGAGAGTGTCATTTATTTATTTATCGCCCATCATTCTGATGGCCGATCGTGGCATCTTCAACGCCATCTGTCAGTGGTTGTGGTGACAGGCGTCTATTTTTCTGCTACCATCGTCTCATGAGAGGCCCGGCCATAAATTTTGTGCTGCGTGTGCAAAGCCTTCAGGCACTTCTCAATTGCCTCAGTGGTTTCTGCATTGGCAAGCATCTTCAGAAAAGCGTTGCAAATAATCTGGGGGAGGTGCTCTCGGCCGGGACTGGCTGCTGAGTCCTCCGATCCTAGGCGATCTCTTCCTCGTGGGTCATCTGTGGCCAAGGTCGTTGGTGGGCGCCCTAAGGCTCCCAGCCGCCGACGCCTCGGCCGTTGTAAGCGCTATGCTTCCGTGTTCCTCTTTGCGCCCGGTGTCACTCGTCCGGGCGGCGATCCCCGCTTGACGATTGCGCGCCTCGCGGCGGAACACAGGGCATATGCGGGCACTATTTGAGGGGTGTGGTCCCTCGCAGTTTGCGCAGGACGGAAGAGTGCCTGAATAGTTGGCACCGATGGCATTGTGCCGGGCCCCTCCTGCCACGCCAAGCTTCGATGGTTATCTTCATGAGCAACAACTCATTAACTTCATATATTGCCGGTATAAGGCCAGGTATTCTCTTTAGAGAGCAGTGGAAGATGCACCCCGGTCTTCCACGTCTCCCTTGAATTACACGGGTGAATGCCGAGTTAAATCCCCTCTTTTGAAGGGCCTCGGATATCTTGCTCTTATCGGTGCTCTGAGGAAGGCCGCGAATCGTGACCTTCAGATTTCTTTCGGTGGTGGGCGAGTAGGTGTACTAGTGCACTTCTTCACCCTCGAAATTTCTTAGGTACTCGCTGATAATTCGGAGCTCGTCCGTGTTCGCTGGAAAGAAGCGCATGCCGCGTCCATATGAACGTACTTCCGGTCCACGTCCCAGCTTGTCGGTCAGCCGTGGAAGATGCTCTGTCCAGTTGGGCAGGCTCTCTACCACGATCGGCGAGCAGCGTTGTCGAGGTGTTGCGTTTGATGCCGCGGCGCTTCCCCCCGATGCTGGATTTCGCATCGGTTTATGATTATTCGACGAAGTCGGTGATGCCGCTATAGCGGCATAGGACGTCTGAGGTAGTATTGGTGCAGGCGGTGGTTGTGCCCCGAGGCTCTCGACGGGTAAAGCTGTCATTTTTCGGAGTTTCGTAGGCTGGTTCGCCGAGAGCGCGACTGCAGGTGCTTGTGGCGCCGCACGGCTCTCGGCGGGAATAACGTGCAACTTCTGTGGTTCCGCGGGTTGTGTGAGTGAGAGTGCAGCGGGCGCCGTTGGCTCTCAGCGGGTAATTCAGGTACTCTGGGTTCCGTAGGCTTCTCTGTCGAGTGCACGACTGCGGGCGTAGGTGGCGCCCCGCGGCTCTCGACGGGTATAGCTGGTACTTCTGGTGGTTCCGTAGCCTGAGTAGGCGGGAGCGGTTTGAATCTCTTGCTCTCAGGCGACTGGGCATCTGGTGAGGCTTCTGGGGATCGATACTCGACGGAGCTCGTGCCGGGTTCGATGTCGCCGCTTTTACGGCGTGGTGCTCTGGAAATCAGTTCGGACTGCGATGCGGGGATTTCTGGAAGAGTTAGTTTCCCAAACATGGGAGACATTAACGTTGTTGTGTCTGGGCGTGCAGGTGCGTAACCATCGTCTTCGTCTCTCCGGATGCGCAAGTACAACGCTATCCAGCGATTCAAATCCTCAGACAGGGCTCCAGTTGAAAGCAACTAGGCGAAAGCGGATAAATCGCTTTCGTACGTCCCCGTCTGGGTCGTCACGTAAAACCCACATTCACATCTTATCTATAACATATGTATATAAAAGGCAGTGAGGAAAAGGTTAAAAACATCTCCTCCCTCTGTTTCTCGGCCGATTTTCTTCATCATTTTTTTTATTTAGTAGCTATTGACGAGCTTTAGTGTCATCATTGAAAATTTATAAAATGTTTGTTTTCTCTATGGCCGAAATTTGGTCGAATTGTACGAGCACTTCTATAAGTCAAAATTCACTTCAGAAGGGCTGCACTTATTTGGGTTTTTTTGGTTATATTTGTAATTTAATGTAGGTGTAATTTAGTATAGGTGTTGTAATTTAATGTAATTTTTGTAGATGGTAGAACCACTCTGAACAGTAATACCTACTGGTTTCAGCATGAATGGGTCGGCTCGCCCGGAGTAGTACCACGCGACCCACAGAAACACCCACGTGAAGTAACAGTGCTTGCAATATTGCGTTTCTTTCGGCCAGTGAGAGCGCCAGAGGCCCACCTGCCTTTCCCCTCCCCAATCCCCCCCCCCCAAACACATGCCGGCAACGCACTTGTTTCTCCTCTGGTGTTGCTGGTATCTATGGATGGTGGTGATCTCTTAACATCAGGTGACCCACCTGTTGCCCCCTATAATATAAAAAAAAATTGCCAGGAAATGGTTTCTATGAAAGAAAATGTTATAAGAATTGTACGCGAAGAATAACTTGTCTCAAAATCTGCAGATAAAAAAGACAGTAGACAGTAGAGAAATCTTTAAAAATATTTACAAAGTAGACACATTGACGGTGAGTTGTTTAGTTAGGATTTTATTTCATTGCATGGTTATATTGAAATCAAAAGATGGGGGTTTTTGACGGGATCTTGGCTTATCATGTAGTAGATTTTGTATTCTATTCGTAATCGTGTGTTATGAATTCTGAGATGCCACAAAAACTCTTTGGAAAGTTGTAACAAGGAAGCCACCGCCTTATTAGTATACTAGCCGACCCGTGCCCACTTCGTTGGGCGGTAATAGGTATTATCAAGCTACAACTTTTCCCTAGAACTCAATCATATATATCTCATAATTAAGGCAGCGTTCGTAAGAAACGTTTTCGTTCGACCATTTTTCTCCGACTCCCCAGATATTACCCCCAACAACCTCACAAACTTTACCTCTTTATAATATTAATATAGATTATAGATAATATAATTAGTTAATAGCTTCTGCCCGCGACTTCGCACGCGTGGAATAGTTATTTTGGGCTAAGACGAAGCGGAAGCTCTCAAAAAGAAAAAATACTCCGATTTTAAAACATTTTTCATTGTTGCTCCGCTCCTATTGGTCTTAACGTGATGATATGTAGCCTATGACACTCATAAATAACGTGGCTTTATATTGGTAAAAGAATTTTCAAAATCGGTTTAGTAGTTCCTGAGATTACCCCCTACAACGTCACGAACTCACAAACTTTACCTCTTTATAATATTAGTATATAGATTATAGCCCCTGCCCGCTACTTCGTCCGCGTAGTAATAGTTACTACTCTGGGCTAATGCTGACACACAGCAGAAGCTTTAAAAAAAAAAACATCTCGATTTTGAAACGTTTTTCATCTGTGCTCCGCTCCTATTGGCCTTAGCGTGATGATATATAGCCTATAACCATTCTCGATGAATGAGCTATATAACACTGAAAGAATTATTCAAATCGGACCAGTAGTTCCTGAGATTACCCTTTACAACGCCACAACGTCACAAACTTTACCTCTTTATAATATTAGTATAGATTATATTGTATAGTGTATGTATGTATAGTGTATATATAGTGTATGTATAGTGTATATTTAGTGTATGTATAGTGTATATATAGTGTATGTATAGTGTATAATGAAAATATCACAACACACTTAATATATTATTACCTACTTGGAAATGGCAATAATAAACTGGAAGATTGTTTGCTAAAATTAACATGAAAAAAGAAGAAAAGATTTGTTCTCATTATCTTCGTTATATATTTTTAATATTAGAAAGAATAAGACGTTTACATAAATTTATGATAAGAACAAAGTATTGTTACCAAGTACCATATTACTTGCATTGGTTACGAGATTTTGTTTCAGAAATCCAGTAATACCAAGAGATTTAGATGTCAACAGCTTGGCTTACATGCTGCAAGGATACACTTATGGTTACTTAGAAGAATTACTAAAGAAAATGTTATCTCCTAAACGAACAATACGGTTAGTTTCTTTATTGTAGCACGGCAAAGTGACTACACTATGTCTGATGGTAAGCACAGTACAATCCAAAAGCAATGGCGAACCACCGACAGACGAACTATCCATCGGAAGTCGCCGCTGTGATGCCGGTCTGCATAAATGTCTCTTCACGTTACGCTTGAAGGACCTCATATTATAGAAAGGAGGGAGATTATTTCACAGTTTCACGGTACAGCTTTATATTACAGTCTAAAGGGAAAACTAAATTATAAAGAAATCGTGATCAAATTAGACTATATGAATAACTGAATATATAAAATTCCAGTATAGCTGCATACGGGTTGTCTGCTGAAGAAGTTTACGACTACATAATCGGAGATAAAGTGGAACCAAAACCGGTAGTTTTATTTCGTTTAAACACTAAATTTATAGCTTCTATCAATATTAGCTTGTTTCATTTGATGATTAGACCATTCGCTAGAAGAGAGCCAAAAATATAGCAGGATTATTGATATACCAGCTGGTGTATGCGTCTTTATTTATTTAAAAACTGCTTCGTGTTATTAGAACATGTTTTACTTATATTATCTGTAACCTTTTGTTTGTATTTTCGTCATTATTTCTTAATCCATGAAGCTGTTACTGGTTTTAAGTTATCTCTGTTGAGTTTTATCATAACTAGTTAGATCGTAAAATCGTAATAATGTATAGCTTATATAATACTCTGATAAGTCCGCTATCTGTCTGTAAAAGTGACGCTAAAATCGGATCAGCCATTTCAGTAATAACACTGTTCAAACTATAGAAACTTTAATTTTATTCATATACATGTATATAGATATAATAAGTGTATGATTTGTGATATTGATAAAATAATATAAACAATAAGTAGCTTCTATGTCAATTCTAAGAAAAATCAATATTTACAAACAGGAATACGAGAAATATACAAAATGGTATTCCGAGAAGACAACTTGGGGTGTAAAAGAGAAACGGCACGTAGAAGAGCAACAAGAATTCAAAAGAAATCTACAGAAATACCTTGAGAAGTCCAAGAAAAAACAGCCTGTATTATCTGTACTTTAGCAATTTGAGTTCAGAAACTATTAACTAAATTCTAGAATATATTTCAAATATTAAAGTTCCGATACATGAATACTATTTTTTTTATTTAGTATCTACTTCCTAATACCTATTTTTGGAGATGTTCCACAGATACCATCATAATAGTTGATTGTAGCAATAATAGCACGATAAAACAAAAAATATACCTACTGTTAGACAAAGGCTCTGATTTAGAGTAAAAGCATGAACACGAGCTGCTATAGCCTCGCCAGCCCACAATGTATTGGTCATTTAAAAACACCAAAAACTGGTACTGTTCTGTCTTTCTATAGCCTCACACTATTCGTTTCAGATAAAACGTAACTGTCAAGCTACCGTCTTGGTTACAATTTCACATGCTACTTCAATAAAAATTACAATCGGAAAAAGTAAAAAGTGCCAAATACGTTGTAGGTCAAAAATAAGAGATAATTTAAAAAATACGGAGGCTTATATTTATATTATAACTCTATTATTACTCAGAAGTCTAGTGCTAACTAAAGTATAATTGAATCAAAATGGCTGCCCCTACTCAATAGTACTATGTGAACATAGACCAGCATCTGCCATCTTCCTCTGAAATAAAGTAATGCCATAGGTTCTAACCACTTTATGCTCACGTGCCTAAAAACCGAATTAACCTAATATTAATTATTAATTCTGCATTTCTATTAAAAATATTTTATTATATTATTGTTCACTGGAAATGCAGTCTTAATAAGTATAGAGTGAAGTTGGTGCGCTCACAATTGTCTTCTAATTTAAAATATATATCTAATAGGTACTAAGAAATATTTTTCAGCTTTACTCTTGCTACTTGACAACATATACAGGTATTTGGTGTTGCGTTACAAACATGTGTTTACGAATTATAATTAAAGGAATTCTGAAAAGTGTGGAAATTAAACTAGTTTCGAATTCCATTTATTCGAGGACATTGTTACTTCATACCATATATGTTTATCTAAAACGCACCATTCAATTCCACCCACACACATGTTTATAAACACAATTTTTATACTGTAACCTGAAGATAAGCCGTCGAAATGGTGTTTGAGCAAATAAAACCGAATGGAGTGTCGATTTCAAGTATAAAGGGCTGAAATGACCAGGGCCGTATTCAGATATGAAGCATAAAGAATAGAACAACAAATATATATTTTATAATTTATAGTGTGGACTTTTGTATTGGAAGACAGGTGCTTATGTATTGCAGGATATGTTGTGTTTTGTATAGAAATAAACAAGTTTTCTAAAAAGAAAAATGGTCCTCCAACACAAATGTACAATACGTAGATTTTACTGTTATATTCTTAGCGGCAAAGAATACCCCTTGCATTAATATTGAACGTCAAGGGTTTTATTTCTATAACTCGAATTTTAGAGCAATTTCGGGTTAAATTCAAGGGAAAAACAAAACAACCCTATATATTAACTAATAAACCCTGGATAATTAACTAAGCAGTGTAGAAAAACTGTAACTGAGACAATAACAAATAATTAAATGCGTCATTAGTTGACGGTTAAAAATGTTGGTATGTAGGTGTAAAATATAAAAGTTAAAATTAATTAAAATGTATTTCAGATTAGGGTGTAACGACCACAATTGATTACAAGTATTTCACTCCGTCACGGAGCGTCTTCAGATCATCGTAACATCGTCCGATGCATAATATGTAAAAATTATATAAGACATAAGTACCTATAACTTTCTGAAAGAAATATCTGAACGATTATGTGCCGTATCAAAGGCCGTTTTGTACTTTAGATCTAAGGGTTCATTCAAGGGTTCGTAAGAGGTGCATGTGTAGGTCTGATATATGAAGCGCACAATCTTATCCACTATAAGTTAATTCCTCTATAAATTATACACTCCTTATTTCTATACTTGTTAACTGCTGCCCATGAATCATTAAGGAAACCAAAACATAAGGATTTGTAACTGTATTGCTTACTTTTGCTAACCAGGAGGAAGGAGACGATCAGAATTTACAAAAATTCTGCTTACGTGATACTTGAACGACCCCTAAATGTGTTCCTTTCCACAGATGGACACAAAAAGCGACTTTATATTAATTATTGAAATGATTGCGTGCCTTTCTGAGTCGTATTTATTATACATGGAAGCAATGAGAAAAAATTAAATTCCGTAATTTAACAAAAAATTAAAACCTACGTATATCAGACCACTATAGATTCGTTCGAAGTACAACCCTGTGCGGAGGGATCGACGTGGTCCAGATGCTTATCAGAAGGGGTTCTGAATGCTAACGCATGTTTACTGGACCGCTGATGTGGCAACTTTTATTTCTTTATTGCACAAAAATGCTAACTTTCACGGGAAATACAGGGTGACCATGCGATTTCTTTTATATTTCAACAGTTATTATAATATTGCTTAGGTTTCTTCCGGCAAATTGTATAAATAACGAACAAGAGGGCTAAATTAATTACTTACTAGAGGACAACGTAACAATAGTGCGAAATATATTTTTTTTATATAGATACATTGTTTAAAAACATTTGGTCGTGTATTGCTATTAGTCGCCAGATTTGTTCACAAACATTTTCATTTAAAATTGTCCAAAAACCGACACGAGAGCAAAGTACAATGGTTTGTATAAATTATTTGCTACTATCCGAAGCATTCGTGGCACACTTTGGAACCTTGTAGATATTTGCGAAAATATAATCCTTACCTTAACTCTCTATACTTGTACTGAAGCTTGTTCTATACTAGTTACAGATGGGTATGACGATGATTCAGGTATATGATCTTCAATAGAAATATGTTGTCAAATAAATTGTTTGTTTTTTTACAAGCGGCGTATAAAAACCCCACAACATGGTCACTCTACAAGCTCCAGCGTTTTAATATTCTCGAGCTGTGTGTATTTGGAATTAATTTCAGTCGTTTAAATATTTTCTGGGTCGTTGAGGCTGATACGGTGGCCGTTTAATTGCTTTTTGACTTATGCGCCTTGTTAAGGGTTGTTTAATGGGTACGGTTTATTATTTTTATATCCCTCCTTAATCTATAAGTAGAATGTGGCCACAGTTCTAAAGATTAAAATGGCTACTGTTATTTTGTTGAAAATAAGGTAAATGGAATATTTAGACTCATAATAGTTTATAGAAAACTTTTGTGTACAATATTGGAAGAATAATCTTCATCGATGCATTGACATTTCACGTTTAGCTCCAATTTTTAGTCTGATATTTTATATTTATTATAGACCCTACTAGATGTGACCGCGATTCTGTCCGCGTGGAAACTAATTTAAAAAGAGTAACTAATAAAACAATCTGAATGTATTAAGTCCATTTACTTATCTACTTTTCTCTCGTACTTAAGTCGCGGCGTCATTAAAACTACAATAACTTTTGATAGAGTTAACCGATTGTAATGAAACCAAGACTAAATGTTACTCGAGGATACGCTTTATGATTTTCTTGGTCAGGTTTTATCGTGTACGCAGTACTTTAGTAGTGATGCGTGTTCAGGCAGACTGACACTTCTACAAAAGATTGAAGTGTGTTTTTTACAAAAATTTAAATAGTAGAGATACGTTAGATTTACATTCGTATTATATACAAGCTGTGCCCGCGACTTCGTCTGTGTGCTGGAAGCTTATGTAAAAAACAGTGATTAATAACAGTCATCTGAATGTATTAAATCCATTTACTTATCTACTTTTCTCTCGTACATACGCCGCATCGTCATCAAAACTACATGTTAAATTTACATTCTTACTATATGTATAGATTATGTACATATATGTATAAATATACCCTATTAGTAGCCTCAAATTCAATTCCGGTCTTATTTTTACTAGATACTGTAATTGTCGATGTTTTTTATTTCTGGAACTGTGACGAGATTACATATTTTCATAAACTTGCTGTCCTCGTGTAGAATATAGTAAGAATGAAGAAACGCTTTGAAAGAAACAGAGTCGTTTATTGTTAACACCCACGTAATTATACTTACCTCATGATTGAAGACATCCTAATGAATATTATAAATTCAAATTAATCAATCAAATGAACATTTATTGTTTTTGATTCATGCCTAAAACTTCAAGGATTTCTCGATGTTTTTCCAATTTGTATTTTAATTAAGTGCTCTCCTTGTTTCTATTGTGGTAGTATACTGCATTATTATAACCAAAAACAGGTAACAATGAAAATAAAAATAGGTTATATTTTAATCATTTTAATTCATTTCAAATTAAATACAAATATAACCATTGCATATCTTGTGATATAGTATTAGCCAGTCTTAAATTTTGAGTTTTTTTAAATTCTTAAACAATTTAACTAAGATTACAATGACAAAAGAATATACTGAGTGTGATTTAATTCGTTCTGATATTAACCAATCAACCACTGAAATGTTAATATCCAAAATAATCATCCAAACCAAAATCAAACACCCAAATGTTAATACTCAAAATAACCAACCAAACTAAAATCGAACACCCAAATGTTAATACTCAAAATAACCAAGCAAACCAAAATCAAACACCCAAATGTTAACACTCAAAATAACCAACCAAACTAAAATCGAACACCCAAATGTTAATACTCAAAATAACCAACCAAACCAAAATCAACCACCCAAATGTTAATACTCAAAATAACCAACCAAACCAAAATCAACCACCCAAATGTTAATACTCAAAATAACCAACCAAACCAAAATCAAACACCCAAATGTTAATATCAAAATAACCAACCAAACCAAAATCAAACACCCAAACGTTAATACTCAAAATAATCAACCAAACAAAAATCGAACACCCAAATATGAATACCCAAAAAAATCGAAATAAATAAATAGTCTCTAGGTATAAGTTTTTATTATAACAATACAGCAATAATTTTTCGAAAATACAATATCAAAATTCTCTAAGAATCCTACACTGAGCGTTACATTTGGAGTAGCGTTGGGGTCTCTTCGATATGGCCATTGACTCTACATCGAGTTGTGAGAGTTGACCGTCCCTATCAGCTCCCTCTCTGACGGCGTGAAGGTCCTGCTTGCTGAGGACTCCGGACTGGAGGTAGCCGAGGAGTTGGGGAACGTGTTCCGTTATTATATTTTTACGTTCCTTTGAAACTTCTTCATCCCTGAATACATTTATAATTTAAAATTAGCAATTGTCTGTGCGATATCATCTCCTAAGCGGCTGAATCGATTTTGATGCGTCTTTCAGCGACTAATAGGACATATTTTTACAGTATTATATAATTATACATGTAAATGTAAGTTTGTTTATAATTATTCTTTTCTATTTAATAAAAAAGTAATTATCTTACATATTTACTTTAATTTATTTCAAATGTATTAATTCAAATGTGTCATTTTTTTTATGTATGTAGTTTTTTCAGTAACGTTCTTACTTAATTCCATTTTCAGCTAATTATCATAGGACAATGTGTTGTTACTCCGCCTGTATTGTAATGATATTATAAAATATTGTATAAAAAAAATACTGAATTAACTACTAGCTTTTAAAGATTTTTGTTACAATAATGCTGATATTTTTCATAACAACCAAATAGGAGTATAATTACACTACTTATCCCTACTTTTCAAATTGGTTTAAAGCGCTTCATTTATTTTTAAAGATAACGTGTAAGCTTGGTCAAAATGTAAAAGAATTTTCTCACAAAATTAAATTTTTAAATTACTTATTTTTTGCTTTGAAGGTGTAAATACAGATTTTTAAGCTATTGCATAGCTTCTATCGCGGGCCTTGAGCGTGGGGACCGAATCCAGAAATTCCGTAACGAAAAAAACTTAACACCCTCCACTCCGACCGGCACAGCGGTGATACTTTTTAGTTTTTCCATCTATCGTAAATACCAGAACTTTTAATGACTTTTTGAAATATCACGCTTGTCTCTTTAGTTCAGTAACCCGCCTTTAGGTGGCATTGGTTGTATAGGAAAACTACCGTAATCAGCTGTTTGTGAGAAAGTATATAGGTGTATAGGTATTTATCATCTATGTACAACAGTGAATATCTGTACTCGTATAATTTGTGTACAAAGTGTTTTAAATATGAATAAACAAAGTGCATTTATTAATGAAGAAAGTCACGAAAAAATAGTGAAAGAAAATGAGTTAGTACTCTATATACATTCATTTTATTATTATTATCACAAATGCAGTATTATTTTTTGAAATAAAAAGAAAAAAATTAATTAATTTTTTTAATTATTATTTTTTTTTTTAAATACTGCATTAATAAAATAAATAAATAATTATAATTGCATAAGTTGATAAAAAAGGAAGGAGGAAGTTGTGGAAAGGTGGAGGCGGGACCTGGCGGACGCGCGGTACGGTCGATACACGATCGACGCCGTCCGCCCGGTCCTGCCGGATTGGTGTAATAGAGGATGGGGCTCCCTGACGTTCCGTCTAGTGCAGGTGGTGACCGGACACGGTTGCTTGGGTTGGTACCTGCACCGGATAGCACGCAGGGAGCCGACCGCCGTACGCTATCAGTGCGGCGCTGACCCGGACACCGCGCAGCATACTCTGTCTGAGTGTGCTGCGTGGGAGGAGCAACGTCGCACTCTGGCCGCGGCGGTGGGACGGGATCTCTCGCTGCCGAGCGAAGTCGCGGCCATGCGCGGTAGCGAGGATGTGTGGAATGTTGTGGCCTCCTTCTTCGAGGAGGTCGTCTCGCAGAAGGAGGCGGCGGAGAGGGTCCGTGAACAAGATCCTCAAAATGGCCGTCTCCGCCAACGGAGGACCGGCAGGAGGAGGCGTCAGTTTGACCGCCTTCTCCCACTGTAACCGGACCAGGGAAGATGGGTCGGGAGGCCCATCTTCCCATTGCACAGGTCCGGCGGACAGAGGAGACGGCCGGTGTGTACACGGCTGTCTCCTAACAAGACGGGGCCGGGCGGCCGAGCTTTTGCTGCTGGGCCAACCGCTGGGGCGGCACGATGATGTCTATAGAGATCTCGAGCCGCCCCAACTATAGCGGAAGACGTACACCGTGGGGGTTTAGTCCGTGCGATTCGGACATAACTCACCCTCTCCCCCGAGAGGGTGGCGTATCAATAAGGGATTTCCGCACGTTAAAAAAAAAAAGACTTGCGTAAAAACATAACGTTAGTCGACTGAGGGAGTGATCGGCGCGCGCGGTGCATTTAATACGAATGTACTGAAACTTTTAATAACTTTACCTGCTCAGCAGTGGCAGTAATAATCTGGAAGATTGGTTGCAGGAAATAAAATAAAAGTTACTCCTTATAGCATCAGCTATCTGCCAGCGAAAATCCTATCAAATTCTGTCTAACCGTTTCAAAGATTAACCGAAACAAATAGACAAAAATTTTAAAAACTGTTTTTTTTTACAAGTACCGTGTATACTTTCATTTCAATTTTATTTATCTTGTATAGAAGATTGTTGGTTTAAAAAATGGTTAACATTATTTATATTCAGATCGAATGTTCCAGAAGAAGTCCATTACTTTTAATGTAATCTTAAACAATGAGGTACAATATAAATTACCAGGCTTTATGACAATTCCACACGTATTCTGCTCTGCCTTCCTCTAGAGCTTGTTCCTTCTTTCTTCTTCTGGAATTCCCTTCAATCTGTTTCAGCAGCTCCTCAGAGTACTTCTTGGCTTTCTCCTTGATTAAACGAGCTTTTTCGCTTTCTTTTTCGTCATAGGCAGCCATTTTCATCTCAGTCTATAAAATACAATTGATAACATACTTCAAGTACTATTTCCAACTATATTTGTGAACATATTTAGAGGAACATAATAATAAGGGGTAAAGTAATATGAAAACAGAGTTATTTGTACAATATGAGCTTTTAAAATTCGTTAATTAGTATTAATTGATTAAATTTAATTATTAAAGGGCAGCTATTGACCAATACACCATACGTGAATCGGCACTAGGTAGGAACAATGTATAGGCGCATTGGCCTTTAAAAGCTGCCACAGCACGACAGTAGGGGACTTTGTTTTATACTATGTAATGATAATATCTATCTTCGTAGTATTTTGATTGCGTAATTATGTACCACATAGCGCGTGCTGTGGCATTCTGAAAGGCCAATGTGCCTTTACTATTCCTCAGGAATTCCTCATTGTTGGGAATTAAAATTTATGCATCTCGGCAATAATAATACTTTTACGTTGGAGGTGCATGAGTCACCAAAGATGTCTAATTCAGTTTTTAGTTAACAATTTTGAAGACAAAAAATTAGACTAAGAAAAATAATTGGAAGCAATAAATTCAGTATTTTAATTGTAAGGAATTGTGACTGAACGTTATGATAAATTGAACATTGTTTTAAAGACTGTTTTTATGTATATATTTACACAATCAATTTTTTTATATTGCTTACTTGCTTTTTATTAAATTGTAATTTCCCATAAAACTTTTTGAGCTATACTGACAAGAAAATGTATTGACAGAAAATATTGAGGTCAGGGATAAGGAGAATTATGTTTGAACACTAAACGGTTCTTTCAAAATGGGATCTTTGAGGCGGCACATTCCTCCTGCCAAAGGCTCCGGCACCGCCGCTCGCGGAGTCACTTGTTCCGGCTTTCCTACCCAACGCCTTCCACCGATCAATCGTCTTTTCAAACGCCAATGTGACTACCCTATATTCCTCATACAGATTCATCTCCCGTTCTGATACGAATGGATGTCAGTGCCCGGTGTACTGGCGCGGTGCTGGTACACGGGCCACGCGCACTTGCGCGATTTCATCCAACCACCAGTACACTTGACATTCGGCGGGAAAAATATCATTTACTGAATATTGTTTACATAACCATGGACATAGACTGCGTTTAATTTTCCTTGTGAATTTAAAAGCTAGTCACGTTATATACGTCTTGTTATTTATTAATTACTTTAATATCCTTAGAAATCGTATGATCAAGATTAAAAAAAAAACGAATGAATCTAATACACACGATTGAAGTAAAACTTCTTTGACGAATTACTTAATTGGCGGTCGGTAATTACTTAATTAATAATTGGTGGTCACTCGCCCATATATACATAATTAATCCTATTGTATGATTTTTTTATTATTCAAATTAATATTTTTTTTCAAAAATTTTTGATTTATTTGTTTATAAACTATTTATTGATAAAATCAAAAATATTTGAAAACCGGCTGGCACAGAAACGTCACGCCATATTGACGTAACGGAGTTCCGTTGCATTGTCGCCCAGTTACCTCGCAGTCGCGCCTAAAGTTTTAGTTCAAAATAACCAAGGACAAAGAATTTAATGTTTATTTATTCTAACACTATTAATTACATTAAAAAATTAAAATTATATACATATACATCAGGCAAAGAAAAAAAAAATAGAATAAGAAGAAATAAAAAAGTCACAAATAAAATTTGAAATTAACGTATGGAAAAGAATACAAGATTGCAAGTGGGGCATTCCATGCCAAATCACCGAGTTTTTTTTTCGACCCCTTTCGATTTGGCTAAAAATTTGGTATTATTTTCTACCCTACCAATAACATTTTTCTGAATTTTTTCAGATTTTTTTACCCAACCCAAAAAAAGTTACGAATTTAAAAAAAAAACGCTCTTTTTTCTTTCAAATTGCCATAACTTTGACACAAATTGACCTTTTGGCACTTTTTTTGTTTATTCTTGTTTTTAAATGTAGTTTTTAGAAAAAAATTCAAAAAAATTTTCAGTAGTAAAGAACAATAAAATATTTTAGTTTTTTCAAGAAAACCGTCATTTTTTCGAAGTTCGACACTTTGGATTTTCAATTTGTTTGTCTCAAAAAAAACTTCAACTAAAACCGTATTTAACCCCACTATTCCCATTTTGTGCCCACTTATTCTTCTATTTTTTTTTTTCGATTGAAAAAAAAAGTTTTTTCAAATTTTGCTTATTTTCTTAAACTTTGCACTAAAACGATTTTGGTTGGCTTTTATAACCTCAAAAGTAAAAAAAAATTAAACTAAAAAAAACATAAACTGTATTAATAAGAGTAAAGTATTTTTGTTAACTTCAAATATTTTTTTTAGGTAAAGTGTTCTCAATTTTTTAATTTTTTTTTTAGTTTTGATGAACTTAGGCATTAAAGTATGGCGATTATATCTGATTGTTTAAATCATGATGCGATTTCTGTTCATCTTTACTCTGGGATCATCATTGATTTCATTAAATCTCTGTCTTCTGACGTTTGTAAAATCTTTTTTTTCTCAGACGGCGCGCCTCAACAATATAAGAATTTTAAACATTTTGTTAATTTATCTCATTATAAGGAAGATTTTGCAATAACAGTCGAGTGGAATTTCTTCGCTACGGCACACGGCAAAGGGCCATGTGATGGGATAGGTGGAACCTTAAAACGAATGGCCGCACGTGCTAGTCTACAGTTGCCACCTCATCTACAGATATTAACACCGATACAATTATTTGAGTGGTGCTTAATTAACTTACCAAATATAAATATTAAGTTCTCAAAAATTGAAGAGTATAATTCAATGAAAGAACAATTGGAAGAACGTTTCAAAAGTGCTAAACCGATACCAACAACACAAAAAATTCATCAAATTCAAATTCAAAACACTTTATTCAATTTAGGCCCTAAGAAGGCACTCATGAACGTCAAAACTACCACCGGTTCGGAAAACAACCCAGTCATCGAGAAGAACCGGCAAGAAACTCGATCTGGTTTATCTTTTTAACAAATATATATAATATTTAGAATAATAATATATTCTATATAATAGTAAATTTCACAAACGTTGTTAATGGATGCACAGAGATGAGTCAATTCCAGACATCACCATCGTTCACATATTGATCCACTCTATAATAGCCTTTTGACACCAAAACCCGCTTGACATGGCGCTTAAATTCACAATCCGGCAAATCGGTAATATCCTTTGGGACTTTGTTGTAAAATCTAACACTATTTCCCAAAAAACTGTTACTGGTTTTACTAAGTCTAAAACGTGGGACAACCAGTTTGTCACAGTTTCTAGTATTTAGATTGTGCCGGTATTTTACGAAATCTAGCTTTTCTAGGTTCTTACGGACATACATTAAATTGTCAAGAATGTATTGGGAGGGCAGAGTTAAGATACCGTACTCCTTGAACTTGGTCTTTAAGGATTCGCGAGGTCTCATATTGTAGATTGCTCGAACTGCTCGTTTTTGTAATAAAAATATGGTGTCTACCTCAGCTGCTGTCCCCCACAACAGAATGCCATAAGACATTAGGCTATGGAAGTAGGCGAAGTAGACTAACCTAGCAGTGGCAATATCAGTTAGCTGGCGAATCTTACGTACTGCAAATGCAGCAGAACTTAATTTGCTTGCCAATTGTTTAATTTGAGGACCCCATTGTAATTTTGAATCTAGTGTGATACCCAAAAATACAGTATTATCAACTAACCCTACAAAATTCCCTTCGATCTTAATGCTACTATCAATCTGTGGCACGTTAGGCAAAATAAATCTCATACATTTTGTTTTACCTGTATTAAGTACTAAGTTATTTAATGCAAACCAATGAGAAATTTCGTTTAAAGTATTATTTACGTGCCCAACCTCTGAATCTGTCCTTTTTACTTTAAATATAATTGAAGTATCGTCTGCAAAAAGCACCATGTCAGCACAGTTATTGACCATCACACCGTTATTGAATTCTGTTATGGAGGTAAAGTCCTTTTCTTCATCACAAAAGTCCAAACAACACTTTGTGATCAAGAAACCGAGGAAACAATCGCTGAATCAACGCAAATAATTAGAATATTGAGATTGTATAAATTATAAAACATTATACTTAAATAAAATAATTTTACTTTTATTAATACAGTTTATGTTTTTTTTAGTTTAATTTTTTTTTACTTTTGAGGTAATAAAAGCCAACCAAAATCGTTTTAGTGCGAAGTTTAAGAAAATAAGCAAAATTTGAAAAAACTTTTTTTTTTAATCGAAAAAAAAAATTAGAAGAATAAGTGGGCACAAAATGGGAATAGTGGGGTTAAATACGGTTTTAGTTGAAGTTTTTTTTTGAGACAAACAAATTGAAAATCCAAAGTGTCGAACTTCGAAAAAATTACGGTTTTCTTGAAAAAACTAAAATATTTTATTGTTCTTTACTTCTGAAATTTTTTTTGAATTTTTTTCTAAAAACTACATTTAAAAACAAGAATAAACAAAAAAAAAAGTGCCAAAAGGTCAATTTGTGTCAAAGTTATAGCAATTTGAAAAAAAAAGAGCGTTTTTTTTTAAATTTGTAACTTTTTTTGGGTTGGGTAAAAAAATCTGAAAAAATTCAGAAAAATGTTATTGGTAGGGTAGAAAATAATACCAAATTTTTAGCCAAATCGAAAGGTGTCGAAAAAAAACTCGGTGATTTGGCATGGAATGCCCCAAGTATAATAAAGAATATTAAAATATGATTTACTGAATGTTGCTTAAATAGTCATGGATATAAAATGTGTTCAATTGTTTTTTTTTTATTTAAAACCTCGATGACCGAATATGTTTGTACGATTTATGACGCTATATAAAAATTTTCTATACCTCTTTTCGAAACCGAGCGTCGAGTTTCCTCTCTTCCTCTACGATCTGCCTTCGGTTCTCCATCTGTGAAGCGAGAGCTTCCTTCGTCTCTCTCTTCACTCTTTGCGCGTTCTCCCTCTCGGCGATGTCGTCTCGTACGTTCTTTTCCAAATACTCTTGTTCTTGTAGCATCTTTATGACATTCTCCCGGTCACACCGCGCCGCCTGGATTCCGATGGGGAATAGAGTTATCCTCGATAGTCAATGTATACAGAACATGCTATCGACTAACATATAATTACTTCAGAAACTGATTTGGAAGGTTATTTTTTCAAATAGAAACTTTTTTACACGCGTTGAGCGGTATTTTTTTGGCTGGAGATAAACTTATGATTTCGCGTCATGACATGTTAGTAAAGCGTGACCGTGCGTATTACGCTTGCGGGGCTAGCGTCAATCTAGCGACGCGTAATATAACGGCTTCTGTACGTCTAATATTGATATTTTGTATTGAGATCGTGCAGCCCACCACATGTTTGATTAATAATTCATAAACTGTATACAAATGTATTAATTATTGTTCGGAGTGCCAATAGATGTGAAAATACTAATGATAATAAATTCAATTTACAAATTATGAAATCTAAATAATTTATACTACAATCAATGTGATAATTCAAAAAAGAACACAGTTATTCCATTGTTTTGAATTTTCACTTCTGTGGGCAGTCCTTATGACTGACATTGACTTTTTTATTGTACAGAGGATATTTTCAACGCGGTTCCATTTTAATTTCATTAGCAATGTATGCTGGATTTCATAGATACACCAGAAAACCTCTCAAAATCGACTAGGAAATCTATAATGATTGAATATTGGCAGGGTTATGACTGACAACTCTATAGCAAGTTACCTAATTATGGTCAAAATCAAAATCAAAATCAAAATACTCTTTATTCAATTTAGGCCCTGAGAAGGCACTTATGAACGTCAAATCTACCACCGGTTCGGAAAACAACCCAGTCATCGAGAAGAACCGGCAAGAAACTCGATCTGGTTTATCTTTTCATAGTAACTAACATATATTTTTTTTTATTAACACACCAATAGACACATAAAGCTACATTCGTTTTTAGTGGTTGCACAGAGAGAGGCGTCACTTCCAGACGTCGCTATCGTTCACATACTGATCCACCCTGTAATAACCTTTATGTATTAAGACCCGCTTGACATAACACTTGAACCTACTATCCGGCAAATCGGTAATGTGTTTTGGGACTTTGTTATAAAATCTAACACTATTACCTAAAAAACTGTTACTGGTCTTAGTAAGCCTGAAACATGGAGTGACCAGTTTGTTATGGTTTCTGGTATTTACATTATGTCGGTCTTTTACTAAATCTAGATTATCAAAGTTTTTCCGGACGTACATCAAATTCTCAAGAATATATTGAGAGGGCAGAGTTAAAATACCGAATTCCTGAAACTTAGTCTTTAATGATTCACGAGGTCCCAAATCATAGATTGCTCGAACTGCCCGTTTTTGTAGTAGGAATATGGTGTCTACCTCAGCTGCGGCCCCCCACAACAAAATGCCATAAGACATTAAGCTATGGAAGTAAGCGAAGTAGACCAACCTAGCAGTGGCAATATTTGTTAGCTGGCGAATTTTTCGAATGGCGAACGCAGCAGAACTTAATCTTCCAGCCAATTTTTTTATATGAGGACCCCATTGTAATTCGATAACATGATGGTGTATTTTAACGTAAATCTTTTTGAAGACAGTTTAATTTTTTGTTTTTTTTTTTTGTTGTTTTGTTACAAAACATTATATTTAATAACAAATGACTTTTCATAGAATTTTTACGACTTGCACGTAGATTTGGAAAACACAAACTTGTATATCATCAAAATAAGCTCACGGAAAGAAAGACCTTTTAATTCACAGCTTTCTATTAGCATACTAAGCTTAGTATGGTGGCAGGATAATAAAGATGACGCTTTATTAGTTAATTTGTATAAAATTTGTTATCCTTAATTATAATACTTCAAACATTCTATACAAATTTCGAACAAAGTCACAGACAAAGGAATCTCTGGTATACCTATTACTTCGTTTTTATATTTTAAACTAGCGCTCTCGGCGGATATTGTCCCACCCTGATAATAAAAAAACTTTAACAAATCATATACCTAAACCTTTCTCATGAATCACTTTATCTACTGGTGAAAACCGCATGAAAATCCATTAAGTAGTATTTGAGTATATCGCGAACAGACAGACAGACCAACAGACGTGGCACAGGACTTTCTTTAATAATATGTAGTGATTATGTAACAATTCCAAACAAATTCAAATTACACGAAGTAACATAAATAAAGATAAAATATAGGGTTAAAAAGACTATTGAAGATTGCTTTTGATAATATTTTAAGTAGAGATATAAATATTTTATATAGATAAACTTGTTTTTATTATTATAATAGAAATACAATCAGTTTATATTTATTAGACGCCATAGTTACATGATATGATATGCAAACTCATCTACCACAGACAAACAAACTTATTAGTGTTGCGCCACACTTTTCATAGAGATCTATCTACTAACAAAATTAAGTAGCTATAGAATATTCACAATTACAGTGCGATAAATGCGGTTTTAAATTCAAATTTGAGATCCCGGAATATTACCTCATCGGACAATATTCTCTGTCCAATTTTCTGATTCAATTGTTCTTTCATACGAGTCTTTCTCTCCCTCTCCGCTACACTGGAATTTATATTAAAAACGTATTGGAGTAATCATCTGTGGATTTATTATTACCTAGCTGACGCGTGACGGAACCACGTGTTGATCTCGCTCAGTTATCACATGTTGAATTAATATTATGAAGTATTTGGTATTATGGGGTAATGAGCCTGCCTAAAAACTTGATACAGAAAAAGCAAGGTTACATAGTAAATAGATAAACGGAACACGTGCACCATAAAATAAACTGGAGTTGAAAAAGATATTTATAATTAAAACGTGGCGCCATCTATGAGATATATATAACAGTCGGTCCTACAGGTTTCTGTCAACAAACTAATTTAAAGCGCCATCTGTTCGAGACTGATGAAACTTACAATTATTAACAATAATCAATATTGACAATCGTTTAATTTGTAATAAAAAATATTGAGGCCATTAATCGAAATATAAATTATCCTATCTCTGAAGTTGAACCAAATTATACATAAATGCTGACACTTCATGCAGATCGGTTGTTTCAGAGTTCATTGTGGACAAACATCATGACACTGGATTTTTATATATTTAGATTTACAACAGAAAATTGGAATTGAAATTTAGGTCCATTAATAGTAATACTCATCGAAACGCAAATAATTAAAAATACAAAAGAGAACAAGAAAACATGTTTTTTATTTCATTTCAAAAACACTTGGTTCTTACAAAAAAAAATACAGGATAATTTTTTTTTTAATAAAGTTAAACACTGCATATAGCGGTATGTTTTTTTGCCGTAGAGAAGTGGCGCAAGCGGTGTATTACGCATGCGTTACCAAGGATGGAACTAAACGGACAACATTTACAAAGAAATTTTGTTAAGATGGTAAATTTTGGTTTTTAATTTTTTTGTTTGTTTTAGTCGGAACCTAAAAATATATTGTTAAGGTGATAAACAATACAGACGAAGTCGCGGCTAAACGGCTGATCCTAAGTAAAATAGAGTACCCTTCATCTCAAAGAAAAGTATTGTTTCCGAGAACTCGTCAGTAAGTAAGTCGATTATAGGCATATAGGCATATATAGGCATTTTCAATCCACCTTCCTCAAGGAGTGCTGTAATACCCCCTTTCTGTATACTTGAAATTTTACAAAATGGCGGTAGAAGGTTCCGAACTTTAAAAAGGAAATAAAGGAATCGAGGTGGAGATATGCAAGTTACAGAATTAAAAAATGATTATTTAACTAATAACGACTTCGATACTTCTATAGTATTACACAAAGTTGTACTTCGAATTATAAATAAATACAATAATTGCATGTTCAGTTATGTCCCTTATTCCCTTTTTTCCCCTTTTATCCTCTTTTTTTATCTTATTTATCATAGCTTTTCAACTCACATGTGGAGTAAGCTCTAACAAATTTTTTGATGGGGGGTAAGAAGTACTTCTATTTGCAAAATTTGGGCGTTGAACTAAATAAGTTTGAAAATCTATGGTATAACAAATATGTACACTCACATGGCAGCGCTCCTGTCAGCCGATACTTTCTTCTGTTCTTCAATCTGCCGTTCCTCTAAGATCACCATTTCCTTTTGCTTTTCTTTCCAAGCATCACGGGCTTGTTTGAACATTACCATTTCCTTTTGTTGTTTCTCAGTTTGTAAACGTTTCTTTTCCAATTCTCTATAATATCATATAAACAAACATTATTAATCAATAACAGCATAGTTGAATAAAAAGATATAATATAATTTATAGGAGGGACCTGCCTCAGCTTTAGTATAATTTACTAATTTAGGGCATTTCTTTAGATCTCTTATTTGACACTTTGGCCTAGTTGTATCTAAACCATAAAAACTATAATATAAATGATTGTAATTTGAAATCTGGGATATATTCTCAGATCTGATTTTATATAAATTACATGTTCAATGTAATTATAGTATTTAATTGGATAAGAATTATTACCATATCAGTAAAACAGAGTCATAACCAATTAATAAATGACCAATTTTTGTTATATGTAAAAAACAAAAATTATTACTGCATGTTATTCCTAGGAGACAAGCATATATAAGCCCTAGTGGACTTTTTGGTAGATATTTTTAACATGTATAAATCTGTAGCGCATTATTTTTACGTATCAAACAAGGGTTAGTCAGAGTTTTCAGTGTAAGCTACCAACTCACTCTTACAACTATATTACAATACAGCGTTTTCTTTATATTTATTATAGATATAATACACATGTATGATACATATTAACCTTGCAAAAAAAAAACTTTCGATGATAGCGAAAATTGTATCGAAATCTGTTGCATAGTTTAGAGAAACTTATGTACCACACAGACAGACGCAAAAAGCTACTTTGTTTTATAGTATTTGTAGATACTAGAACACTAACAGCCTCAAAGCCATAAGAAACCAGTACTATGTCAAACCCTAATCCTATAACCTCTGTTACAGAAAATTGAAGCCTATTTAAGCTTCCAAGTACATTTTAACAGGTAGATGTATTTTTTTTCATTAACTTGACAGAAAAAGTGAGAAAAACAGACAACTTCAGTTATATCTCTCTTAGTTTTTGTAAGTTCTTTTAGGGAACTATGAGTTATAACTTTCGTCCTTGGCATAATTATATAATTGGAACAAAATTCTTCATGCTTCTAAGATGATGTAATATAAGATTGTAAATTATAAATGTCAAAGTTATACACACAAAGTAATCTGTGGAATTGTGAGCTTTGCAAAACCTTTAAAAAGTTTGTTAAAACATTACTAACTTAAAGAACAATTGTCCTTTATTATTAAAAAGTTTGAGAATCACTGATTTAACATATAATGTAGCATAAATACCTTTGGTCTTCATCAGCTATGGTTCTCATGATATCTTCCAACATTTTCTTTTCAATAAGCGTGTCTTCATATTGGCACTGCTTCTGTTTATGTTTGTTCACTAGTTGCTGTTGAAGATCCTTGCAGTACTGAGTATTATTCTTCATTTTTTCTCTTTGCTCTTTTTCCATTGCCTCTACGTCAGTATAGGCAGCATTCAAAAGCACACTGTTTGAGCGATTGTCTTCAATCTGGAAATGTCATGTTCTAATTTTTATAAGCTTTATGGGTTTTAGTGTTTGACCACAATCTCATGTGATGTTAAAGGATGATGTAGCTTAAGATGTTGAACACACTAAACCTACTGGGGAGATGGGACTGGCTCTCAAGTGCAGCTGGCGGAACACTCCAACAGGACTGGAAAGAACTAGCTAACTACATATATTTAGACAAAACCATGCAACAGCCACATCTAAGCATTGCAGGATCAATCAGAATATAACCACCTTCTAAGGGGATTTCAAGTCAGTGTCACAGCGATGGCTGCTAATGAACTGTAGACTTCTCTTCTCTGTACAGTCACTTTGACAAACTGTGATATGAATTTAGACAAATAACTCAACTTCTTCTTACAGTGATGGCAGCATGCCCAAAGCGCACTTTCCAATCACTGTCATATGATTAGAGAATAAGAAAAGGAGATCGATCTGTAGGAAACTTAGATCTTTCCTATTTAGATTAACCATTGTAAACAAACAACTCAGTTGCAATAATAAATTAATAACCTATATAAATAGAAATCAATTGTCAAGTGTATGTAAGAGCATTACTTCAGAACTAGCACCTATTTGGCAAATTTTTTTATCTTGTGTTTGTAATTGTTAGCCCATGATTTGTATAGAAGAAAAAGTTTTAAAAATTGTAAAGTGAAAAATTTTGTGTTAACAATTGTGGTAGTAAGAGAGTGTAAGTGTAAGAGAAGTAAATAAGAGAGTAGGGAAATTTTCATAAATATTGCCAGATGGTATAAAGGAAAGATTTGGTCTCATTTTCTTAATTACCATCAATAATAAATTAACTCAGCTTCTCCTGAAGCTTTTTGTACTCATTGTTAAGTATTTGTTGCTTTAAATCTCTACAGACATAGCCAGCTTCCAACTTTTGTACCAGTGACCTCAATTCAGGGTCTCGCTCTCTAAGATAATGTCTCTGGAGGAGTGCACTGGTCTCTTCCCGTTTCACTTTTGCTATTTCAATTGCAAGATTTTTTTCTTTTTCTGCTCTAGCATTTACAATGGCAGCATGATCAGTTCTCTGTAATATCAATGTGTATGTAGAATTAACTACAAAGATATTTTTTTATTCAGTGCCTGTGGTCCTTATCCACAATTCAGCCAGTGTGAGTGTAGAAATCCAAGTAATATATGTATTGAAAATAACATTTTTGAATAGTAGATGGATATTATAATTAGAGTTTGATTTTATTACACAAGATGGTTTTACTCATAAGATTGATATAAGGGGAGAAGACGAGGGTAAGGAGAGTTTTCATGCAGCTGGGGGTGAGGAAATATCTGGGGGAGGATATTGTAGAGGAGAAAAGATAGGTTAGAACACCTGAAGGACAAGTGAATTAGTAAATTTAGAGTGGACTCAAATTCTTAATTTAGCTATGTGGACTGGTGAGCATGATTGACTGATGTGTATAAGACTGATCACTGATGTTATATGTGGACTTAAATTTCAATTCAGGAAAAACCAAGGTTTTGATGTAATATCTGGTTGTATGTACCCATCATTATAAAGACATAATTTAGTCTTTAAAAAGTCTAACAATAGCTCATTAAACTGGACAAAAGCAGTGATGTGACTAATCAAGATGCTTAAACAAGGCTTTAGGCTTTTAAATACAGCTGCCTAAACTTAATACCAGTGCACTAAGTTTAACAAAGGTTGATAATTGGCAGAAGACTAGTAAAGTATCCTTAATGTTGTTTCTTTTGTACATTTGTAATTTATTTTATAAAAGATTCAACCTTCTTAAACAATATAAGTACCAGATTTCTCAGAAATGTAGGTAATTTCTTTACAATTTTACTATACAACTTATGATATACAAATCATGAGTTCATTATTGACTGAGAAATTAAAACATTTATTCGTTCTAAACATACTTACTGAAGTTTATGGTTTCGTGTACAATGTATACCAACCTCTTGGAACTCTTTCTCCATCTCTGCCTCTTTTTGTACGAGTGCCAAACATCTTCCCATACGACCATCTTCCATACGACTGTTCAACCATTGAATATCTAACGCTCTCTGATACGTTTCCAGTTCCTTGCGTCGAGCTTCAGCTATCGCATTTCTCTGTAATTCATTCTTCGCCTCCTGAAACACAGAAATAAAATAATTATTTAAAGTTATAGTATACAATAATATGGAGAATTTCCATTTACCATTATTATAATATTTAGATCGGTAGACCGCAAAAACACAATTCAAATTTCAAAAATTCAAATAAATAATTTCAAATTCTGACATTTCTAACCAGAGACTAATTCTATGGACTAATTTACTAGACAGAAAAATTTAGATGGAACACTCTATAGACATACAACGTAGACAGAAAAATAAACCCTCTCTGCAACAAATAATGGAACAGTCTTTATTACTCTTTTTATGATTGATAATGTGCATTTAAGATAATGAATAATCAGAATTATAAAAAACCTAAATTCAATAAACAAACATTCAGTGGGTATAAACTCTTATACAATGAATATTACAATATGTATCGGTTAACGTCATTTATAAAATTACGTCTTATACTAATTACTCGAAGCCAAAAAAATTATAAACAAAAATCTGTTTTCAAGTTATAGGCACCAGAAACAATGAAAATGCCGAGCAATATATATATTGTAATTAGGTAATACACATGTAACATTTTATATATCATTGCTTATTTAATACTAGCTGGACCCGCAGCTCCGCACGCATTTTAAAAAATTGTATTAAGAAAATATAAAATTGTGAGACCATGTACAATTATAGAAATGCTCTTTAAAAACAATTGTAAGTACGACACGCACGCCACAATCAGTAACATGAATCGTATGCATTAGATATATAAATACTTACAGTGTGTCAAATGAGGTATATCATCAGCAACATATTTGGAAACCCACCATACTTTTTTTTTTACGTGGGAAAACCCCTTATGGATACGCCACCTTCCCGGGGGAGAGGGTGGGTTATGTCCGACTCACACAGACTAAAACCCCACGGTGTACCGACAGACCGTATTGTTGGGGCGGCAAGGGATCGATCTATGCTTCTCCCCTTGGAGAGCCGCCCCAACGGTCCGCCGAATCTGTGCAATGAGGAGATGGGCCCCCCGGCCCATCCCCTCAGGTCCGGCTACGGTGGCGGGAGGAGTCGGGCAAAACGCCGCCTCCTCCCGCCGGTCCTCCGTTGGCGGAGAGGGCCACTTAGAGGACCTACCTCGCGGGCCCTCTCCAAGCCTGTTCGCTGCCGAGCATGGCTGAAATCACACTCGGCAGCGACAAATTCCCCCTTAAATTCCCCACCGCCGCAGCCAGAATGCGGCGCTGCCCCTCCCACGCAGCACACTCGGACAGAGTTTGCTGCGCGGTGTTCTCATCAGCGCCGCACTCATGACATGCGGCGGTCGGCTCCCTGCGTGCGATATGGTGCAGGTACCACCCGAAGCTACCGTGCCCGGTGAGTACCTGCACCATCCGGAACGTCAGGGAGCCCCACCCTCGTCCCATCCACTCCCGCAGGATCGGGCGGACGGCGTCCACTGTATAACGCCCATAGCGCGCGTCCGCCTGGTCCTGCATCCACCTCTCGACCGCCACTCCCTTGAACTTCCGCCTCTTGACTTCAACCTCCCTGAGAGCCGGAGGCTCTCCACTACGTATTCTCGCCGCCGTATATCAGTACACCCGCAGCTCCCAGGATAGGGAGCCGGCGAGCGTAAAAGCCGCCACCGAGGACACCGTGCGGTACGCCCGGACCACCCTCAGTGCCACCGTGCGCTGCGCTTTGCGTAGCGCAGGAAACCCACCATACTACCTCAGTGCTCACTTACACTGTATAAGGAACTAATGAAACAATTACTTAAAGATGTTATTATAACGATATAATATGCCTATATTCTCAATAAGTAATCCCTCAGACACAAGCTCACTTTGTATAAGACGTGTATGCGTCCTGTGATGACATATAGCAATCCCGTTTTTGCGCATATGTCGAAAGATAATTTTCATAAGTTGCAGGTTCTTCAAAACCGCGTTTTACGTAAAGTGACCGGTGCCCCGTGGTACGTCCGGAGAGTTGATCTACATAGGGACCTAGAGATGCCTTCTATCTGGGCGTACGTAAAATCACTTACGATTAGTTATTTTGAAAAAGCCGCGAATCATCCCAGTCCGTTAGTGGTATCCGCCGCAAAATACGAACCCGTATCAAACGCTGCGCATTGTAAAAGACGTCCGCGACATGTTTTTACCGACCCTCCCAATGAAATAACGGCAGTGAACGATCAGTACCAGCCTGTCTCTCTAAACAGAGCGTGCTCACGCGCACGCCCGCGTAACCACAGATCACGCCGCCGTGATCTGGGGGTAAATTTCGCTCCCGCACACCAGACTAGGCCCCCCTCGGCAGCAGCTCAAGCCTAGGTCCGTTCCCTCGGCGTGGAGCCCTTGAGTGCGCTGCTCGCGCGATACAGTGACACAAATTTACATCACTGCAACAAAATTACAGATATCACCTCCACACACGTGCACGCATACACGCTTACACATGCAAGTGGAAGGGTTTTATTTTTTTTTCCCTTATCAAACTGAACCAGTTTAGAATATTATCCGATACGAAATATATATAAGGGTTGTTGAGGTATGTATACTTGGTACACATATATGTTTCAACAACTCATATATGTATGAATAGTTAGCTTAGCTTAGGTTAGCTCAGATAGGTCGCGAATTGCATGTATCAGGCAACAGCCAAAGCCGAGGTGTGCCGCGCACCCTTGAGCTAGTTGTCAAAATAAATTCGGCTGAGTGCCTTATGCGCTCGCCTTAGTAGTCCGGTGAAGCTGTTAAGACCTTGCTTGGTCAATAGCGTAGTCAGTTCGAAAAAAAAAAAACTCAATAAGTAATACATTTATGGTCTTATATCTTAATAGAAAGACCCTTTCTATCTTCAAAATTACTATTAATAATTATAATGTTGAATTGAAAACACGAATGAGCTGATGCCTTGAAATCTTACATAAATACAAATCAAGATATAAAACTTTATACCTATCTAAGCAGTTTTTAATATTTGACAATTTAAATAGTGTTCATTAAACTCGATACAATATTCTTGTATGTTACTGAATTATGTAGACGAAAGCGTGGTAAATAAAATAAAATGGCCGCTAAACCACAAAAAAGATAATATAATTCAGAATACATTCATACATACCTACAGATATATGAATTTCAATTATATTTATTGTTGGAGTCCAGTACAACGCACGTGTTACGCACATTTTTACAGTAAACAACATATTTTTGCTAAATTTCATGCGGACGAAGTCGCGAGTAACAGCTAATCTAAAATAGAATAACCTGTATTACATCTTATGCGTTCAGCTATCTGCCAGTGAAAGTTACGTGAAAATCGGTCCAATCGTTTTGGAGATAGCATTGCGGAGGTAGTCACGGTTAACAGCTAGTCTAAATTACTTTTTATAATGTCCGCTATCTGCCGGTAAAAGTCTCGTAAAAATCGGTCGAACCGTTTTGGAGATAGCATTGCGGGCGAAGCCACGATTAAAAGTTAGTATAAATAAAAATTGCCTAAATTATTTTTTATAAGGACAGCTATCTGACAGTGGAAGTTTCGTGAAAATCAGTCCGACGGTTTTGGAGATAACACTGCGGGCGAGGCCACGGTTAACAGCTAGTATCAATTAAAATTACCTAAATTACTTTTTATAACGTCAGCTATCTACCAGTAAAAGTCTCGTTAACAATGGTTCAATCGTTCTCGAGATGGCACTGCAGACGAAGCCGCGGTTAATAGATAGTCTAAATTAGAGTAGCCTAAGTAACCCGCTGTAATTTTAATCGCCTCCCAGTGAAATTCCCGTCAAAATCGGTCCAGATGTTTCGGAGAACAAACAAACAAACAAACAAACAGGAAAAAAAAAGTGGAGGCAGTCATAAGGACTGCCGACAGAAGTGAAAACTGAAAACAATGAAAAAAAGTGTGTATGTACTTATGTACACGCGTTAGAAGTTATACTTCTTTGGCGTAACAAGATAAAAATCTTTTCAAAAATTTTATCTTTCGCCTTATTCTACGTTTGTAGAAAAAACGACACTAACAATAGAAAAAAGGTGTTTAATACATTGAAAGTTTTAATACAAAGAAATACAAAGAAACAAAATGTTGACTATAGCTAACTTCAGAGTGCCGGTTTGCAGACAGCTTCATACTGTTAATTTTGTGTCACAGATGCGCGCGCATCTTAAAATTTCACTCTCATCATTTTTTCATAACGCGCCTAAAGAAGTATAACTTCAAAAATTGTATTTTTGTTATCAGAAGTGTGTATACTTTCATACCCAATCAGTAAAAAAATGTTATTTTGATATTACATACAGACACTTCATTCAATTTATCTAACTTTAACGTTAAAGTTAAAGACTGTGAGTGTCCCGCCCCTACGTTACTTATAGGACTCTGAGCACGAGGCTTCAAGAGGTAAAAATACCTGCAAAGCCAACAAAGTTCCTACCATATTTAATTTCTTTATATTTACAACGCAAAATCGATCACTAGAAAAACACATATGATGCTCCGGTGATAATTATCGTTTCATGTTAATTATAACTGTTTTTTATTTATCATATGTAAAATAGCAGCAATAACATAATATATTTGAGTGTGGTACAATTATACAATTGAAACAGTTTCTATCTCTATTTAATTCTTAGATATTTTACTGATATTTGCGCCATCTATGATTTTTTTTTAGGAAATGCTGAGGATTATAAATTAATTTATTTAAGTAATGTAATGATTACTAAAAGATAAACTTTGCAAGTTATTTTTAATCTATATAATTATTCTCTATATCTCTATATCTCTCTATATAATCTATATCAAAATAAAAACAAATAAAGTTGAAAGCATACTTCGCCATCTAGTAAATAAGTGTAAAATTATAACTTCATGTGATTGAAGAAATTTCACCAATCGCGGCGCTAGTGACAGTTTTCCTTCATTCGCGGTGCGGCAGTCCTACGCGACGTAAGCACGTATTTGGATTTTGACGTGTGACAGCGACCAGCTGCAACCAAATACGGTTTGTGGATTGATAGTGTACTGAAATAAACACGCGCACGGTAATGACAAAGTGATTGAAATGGCTGAAAGTAAAGGTGCATTAATTGCGAAAACAGTGCAAAAACACGCTGGACGTGCGAAGGAAAAGGTACGTAAAATCTCGCATAGAATGTAATAAATAGCTGTAATGTTTATAACATATCGTTATATAGTTTTGTGTCGTGAGACTTCGGAGATCGAGCGGTGTTTGGTTTCTTACAGTATCAGTTTATTTATTTGATCAATTTCTGACCAACACCTGTTGGTTTGTGTTCAAACTATTTCCAACTTCTTTATCCTAGATTATTTGTTGTTTACGTCCACAGCTGACTATCGTAATTTCGATTTAGTGAATTATCAATTTCCAGGGCAAATCTGTATCTATTTATAGATCGTAACAGCACTGTTAATTCTGCACTGAACATTAGCTATTGAATTATATATCTTCATTAAACAGAATGATTATTGTGTGAAGAATTGGAACATGCTTCTTTATAGAACCCAAGTGGGTTCTGGGGAAGCGGTTTGTTGTATAAATAGCATGCTTCATAGTGATGGCACTGAACAGACACGGCTGCACTGTCACAAATGTTGAGCAGAAATAATTTCACGCAGTCTATTTTTGTATTGTCTGTCTTGTTCAGTCTGTGAATTAAAAGTTGACTTGACACTGTTCTATGTGTAGATTTGATTCTGTGTTTGAATAATTTTGAGATAAATATTATGAGTAATGAGTATGACATATCTTATCAAGATCTACTCCTTATGGAAAAGTAGAGATATCTAAGGATACTTCAGTTTAAGTTTACACAAAGTATAGAGAAATACATGTGCAAAATCACATGTAATATTGAGTAACAAGTAAATGTAATATATCATATCATGACTAGATAATGACAATTTAATTTGTACGATTTTTTAATCTATACAACAAGAAAGGGTCTGTTGTGAAACTGTACCACCAAGAAATATCATTAGCTTATGTTTAAAATAATATTACTAACTTTTGCTTATGGGTTTGCTTGCTTTAATACAGCCTTCTGGAACAGTTTTCAGGATAAACGGTGCCCTATGTACTTTTCTGTGCTGCTGACGATGTGTGTGTGCTAAATTTCAGTAGTTTAAAAGTGAAAGCATAACAAAAAGAAACAAATCTACATTCACATTTATAATTTTTGGTAGGATATTGTTTCTGTTAGTAGGGCGAAGTTACTTTATAAAACCATTAGAGAAAATAAAACTAAAGTATTAATTATTATTTTTTATTTCAAATATAGGAATTCCATCTATAAGATCCTTTTTAATTTTATGCCTGTTTATGAAAGTAATTTGCTTTTTAAATTTTGTATTCATGATTCTTGTACCCTGTATAGTATTGAGTTTGTGAATAAGGTCTTTCTTTGTTAGAATATATAGTTATCGAATTTAATTTTGCTAATTTTGACAACTGCTAATCCTGACAATAGCAAAGTAGACTTACAATAAACAATTATCCACTCAGATAAGGATCACTACCAACCTACTGGGTTACTGAAAATGCACAGGTTAATCCTGGAAAACGAGTAACCTGAATGTGTGTCTAGGGCAGATTTAATAATCATTGAGATCTATTATGCCTAACATTAAATATTAGTGCAAAGTTTTTAGTTAACATTAACATACATAAAATAGTTCAATAGGTACAATTGTGTAGATTACTAATTAGTGTCTCAAGATCTAGTCTTAAGCCGGCCAGTAATAACACCACCAATAATCAATCAATCATCTATTACAATTATTACCGCTGATCAGTTAAATAGTAACTGATCAAGGAGGTATTAATTCATTTCACATACTACTTGCATAATATGTAATTAAGATGTAGAAAATTAATTATATATTCTAACAAGTTTAAATCGTAAAATCTTGTATGTTTGTATTTCTGTCTTCAAAAGAAAAATAAAAAATCAGTGTTTTAAGTTATTTCAATACTTTTTTCTATTCACAATTCAGCCAGTGTCATATGATGGGTATGGCTTTTGAAGTGAAATAAATTTTATAAAAACTTTAAATGGTAACTGGTAAAACTTTATTTTAGACCCAAGTTGACAAATAGCCATACCTAAAACATGAATAATTAATGCAAAATACACATTACAGTCAGTAGGACAGACGTACACATAAATTTGATTCATAAAGTAAATAAAGATATTTCTTTTAATTTGCTATTAAAAATCGATTTCTGTGTTTCCAGACAAAATTGCATCAAAGTTTCCATGTATTTTGTGAAATGATGATTTAGAATTTTAATTGTTATTTTCACATTTAAAGGACTAACTAAATGTTGATTCATGACAACTGTATTTAAAGACTTTATATTCATTCTCCATCATTCCGTTAATGAACATTTACACAGCTGGTCTAATTATGAGCAATATAACAAAAAACCAACAGTAATTGGTGGAAACTTGTAGTTATATAAATTTTAATATGGATGGATTATCTCATTTTACATAATTTGTAATTTCTATAGCATAATACAATCTTCATAAATCGTAAGCTGTATCAAGGAATGATTTCTCAATGACTGGGTTGTTTTCCGAAACGGTGGTAGTTTAGACATTCATAAGTGCCTCCTTAGGGTCTAAATTGAATTAAGTGTTTTTGAAATGATTAACTATAGATTAAGTAATTCATGTTATGTTTATTGAAGACTATCTGTACTTGTGACTTCGTACACTGCTGTGCATAAAACCTTTGAAGTATTATATTTGTAGATATGAACAAAGAACTTGTTTGTTTCGATAACTCTGGAGAGAGCTATGTAAAGCTGCTCATATAAACTGCAACTGACTCTAAGGTTTATGCTTGCAACACCCATTATCAGGAAATCAAGTAACGAAGCATAATTCATTTACATTTTTTGGAAAATCTTAAATGAACCTATGTTCATTTTCCATGATTTTTGATAATGAAATAGAGGTTTTTATTTTTAACAACCAATCTTCTAGATTGCTACTGCCATTGTCGAGTAGACAATAATATTACAAGCGTCTTGTGATCATATCAATGTTCTATCAAAATGGTGGAACTTTTGTTAGAAAGTTCTAGGGAGTTTTTTGTGACATCTAAAAATTCATGCCCTGGTATTACTTCCCATCCACTTCACTTCTGCACAATAACCACACTATATTACTAAACTAAACCCATATTACAAAACACAAAGTCGCATAACACAAGATTATGAATAAAATATAAAAACCACTACATGGCGTGCTAAAATCCCGCCAAAAACTCTCGAAATACGAGGTTATATGTCACAAAAAAATTAAATTCAATATATTCGTGAAAGCCTTACGAAATTCGTGTAATAGTTTTGGAGATTACAAACAGATCACTTTTTTTAAATATAGTTTCACAATAAAACTCTTTTACACTCATTAATCACCCGTTTTTGTAAGTATTTTCAATATACTTACAGATACGACAGTTCTACAGTTTTATTATCGTATAGATTCGAAAACTGGATACATTAATAAAGTGTCGGGATTATTAAATCCTGGAAATTCATGCGGTACTTATTTGGATTTTGGAATATTTGTTTATTATATTTTTTATAGTAACACGGCAAAAACTACACTATGCCTGATAGTAAGTGAAGTATAGCTCAAGATGACGACCATAGAGATATCTGCAATCCAAAGCGATAAATTAAAAGAAAAACTCATTAGGAAAGTTTTATCATCTGTATATAGTTGTGACCTAATCAGGCACATATCTGTAACACCCCGTTTGATGACTTCATACACACCAGTTGATCCCGGAAGACAAGTTTATACGTAACACAAATCCGGTGTTACATTATGTATGAGGTGGTAGCCTCCAAGACAAGTACACATCTCTGTTACCCATCACCTTTCTCCAAATATATGAGTACTAGCTTCGTCGTACTTCGTCCTCGTGGAATAGTTACTTTGGGCTAACGTTAACACGCAGCGGAAGCTCTCAAAAGGAAAAAAAAACGGTTTTTAAACATTCTTCATTGGCGCTCCACTCCTATTTGTTTTAGCTATATAGCTTATAGACTTCCTCGATAAGTGAGCTAACTAACACTGAAAGAATTCAAATCTGACCAGTAATTCCTGAGATTAGCGCGTTCAAACAAACAAATTCTTTAGCTTTATAATAATACTAGCTGTACCCGCAGCACCGCATGCGTTTATTTTTAAATGTAATAAAGAAATATAAAATTGTGAGGCCATGTACAATTATAGAAATGTTCTTTAAAAACAATTGTAAGTACGACACGCACGCCACTTAGAGTAATAGGTAACGTATATATTAGATATATAAATTCTTACAGTGTGTCAAATGAGGTTTATCATCAGCAACATATTTGGAAACCCACTATACTACCTCAGTGCTCACTTACACTATATAAGGAACTAATGAAACAATGACTTAAAGATGTTATTATAACGATATAATAGTCAATAAGTAATACGTTTATGGTCTTATATCTTATTAGAAAGACCCCTTCTATCTTCAAAATTACTATTAATAATAAGCAGTTTTTACTATTCGACAATTTAAATAGTGCTAGTGAATGAATGAATTCTTTATTGCACTTTTGATTCGTCCACTGGCGAGCTTAATGCCATGAGGCATTTTCTTCCAGCTAAGTAGCGGTATTGATGTTAAGCAAAAATTAAATTAAAAAAAAAGCTAGTGCCCATTGAACTTGATACAATATTCTTATATGTTACTATGTTTATTGAGTTATATAGACGAAAGCGCGGTAAATAAAAAAATGGCCGCCAAAATGACCGAAAAGACAATATAATTCAAATCACGTACATAGACACAGAATACATATATGAATTTCCATTGTATTTATTCTTGGAGTCCAGTACAACGCAAGTCTTACGCACATGTTTACAGTGAACAACATAATTTTTGCTAAATTTCACGAGGACAAAGCCGCGGGTAACAGCTAGTCTAAAATAGAATAACCTAAATTACTTCCTATAAGGTCAATTATCTGAAAGTTCCCGTGAAAATCGGCCCAACCGTTTTGGACATAGCACTGCGGGCGAAGTCACGGTTAACAGCTAGTCTAAATTAAAATAAACTAAATTACTTCTTATAATGTCTGCTATCTGCCGGTGAAAGTCCCGTAAAAATAAGTCTAACCGTTTTGGAGTTCGGAGATAGCACAGCGGGCGAAGCCACGGTTAACAGCTAGTCTAAAAAAAAACAAAATGATTGTTATTATTTCATCTATCTGCCGGTGAAAATCCCGTAAAAATCGGTGCAACCATTTTGAAAATAGCGTTGCGGACGAAGCCGCGGTTATCAGCTGGTCTAATTTAGAGTAGCCTAAATAACCCGTTGTAATTTCCGCTATCTGTCATTGAAATTCCCGTCAAAAACAGTCCAGCCATTTCGGCGATTACCCGGAACAAACAGAAAGACAGACCGACAATTTTTTTTTAAATTGCATTTTTGTTATCAGTAGCTTGTGTAATTAAAGTATTTTCATACCCAATCAGTAAAAAAAAATTGATATTACATACAGACACGTCATTTTTATTATATGTGTAGATTAGTATAGATTCCTAGACACTTGACACAAACACGACAGACAGTCATTTCTAAAAATGATTAAAATTTATTTTATTACTTTTTCCAAGACCCGTGCAACATTTTTTCACAAAAATCTAAATAGCACAGACACGTTATTATTTTTTTTTTTTCTTCGAACTGACTATGCTATTGACCAAGCAAGGTCTTAACAGCTTCACCGGACTACTAAGGCGAGCGCTTAAGGCACTCAGCCGATTTTATTTTGACAACTAGCTCAAGGGTGCGCGGCACACCTCGGCTTTGGTTGTTGCCTGATACATGCAATTCGCGACCTATGTGAGCTCACCTAAGCTAAGCTAACTATTCATACATATATGAGTTGTTGAAACATATATGTGTACCAAGCATACATAACTCAATAACTCTTATATATATTTCGTATCGGATAATATTCTAAACTATTTCAGTTCACAGACACGTTAGATTTACATTCTTATTATATGCATAGACTAGCGGGCCCGGCAGACGTTGTCCCGCCCTGATTATAAAAAAAATCCTATACTATACAATAAATATACCAAAACGTTCCTCATGAATCATTGAATCATTTTATCTACTGGTGAAAACCGCTTGAAAATCCGTTCAGTAGTTTTTGAGTTTATTGCGAACAGACAGACGCGGTAGGGGACTTTGATTTATACTATGTAATGATGTCATTTCTGACGAGTATTCAAAACTTTTTTCATCAAACAAATTCAATCGATCTAAAATATCTATAAAAACTTTCTCACATTCACTGTTAATAGGCGTGCGCGGGTATAATATCTAAATACTTTATTATCTGAAAACTATTAGCCGATCGCCCACTTACCTACAAAAAACCTGATTCTACGACCACCAAGTGTTGCCAGTTGACCTTAAACGCGAACCGGGACATCTGATGATTCGACAAATCGGACTATTGGAGTAGTTACACGGCTAAGAAGCATATAATATACGCTAATTATAACCTAAAATAATGCCGGTACAGATAAACATGTTTGACAGCTGTTTCAATGTTTCAAACAGTGGTTGTAATGCAAATGGCGCGCGGAATGTTAATGTGGAGCGTTTCGTTTCACATAGATTTTAATTAAGCGACATATTTTTTTATTTTAACAATCAAATTCATGTGTTATTTTGTGCTGTTTTCAGTTGTGGCTTTATGGATCGTAATACATATTCCGAATAATGTCGTTTATTGACCGTAAAACAACTTAAAAATAACAAACATGCCGTGTCGTTTCCAGTTTTTGTAATTTTTCGTGTGAATAGTCTTATCCGTTTACCTCCTTCCCCTTCTTCTGTACATGCGCATCACACCGCGTGCCCCACTTCTCCACATCCGCAGAACGCGTAGTTATTATAAATATCACAGACACTTGGTGCTTGTCTAAAAAAATATATCACGTTATCTTCATGTATCCTAAAATTGATCTTATCTCACAAGTTGAACCAAATTACCTAGTCTTGCCATAAATACTGAAATAAAGAAAAAAATACGTTGAGGCCTGTTATCAATAGAAGCACGCACGCACTCTTTCCATGGGAAAATTTTTCACTGCCAATCGCACCGATTGTTTTAGGGGCTCTAAATTATCATGGCGTTTAGAGCAAGCCGTACTCTCTAAAACTGACCATAAATCATAATCCAGCTGAATTAGATCGGGACTAGACGACAGCCAGTCTTCAGGTCTGATGAAGTCCGAAACGTTCGTTTCCAACCAAGACTGCGTAGACCAAGCTTTATGATCCGGCGCCCAGTCTTGCTGGAAGGACCATTCTTGGTTATTGAACATGGCTTTGTTAAGGGGCTTCACTACCTTCTCAAGAATGGTATTTTGGTACACTTGTGCCGATATTTTGATACCTTTCTCACAAAAGTATGGCTCAGTCACTCCTTCATAGCTAATACCCCACCAAACCATCACTGAAGTCGGATACTGCCCTCTGCACGTTGCACTCTGTCGACTAATTGGGAAGCTTCCTTAGAGCTTTGAGCATAAATACGGTCATTTTGTTTGTCAAAATGTTGCTCAATTGTAAAAATTTTCTCATCCGTAAACAAAATTTTTCTGTGACCTCGCTTTGCGTACCGCTTTAGTAGTTGTTTCGATTTTACCGCCCTATTCTTTTTTAAATTATCAGTTAAGAAATAACCAGTACGTCTCTTATAGGTTGCAAGTCCTAAGTCATCTTTTAAAATACGCGACATGGTTCTAGTTGCTATCTTCATCTCCCGAGATAAAATCTTATGCTTTCGGACAGGATTTCTTCGAATTCTTTCTCTTACTGCTTTGACCACCTTTTTCGTACGAACACTACGTGGACGGCCAGATCTTTTTCTGTCACAAACAGAGGAGGTCTCATTGTACCTATTAATAGCCTGGTACACAAACATTTTACTAATACCAAGCGTATGGAGAGTTTTGAATATTGAATTTGCCTCCATGCCGACTTTGTGTAATGCAATCACAGCGATTCGGTTCTCTTTATCACCCCACTCCATATTAATATCGCAAAATGAGAAAACTCAATGAACAATCATATAAAAATGACAGATTCCAAATTCAAATGTAATATTCTGTTTATTTTTAATTGTAACAGTATTTATGGCGAGACTAGGTATACATGAATGCCAACTTTTATGAAGATCGGTTAAATAGTTTCGGAGTCAATCGTGGACAAACATCATGACACTGGATTTTTATATATTTATAAGATTTGAACATATTACAGTGAAAACTTTATTACGTGCATTGAGATAAAGTTATGATATCGCGTCATGACATGCTAGTAAAGCGTGACAGTGCGTATTGCTCATGCGTTGCTTGCGTCAAGACTAGCGACGCGTAGTATAACGGCCTGTGTACATCTAATATTGATGTTTTGTATTGAGATTGTGCAACTCCTCATGTCTGATGAATTAATAAATTGTATAAAATTTATATAATTAATTTTCCGAGTGCCAATAGTTGTCAAGATCAGGCTAATGTCAATAACTTCAATTATGAAATACTAGCGGGCCCTGCAGACGTTCTCCCGCTCTGATTATAAAAAAATCCTGGACAAATTATATACCAAAACGTTCCTCGTGAATCACTTTATTCGCTGGTAAAAACCGCATAAAGATCCGTTCAGTAGTTTTTGAGTTTATCGCGAACCGACAGACAGACAGACGCGGTAGGGGACTTTGTTTTATACTATGTAATGATAAATAATTTATACTATAATTCATTTTATAAATTCAAAAGAGAACACAGTTATTTCATTGCTTTGAGTTTTCACTTCTGTCGGCAGTCCTTATGACAGCCTCGCTCTTTTTTTTAATTGTATTTTTGTGAATCGGATATATATCTGCTTATCCTTTGGACAATAGTATTATGTTACATATTATTGTAATCGGGGTCATCGCACCAGTATGTAGTTCGTTGAGGTCATTGGTCCGTTCCTCGGATGTTTTTATTACATTTACATAAATTGGTTTTATGTAAATTTCTTCGTATTCTGCTTTCGGCTCGTTGAAAGTTTTTTTTTCGTATAATATATTTGGTTGGAAATCTTTGCAAAAGATTTTTTTTGTGTATATTTTGTCGATGTTCGTGCTGTGTGCATTTCAGATAAGTGAAACATGTTTTTAAAAATCATCAAGTTGGTAATATACGAAATTACCAATTATTGTTCGGAAATGACACATGGCCTCAAAACTTTGATCATAAATATCTTAATGGGAAAGGGGAAATCACCCCCCTTTCCCACGCTGCTCCTATCCCCTTCAATCTTTATATCTAGATGCGAATTCCAAATGCAGGCCTTTAAAACACTTAGATTCCAAAACACTATTTATAAACAAAGTATTCAATAAAATTTAGGTGGAAAATGAGTTGATATAGAGTTTAAGATAGAATTTCTTTTTTTTTCGACTGCTTGGTCTTTTATTTTGGTCTGGTTAGGTTAGGTCAGACTTGCGAAAAAAATAACGCGAGCCGGCCGCGGCAGCGGTCGTCGGCCGCGGTGCATTTAATACACAAGTACCTTATTTTTTACCGTAAGTTCGTGAATAAAACTTAGTGCCCCAATTTGGCCGGACGTTATCATAGGTATATTTGTAGAGTGTAGACTGTATAGAGGAACCTGTACTGTCATCAACCGGAACAGTTATATTAGAATAAACTAAAATTATAATAAACATAGTATAAAACAAAGTTCCCAACCGTGTCTGTCTGTCTGTTCGCTTTAAACTCAAAAACTACAGAACGGATTTGAATGCGGTTTTCACCAGTGGATAAAGTCATTAATGAGGAAGGTTTTGGTATATAATTTGTCAAGGATTTTTTTAATAATCAGGGCAGGACAACGTCCGCCGGGCCCGTTAGTTATCTATAAATTATTTATACAAGTTTAAACGTAAATTTTCCTCGTCAACTGTCTAGCGTTTGTTTATGTTATTACTATTGGAATTATTGTGTTGTGTATGTTATTTATAATTAACGGCTTAATTATCGTTAATGAATTTGTTTGTTACGCTTTCACAGCTTATATACTCAACTGATGATGATGTAATTTTTTATACATCTCGTCAGAGGTAGAATAAGGGTAAAACAAGGGTACTTTTCATCTCGAAAAAAAAACGTGCTTATTCCAAACTATACAAAACCTACTGTACGGATTTCAATGAAACTATACAGTTAATATAGCTTATATAATCTATAAGAATACTAGCGGACCTGGCGGACTTTGTCCTGCCGTGGCCTAAAAGCCAACCGCAGCGCCACCTACCGGGTCCAATTGTGAATCTAAACCATTCTCGGATCCACTGAAACACGCACACAAAATTTCATTGAAATCGGTCCAGCCGTTTAGGGGATTTCAATGAAACTATACAGTTAATATAGTTTATATAATCTATAAGAATATTGCTTACATTGGCAAGAATATAACAATAAGTGTCAAGTTGGAAAAAATCACATGAGATATATATCGGCGTGTGTTGCATAGTCTATTAAAAGTTACACTTAGATAATGTATAGCGGTATCTTTCAAAAAGGTACAAATGCAGAAGTCGCGGGCCGCCGCTAGTAATTCTATAATGTACTAGCTTCTGTCCGTGACTTCGTCTGCGTGGAATAGTTACTTTGGGTTAACTAACACGCAGCGGAAGCTCTCAAAAGTAAAAAGAAACCCAATTTTTTAACATTCTTCATTAATGATCCGCTCCTATTAGTCTTGGCGTGATATATAGCCTATAGCGCGTTCAACCAAACAAACAAACCCTCCAATTTTATTACTATAGATTTTACAACGACTTCACGGAACATTAAATATTGCTTTTATTTTGTCACACCCAATTACATGGATCAAGTTACGAACTAATTTACAATACAATCAACCCATCATAAACTTAGACCGAGTAAGCTGATAAAGTCGTAATAAATTTGGCTTTACTTCTTCTGTTTTATTATCATTATTATGTGTTCTTTTCTTCGTTTTTAAGCGACTTATTCTAAGCTATAAGAATGTTCCGGCAGCAGCACACGAGAACCAGTCCCCCTACCGGTTTAGTATGCTTACCATCTTAGACCATATCATCATTTAACATCAGATGAGTTTGTGATCAAACGCTAAAACCTATGAAATGTAAAAAATTATAATATGTAAGTAAATCCTATGCAAACTTAAAAGTTCCCAACATTATACCTTTCCCGTACCGTGAAGGTGTGGAACAATCTCCCGGCCCGTGTGTTCCCTCCTTCCTATAACATGACATTTACGCAGGCCGGCATGACAACGGCGACCAGCGATGCGTGGTTCGCTCTTGATGGCCGTTGTGTTTGGATTGTACTGTGCTTACCATCAGACATAGTGTAGTTATTTTGCCGTGCTACAATAAAAAAAAGAGTTTTGAAGTTATACTTCTTTTGGCGCGTTAGGGATAAATGATGTGAGTAAATTTTTACGATGTGCGCGCCCACCGTCACGAAAAACCGACACCCTGAAGTTAGTTATATTCAACATTTTGTTTCTTTGTATTTGTTGTTTGTGTTTCTTTGTATTAAAACTTTCAATGTATTAAATACCTTTTTTCTATTGTTAGTGTCGTTTTTTCTACAAACGTAGAATAAGGCGAAAGATGAAATATTTGAAAAGATTTTTATCTTGTTACGCCAAAGAAGTATAACTTCTCACGCGTGTACATAAGTACACACTATTTTTTAAATGTTAGCTCTGTTAAATACTATGGACACTGTGGAAAACGGTAATGTAACGGTATATTAACACTCAGTAAAAAACGCTTTGCTGTCACATACAACTGTAGGAATCTGTATTCAGTTGGAAGACTTGACCCTGCAGTTATTTCTGTAGTCTCTTGATCTGCACCTTGTTTTGCTTTCGTTTATTAATTCAATCAAATTTAATCAAAACAAAAGTCATTTTTAATGTACCGCAGCTTATACAGTAAGCAACTATTATTATTATTATACCTAACCATTGTTATTTTATTTATTTATTTATTTAAGCATCGGAATTTTATGACCCTACAGTTACACATAACTGTTACCATTAAACAATTAGGACGTCGATATTATTTTACATTCCGATGAGACTACCACAAAACTCTATCCGTTCACAATTCACATACACTATAGATTAATTATCGCTTAAAACACAAAAAATTTACACATAAAATCATATTAAACGTACATTCGTAATCTGGCTTACGTCATGATTATTTATTCCAAATGACTTAAGATGCAACTTTGACCTCCTTTCGACCTCGAACAAACTACGCTTTCGTATAACATAATTATATTTGCATCTATATGAATATAGCTATGCGTATTGCTGATTAAATAAATAATTTAGCATCTGTAAACAATAGTTATATGTGACATCCATCTAGAGCCTCGCCTCGTGTATTTCTAATACGTTGTTTGGCCACGTGATGGAACGAAATAGATGAATTTCTTGGACTTAAGACTGAGTGCGCTTTATAGATTTTAGCCTTAGACTTGGGTTTTAGCGTTTTACTATAATCTACATAATCAGCTGACATTAAATGATAATGTGGCCTAGTATGAGTAACACGCTAAATAAACACTGGTATTCTCAAGAGCAACTATCGGAACTCACCTGTCGCTCTAGTCCATCATGTCATAGTTATGTCACGATGTTTTTTTTTACCAATATTCGCGTCCTCTGTTGAGGCGGTGTCCGAACACTACAAAATTATTTACTGATACAATTATATATTATATGTTAGGTTTTGTCAACGGCATACCTCGTGTTAATTTAATTTTGACCTATCTTTAAGGAACTGTACTCTTTTTGGACAAAACGTATCTCGTATTCTGTACCGTATGTGCGCAAAATTTTATGATGAGCATTTGAATAGTTAAAGCGCGAAAGTGTAAGAAACGAACAAACAAATTCTCATTCATATCTATACTAAAAATATAAAACGGGAGGGTTTGTATGAACACGCTAATCTCAGGAAGTACTGGTCCGATTTGAAAAATTATTTCAGTGTTAGATAGCTCATTGATCGAGGAAGGCCATAAATCATCACGACGAGACAAATAGAAGCGGAGCACCAATGAAGAATGTTTGAAAATCGTATCTTTTTCCTTTTTAGAGCTTCCGCTGCATGTTACCAATGTTACCAAAGTAACTATTCCACGCGTACGAAGTCGCGAACAGAAGCTTGTTTATGATATTACTCAAGATGTTATATTATATATACCAACTAGCAGGCCCGGCAGACGTTGTCCCGCCCTGATTAGAAAAAAATCCTTGACAAATTATATACTAAAACGTTCCTCATCGATCACTCTATTCACCGGTGAAGACCGCATAACAATCCGTTAGGTAGTTTTTGAGTTTATCGCGAACAGACAGACAGACAGACGCGGTAAGGGACTTTGTTTTATAGTATGTAATGATGAAAGTATTACTTAAGCTTATAGTCGCTCTGGAGTTGCATAACTTTTTCGTAATAGTTTTATAAAAAATTAGGACGGTAAGGTTCCATTATATTAAAATAATTGTATTTTTTTTTTACTTTTCATTTACGAAATAACCTATTCTTTATTCTAATTGCAATTCACAAACTCAATCTAAATTTGTAGCGTATAACGTAGTCTTGTAGTGCAAAGCAACCAAGTCTGTATTTTTTATTTCAATTAAAATTAAAAATCGATAATCTGAATACCTTGTTATATTTTATTTATCCTATTTAACTACTAATAAAGCAATATAACATTATATACATATAATAAGTATGTATTCGTGGAAGAAGCAAACAGTCATAAGAGTCAAAATCAGAAATACTTTATTCAAATTAGGCTCTCAAAAAGCACTTATGATCGTCAAATCTACCACCGAATACGAAGTGGATATTATTTTCCGTCTATGAAGCAACCTCCGCCGTTTTTTTTTCATCCAAATTCGGTATTCTTTGAATATTCGAAATTTAAAAAAAAAACGAGGATTTATAAGCAATATAAAGTTTACATGAATAACATTTTAATTCATTAAGACGCATTAAGGAACATAGAAACAGATTTGGCAGGAGATAAATTCATGATTTCGCGTCATGACATGCTATTAAAGCGTGACCGAACGTATTGCGCTTGCGCGCCTTGGGTCAGACTAGCGACGTGTAGTGTAGCGGCCTTTGTACGTCAGTCAAATATTGATGTTTTGTATTGATACGCCCATCATATGTTTGATTAATTAATAAATAAATAAAAAAAAATTGTGAGTGCCAATGGATGTGAAAACCATGTTAATAATTGAAATATACAAATTGTGAAATTTAAAAAATTCAAAAGAGAACAGGGTTATTTCATTGTTTTGAGTTTTCACTTATGTCTGCAGTCCTTACGACCTCAATTTTTTTTTCGTTCAGTAATTTATTTATTTGTCCTTTATTTTCAAATCATTTTCATTACTTCAATACGATTTTTTAAAATTTTCGTTTACGGTTAAAAGTTTGTATGTAAAGGTTATTATTTCAGAGTTATCGCTTTTTGAATTTCGGCTGCGAAATGAGCTCTGTAGTAATATACATAAATGTTTTAGACTTGGCAAATGTCTGGTGCGTTGTTTACCTACTTTCAGTAATATTACTGACGGGACGTTACGCCATTTAACTAAAATAACTTTGTTGTTTCTCCTCAATGAACTGGAAATAGGTTTGTATAACTATCGTTTATGATTTATGTACGGTTTATTAATATTTAAAAACTCGTCGTATTGACTCGAAAATTCATAGTGAGAGGTTAGGTTAGGTTAGTACATATCCCGGAGGGGATCTCAGGGTGGCTGAGGCGGATGAGGAGTAAACCTCGATAAAAAAAATCAACGGTGGGACGGCGGCGGAGTGGCTTAGCCTTTCCGCTGCCGGCCGAACCCAGGGGGGAAGGGGCGGGGGTCCTGACTTCCCATTGCACGGGTTCGGCGGGCTGGGAGGCAGTCTCGTAACCGGGCTGCCTCAGCGGGTGCGGCGTGGGAAACGCCTGCCGCCGGGGACGTCTCGGAGCTTGCTCACGCTACCCCTAGGCACTCCCATGGTGCGGCGTAGGTTATCGTGGAGTTTTTTAGTCGATTGAAGGTCGACTCAGTCCAGGACCTCCCCCGGGGACCTGGCAATGTCTGTGAAGAGGGTTCTCCACGTTAAAAAAAAAAAAAGGTTAGTACATAGTAAAGGAGTGGGGAAAGTGTGGGTCGGTTGGTCCGGGGTCAGTCTGGCTGGGGTCGTTTGGGTCTGGTTAAATTGGTCTCGGAGCAATTGGTCTTGCTTACACTTTGTCTTCCTTTTTTTTTCTTTCTGTTCTTGTCTTCATTAAGGTACCGCTAAGTTGTACCTTCCCTCCCTTCTTTGTGTTATGGTACCGTCTAAGTAGTACCATCTTGTAGTAGCTGTGACTTGCTATCTGTTCAGCAGTGGAGTAATTTCCCGACAGTGGGTGGGGGCGCCCTCTGTCACAAATGGGAACCCGCGAGTGAAGTTCGGGCCACAGGCCGCTGCTTCTATTGGAAGCACGAGAGTGCAAGACACTCTCGGGACGTAGGTCGACCCGCTGACCACATGCGGGCGACCCGAGCGGCGTGACCAGAGCGCGGAGAATGCTCGCGCGATCCAAATCCTGGATCACTTTTCGCGCCGCGCGGCCGGCGGGGTTTTTAGCCGGTAAGAGTCTCGGCATCACCCTCCAGCTGTTGCCCCTTGTCCCCCGACAGCTGGAGTTGTATCGGGAGGTGGATTTTCGCCGCCCCAAAAAAAATAAAAGGTTAGTACATATTATAGTTATACTCAGGGGTGGTCCAATATAAATGAAGAAGATATTCAACCACTAAAGGGGTGAAATACCGTTTATTTGTTTTTCATTCACTTTTCGTCGACTTTAGACTGATTTCGATGATTTTATTATTCATTTGAATTGCTGATTGAATTGAACTTATTCTAATTCAAAGACAAAAAAATCCGACCGTAAATTTGAAAAATATGGAGATGAACACAGCGCTTACACGATTTTTACTCAATTGCTGTCAGCTAATTTTAATAAAAACTTGGCAGAACCTATAGTTGCAATAAAAATTAAATATACGGTAGGTACTTTATCTCCTCTGCGGCTTACAGTACCGAATAGAAACCGTACATTTATTTCACTAAATATGGAGATTTAATAAAAAAAAAATAAACCGATTTGGATTTAGCTTATAGGATTGTATCTAGCTTATTAAATAGGATTTACCTTATTTTGAAATGTGACGACACGATCACCCTCTTGATAGTGATTCAAATAATCTTTAATAGAAAGGTTGGCACGCAGGAAAAATGATACGAACAAAAACATCACATGAATTTGTTTATTGCTTCTGTCAAATAAAAACTCAGTATATATTATTTCTGAATTACTTGAAATATCAGGAAGTCTCATGCCCTTGTATTGTTATTTGTTAACATAGCTATCTGTTACATCGAATATATACTTTCCTACGACTCTGGAAGGTCTAGTTTCACGTGTTTCATAGCAAATTCGCGATAATGCTTAACCCAAGCTGTCAGTTTAACTGTGCAGTCGTCATGGGAACGACTGTGAACTAGGGATGCCGATCTGGAATCGAATAATCGTTTTTTAGACATAGTAAAATCGATTATTCGAATTAATATTTAACAATGAATCGATCCAGTCACTTGATCGCGAATACTATAAAATCTGGATTCGATTTTTTTCTATATAGATCAAAATAATACCACACAATAATATATGATTAAAAAATGATCTAAAAAAAAGAAAAGGAATTTAAGAGATCTATTTTTGGATAATCGATCCTCTATACCGCAATTTTTTCATGAATCGATTCTACAGACCACAATTCATATCGATTTAAAAGTTTATTTTTTTACGAAGAATCTCCATCCCTACTGGGAATGGCCACCGCCATTCTTGGCGACTTTTTATTAGTTGTTTTTGTCGTCCGGTTCGTGGTTCTGGTTTTATATTTTGTTTTTTAGTTAAGTATCTCTTTCTTTTGTTCTTAATTTCGTTGGTTAATTGAAAAGTGTTTTTTGGAAGTTTTCTAAGTTTGTATACTAGAGATAAATTTAATTTTAAATAGGTTGACAATAAGATTACATCGTTCATGTTATTTATATATTACTAACAAACGCTCGTGACTTCGTCCGCTTTAAATCACATTATAAAACGCAATAACAATATAATTTAGCTTAAAGCCACCTAGTGGTGAGTAATATTGAAATAAGTAGTATGAAAACTTTCTTTAGAAAAAACATTTCTATGCTAATTCTCATGGTAACCGTTGAAACATTGTCGAATTGGACGTTTCTTTGGTTAAATCAAATTAATAAAAATTAGAAGTCATAAGAATTGCTGACAGAAGTGAAAACTCAAAACGATAGAATAACTGTGTTCTTTTTTGAATTTCTAAATCAATTGTAATCTGAATTATTGAAATTTCACAATTTTTAAGTTGAAATTATTAAAATTATTATGGTTTCCACATCTATTGGCACTACGGACAATATTTATACACAGTTTATTGATTAACGAAAAAACATATGATAGGCACAAGTTCAATACAAAATATCATTAATTACATATACACAGGCCTTTATACTACGCGTTGCTAGTCAGGCGGAAGCGCAATACATCACGAGCATGTCGGTGACGCGAACCCATAAATTTTCACTCCAAAAATTAATAAAATTGATCAATAGTTCAAGTTTTCTCTATAAACATATTACAAAATAGTTACTTATCTATAAATCTAGAAACACCCAAGAGATTCTAAATAAAATTATGTTTCAAAAACCGAGAACTATAAAAAAAGGGGAGAAAAAAAAACACAAGTAAAATTTCATTTTCAACCACAGCCGTCCGACTAATATAGTGTCGAAAGTGACCTCTCTGTTCTTTTTTTATTGTTTGTAATGCAAATGCACACCTACATGGTCAATTTGTGTTTGTCAAGATAAGTGGGACTTTCTACGTCCCAGTTGTGGGCACGAGGCGAGAATGTCAATAACTTAAGCAAATAGTTTTGCGTATGGAAGTTTCACCTGTTCACAAGTTAAATGATTATTGTTAAGGTTACAAAGAATATTAGTTTTAGTATTTAACTAGCTGTGCTCGTATTTCGTACGCGTGAAACTTTATATAAAAAAAACAGCGATTAATAAAGTCATATGAATTTATTAAGTCCATTTACTCAAGTACATACTTTACTCTGGTACTTAATTCGCGTCGTCATTAAAATTACAATAACTTATGATAGACCAAACCGATTTTAATGAAACAAAGAGAAAATGTAACTCGAAGATATGCTTTATGATCTTCTTGAAGAGGTTTTATCATGATCGCAGTATTTTAGCAGTGGTGCGTGTTCATACAAATAGACAGACAGACAGGCATTTCTAAAAATGATTGAAATGTATTCTATTACTTGTTCCTATACACCTGCAACATTTTTTTTTACAAAAATCTAAAAACTACAGACACGTTAGATTTACATTCTTATTATATGTATAGATATTATTATAGATAGATGATATCAATCCGATGTACCAACAAATTTTCAGTTCAGTTTCAGTTCACGCTCCGCTATTATTTCCCATCCACTTGACTTATGCACAATGACCGAACTATATTGCGTTACTTTATTAAGAGGTAAAGTTTGTAAATTTGTGTCGTTTTAGGGGGTAATCTCAGGAAGTACGAGTCCGATTTGAAAAATTCTTTCAGTGGTTATTATTCATTTATCGCGGAAGGTTATAGGCTATATATCATAACGCTAAGACCAATAGGAGCGGAGCACGAATAAAGAATGTTTCAACAGCGGACTTTTTTTCCTCTTGAGAGCTTCCGCTGCGTGTTAGCGTTAGCCCAAAGTTACTATTCCATGCCATGGAAGTCGCGAGCAAAGGCTAATTATAAAATATAGAGTCAAATAACACAATGTTATGAATAAATCATAAAAGACATTCATTACATGATTTTCAATTGTTTTGTCTATCGCGGTTGATTTCTTGCTTCGCGTCGTAGCACCGTCTGTTCCTTTTTTGTCTCGTCATCGATTGTGACACTTTCAATTATCTTTTAATCGTCATTGATAGATCAAGGTCAAACTATAATTCACGTAACGAGTACGTAATGGTGACGACACGACCTTGTTCTGTTGTTGTTGATCTGCGAACAGATCTAAATGGAGTATCTTAGTTATTTTGTTTAACTGATCTAATTTGTATGTAGATTTTGGTTGGTCTATTTTTTTAGAACTGTATCTATGTTTTTATATATTAATTTTTTTAGTTGTATTTATTTCAAAGTATATTGATAAACGTATTGTTAAAAAAAGTCTATTTTTGTATATTATATATTAGTTATAAAATCGATCTTCATGAAAGTTGGCCTTTATGTATAATTTGTTCCAACTTGAGAGATGAGATAATTTATGTTTCGATTAATGACCTCAATATTTTTAATTACAAATTAAATCATTGTCAATGTTGATTATTGCTATTTCTGCTTCTGCTATTTGCTGAGATAAAAATCCAGATTTCCATGTTTTCCCACATACCGTGATACTACAAGAACATTTCTCTTGAGGTTCGGGTTTCCTCGCGCTGTTTTCCTTCACCGTCAACCGATATTGTTACTAATTTAAATTAGTAAATGTGCGCGTGTTCCGAAAAATTCGTTTGTACATATTGGGGTTTGAACTTGCAACCATCGGATTGATATTCTATTGGTTAAACCACTAGACCACCACGATGTTCATCATGATCATAATCATCACTTAATGATAGGGACTAATTAATCTATATTGCTTTAAGGCTTTAATTGGGTGGAAAGGCATAACAGTCTCGTTCGATACATCAAGTGTAATATTTATAACTACTTATGGCACGTTTAGGCATATTGCATTTATTTAGTCTTCAAGGGAAGTGATCGGTGACTTGATTAGTTCATTTCCACTGATTATATAGTGAAAAATGAGTCACAGTGACTCTTTTGTTTCTGTCCTTTAGAGATCGGCGGAGACGCGATGATGTGTAAATATCTTGTTGGTCACCGATGTTTGTGCTTTGTACTCTGTTTATTTATTTAATCGTATGGTTAAATAGAGTATTTATCTTTTATTCTAGTCGATTGATTGATTACTGTATTTGTCGCTGAGAGTTTCAATTCATATGGAACAGTGCAGCTGACAAAAATTTGTTACTATTTAGCACCATCCGGGGAGCACAAAGGAAGTGTACGTTCCCCTGTACTCTGCTTACCATCAGATACAGGGTAATTACTTTGTCGTGCTCAAATGGTAAGAAATCGTCATATAATTGATTTAATACGAGGTCATACTTAAACCCATAAACAAAAATACGTTATAAGATAAATGAATCAGCTTCCTTCCTAAATATTAAGCGTACTATGAATGAATGATCATTAATATTTCGTTTTTCGATTCCTAAATTATTGTTATCATTTGTGTTTATAAATTTGTCTAAATTATTTACACCAACTAAAGAACATTCGAATACGGAGTAATTCCGTATACATTAGCAATCGGTCTCTTATAATCTCTGTCTGCGAATAATAAATCTAGACTTAAAAAATATCAAGTTCTCGTTCGGGGGAAATTGCTTCTATATAACTTAGCAGACGACATTCCTGAAGTCTATGACCGGTGATGTCACCGATACATAGCAAAATTATAATAATATGTTTTTTGGTAGTTCTTAATCGTAATATCACATTTTAAATTCAGTCACCAACCTCATAGTTGTGGTCACGCAGCTGTTCTTAGGAGCCAGTTTTCTCTAATCTATACGTTTAATAAGAATCTAAATCTAACGCGGCTGTACTTTATAGATTTTTGTAGAAAAATGTTGCAGGCGTCTAGGAATAAATAATAAAATACATTTCTTTCTATTATTAGAAATATCTGTCTATCTGTCTTTTTGTTTGTATGAATACGCATCACTACTAAAATACTGCGTTCATGAAAAACCTCTGCAAGAAAATCATAAAGCATATCTTCGAGTAATATTTAGTGTTTGTTTCATTAAAATCGTTCGGTCTATCAAAAGCTACTGTACTTTTAATAACGACGCGACTTGATACGAGAGAAAAGTAGATAAGTAAAATGTAGACTTAGACACTGAGATGATTTTATTAATCGTTGTTTTTTTAGATAAGGTTCTACGCGGACGAAGTCGCGGACGCAGCTAGTCTATCATAATACGAATCATCTAACCAGGATGCACAGACTTTCAATCTAGGAGTTACTCTGGTAGACATTGAGCTAAAGGCGGGCCTAAAAATAATTTAATAAAACTATTAAATTAGTTATATTAATACTGAGTGCTTTTAGTCTTCGCTATTATGACACGCACGCACATCGACCAGGGGCCGCGATCTCTGCACCCTTGATCTAAGCCAAATTAGAAATAATAATGTATGTATGTGGTACACGGAAACTGGTCTTTCTAACGCCTACCCGGAGTTCTAACTCTCGAGTTGTAAATCAATCGCCAAGCACCGATAAGAACTCTTTTTCGACCGTATGGTTATTTATCATTTTATTATACATGTTCCGTGTTATTACAAAAAAGTTAAATACGCATTGAACTCTTACTTAAAAAAAGTTTGATCACAAAAGAGTGTCTTACCCTTGTTTACAGATGGACACTATTTAACTCTTCTTTAACACTTGTCTACGTTGACAGTTCTTATGTTATTGTTGTGATTTATTGTTTTTCAATTTTCCGGAAAAAGATATTTAGTAATAAATTATGAATTTCGTGGGTATACTTAATTTGGAAGAAATAAATAAATCAAACAATTTAAGAGAATCACAAACAAATCATAACTACTACTGTATGACACTATTGATATTTCACAATGTATTTTATCTGACTGTTGTTCCACCTTACACACTTTGACGTAATATATATATCTTAAAAATTACTTATTTTAACAATTACATCATTTTCTTTTAACTAAAATGTCACAGTAATGATAACGAATTTAACTTATAATAAGTAAATTTCCTTAATGAAGATCTGAACAAAAATATTATTCATAAATTGAAATTGTTTGGAAAATATCTCTCTGTAATGGACCGTTTTTGAATGATGAGATCGAATTGAACAAGTATTATTCAGAGCTGCTTGCATAAAAAAAGGCCTACCATTATGCTATGGTACCGTCACAATATTTTCCTTCACAGAAATCTCCGTCTCAGTTGCTATGATTCGAAACTACGTCCATCGACGCGGTGTCCTAACACGCTATCAAGAAAGCTTGGAATGGTTCACCCAACATGGTTTTTACCCAGGGTTATCAGAAAGAACTAAAATACACTCTTCCAGGTTGACAACATAACATGAATAGTCCTAGTGTTGCAGTTGTCTACAAGCGATATTAACTGTATACCATCTTCCGGACTGTCCTATTTGCTGCTCTGTAAAAAATGAATATTCTGAATAGCTAATAACTAAATCTAAGGAATAAAAAAAACCACGATCGTTTGATTCTAAACATCTTCAATATCCAAAGCTTCCTCATGTACTCAAATCAAATCTGTAACTGTTGGTTTCGATATAGGGTTCGCAGTATACCAAGGTCGCATGATGTTGTTAGTCAGTGTAGAGGCCTTGTCTGTAGGTGTCACATGTCATCGTCCGTCGTCCTTGTTGCGACACCCACATGGCACAGCTCTGTACGGAAACACCTCTGTCCCACGCTGCACCCACACAGCCAGCACTTTCATTAAATAATATTGCTTAATCGCAATATATTTGTGATTGGATGACTCTTTTATTGGTTATAATTAATGTTTTCATACATTACATTAACAAGTAGAGACTCGTCGTGGGGAATGTGACGTATATTTATGGCAACGTATTATTTGTATGAATATAAAAAAGATAAAGCAGATAGGTCTCTCTCGATGACTGCGTTGTTTGCCAAAGCGAATATAATTTAACCTTCTCAGGGCTTAAATAAAATATTTTGGACTTAATTTAGCATAATGCATAGTGATTAACGATCAGCGAAAAGCAAGCGATATAGAAATATACCAAATGAGGAGAATTTTTTTTCACTGCAGACAATTTTTAAGTTGTTTTTCACGTTTATACGTTTTTATTTTTTTATTTAATTAGAAAGTCTAATACTTTTATTGCATTAATTAAATCTTAAAGTATTCTCTAATTTGGTTTAAAAGTTTGATCTTAGAAAAACCGTATATACTCGTACATATATGAAACTATTATTAAATAAATGCTTTGAAGATCTAAACGAAAAATGTTTTAACTCGTGTAAGTAAATATTTTTATGGATTTACGACATTACCGTATATTACGACTCGACGCAGTTAAATGGCTTTGAAATCGAACTGGCATCGGTTTTAAAAGAAACCTGTTTATGATTGTTTTTGTAACGGAGACTGTGTGAACTAATGCGCCCTTGAATGTATGAGCTTTAAAATAATGAAATTAAAGTTAAACTGAACAATTTTCATTGTAATTTAAAATACAATTTTAATTTTTAATAATAGTTTAGACAAAGAAAGGGGATTCTCTATTATTAAATATTGTTATTGCAAAAGTAAGCAATAATAATACCCATCACACATGCTTACGTAAATATTTATATAAGTATTTTTAAATAAATGAATATTGCTGACGTAAACACCATTCAGACCCCCCTCAGACCCCATGTTATCAAAAATAAAGCAAATCAAGGACCCCCACTTCCATCAGTGCTAACGTAATATGTACTTGAATGACCCCTTAGCTGATAAATTTAAGTTATAATTCTGATGTCGAGCACGCAATACCAAACATCGGCAACAGTATTTGAGAGAGAGTCTTCAATCTAAAGTTAGCAATATCATTTTCTACTACATGATGGCGTAAATGCCAACTAAATACCAGCATCCTTGGAGTTTATATTATATACTACTAGCGGCCCCGGCGGACGTTATCTCGCCCTGATAATAAAAAAGCCTTGACAAATTATATACCTAAACCATCCTCATGACTCACTTTATCTACTGGTGAAAACCGCATGAAAATCCGTTCAGTAGTTTTGAGTTTATCGCGAACAGACAGACAGACGTGGCAGAGGATTTTCTTTTATAATATGTGATAATTACATTTCACAATCATTCTATTTCTTAAGCGGAGCCACGCTGCGATACACTTTTCTATTGGTTATGTAAAAAAAACAAAACAGAACTGCTTGCATTATTAAAAAATATACTTATATTCAGTCACGCTCGTACGATTTCGATTTTTTTTTGTAACAATCTGTCACGCAATGGATACACTTCAAATAGGTGCTGGAAGAAAAAATGATGTAATGGAACGAATTCTTAGGCGTTATGATTTAATTTTACGCCTATAATTACTTGAGACGAACCACAGTCACATCTATTTTTGTCGGACAGAGAGCAGTGCTTACAAGATAAGATTGTCCCGACTCAACCCTGAATACGGTACGACCTACGATACGATACGGTACGACCACGGTAATTGATATCCAATTCTTTTATGTGATAGATAGGTCGCAATAATGAAATAGGACTACTTAAGTATAAAAAATACTTAAAATAGACTCTCGGTCCGCAGCTTTTTTTTTCGAACTGACTACGCTATTTTCCTAGCAAGGTCTTAACAGCTTCACCGGATGACTACTAAGGCGAGCGTTTAAGGCACTCAGCCCATTTTATTTGACAACTAGCTCAAGGGTGCACGGCAGACCTCGGCTTGGGCTGTTGCCTGATACATGTAATTCGCGACCTATCTGAGCTAAGCTAAGCTAACTATTCATGCATATATGAGTTGTTGAAACATGTGTGTACCAAGCATACATACCAATTACCACAACAACTCTTATATCTATTTTGTATCGGATAATTTTCTAAACTATTTCAGTTTGATAAGGGGAAAAAATAAAACCCTTCCACTTGCATGTGTAAGCGTGTATGCGTACACGTGTGTGGAGGTGATATGTGTAATGTTGTCGCAGTGATGTAAGATTTTGTGTCACTGTATCGCGCGAGCAGTACACTCAAGGGCTCCACCCCGAGAGAACGGACCTAGGTTTGAGCCGCTGCCGAGGGGGGTCTAGTCTGGTTGGTCAGTCCGCAGCTTTTTTCTGCTTTTTATTTTATTAATCATGTCAAAAATTGTTTTAAATGTGAGCAACTATTGTTATTAATCTACTTAACTATTATACATCGGATTTTTGAGATTTTATGGCGAATTTATTATCATTTTTTATGGCCATTTTAAAATTATAATCCACATTGTTCCGCGTCGGAGCTTCCACAGCCCGATGGATGAACGTACTAATCGCGCCATCAGTCACGTCGGTATAGTAGACACAGGTGTTGGTGTGTCTGGATATTATTACTATGGCATGTGAAACGCTGTCGTGGATTTGCATCCTTCCGCCCTTTGTTTGTCACCGATTTGAAGGTCCAGTTCCTGTGATTCATGGATGAAGGAGCGTGATCTTTCCCTGCCCCGTAGTCTTTGTTACAAATTCTTACTCCATATTTATCTTGTAATCCTAAAATGCCTACGCCTTTAAGTGAATAATAATTATCATACCAACTGATAAAGAGTACAATAGCTTGTAACTTCTGTTTTTCAAGTCTGAGAACTAATGACTTATCATTTATTGTTTCACTTCATATTTATTTGCCATCAGATATGACATCAGTTTAGTCGAGATAAATATAAAAACGTGAAAAAAGCATAAGATTCGCAAAAATGTTTTTTGTTCTTTACTTTTAATAATTTAGAAATTAATAACTGTACATTAGCATAGAGGAAAAAGACACAAAAAAAACGTCTAATCAGTCACATTTAACACATTGTATGTCGTTTCTAGAGGCACATAGAACAAACTCAACAAATTAGACAGAAAAACGAAGGTGAATGTCAAGCGTAACAAGTCATCGTTAATTAGCTAATGCGATACAATCATGATCTATGATATTGTAAAACTTATTAGCGTTTAATGTAAGGCTTGAAGTTTCAAGATCAAAGTAATTAACATTGAAATTTATTCTTTTTTAAATGTGTGAATTATAATGCTCAAACTAAATACTTTAAGGGTGCATAGTGTAGGTACCATGCATATTAAGAGAATATAGAATAAATGAAAGAAACAAGTCATTAGTCAACCGAAAACGAAAGAAAGAATGGAAGCCCTTTGGTCATTTCTGCAATGAAGGATCAAGTCAATGACGATCAAGTTATAATGATAATCAAAAAAATATATAAATGCCACGGTTACATTATTATTTCGTCATTCTTATTTTGATTCGCATAAATTGGTCCCAAGTTTTTCGTAAGTTGTTGAATTTGGTGACTTAAACTTAGCTCAGCACAAGCTAAATGAATGCTAAGCTTGTCACTATAATTTTAAATTCTGGACTAAGTCTTAGTGCGCTCTATAGACTTAACCTCAAGATTTAAACCACATTTACTCAATATATTTTGATGTACCTGTACCTTTATATGAACCTTTTATACACCTGTTTCTATAATTTAATATCTACCAATAATTAAGAGAACCTCATCAATGTATGAAATACAATTGCTAGTTGCCCCACGAGTACCATCTGAAATCAGATGAAGGTCCCCTTTATCGTAGAATAAAAAACCAATGATTTATCTCAAGCAAAAGAAAATATTGAAAGACACTTTGATACAATCGTGAACATCCATTAAAAGATGAAGATGCTCGTGAATCAGACAGCTGATACCGTCCAGCGATAAGATTTATTGATATTGAAGTTGGAAACACAAAAACAATGCGTTCGCACGATCAATCGCAAGGCGGCCGCGTCTCGAGCTAAATTCCGAACCGATGGTCCGGGGCCGGTCAAGTTTTTTTGCGTAAAGGCGCTTTCTTCTCGCCTCCGAGTACTTTCTCGTATTGACGCGGCCTCACGTATCGCTTCGGGTGTTGGTTATTTGTGGTCTGGCTGGTCCGGAATGCGGTATTTGTCCTGCTTAATCTTGACCTTAAGAAAATATGTTCTGTTTGTATCTTTACCTTGTTCTTCTAAATTGTATCTTTATATATATAATTCTTCTGTCCGCGTGTATGTGACTGAACTCCTCCTGAACGGCTGTCTGTTCAGGTGTATTCGAAACTGTTTTTTTTTTATTATCAAGGCAGGACAACGTCCGCCGGGCCCGCTAGTATTTATATGATTGTACAAATTATATATCTAAATGTTTTTTTTATAAATTTTGGACTGCATTCCATAAATGTTACTTTATCTTAAATTTCTGTCGCTACGATAAGTAATGTTCTTATACTTAGGAAGTCATAATCGTGACATGATGTAGAAAGGTTCGCCAAATCGATTTTTCATACTGTCAAGTTCATTGGTATCTTGTATAATTTCTCAGCAGAGAACAGTTGACTATTCATCATATGAAACTGCAAAGCGAATAAGCAACATAATAATTCCTAACAAACGTATCAATAACGAGTTTATTCAGAAATATTACACCAAGGTTCGCCTGGTAAGTAATACAGAAGAAATACATGAGAGCAATTGATAGTTTTGTTGTTTTAGCGACCTACTGTATAATTCTGAAGTAAAATCTAATTGATCCCTATGTTTTTTTTTCAGGTACGTTTGAGACGATTGAAGTTTTTTTAGAGTAAGTTATTAAAGATCTGTTTTATAACCCGTGTCGTTACATTTCAAAAAGAGCTAAATCCAATTGTAGCCGTTTCTAATGTTTTACGTTATTTTTCAAGATCTTCATATTTTATACACGTAAAATATGAAGGTCATAAAAAAAGTTAAAAATCTTATGAACAGCAAAGTTTGTACTTTGTTCTCTGTGTATAAAAACTAGAAATTAAAAAAAATCAAACACGTTATATGAAAGATTAAAATTGGATTTAGCTCATCTTGAAACGTAACGACACAACTAGCGATTGAGTTACGTTTTTTACCGTGTGCTTGCACACGTGACGTGCTAACTCACTGTTTCCTACAGTCTCAGTTTTTCCTTACCGTGTTATCAGATAACACAGTGACATCTCAATGATTTTGCGTCTTTCAACACAAGGTTACCTGTATCTAATGTGTTAAACTATTTATAGTTAATGTGACCGTTATATAGATTTCGTGTTACAAGTTAGGTACAAGTAATATTATTCCTTGCGATTACTGGTGAAATATTTTGGCCATCAGGTTTTTGGGAAAGTATAACCTAACATATATGTTTCTACAGTATTTGGCAAAAAGATTAATTAATTAGCAAGACATTCAGACATACAATAAAAGAGTAATTAACCAAAAAAGTGCAGCCGTTCTTAAGTGACGCAGCTACTTATATTCGTTAATTGATTTTGTTATATAGATGCTAGCTTATCCAAACCAACTCCATACCGACTCAGAATCAATAAATTAATGCCCAAACTGAATTAAGTTCATTAACTGTACATAAATTAAAATAAAAAGTCTTTTAATCACATTGAAATGAATGTAATTCACGTGGTAGGAAGGCATTTGTTTTATTGAAGGGAATTGAAAAGGTTCTCATAGTATTTTGCACTACTTTCTGTTAAACTATCTGCGGCGTGTCTTTTTATCGATGCTCTGTGATAAATCTTGTGATACATGAACAAAAAAATGTTATTAAAATCAATCAATCCGTTCTCGAGATGTAACCAAAAATGCTTTTCCTTACAAAATGTATGAGAAAATGAATTTTTGTCATAATTCTTGTTTTCGCGAATTTTTAAAGTAAAAACTTCTTTAGGCGCCTTGAGCGGTTTTTTTTAAAGGAGACAAATTTGTAATTTTGCGTCGCGACATGTTAGTAAGCGTGACCGACAGTATTGTGCTTGCGCGGCATGCGTATGTCACGCAACGCGTAGTATAGAGGCCTGTGTATAAGTAATATTGATATTTTGTAGCTCTTCGTACGTTTGATTGATTAATAGACTTTATAAAAATGTATATAATTATTGCTCCGAGTACCAATAGATATGAAAAGAACACTAATGTTAATAATTACAATAAAGAAATTCTGAAATTCAAATATTATCATTCACACTATAACTAATATGAAAATTCAAAAGAGAATACAATTATTTCATTATTTTAAGTTTTTACTTCTGTCGGCAATCCTTATGAATGCTTCGACTTTCTAAATATTTTATGGTTATTTTACTATTCGGGGAAAAAGCAAATACTACAAATCAAACATGATAAAAATCGGTTCAGCCGTTCTTGAGTTATAAATGGTGATACTAAACCGACTTTGTTTTATATATAGATATGTCATCATTGTAATGTTTAGGTGATCTTTGTTTTAGCGAAGTAGTTTAAAATTTCATTGCCCGCATTGCTCTGTTTGAAAATCAACGATAACATTATCTGGTTTGTTATCACATTTGTGTTCTGTTCCGCTGTGTTCGTGTTTTTTTTACGCATTACTGTCGAGGCATGGAGCTCTTTGTTCTTTGTTTACTATCGATAATTTCGTATTGTTATGTCAACTTAGGCCCGGTATTATATATGATTGTTCCTTTGTGTCTATATTTATTACACTTGTTGTTTACATTTAGATTTGGCACATATATCTTCTTATATTAATATTTATGATCAATCAACGCCTGTTGTTTATTCTCTTCTATTAATATAATCATTACATTTCTTTCATAATGTGTTTTTAAAGTGAAACTTTCTTCTGTCGCTTTAAATTTTTTCGTCCATCTATCGCATGTCCCATTACAGCCGGCGCGCTGTGATGAGGTAAAGTGAAAAGCGCTCGGCAAAGCAACCAACGCCAATATGGCGGCGCTCATGTCTCAAATCAAAATGATTTAAATAAATATTGTGCTCAGTTTTAACATGCGTCTATCATCTGAATGATTGTATTTATTGCGTATTCCCTATACACCGATTGAAATGACATTTTTTAGTTGGATATCATGTCTACTATTGATTTCCCATTACCATTTCCACATCTCAATGAATAAGTTAAGATTAAAAACGCAATTTTAATACCCTAATTCAAATAATTTTCGAAATTGTTTAGTTAAATGCCTACGATCTGAAAAGAAAATTTTCACTTCTATCGTGGTTTTATGAAACACACAATTTTTTAATTGTGAGATATTTCTATTCAGAATTAAATATGAAAAAGGTATCTGGTATAAAACGATACAGTGTCAGCCTCTTCATATTCCATGGTTTAATGAATGTAACCTAAACCGACAATATGTTAAGGTAGCTTTAAGACTCCGTTCGGGGCACTATCCATCGAGACGTTTTGCATACCTAATGAGGAAAGCAGAATCTCCCAACTGTGATGTATGCAGAAAAATTGAGGACGTGCATCACTTGATGATGGAGTGTGCTAAGAACCGCAACGAAAGAGAGTCGTTGATGAGTAGTGTAAAAAGTAGTTGCCAGAACATAGGTATTTGTCACAGCATCTTGGCTGAACCCTGTTCGGGTGAAGCTAAGATGCTGTATGACCTGGTTATGATAACTCATCAGCGACTCTCATGATAGAGCTACAAAGATTGGGGAACAATGGGGCTGATATGTTCGGTGTAATAAAAGCCCCTATAAAAAAAAAAAAAAAATTAAATATGATTTAAAAATATCATAACGCCAACAATTTTTTGGGTCGTAATTGCAACAGGATTTCAACTGAAGTGGTTTAATTGTATTAATTTGAATGCCGTTATAATTATGAATCATTATACAGTCAAGTACAATTTACTGTTTTTAAAGCTGTTTCTATTTGCGAAATTGTATTTATTTATTACAATAAATGTTATTTAATATGGTTATAATATACTTTTATCGTAATAGGTCCTTATGTTTTTAAATATATTTTATCACTAGCTGTGCCCGCGACTCCGTCCGCGTGTATCCTAATGTAAAAAAAACAGTGACTAATAAAATCATCTGATTGTAATAAGTCCATTTACTTATCTACTTTTCTCTCGTACTTGAGTCACGTCGTCATTAAAATTACAATGACTTTTGATAGAGTGAACCTATTTTAATGAAACCAAAAGTTAATGTTATTCGAGGATATGCTTTGTGATTTTCTTGGTGAGGTTCTATCGTGAACGCAGACCTTTAGCAGTGATGCGTATTCAAAACAAACAGACAGATAGATATTCCTAAAAATGATTGAAATGTATTTTATTACTTCTTTCAAGATATCTGCAACAATTTTTTTTTTACAAAAATCTAAAGGTACAACAGACACATTAGATTTACATTCTTATTATATGTATAGATATCCATTTATCTGGTCATCTAGTCTACTTCATCATGCCGAATCAAATGATCTACCATATTTGGGAAGAAGCCAAAATCAAGTTCAAAATTAGTCAGCTCTTTGGTTGACCGTACTCTCAACCCCACGCGACTTTGCAAAAACCAAAGCTTCGCTGTACTAAAATGGCAACGTTACTGTTATGATTACCAGTTTTACAAATATGGTCTTTACAAGATCAAGGTTTACTTATTATAATACGGAATTTGTTTCCTTTGAATTAATTACTTTATAGAGATTAAGCTATTTAGTTTTGTTGTAGAGATATATTTATATTCGGTATCGTATGAACGATGGAGATTCTATGTCCTTTTTTATGATGTGTATCATTTGATTTTGACTGAATTTTAATTTGTATCAAATCTTATGCACCTTACATTTTTTTGGCAACCGACCAAGGAGTTTTTGTGACAGGTCAGAATCTGTGCTCCGTAATATTATTTCCAATACACTTTACTTGTGTATACTAACTGAGCTTTCTTTACGTAAACACCACTAATATTACAAAATATTGAGCCAAGTAACACAAGATTATGGATAAAATATAAAATCTACTAAATGACATTCCAAGATCCTGCCAAAAACTCCCTCTACCTTTGATTTAAGTAATAAAATTGCATTAGTAGAATGCACCTCACTTTTAATAAATCATGGATAAACGAAAGCGTTTTCAAAAATCTATAAAAAGGTTTAACTATGTTATAATTCGTTATGCAAGTAATTCTTGATTACCTACTTATATTTACTTAAATATTTATAATTACAGTTTAATCGGGTTAAAACTACCTTTTTTTGTCATAGGAAGCAAACGAACAGGTGTGTACTTGATGTTAAATTATCACCACCGTCCATAGACACAAACAACACCAGGGGAGTCGCAAGTGCGTTGCCAGCCTGTGTTTAGGGGGAAAGGGGAGGGTGGAGAGGTGGGTCTCCGGCTCTCTCATTGACCGAACGAAATGCAACAATGCAAGCACTGTTACTTCAAGTCGGTGTTTCTGTGAGAGGATGGTACTACCCCGGGCGAGCCGACCCATTCACGCTGAAACCAGTAATAGCTTCGGCGTGGCTCTACCACCTACAAATACACGTACCTACTGAACGTATTGGCATTAAACTATTGCTATTATATTTAATTTTTTTTGTGGATGGTTCTAGACTCCTTTCTCTTCTTGATTCGAAAAATCCTTTGTCATTTTTTAAAATCGCCAAAAAATCGGGTCATCAGCTAGTACCAAAATAAAACTTCAATGGCAAATCCATTTGAAGTTAAAATTGACATACTTAACGTTTCGTAATATTTTATGATAACTCGACTTGCCTAATGTACAATACTCGAGTTATTTGTCCTCATAGCCTAACTGTGAGATCACGATTGGAGCCGCCAACGAAAAAGGACATGCGGGCTAACTTTTATTTACTAGTATGTGTTAATTTATTACGAAAACTTCTTTCAGTGGTCAAGTATTTATTGTGTAAGGACGTCATTAATCATATGATATATTTGGTAAAAAGATACGTGGATTTGAAAGACTCTGAATCGATAAATGTTTAAGATCCGTCTTGCGAGCACTAAAATGAAATTATTTGTATGATAGTGTAATTATCTGTACAGATAATAAGAATGTAAATCTAACGTGTCTGTACTTTTTCGATATTCGTGAAAAAAAATTTTGCAGGTGTCCAAGAGTAGGTAATAAAATACATTTCAATCAATTTTAGAAATGTCTGTCTGTCTATCTGTATGTTTTGTTTGGACATGCATCACTGCTAAAATACTGCCTTCATGTTGAAACCTCTTCAAGAAAATCATAACGTATATCTTCGAGTAACATTTAGTCTTTGTTTCATTAAAGTTGGTTGGGTCTGTCAAAAGTTATTGTACTTTTAATGACGACGCGACTTAAATACGAGCGAATAGTAAAAGGACTTAATACATTCAGATGAATTTATTAATCACTGTTTTTTTTACATAAGGTTTAACGTGGACGAAGTCGCGAGCACAGCTAGTCTATCATATTTTTTCGCTGTCCTATGGTAAAATCACCGTTTATTTTTTTAATTATACGTAAAAAAAGCTATCAAATTTATTTCAAACGTTACGTATATCTCGGATTTTTATGCCGCATTTTAACCATAAAATGAGCAGCTCAGTTATTGCTCCACCAGTTTTATCGTTTCAGCTTCCTTGCCATATTTATTTAAAATACTGGAATACGAAGTTACATTTATATGCTTTACAAATAAACCTCGCGTGCCGTCAAAACTATATATATAAGTAATGAACTCTTTCGTCTGTGTCTATTTTAAACTGGTCCATTTATCTCGCCAAGGTCGTTCCAACGTTAAGTATTTTATACGTTGATTTATGGTAGGTAAATTCTGAATAGGTCATCAGTCGTCCGGAAGTATCATAGTGACGTATCGAGTTCATCGTCAACTCCGAAATTACGTAAGGATCGGCACAGACGCGACTTATATCCGTCACTGGACGACATTCCGACCTACATTCGTTGACCGTCCGAAGTAAAACAAACCTAAATCCAATGGGTGCAAGATTGAAAATTGTTTTAAGGCAATCGAACACTTGGGACTTTTCCGATGGATGTTGCATATGGCCGACCGCCAGGCCAGGCCGTGATGTGACTATTCCCGTCTGGCTATCGGAATCCACAGTGTCCGATGGATCGCGAACATCTTTAAGGAGGCGCGTGTCACATCTCGCTGGCGCCATTTTATTGTCATTCGAAACTTTTGCATGTCCAATGTGTTTCGGATTTTACTGCGCGTGGACGCCACACAACAACTGTAATACGATCCTTATGCGTCATTAATTGAATTATAGTTTGGTCAGCGCACGTTCCACGAACAATATCATAACGAGCTTTATTAGGTTATGTCCGAATAAATTTTGACGGTTTTAAATTTAATGCCGCTTGATTGTATAAAGTCGTGTGTTGACATCACTGTGATTGAGCATTTTTAAATTGATTTTTCTATTACGTAACTATGAATTATCTCGTGGGAAGCAACTTGCTTTCTTCATTGATAGAACGGTTTATATTTTGAGGAAATTATTTAGTAAGCACATGTATTTCCAAGATTAAGCGATAGTGAAAGGTGTACACAAATATGGGCTTATGGCCGCAAACATAGGCACCTCGAAATACGCAACGACTTTTCGTGTTTTTAGTGGGCATGTGCTTACATGACTGTATAAACTATTACTCCTATCAGCACCGTTTATGTGAGGTGAACTTCCTGGGTTTGTACTAAGCCAATAGCCGCACCTCTGCATACAGTTTAGCTTTGTTTTATTACCCGGTTTACTTGAGTATATATGTACTATTAAAATAAATAGGTTTTACTGTTCTTTATAGTGACAATAAAATATAGGAATTGGTATCTTCTTTGTAATTTAATTAACAGTATTCCTTTATATAAGAATGTTATTAATATTTATCATATTTAATGGAACATAATATAAGTTGAACTCAATAACGAAAACCAAATTGTATATTTAAATAAATATAACGAAACTATAATATACTAACAACTACCCAAGGCATCGCTCGAGTTAATATAGTCTAGTCTATAGATTCGATCTATCTCGCGTGAACAGTACATTTATTCGAAATGAAAGGGTCTCCAACTCTCCATGTCCTTTTTTGTAACGTGACAACTTCTATGCAAAATTTAATGATGATCGGGTGAGTAGTTACGGCATGAAACAAACAGGCAAACTGATATTCGCATTTAAAATAGTAGTAAGAAAACATCGTGACATAAGGATGATTGTTACAAGCATTTTAAATTTAAGAAGGCATTAAAAACATTTCTAAATGTAAGTCTAGGTTAGATGTTGCGGGGTTTTCTGTTTGTTTTACTGACGTAACCACATTCATTCCAAATGAAATATTATATTGCAGTACTTGTTTTGTAATTAATTGAATGATTAAAAGTACATACTGATTGCCGCAAAATATTTTATTTTTCCTGTTCATCAGATATGTAGATGCATCGATTTTGAAATTAAGGGTCCTTCCCGATGCGTTTTGGATATTTTCGGTGTATCTTACATTAACCGGTTAAGTATTTGCTTTCCTAAGCTTACACTTAAACTTGTTGGTCTGAACCGATTTTTTTGTTGTTTTTATATTGAACTATCTTCTGCCCGCGACTTCGTCCCGTGGAATAACTTTGGGCTACCGCTAACTTGAACTCACGACTTCGTTTAAGTACGTTAACCCCGATTTTGATACATTCTTCCTTGGTGCTCCGTCTTGGCCTCGATAAATGAGCTATATAACACTGAAAGAATTTTTCGAATCGGACCAGTAGTTCCAGAGATTAGCGCGTTAAAGCAAACTAACTTATCAATTTGGAATTCACTTTCTTTAGGGAAGATTACCCTTGTATAGAGGAATAACCTTGCTACCTTTGGAATATTATCATTGCTTTGCTATCAATGCATAAACAAAAAGGGCAATTGAAAACCTGTATATGATTTCAAGTCAACACGATAGTCGTAGCGGACGGACAAGTTTTGTATTATTAGTATATGCAATCATGATATGTTTTCCAATTCATTCTACGGTATTGGATCTGTGGAATGATGTTCGGTTTATTAATAATTTATTAAGCAATACACGCTATACTTTGTCCGTATGAAGTATATATTCTCATTTTATTAAATAATTGACATATTGGAAGTGTTAACAGCTTGCCTGGTGGCCCCAATGCCAAGTAGGTACCATATAAAATCTATGTAAATTACTGTTAAATGCTAAATATGACAATGTAATGAATATAGTAAATAAGCATGCAGTTCATACGAATGTTCGTATTATATACATCTGAGTTCTGGGCTACGAAGAAGACAGAAGAAGAAATTTACATGTGTACAGAAATTTAGATGCGACTGTTAAGATGGATGTGTGGTGTAACTAGAATGGATAAGATCAAGAGTGAGTATGTCACATAGAAGTTGAGGTGTTATGGGTTAGCATGGTACGTCATATGAGACGAGATGAAAGTCATATAATTAGAAAAGTTTTGGCTATGAAGATGAAGGAATATAGGAGTAAAGGAAGATCGAGAAGATGTGGATGGATGGTGTGGAAAATGATATCTGTATAAAAGGTGTGAACACTTTCTGTTTACTTACTATTTCTGTTCTTTAATAATAAATATCTTGATGGTTTTATCGTGTTCTGTGCCTCTCTTTTATGTTGATGGAAATAGCTGCAATATTATAATCTTCATTTGCGTGTCCCGCTTTCGTAATTATATTAACATCTAGGAAAAATTAAGCTTTGCCAGATATTTAAAGATCTTATAACTTATTGATTGCCCAAGCTCCGTTATGTCTCACTTAGTCATTATAATAATTTATTTATAGGAAATTTTTCTATTTCACATATCCAAATGTGTTTCGAAAGCGTCTCATCCACTTCAAGCGTGGGTTTAATGTCAGGTTTATTGTCCATTATATCATTAATCGGTGTCGTTACGATTTAAGAATCACGATTCCACCTTACGTCGAACGAAAATGAAAACAAGGTCGCCACGGACTTTGGCCATTGGGGGTATCTTCGCACTTCGCAATCACACGCCTGTACCATAGAACAGCTGGTTTATTTCAAATTTTAAAATAATGCAATCTATTTTGTTAGATCTTTTTAGTCGCATAACCTTTTCGTTATACTAAATTGCTTTAAGTTCTGTTAGATTATTTTAATAATGTAAGTATAATTTTTTCATAAATTCCATTAATGTGACATTTCTTCATACAGTAAGTAATGTACAAGGCAGTATCTTATGGCTATTGTATATATATGAATAATCAGTAAATTTTTAACTTTTTAGTTCTTATCATTACATATTATAAAACAAAGTCCTCCACCGCGTCTGGCTGTCTGCCTGTTTGCGATAAAATCAAAAACTACTGAGCGGATTTTCATGCGGTATGTTCATTAATAGATAGAGGGGGATTAACGAGGAAGGTTTAGGTATATAAGATCTTTTGTAAATAGGTTGAAATATAACGATAATTATGGGAAATATCGGAAAAAGTCAAGCCGCCTGTGAGCTTTCGACGACAACGCTGCCTGATCCCTCTGCGATATAACAAAACAATTGAGGTAATAAAAGACGCAGACGAAGTCGCGGGAATCAGCTAGAGTATTACAAATGAGTATCTACGTACAGTATATAGGTTTCAAGTTGATTTTATTGGATTTAAAGTTTTGTTCATCTTTTGGGACAATATTATTGCTTTTCTTTTAGACGTATTCGTTTGAAAAAGTTAATATTTTAATTTTAGAATAAATTATACGATTAAAATATAAATCGCAACACTCGACGGTGAATCACCGTTTTATTAGTTGACAAACATTCGTCGGGAACCAAAAAGAAATGGGGTCAAGATGAATCTTTACGTCTGAAATTTATTCCTGGATAAAGATGTATTACTTTTTATTTTACGACTGCTGTTCTCTGTCTTGTGACCGTGGACCGTGTTTTCTTGCAATACCAGTGTATCATCAAAAAACTTACATTTTTAAAGCAAGGTAACTTTTAAATCTATCTATCTTTTTCTTGATACTTTTTGCTGACCCATTTACTTTTATTACACTAATAAAAAGTGTGAACTGTAACTCTGTTATAATAGAGATAATACAGCGAACATTTCTACCGCACAAGGTGAATAAAAATCACAAAAAACTTGATACTGCCAGAACAGTAAAATAATACCTACTATTGCATGTCCGTCTCCAAACAGTACCATTCTGCCAATCTCTAACAACTCAAGAAGCACTGGAAAAAGAAGCTTATTAATAAAAGTCAATCGCTAACTACTCTATATGAAATAATTTGGATATTACCAGTTATGAAATTCACCACATTCTCCTTTGTAATGAGTATTTGTGATAATGGTTTATTTTCGCAACAATTCTACCCGCCTCGGAATGCGGTAAGTGAACGTCCAAAGCAGTCACTTGTATTTTCACGGTATCTTTGATTGTTTAAGTTATTGAAGTAAGGGAGACCAGCTAATTGAAGTTATAAAAGTGTGTATTAGTTCAATTATGTTAACTGTGGATCTATTCATTTAAACGTCCAAACTTCAAACACAATCAAACACGAAATGATTAGCAACCTTTTATCAAAAAGTAGGTACTGATGTGATATATTTTGTTCTAAGCTAATATAGCAATAATGTGTTGCTAACTATGAAGAAAACTTTGTACCCTTTTAAGCCCATTGCATGCTTGGAGTATTGTGAGATTTGGTTTAGTTACAGTTCATATGAAGAGAGAGTACAGAAAGATATTTTTTATATGTGTTAGAAATACATTAAATTAAATTAAATAAAATGTTAATTATTACATACCGTAAAAAATCGGAATAGATGTGAAATGAATGTGGAGTGGATGATTCTTAATTAATTTAATTTCGAGGAATTCTACTCTCACAGGAAATTTACTTACTTGATTATGAAACTATTCCGAGTGAAACACGAAAAATTTACACATAACAGCAAGCCTACCAAATATAAAATGAACTAACTGATATATGCAATCATCTCTGACTTAACCATTATCTAAATGTCACAGAGGCGAAGGCGTGATCGTCCACCTGTTCGTTTGTTACGAAATTACGTGGTTGCACATCTTAAATACTCACTTATGAGCATTCAGTTAGTGCATCTTGTTTTGCATCATCATTTCTATTATTGCTATTGACTTTGTTGTCATTGGTCGCCTTTTTGGGATCTGATAATCGACATCTCCGACTACAACGACGATGGTCTAAATTTAACTTTTCGCTAGAGTAACTCTTTATATCGAGGATTCATTATCAGATGTTAAACTAACTGCAAATACTAGGGTCGTGGTAACCACGATGTGTCTTATATATGTTTTGGGAGATTTACATACAGTATAATTTTACAAATACACTATTGACTCGTTATATTTCAAAATCAGCTAAATCCAATAGTAATCGTTCATATAACATGCTTAATTTTTTTAAGATTTCCAGTTTTTATACACCGAGAACAAAGTTTTTATGGTCTTCATATTTTACATTTACAACATTTCAAGATATTGAAAAATAACGTAAATTTAGGAAGGGCTAAAATTGGATATAGATTATTTTGAAATGTAACGACTCTATTATACTTTACTATTGACTGAATATGATAAAAGCCCTTAAAACAAATCTTTGTTTTCGATTTGTGAAAATGTTTTTTTTAACGTATTTATTTATATAAGCGTTTAAACATATCGTGTTCCTAATTACTCCGGACAGTCGATGGTATTCTCGTTTCTTCGAAAGCAGATGTAGGTATGTGTGGAAGTTGTTAAACTGGCCGACGAGATGCCCTGTCCCTTTTCTTTTTGCGTAAATTTAGTTCCGTGTCATCTTGTCGTCTCGTTTCCGCGCCCGCGCCTTTGCTCTTGCGCTTCCACCTGTATAGTTGCGACATACATCTCGTCTCTTCCGTCCATTGCTTTCTATTTTCGCTTGTCGCCGACAATTTGTATATGTTATTGGCAATGTGTGTGGTACGGTGTTCGAGAAACCGTCTAGCTATTTACCCAACAGCATGTATTTCATTTTAACTGTTACACTTTGTCTTTTCAATATCGTTATAGAATAACTATGCGGTTTAAATGCAAGACTTCATATTATACCTCTGGTTACGTGCCAACGAAGTATTTATATTCTTTCCTGAAAAATGCATATATCCGCAGGTCTAAAAAAAAAATATATAACATACAAATACATCATAATTAATTTAATCTATGTGGTCGACATATCTTTATATATAAACTAGCTGACCCGTGCAACTTCGTCTGCACCAAATCGGTTATCACTGGTGCCAATTGTATTTTTAAACGCGAAAAATTTTAATATAGGTAACAAAACCTTATTGCATCCACACCATCGGTTTCCAATTGTGAATCCAAACTATCAAGGGACTCAATCAAACATATACCCAGATGGTACGTGAGAAATCTTTTAAAATAAGCCTACAACCCGTTCGTAGCAACCAACATATATTGGTGGTAATGTGAAAAAAGCTTTAAAGGTCTATGGATCCCCCATTTTCTAACGAAGTTCCTTTCTCTTTTTTGTAGACGTTTACTTTACAGTCAGTAGAGTTTACATTATAAAATATCAAGTTGATAGAGTTAAATTGTAAATTAAACGATAAAATGTATTCATAAAATAAAATAATGATAAATGAAACATTGAATAATATCATAACTATTTTCAACTTGTATTAAAACTTTTTCACACTCCATTGTATTGAAGAAAAATATAAATATTAAAAAGATATGAGCACGACGCGTCAAATGTCACTTGCTTGTAACTATTTGTCTAAGAGCTAGCAACGATTTCGAAAAAGAAAATAAGCCAGTTTTTATATATCTTTATGTTCTTCCGAACAGAGTGCGGGCTACCTGGCTGCCGGTAAACGTTGCGTTTATTAGTGCATATTGCGCACCTTTACAGGCAAAAATATTGATTTTTATATAATTTTTGAATGTTTTGTTTTTTACTAACTTAGAAACGCTACTAAAACATGAAATTATCATTGCCAGACATTTTTGTTATTAACAATAATGTGCTCGATGCTATTTTTTTTGTAAATAAAATAAAGTATGTCTAAACCATGTTAAGATAGCTGTAATTTTAATATTATTATTATTTATTTTTTAATGAAGGCTTAGTCGCCTTCTTGGCTATATCGCCTAAGTGACATACAACTATATAACAATAAGAATGACAATAAACTTAACAATAGCTTATATTAATTTTGTACAATTCTTTAGCATCTTTCGAAGTGGGGTCAGACAATAACGAATTGTACAAACCAGTGTGGAACGAACCAGAAGCATTAAACCGAGATCTAATATCTTCGTTTTGAACACATTCTGCCAGGATGTGGTGCACATCATCGATGAGCTCACAACTCTGGCAGAGTGGTGATAGTACTTTACGCATCAGGTAGGCGAACTTTTTACATGGGATGTGTTCTGAGCGTAATCTTATTCCTGTGATTGCTTCCCGACGGCAAATCGTACTGTCATCAATCCATGGTGACCTTAAGGGGCGCGGTTGAATCGTTCTGTACCATATTCGTTTTGTTTTAGAACGCTCATCAAAGTATTCCTTCCAATGCGAGTAACAGCTATTTTTAAATACTGAGCATACATCCAAGTAAGTTGGTAAAATATTAATAGGAGCACCTTCGGAGGATCCTTCTCTAGCTAAAAGATCAGCTCTTTCATTCCCAGTTATACCTATATGAGAAGGGATCCATCGTAAAACAATTACTTTGTTCTTTGCTTTGAAATCTAGTAATTGCTTCAAAATAGTGTATGTAGACTATCGGTATTCCTCGAAAAGTCGAGGTACATCGCGCTACGTGTTGAAGAACACTTTTCGAATCGGATAATAAATATCTTTTATTTTAACAACATCATATTGACGCTTTGGCTTTCAAATACCATCTACATTTATTTTAATTATATTGTGCAAATCAATGTTATCGACCCAGGTGTGTAAAGTGAACATTTCATGTTTTATACTTGTTTGACTTGGAGTATTTTTATATTGAGAAAAAATAGTGGTCTTTTTCTTTTACGCCAATAGAGTGATTGGAAAGAGGTGGACAATTCTTCTGATACATTAGTTAGTTCGTGCTTTTCGAATGACTTAAATTTAAATAGAATTTTGCCAGCTTAATATTGTCTCTTAAGATGTAACGGACATATGCTCAATTCGCTTTCCATAACATGGATTGGAGTACTTTTAATGAAACCCCCGATAATTCTCATGGCCTGGTTTTGGACTTTTTCAAGTTTATAGAGGTTAACCTGAGCACTACTATCATAAAGAAAGCTGGCATAGTCAATTCAATGTAATATTGAAGTATAAACGAACTAAATGTTATGGATGAACACCCCAATTAAAACCGGCTAATGCTTTGAAAACGTTTAGAAACTTAGAGCTAGATACTGCAACTGCATTGATATGTTTACCTCATTTTATGTATGATAAAGATAGCGATAATTGTGGAAGCGTCTGTTATAGACGCATGTGTTCAAGATGACGTGAGTCTCAAGTCATATGTCTACGTTTATCGTTGTTTTTCGTTTACGGTGAAATTTCAATATCATAATGGTTAATAAAATGAAATATGTTCTTTGCAATGGAAAAAATAAAATGGTTTGAAATGAATTATTTTATTTATAAAGAATATCATCGGGCATATTATTATCAATAACAAAATTGTCTGGCAGTGGTAAATTCATGTTTTTAATAGCGTTTAAAAGTTACTGAAAAAAAATGTTCTTTAAATTATTTATAACCCAAAATTTTAACCTGTAAAGGTGTGATGCGCATTAAAAAACATAACGTTAACCGGCTACCAGGTATCCTAAATTCTGTTTGGAAGGGCATAATATATCTTCATTTTAAAGAACCAGCTTTTCTAAAATTCTCGTTCTTCCAACATTCCTGGCTCTTGTACTAAGGTGTCGCAAAATAGTCTAGTTACATTAACTACAATTTTTTATCTTTCGTTATCCTGGAGAACCCCTTGCGTTTTATGGGACAAAAAGTATCCTAAATGTAACCTTGGAATATTAGTTATTATTGTGTCAAGTTTCTTTAAAATCGGTTCAGTAGTTTCAGCGTGATGCGTGTTCACAGGGACAGAAAGACAGACAGACAGACAGACAGACAGACAGACAGACAAAAATTGTAAAAAGATTATTTTTGGTTTCTATATCGATAACAAAGACTGCCCCGATCAAAATTTTCAAAAAATATTTAATGTACAGATTTGACCTTGCTACAGTTTTATTATAGTATAGATTTCTTCTGTACGTGTGTATGTCACTGAACTCCTCCTAAACGATATGATCGATTTTGATGAAATTTTGTGTGCGTTTTCGAGTGGATCCGAGAATGGTTTAGATTCAATTGGACCTGGTAGGTGGCGCTGCGGTAGAATTTTAGATTGTTTTTTTTATAAAGGCAGGACACCACCCGCCGGGACTGCTAGTATTTCATAAAATTGTTAGGATTGACAGACAACACATACCGGTGAGTTGGAGAAGCATTGAATTTTGTACAGGGGTTTCTTACATATCAGAGGTAAATATGATAAAATGGTTTTTCATAATCATTAAATTAGGATTAAAGATACGATGATTACTAAGATGTTGTCGTTGAGGAATTATATCGTCGGAACAATTTTAAATAAATTTCTTTAGATTACAAACTTTATAGGAACTATCAGAATTTAACTTTTCTCTGTAACCCTGTATACATTTGCGACTTATTAAAATTTAGTCAACACATTAATTTTGAGACATGCTTCTATTATACAAAACTTTACAAGAATACATTTCTCAATCAATGTAACTGATAATTATAGTTAACTTTGATGATTATTTAATTATCGTATTGAGAATTAAATTGTCATTAACACAATAATCGTTGAGGTCGGTGTACACCAGCCGGTAGGTTCCGGTAGCACGAACCATGTCTATGTGTAATCGTCTTAGTATTAACTTAACATGAATTGTTTTTTTTTTTCGAACTGGCTACGCTATTGACCTAGTAAGGTTTTAACAGCTTCACCGCACTACTCACGAGTTAGTGTGATTGCGATGAAATGCCACTTGTAAAGAGATACATTTGTAATGCCAATATTCAAATTTTTTTATTTGCCTGGATGATAGTATTGATTTGTCTAATGCAACAGTGTATCACCTCAAATACACTGTGTTATTGTAATGTCAGGGTTTAAAGAATAATCGATGGAATATGGTTGGTTTATATATCGATTGTTTTGAACTCGATGCGACATGACAATCTAATGATATCAACCCCTTAGCGGTACAGAAACCCCCTAGCGAATGGGAAATCGAAATCCGCATTTGTAAACAAGCACCGATAGAGACATTATCGTAGAGTTCTTCTCGAAATCGTGATGCAGCTGTACAAAGATATTCTATTGACACAAAGCGACCTAACACACTGTTTTCAGTGATAGGTTTTTGTTAACTTTTACATTTCTTTTAATGACTGACTCTTTTACTTTTTCTATTTATATTTCTAATTGTATTTATATCCTGATAGCGAGCACGGTGGACGTTGTCCCGCCTTGAGAATAACAAAAAAACCTTGACAAATTATATACCTAAACCTTCCTCATGAATCACTTTATCTACTGATGAAAACCGCATGAAAATCCTTTCAGTAGTTTTTGAGCTTATCACGCACAGATAGCCAGACGGAGGTAGCAAAGGACTTTTTTTTATAATATGTAGTGAATTCTATTTATAATAACGTAATAGATACTTTTAATAGGTAACTAACTGACCCCATAATGGGTGGATCGAAATTTGTCAGTATCAGGAGTTTTTCGCTGAGCGTATAGTGCGATTGCACGCTAGTGCCACATTATTTCGATATGGTCATTTCTTCATTTCTGGGTCAACAACGTGTGCAACTGCATGCATGTGAAGTTAGTAAGTATACATGATTTCATTAGACACCCTTGCCGATCAACTTTAACCTACTTTCCAATTTTTACCTGAATTTTATCTTTGGTGAATTTAATACTAGGAACGGTGTCAACGAGCTTTCCTTAGGTAAATGAACTTGCGTGCATACAATATAAATGATTATTCCGAAAAACACGAACCCTGCCAACAGACAACAACTCTGCCAAGAAATGTTGTTGTTACTTTAAAACATCTCTTACTGCGAATGCGTTTGATACCGACGCTTATTACGTTAATTGGCAAGTTTTGTAAGTCACAGACGATTTCTTATGCGGGTCACTCTTCATATATTCGGAGTAGGACATATTTGAGTGTATGTTGCGGAATAAATAAACAGACCGTGCCGTATTTTATGAGTATATTCGGATTTCTGTAATTGATATTCTCGATTCCGTTTCATATTACATTTCGTTGGTCAGCCCTTTTTGGGTTTAGGTATCGCTTTCTTTTATATAGTTTTGTTGACAACATTACAAAGAGTTGCAGTCATAACGAGCAGTCATTTAGCTGCATAATATCTATCGTGACATCTACTTGTTTTTGCAATGTTCTATTTTGCTGTATTAACTGAAATAAGATACGGAACGTAAATATTAGAAGTCGCTTTATGTTTAAGTTTTTCTCTTATAATCTCTTCAGCAGTTAATATTAAATCTCGAATGCAACCATCGGTGGATTATCATTTTAAACTGTCTATTAGAGATAAAAATGAAGCCGCCATAAAAGCAATAATCTCAGTTAAAAACCCGATCTAAAATATAAAATAAAAAGAATAATTGCTCATAATTACAATGATTTTTGCCAAAACTAAAAAAACAAACGAAACCAAAAAAAGTTGCGTACCAAGATTCTGGAGAGAAGAAGAAGAAAAATCATTAGCCTAAGTGTCCAGATACCATCCTTGAGGGTGATGAGAACTAACCTAATGTTCTAAAGAAGTTTAAGATGTGCTATACCTCGCAAATGAAATAAAGTATTTGTTGTTATTTTTTAATACATCATAGGTTTTAGTTTTTGACCACAATCGCATCTGATGTTAAATGACGATGCAGTCTAAGATGGTAAACAAGATAAACCTAGAGGGGGCTGGGGCTCAAGTACAACTGCCGGAACACACCAACAAGTGCTTGGCGACAGACTTTCAACTTGACGGTGGTAGCTAGCAGGTGACGGACCTAGAAAAAGCCCTACCACCATGCTGTGATTTCCTCACGTTGTGTTTCTCACCGCAAGCTTCGACTCGGTTGCTAAGATTCGAATTTACGTGCACCGACGCGGTGTCCAAACACGCTATCAACTAAGTCATCATCGCAATAAATTCCAAGGTGAGTAGAGCCACGCTGAAGCTGTTACTCGTTTTAGCATGAATGGGTCGGCTCGCCCGGGGTAGTACCGCCCTCTCACAGAAACACCGACGTGAAGTATTTATATATATATAGTGCTTGCACTGTTGCGTTTCGTTCGGTTACTGAGAGCGCCGGAGGACCTTCTCTCTCCCCCTCTCCTCTCTCCCCGTCTCCTCTCTCCATTCCCCCGAACACAGGCTGGCAACGCACTTGGGACTCCCCTGGTGTTGCTAGTGTCTATTGACGGCGGTGATCACTTAACATCAGGTGACCCGCCTGTTCGTTTGCCTCCTATGATATAAAAAAAAGTAAACAAAATGGTTTTGCATTAGCTTTTAGTTACATGCAATAAGTCCGCACGGTTAATAATTAAGAAGCATACGTTTTGTAAGAGACGATTAAATATTTTTTGTATCAAATAACGGTCCTGAAACATGTTTAGCAGAATAAAATGTCATAATGTTTACATTATATGCCACTAGTGATTACAACGTAAATGCTTTAAGGATTTCTCTATATGGACCTACGTAGGCTTTAGTAATATCCGGCGACGTATTTATTAATCTATACATATAATAAGAATGTAACTGTAACGTGTCTGTACTTTTTACATTTTTGTGAAAAAACTTGTTGTAGATCTCTGCGAATAAGTAATGAAATACATTTCAATCGTTTTTAGAAATGTCTGTCTGTTTATTTGAACACGCATCACTGCTAAATTACTGCATTCACGAGAAAAGCTCGCCAAGAGAAATAAAGCATTCTTGAATAACATTTAGTCTTTATTTCATTAAATTTGGTCACTATCAAAAATTATTTTAAATTTAATGACGACGCGACTTAAGTACCAAACGAAAGTAGATAAGTAAATGGACTTAATACGTTCAGATGATTTTATTAATAACTGTTTTTTTAATAAGCTTCCAAGCGGACGAAATCGCGGGGCACAGCTGGTAATTTATAACGGAATGAGTTATTTAATTACCGTAGCACCCAAAGTCATCTGTCTTAATCTGTTATGAATAAATGTAGGTGAGCTAGTTTAACTTGAATACAAAATCGGAAATCTAATACTACATTGGTCGTAGGTCGTACTTTTGTAGGAGTTTGAATTTTTTGTATATGAAATTTAAACCATTTCCTATCTTCTCTAGGTGTATATCTCATGTTGATATTATTAAAGTATTTCATATATTATTATAAGTATAAATTATGTATTCGTGTAAAACAGCTACCCACTATATATGTATATATATATATAAATTTCTTCTGTACGTGTGTATGTCATTGAACTCCTCCTAAACGGCTAGACTGATTTTGATGAAATTTTGTGTGCGTATTCCAGTGGATCCGAGAATGGTTTAGATTCACAATCACTTTCACATTCACATTTACAATTACGGTAGAAGAGAAGAAAAGGGAGGTGGGCCTCCGGCGCTCTCAATGATCGAACGAAACGCAACGTTACTTCACGTCGGTGTTTCTGTGGGTCGGGTGTTATAGTACCCCGGGAGAGCTGACCCATTCATGCTAAAACCAGTAATAGGTTCAGCGTGGCTCTACCACCTAGAAAATTGTATGTATTCCATCGATGTATATAAAAATATACTCGGCTAAAACATACTACATACAATTTGTTGATGTATGTTAAGTAAGTTTTCTTAATAAACAAATAAATGCAATATAATAATATAAATAAATTACGAGAGCTTTTTTATATCATAGGAGGCAAACGAACTGGAGGGTCATCTGATATTCAGTGATCACCATCGTCCATAGGCACTTGTAACACCAGGGGAGTCGCAAGTGCGTTGACAGTCTGTGTTGAGAAGGGGGGGGGGGGGGTATGTGGGTTGGGCGAGCCGACCCATTCATGCTGGAGGCAATAATAGCTTCAGCGTGGCTCTACCACCTACAAAGTTTCAGTGTTCGATTAATAAATTATAATCGACATTAGCAATTGCTCTTAGGGTCTTCTATACTATTGTTAAAAATGTACAGATAGTTGCAGTTATTGTAACAATATAATTAGCATTGGAAAGTTATGAACAATACATTTCAATGATTTAAAAACTTTCATGTTTTCACGTTATCGGATATTATGCTCATAGAAGTATTTTCAACTCTCAAAGTATAAATAAAACTCCCAATTATATGTGTACTATTCAACATACGCGAGTCTAGACGACATCTACAGCAAGATTCGCAGAAAATCGATCTCAAGCCATGCAGAATAGAGCCAATTATAGAAATAGTTCTAATCAATTAGACGTAGTCATTTGCCTTTTAATTAGTACAGTTTAGGGTAAAAAAAATTATTCTAGGACACAAGATATTTAAATTTGAAATCTCATCGATGAGCGTAGGCGTTGAGTGTGGTGTCGTGTAATCACTTAAAAATCTTCTACAATCGTTTTTAGTGGATGAAAAGAGAGGAGTCAGTTCCGGACGTCATCATCGTTCACATATTGTCAATTTAACTAATGCCAATATGATGTATATGAATATACTAGTGGGCCCGGCAGACGTTGTCCCGCCCTGATTATAAAAAAATCCTTGACAAATTATATACCAAAACGTTCCTCATGAACCACTTTAGCCATTGGTGAAAACCGCTTGAAAATCCGTTCAGTAGTTTTTGAGTTTATCGCGAACAGACAGACAGACAGACGCGGTAGGGGACTTTGTTTTATACTATGTAATGATGATGCCAGTGATTCCTCAATAGTGCAGTTAGATCTTACTGGAAACTTAAATTACAATCTATACATATAATAAGAATGTAAATCTAACGTGCCTGTATTTTATAGATTTTTGTGAAAAAAAAATGTTACAAATGTCTCGGAAAAAGTAATAAAATACATTTCAATTATTTTTAGTAATGTCTCTCTGTTTGAACACACATAACTGATAGAGTACTGCGTTCACGATAAAACCTCACCAAGAAAATTATAAAATTGGTAACACTATCGGCTGACGGTGAAAGAAAACATCATGAGGAAACCTGAACCTGAGAAATGATCTTGTAATACTACTATATGTGAGAAAACATGAACTGTAGATTTCTCAGTTTGAAATCACTAATATATCGCGGGCTGGCGTGATGATTATGCCCATACCTTCATTCGGGAAGAGGCCTATGACCTGCAGTGGATCTCTTACAGGGTGATGATGAACAAAATTGTAAAGCATATCCTGGAGTAACATTTAATCTTAGTTTTATTAAAATCGGTTCACTGTATCAAAAGTGTTAGTCAGCTTTTTTTACATTAGTTTCCACGCGGACGTAGTCGCGGGCACAGCTAGTTTATAATAAAGAAAATATTTAATACAACGTTTCTAACTTATGGTATTACGTATTTATGGTTATATCGGGTACTGTATACTTGTATGGTGCGTATCTGTTGTAGTAAGTGTTCTTGCAGATGTATGAGCGAGGTATGTTTACGGGATATGACCATTTTTACTTATGTGAAGGTATGACTACTACTTTACGCCCACTAATAGATTCTTTATTATATAATATGTATATAATGATTATATAACGTATATGTTATCCATCTGTCTGTCTCTATCGTTCAGAACTATTACTAATGAGATGCATTTTATTTCTTTATGTTGTACTCGCTCACTTGACTTGTAAGGATGCACCGGTTTACATATAACGTACACGTAAGCTAATACTTAGTTCGATCTTGTTTCTGTGGATTATTTATATTAAGTAATAATATCAGTTTTGTTTAAATAACAATTGTGAGTTGGAGAATCGTTAAGTAAAGCTATAACGTAGGCTGAATTTTTTATCGTTTGGTGTCTTTCTAAATGCTGGCTAAATTGACCTTTTAGACACAAAGAAGAAAAGTAAAAACTCAATGTCGTGAATGAATATATTCTATATATGTACCGGTTAATATGTTTGTCATTCGAATGGTAATAAAATATGTATATGATAAATGTTGCATTGTTTATGTTGTTAAAAGTCATCATACGCTGAGTCACATGATACTAAATTCGCATAATATAGCAACTCGTAAGTGTTGTTAAGTAGATGATATCTTACGATAACTGAATGGTCTATGGCGTATTTGTTAAGAACAGTTTATGCCTTTTATCTATCAGTTGTAAACTGTTAAAAGAGATGGAAATTCGAAACACCTTGTTACTCAAATTTGAAATATCTAACGTCGATTATCCAAAGGTAAGTAGGGTACGTATTAATCTATAATGCGATTATGGTTAAAGTTGATAACGTTTTCGGACACCGCGTCGATGGACGTAGATTCGAAATCTTGCAATTGAGTTGAAGCTTTTGGTGAAGAAATATATCAAGATAGAACCTTAGCATGGTGGTGAGGGTTTTTCGAAGTCCGCTTGGCTATCTACCACCCTCAAGTTGGAAATCTGTCGCCAAGCACCAATTGATTTGTTCCGGTACTTGAGAGCCAATCATCCCCTAGGTTTAGCGTGTTTACCATCTTAGACCAGATCGTCATTTAACATCAGGTGAGTTTGTAGTCAAACGCCAATACCTATAAAGTATAAAACAACCTACGGCTGTTTATAAAGTATTTGAAATATGGTGTGGTATAAGGCAGTGAACAGTATTCAACAGTTTCCTTGAGGAAAATTGTTTATTATTAAGATCTACGTTATTCAACTTGAAAATTCATATAGATAGTACATATTATTCACGGTAAGGGATGTTGTTTTATTATCAAACAAGGATGAGGAGGCAGTTGTTTGATAACGAGGTCAAAAGGGGCATTGACATATGAGAGAATATTGATTCGAGTGATCGAGTCAAGAGTATGGACGAGTTGTAGAAGTATTATTACATAGTTACTGACTGGGCAAACTGAGTCCAATGCGTTTGATGATTTATTTTAGAGGATAATAGCCGTCTTAACATTGATCAAGCGATGATGACTTAGTTGTTATATCGTGTACGGACACCGCGTCGATGGACGTAGGTTCGAATCGTAAAAACTGCGTCGGAACTTTCGGTGAAGGAAAACATCGTGATGACGTGAAAGTGAGAAAAAGTGAAAGTAGACGTTCTGAAATTTGAAAGTGATACTTTGAATTAATTGTTTTCGATGTATGTACAATGTAAATATTACGATCATTTATCATGATATCTGGATGATTTAAATACACAGTTATTTCAATATTACACGCTCAATTTACAAAGTAAACAAATATAACACAGAAAGGGACGTAAATAAATATGTTTTAACCGCAGCGTAGTCTGCAGCATGAAGGACGTGCCTTGAATCCAACTTTAGATTAATTTGTAATTAAATTTACGATTTACATCTACCTCGGTCGAACTGCATTCCTTTGTAGTGCCAGTAGCGAGAGGCGACCATGTTTCTTAGACGTCCTTGTGACATATAGAATGACATTTATTCAATTTAGATTTTGAGTGAGCACGGTTAAGAATATGAAAATTAACACTGATTCAGGAAACATTATTGCCATTAAGAAACTGTAAAATATTATTAGTAGCTTTTTCACACTGGTTGGAACACATTTTCATTTGGATGCTTGCAACACTAGAAGCATAACATGCATGTCCCTTTTAAAAACTTGTGATACTATACTATAGTTCGCTAGGAAGCTGGAGTCTGGTAGAGAGTTCATTCCACGTTAGGAGCACTCGCGTCAGAAAACTTCTTTGAAACTGGAATTTCTATGACCACTTGTGTTCCAAGGTGTGTGTGTGAGTATGAACCACCTGCTGATAATGAGCAGTGGGAGGATGGATAGTTGTTATTGGTGACAAAGCAAATAATTCCTCGGAACAGAATCTATCATACAAAAAGTGGAGGCGAAGTTATACACAAGGAGGTAAAATATTTCTTTAGACCAAAAAAATCGATACCAATTGTGAGCACAAGGTCGTTAACTCCTTAACAATTTTCACAAATTAAGTCGAGTCAAATGGTTCAAGTTGGTATGCAGCTGCTCCGGCGTAGACATAATAGCAGAATTCCATATTATTATTATTATCTTATAATAAAGTTTGAGAAGTATGTTGTTAAAAGTAATCTCATGCTTCATATCCTGTGATAATTACGAGTATATAATATTGTAGGACCACGAAAGATAAATTCAGAAGGATTGAGAAAAATCAATAATGGTTTTTAAGACCAGCAATATGCAGTTCTCTTTTAATTAATTCTCGGATTCGTGCGTAAATAATCTTGATAGGTACACCATGCCCTTTCATGCTCGTCCACAAGGCTCCGTCCCTTTCTAATAACGAGTATACAAGCATGCAACTAGAAATTCGTAGAATTTGTGGAGTAGAAGCCTACCTCAATGTACCTGGTATCCCAAAGTCTAATTACTGAGCCCTCTTCGTTTCAGTAAGGTTCATAAAGATCGTAATATTTCGGCCGATCTCGGTGTGTATTGAATTAGGAACGATAAATAAACTGTGGTGACATTGAACATCGACCTGTGGTTACTCATCATTTCAGTTAATTCGTTTGTTCTATTAATATCGATTATATATCTATTTTTCAGATCTTCATTAGACTATTAAGATTTGACGCTTTAGAGAGGTTAATTTTAGGAAAAACTGCGACAAATATGAAAAGCCAAAACAAAACGCTTGGAATAGGTCGAATGTAAGAAGCTTTATTTCAACTTCTATCATATCATCACTCAGTAACTCGGTATTGACTCCCGAGCGTCTACATAACCGCTTTGAGATAGTAAAACTTTAAAAGCTGCGAAAATGTACATAGCGTGTTCATTTTCGAATTACGCTCAAAGTGAAAGCAATGAATTGTCACAAATGAATATCTGTATTTATTATAATATCGATATCATAAAAATTTGTGGCAACATACAATTATGTGGCTTCAACTAATTTTAGCATCGAAAGAAACCGAACTCCATCATCATAAATTCATCATTTAAACATCATATTATTCGTGTTTTATAACTGTTTCACCATTCGAGGCCGGTTTATACTGAACCTAATAAAACGTCTGATCCGCTGTGTTATAATATGCGTCAAGCACTCGGCGTCGGGTCTGTGTCGACTCGGAACATTGCCAATATTGAACTTTGCCACACGTTCTTTTCACTCCAGTTTTTTCTCATTTATATCGCAGAAACTTTTGTCGGTGTCAGTGTTAATCGAATTAATAAATTAAATACAATTAATTACTATCGTATCTATATCATCTTCAACGTTTAAGTCATCCGTGTGTACCGTGTACGGATATTTGCAATGTGCTTATGTCACGAATTGAAAACAGTTTTGGTATTATTAAAGTTTCATCATAATCTGACTTGATTTAGGTAGCGATTTACTTCAAGAGAGAGATAACAAGTCAATAGTAGAAATAGAGATTTTATCTCCAAGTCAGACTGCTAAAACACGCTTTGTAGTGTTACAGTTTCATCATATTTTCATTCTTCGAAAACGTTCAATGGTGGATTCGATTACAAGTTTTTCAATTTGATATCCAATCGCACAACTACTCGATGTGTTTTTTTTTATCTTCATAATAGTAAACAATATAATATAGTGATTTGCTTCAATCCTCTGCCTTTCTACATCAATAATTGGTTGTTCTATTGCATAGTTAAATTTCTGTATCGTGAAACTCAAGTGTTGTTGGCTTTTTCTTTTTTTGCTCTACCTAAGATAAGATAGTATCGTAATTCATTTACAAACATTCATTATTTAAAGAAGGAACATGGAACAATTTACATTTGACAAAATATTCAGATAACGTACTAGTCTTGCAAATACTCTGTAATATTAGGTCTTAACCTATGAAATTGCCGTTTTGTATGAAAAAATTTAAACGAATTTTTTTAATGTATTTTTTATTTGTATTAATCAAAGTAATCACCCATGCAATCAATGCATCTTTGCCAACGCAGTGGCAGTTTATTGATGCCCTTCTTAAAGAAATCAGCTGGACGGGAGGCAACAAATTCTTAAAAGGCATTTTGTACTGCCTCTCGGGTATTGAATTTTTTTCCCGCCAAGGTGTTATCCAAATTCTGGAAAAAGTAGTAGTCTGTAGGCGCAAGGTCTAGTGAGTAGGGCGGATGACGGAGAACTTCGAACACCAGTTCTTGCAACTTGGAGACCGTCTGCTGTACAGTATGAGGTCGCGCGTTGTCGTGCAGGAGCAGCGGAGACGAGCTATTGACCAATGCTGGTTGGAGATGTGCCAGCTTCTCCATCATTGTGTTCAGTTCTTCACAGTACACATCTGCAGTAATGCTCACCCCGTTTGGTAAGAACCGGCGCTATACCACCAAACAGTGACCATCACTTTTCTAGGGGTAAGTTTTCGTTTAGGGCATTGTTTAGGTGCTGAACCAGGATCTAACCAACTTGCTGAGCGCTTACGGTTATCAAACAGAATCCATGTTTCATCGCAGGTAATAATGCGGTTTAAAATTCCTTCATTTGTGTGTCTGTTGAGCAGTGCAAGGCACGTCTCGATGCGTACTTCGCGCTGGCGGTCATTGAGTTCGTAGGGCACCCATTTGTCAAGCTTTTTTACCTTGCCAATTTGACGCAAATGGACCAATATTGTTTTGACGCTAACGTCGAAAGCTGCTGCTAAATCAGCCGTAGATTGTGTATCATCAGCTTCCACAATCGCCTTTAATTCGTCATTGTCGACCAAAGTCTTCGGACGACCGCGAGGTTCATTTTTCAGGTCGAAATTCCCAGAACGAAAGCGAGCAAATCAATAACAGGTGGTGCGTTGGTTTGTAGTGTTAGCTCCGTAAACGTTGTTGATGTTACGTGCCGCTTGTGCCGCGTTGCTGCCACGACGGTACTCATATTCCATAATTACTCGAATTTTTAACGTATCCATGATGACAAAAAAGATTGAAATGCGATGAAATTGTAACACTAATCAATAAACAAATGACTACTTTTGGAAAAGAATTCCATGTTTTTAAAATAAAATTAATTTGAAATTAGAATTCTTAGCCAAACAAAAATTATTATGATTTGAAATGGCCTGTACTGCAGAACGGCAATTTCATAGGTAATGACCTATTATTAAAGATTAAAACTACGTACAATTGTAATTTATAAGTTGTGTATTAATGAAAGTGATAGTAAACTATGTAATCTATTTTTTTAGCTGTATATAATATTAATGCAGGTAAGGTTGACAAGTTGACCAAAAGATTATAGATGCCATTTTTTTTTTTCAAATCAAAGTAGAAGAGTTTAACCATACGGAGTAAAGAATTCCTTAGTAGAATATGATATTGCAATACAAGTTTCGTTGTTTATAGATTTTTTCTAAACGGTTATTAAAATCAACTAAGATAGGGATAGTCGTTCGAGCGAACATATCTCATAAATCACTGAAATATCATTTACAAAAGTGACATTTGAACTACAGACTTTTGTTTAATCTGCATGTAAATAAATATCTAAAATCAATTCAAGAACAACACTAATTAAAAAAGATTTCAGTCCTAAATCAAGGTAGTCATGCCCGACGTACATAGATATATTATAAACGCTAGTGTTGTCAAAGTTAATTAACGTAAAGTGGGAATTAGGGATTTATGTGGAATTAATGAATTACCTATCAATAGGTCAAAGTGAGTGGACATTTCTATTCATCACCAATTGATGTTATTCTATGAAGTAACTCGATATGAAATTATATAGCTTCTATATTTTAACAGTCAACAATTTTATCTCATACCTCCGTTGCAGTAGATAACGTCAACGGATGTAAGCCGACCTTCGTCTTGGTGCATTATTATGACACTATCGATATATTTGTGTTATATAAATTGTGCATTCCTTAGACTGGGCACCCTGAATACAGTGCTTCAGTTTTTCACGCCCGGTCAGCTATGCAATTTATTTAAATTTTTTGTTTTACATTATTTAGTTTATTTGTATTTAGGTATTTGACTCCGACAGTCGTCATTGATTAGGACTGTACCGTACTTTCCATCAGATATTGTGCAGCCATTTTGCCGAACTAGTATATAAAAAAAGTTCGCTAATTTATTACTATCATTACATTAGGTTCAAATGTCTTCAACGTTATTAATCGATCTATTAACTTACTAGTTTTAAAATCAAGTAGAAGAGCGTATAATTAATGGTTTACTTCAATGAAAGAAAATTAACCTGTAACAGTTACAAGCGATACACTTGGCACCGTTAATGCTAAAGGAATAATTAAAACGAAGTCTTCATCGACGTTCGTATTGTCAAGTGAACAATGGGGCTGTCGGTGTACGCAATTACAACGTGCATGCAAAAACATAGCTGTTTCGTTGTCTCCAACGGATCTAGAACTCTGTATCTAGTTAACACGAACGACATTTTACTAAATGGTCTGTGTTTTGAAACTTTCACCGATTTCTTGCTTATTGTTATCCTTATTTTGACTTTCCTTTTTAGTGTTTGTAAACTTTTGCTTTACATGTGTTAGGAAACCTTCAAATTTCAAGGACAGCATAATTATAATTATATAATATAAGGCAACAATATAAATTTGTTACAAATGATTTCTAGTAGACTAGTATATTAATTAGTAAGTAAATGTTGTTTACTTATATTATAATTTCAAAGAGTTGTAGAAATTGCCATAAATGCGTCAGATGTTTTTATAACTAAATATATTTGACTGAAGATGAAAGGTACTTCAGAGATTAGATAAACTCAGCCCGTATTATTACAGAAAAGTTAAATATGCGTTGAACACTTGCTTAAACAAGTTTGATAAAAAAAAGTCTTACACTTGTTTACAGATGGGCATTATTTAAATTTAAATATTGTCTAACACTTGTTAAAGTTGCCAGTTCTTACTTTATTGCTGTGAATTATTATTGTACTAGCGGGCTTGGCGGACGTTATCCCGCCCTGATAATAAAAAAAACCTTGACAAATTGTATACGTAAACCTTCCACATGAATCACTTTATCTACTGTTGAAAATCGTATGAAAATCCGTTCAGTAGTTTTTTAAGTTTTTCGCGAACAGACAGTCAGACAGGCGTGGCAAAGGACTTTGTTTTACAATATGTAGTGATTTCTATTTGCCGGCGAAAGACGTTTCAAAGTATATTATGAATTTTGTGGGTATCATTAATTTGGAAGAAGTAAATAAATTAAACATTTTTTTAAATTCAAAAGTAAATCATAACTACGCATATATATGAAACTATTGACATTTGACGATGTATTTAATCTGAGATTGTATTGTTATTCCACCTTACGCACTTTGACGTAATGTATTAATGTTATAAATTGGTCATTTCAACAATTATATTATTTTCTTTAACTAAAATATCACAATAATAGAGTAAATTTTATATTTACTATTAATAGTATTCCTTCAATTCAACCTGAACATTCAAAAAGGTTGAACGTTTGAACTAGGGACCGCTTGAACACGCTTTAGTAATAAAGTACTTAAAAACTTCAACTATGTTTATAATGTTAGACACTGCTTAGTAAAATTCGTATTAAACGCGTGTTCATTTCTGTTTTTGTAATAAGACTGAACAGGTTTAGATTGATATCGTTTATTTTTCCAAACCGCTGCTAATGTTTAATTCCGTTAACTCGCTTTTTCTAACAACATGACTAGTTTCATACTGGTTTGCTTTCACCGATGGGTCTGTGTCCCTTGGAATCCTCGTCTCGTGTTTCAATTGATTTGAATGATTTAATGATCATCTTAGTTCGTTTTGCTGTTCTTGTGAATGATTCTGAGAGGCACGGAGTTTTCGAAGTTCATTCGGCTTCAATTTGTTGTCACATCGTTTCTGATATTTGACAGCGTACACGTGGGAAAAGTGACTATTCTATTTGTATCTAGTTATTTGTGTTTGAAAACTGAAGTACTGCGATAAACTAAATTTATTCATTTCAAGTCTAACTCATATTAGCGTAACGCTCATGTATAATTAAATTTTGTATGTATAGGAAAACATTGTAACTTTATATCGTGATATTTTTTTACTATTTTGTTTTTGGCAACCTATGTTCTAGATTATTACTACCATTGTCGAGTAGGTAATAATATTACAAGTGTCTTGTAATAAATTCGATGTTCTGACAAGATGGCGGCCCCCTTGTTAGAACTTTCCAGGGAGTTTTTGTGGCATCTCAGAATTCATGCTATTATTCCATCCACTTCACTTATACACAGTAATCAAACTATATGACGAGAACACCACCAATATTACAAAATATGGAATGTAATTAGACAAGATGATGAATTAAACTGTTAACCCCTTCTCTATCTTTGATATTCTTTTGATAGTTTTCGCAATGGACAAACTAAATCATAACAAAATAGTCGACGTAATGCTTATTTGCGAATATCCTTCAAAACGTACGCTTAATTTGTAGCTGAATAGGACAAAAGCAAATGTAGAACCGTTTGTAAATGAACTGAACAAGCGAACGTGACCAACTCTCGATTCAGTTTCATAACAAGGATTAGATATTTCTAGATCTCAGGACGCGAACGCTCGACTGACCGCAAACACTTGTAAACGGAGAACGACTTCGTGCCACCTAAGTACATATAACAGTTTATTTCTACTGATATTATAACATGTACCAGAAGCGTGCATAATAGTTGGTCTGGGAGTAAGCGGTACGAAAATATTTGCAGATTCGCTGGTTTTTTTTAACTAACGCTTTTTTTTCTAACTGGCTATACGCTATTGGCTTGGTGGGCTTTCACAGGTTCACCGGAATAATGGGGCCAGAGCTTATGGCGCTCAGCCGCTTGGTAACAAGTTCAAGATTGCCAAAATGGCTGAACCTTGGATTGGGCTATTGTCTAGGATGTAATAGCGCGAATCTTACTAAGTTAAACTTGGTATAACAGCATATTATGTGCGTCACAAACTCACATATGTATTTAGTATATGTCAACTCGGCTAAGCTAAACTAACCAAGTTCGAAGAACAAGGGGGAGAAAATCTCTTTTAAAACTAATGTTATTACCTTGAAGGGCTATGACAACTTTACCAGCCTTGAATCGGTTAAATACACTGCGACACATACTCGTAATTAATTAAAGACTGGAAAAAAATTATATACAATGTTATTTTTATCTGGGACTGGAAACTACTATTGTCGATATTATATTTGAAGATCGATGTAAAGGTGGTGATGGAGCCACAAGTGGTTACTAGTATAATTAATTATCTGTAAATATACTACTGTCAAAATTTTTTATATAAAAAACAAAAGATGTCGGTTACGTTTAAAAAGTACTAAATTTTTCAGTTGGATAAGGGCTTTGAAGTATAAGGTTTTTAGATATTATATTTATTGTTAATTACTATCAACTTACGAGCCCAACCATTACGAACTACTCAAATATAAAAGTTAAATAAGAAGTTGTCGAATTTTAATACTGCAGTTGGTTTTTTTAATTCATTTTCCACGCTTTAACTCTGTTAAAATAATATAGAGAAAAAATATCTTTGATGAGTCCGATTTTATTAAAGTCGCACTGTTCTTTAATCCGTTAAATGTATACAATAAATGTATTCTCAATAATACTGCGTTTTACGGCATAAAAAAACACGAAAAGAAAATAATTGTGAAAATGTGCAGCTACACCCACCCGTCTCTCGAAATAAGTTGCCCGATGAATGGTTTATCGAAAGGTGATCTCATAAAGTTCAGATTGTTATGTTGCGTATTTTTAAAGAAATTGAAGATTAAACGAATCTAAATATGTCTCAGTGATTATTGCTGCCATTGTGCAGTACGTTATATATTACAAGATGGTGGCCCTCTTGTTAGAACTTTCCAGGTAGTTTTTGTGGCTGGTCAGAATCCATGCTCCGTGGCATTATTTCCCAGCTACTTCACTTGTGCATAGTAACCAAACTATATAACATAAAATACCACCGATACTACAAAATATAGAGTCAAATAACACAAGATTATGGTTAAAGTATAAAATCTACTACATGACATTCCAAGCACTCGCCAATAACTCCACCAACACTTTTTAATTTAAAGCGTTTTCAACCAAAATTAATATTTTATCCAATCAATAAGTAGCACCTCTACGCAATCGATTTCTATTGGTGGAGGAACGGGCTTCTGCGAATCGGGTTATTCTTAGGGTTTTATTGTGCTTTTATTGATTGGTGATAGTTTATGACGTGTGTGCTTTTCTGTTCGCATGTTTTATAAAAATAGATTGTCTTTTTTCGATCGTGCTGAATTACTTTTACATATAAGGACACTAACCATGGCATAGGTATTTCATTAAGTATACGGCGACTGGCAATGTAAGACACTGTGACGGGCTGTCACGTACTTACTATAAGTAGTGCTCTTAACGTTTCAAATAGTATTTTTGTACTTTAGTCATTGTATACAAAATAAAGAGACTGTATATTTAAGGATTTGATGATAAATTAAAATGTCAAAAAGATTGATTTTAACGGAGTCTGCTTTATTTCTATCGTTTATGAATCGACTTTATTGGTCGTTAAAGTGACTTCGCTCGGATTGTTCTATAGTTTACGTAAATTGTATTTTTAATAATGAGTTATTTATTTAAATACGGTTTGCTCACCTTAATATCGATTATATTATGTTTAAATTTCGAATATATATTGTTTTCTTTGTTCTCTTTTGACATTTTTGTTATCTATAATTTATAATCTAGTACTTCCGTACAAAACTACCCGGATACGTTTATGCGATTTCTTAAGTCGTTGGGTGCATATTATTTTATCGAAATCCATTCAGTATTTTTTCCGTGAAAAGATAACAAACGTCACTCTGTCTTCATAAAATTTCTCATATATGATATTACTAGCTTCTACCTACAACTTCGTCCGCGTGGAATAGTTACTTTGGGCTAACGCTAACTTTAACTCGCGACTTCGTTTATGTAGAAGGTGATTTTTTTTAAATAATACGTACGTTAACCCGGATTATGAAACATTTTTCGTTGGTGCTCCGTTCCTGTTGGTCTTAGCATGATGATATATAACCTATAGCCTTCCTCGATTAATGAGCTATCTTACACTGAAAGAATTTTCAAATCGGACCAGTAGTTGCTGAGACTAGCACGTTCAACCAAACAAACTCTTCAGCTTGATAATATTAATATAGATAAATCGCGTCTGATAGTTTCCCGCCACGCGACGTGTACAAACTCGCAAATGCGAATCTCGATCGTAAATGCCTGCCCCTTTACATACATTACGAATACCGGAATAAAATCCACGGTACAGTTACGAATCGAGGTTATTAAAATCATAGAGAAACGCTTGGAGCGCGTAAACTCGAAATACCGGATAATACCGACTGGAAATCTTCGTGGACGACGCACGTGTCACGTTTGAACCGACGTATACGACAGATACCTCGTTGGAATGCACGCGTGATACGAAATCGGTATTTCCTGTGTCCTACAAGTGACAGGAATTCAATAAAAATACTTTATTTTTCCCTAAGAATGTTATAATAGTTTTTTTGAAGTGAAAAGTTGTTTAGGCACGTTGAGCGGTATTATAGGCATGAGGTAAATTCACAATTTCGCGTGACGACATGTAGTAAGCGCGACCGACGTATTGCGGTTACTTGCAGCTTGCGTCAGACAATCGTACTAATAAATCAGGCATAGTGACTGTCTTTTAATTTGTCGCTTTTCGAAATCAACTAGTACGTAGCGAGCGGTTGAAAGGCCTACAGGATGGCATCGCAGCGTTGACTTCTCATGGATTGTAAATATTTTTGAATTAAATTGTTCTTACAGTTGTGTAACCGTAGTTACTTTGACGTGCCACAAATAAAAAAATGTATACATTCAAAACAATTATGTCTCAATATTACTAAGAAAAACATGTCTGTACATTCGTGTAAATTTATGCGCTGTTGATTGTGTTAAAAAATATAAGCAATAATGTGTTAAGAATTAAAAATGTACGCTACGAACTTACGATGTATATGCGATTGGTATTAAACAAACAAACATTCGTATTTCAACCACAAAAGAGTCACAACAGCTTGTTCATTTCGGAAAGTTCAATATCACGTAGGTATTCTTTATATATACAAGTGGATGTGGTATATCTGGGAACGATACACGCTTACCTCATTTGATCGATTAACATAAAAGTTAACAAAACTAAGTGTATTTCTCATGGTTACTTTTCTGCTGCTTATTTTACTATAACTGACCATTAATGTGGTGTTAGGGTGTATTTTATTGTTATTAAATTTCATATTTTAATTTAACGCGGACGAAGTCACGAGCGGTTGCCAGTGTTATATAAAATATTGAAATCAAAACCCGAAGTTTATAAACAGATATTATAAATGTGTCATCCAAATAGCGATGATTAGTTCAAATACCAGACACTAAATCAAATACATAGTAGGTTTAACAGCTGACACTTGGAACTCACCAGAATATAAATCAAACGTTTTGCAAATGCATTAAGAGAAAACAGAATACATGTTTAGTGTCCATGTATCACAGTAATAATGATTATTTTTATGAAGTGAACCGTCTATGCTATTTAATCTGTGTCGAAAGCCACATTTGCGTATCGAGATATGACCACATGGAAGTTTCATATAGATTTAAAAATAAGTTGCGTTGACTGATCGGAGACGATCGCTGTAGGCCTTGTAATTCGTTTTCATAATGAAGATGTAAATTCTCTAAATAATAAATTACTATTGACAATATACATAATATTACTATGATATTTTTCAATATTTTATACCAACTTTTGAGGATACTAAAGCAATTAATTAGTTTACACATAACCGAAAAACAAGGCAAGAGAGACGAGACAAAAAAATTTAGGGACCTCTGGTCTGAGGTTTAATAAAAATTACTATTTACGATGTAATTCTATTCTATTAGTTATTTAGAACTCTTATTATCTGTGGGAACATGAATTCAGACTTCATGTAATGGTCGCAGGAAGGATGTTTATTACGCTTGCCCAGTGATGCATTTCGGATTTCCAACATACTACGATTTCCCGGAAACTTGCTTTTTTGATAGTTGTTAATTTTAATTTTTTATTAACTTTACCAATATGTATCTTAAAAGAATTTAAATGCGCAGTCGTTCGAAGAAAACGGGGGGTAATGAGGGTAATTGTAAAATGATATAATGAATACATTTATAAAGAATGTAAATCTAACGTGTCTGTACTTTTTAGATTATTGTGGAGAAACTTGTTGCAGGTATGAGTCTTTAGCAATGTCTGTCTGTTTGATTAGACACGCATCACTACTAAAATACTGCGTTCACGATAAAACGAGTTAAAAACACGACCAACCCAAGAAAAAGCATAAAGCATAACCTCGTGTAACATTTAGTCTTGGTTTCATTAATATAGGTCCACTCTATCAAAATTTACTGTAATCTGAGTGACAGTTCGAGTTAAGTACGAGAAAAGAGTAGGTAAGTAAATGCAATTTAATCTTTTACGAAAACAGGACATTATATAATGTATAAATAATATATAAGATACAGTAGAAGAAAAACTATTTTATTGCATTACGTTTCACGCGGACGAAGCCGCGGGCACAGCTAGTAATGAATAAAAACAGTCACAGGTCACAGAATACAAATTTACAACTTTTAACAAAATTCATACTTCTAATCGTAGCATTAAACTTGAATACACGAGGGCGTGCGCAGAGACAATGGACATAATTAGAGGCCTCGGTCAAAGGCAATAGAAAACGAAAGGAAGCGACAGCGGATGTGACGTTGGCTTGCACGTAATAGACTCAATGATACAGGTAGATTAGTGTTGAATGAAAATGATCTCGGTAGTACATTTATGCTTAAACTAACTAGTTTCTTCTTTGTACTCTGAGTACTAAAGAAATCTAAAAAGCAGATTGAAAACAAAACATTTCCCTTTTTTAGGCTAAATTTGGATTTCGTTGATGGTCCTATAACTTTGTATCAGGGTATTTATTACAGAGCATTGTCATATAATGTGTCGTTACATTTCAAAATGAACTAAATCCAATTTCAGTCGTTCATATAACGTGTTTAATCTTTTTAAAGTTTCCAGCTTTATACACCGAGAACAAAGTTCAAATTCTGCTGCCCATAAAGGTTAATATTGTCATTCACCTCTCTGGGGTAAATATGTTAATCTTAATATATAAAAATCCACTCTCATGATTTTTGTCCACGATTAACTCTGAAACTACTCAACCGATCTTAATGTAAGTTGGCATCCATTTATAATTTGATCCAACTTGAGAGATAGGATAATTTATATTTCGATTAATGGCCTTAAATTTTTTTTATTACAAATGAAATGATTATCAATGTTGATTATTGTTATTAATCACAAGTTTCACCGGTCTCGAACAGATGGCGCTTTAAATTATTTTGTTGACAGAAAAGTGTAGGACCGACTGTTATAAATACCTCATAGATGGCGCCACGTTTTCATTTTGATTTCTTTTTCAATTCCAGTTTCTTTTATGGTCCATGTGTTTTATTCTAATAACTAAACTACAGAACGCGTACTCGGGTCAGCTGGTAATCTTAAAAATCGATCTGTTAAACAGGGAAACATACCTGCACTTAAATTATCGTCCATATAAATATCGATCGTCTCGATTTCTAAGTAAGACTTCATTCATTTGCTGGTGCTTATTATGATGTCGTACGTGCGCTCGGCTGGGACAATGGGCAGGAACAGGTCGATGACACTACAATGGCGCATTAGCATTGGTCCGGTGCATCGGATTATCAGGTAGCCACTCGTACGATGTGATTTACTTCGCTTTGTACACCTTTCAACGTTGCCCAAATATTACATACTAGCTGTGGCCGCGACGCCGTCCACGTGGAACCTAATGTAAAAAAACAGTGACTAATAAAAATCAACTGAATGTATTCAGTCCATTTACTTATCTATTTTGCTCTCGTAATTAAAACGCGTCGTCATTAAATTTACAATAACGTTTGAGAGAGTGAACCGATTTTAATGAAACCAAGACTCAACTCACCCACTCAACAATAACTCAACCGATTATTCGCGCGTCGCCACGCTATAAGTTTATTAATAATCAATATATTTTTTTAATATCCAGTAATCTTTTTCTTGAAAAAAATTCAATATTTTATTTTTGTTTATGTTACATTTATTTCCTATCGTAAACTATCCTTTTATGCATATTAACTGTACAAAATAATTTGTATCTGGCAAGCGTCCCTCGATGCCTCACATTTTATTTTATTTGATAACAGAAGGCTCTTCGGAAGATACCATTTCTAAGTTTTATAAGAATGCAGCAGTGGATAGTAAATTTTCAAACATCGATAACAACTTCAATTTCATCACAAACATAGATCAATTCAGAGTTGCAACAATGAACCCAATTGTAGACCAAGAAGAACATGATGTTATTATCAATTCTACATATGCAGAGGGTTGTTAACTATTACAAACTAAGATTCGATCATGCTCCTAAACACGCATAACTCGATACAGCATCTAACTTTCCCACTGCCGAGAGTTGAAAGTATTCAAAATATTTAAAACCGGTCCGGTGCAGCGCGTAACCTCGCGTTTCATAAGAATACATCCGATCCGTCATAATACATAGGTTCGACCTTGTGAACGACAATCGATGTAGAGATTTCATTGTTTGCAGTGCTGTTCGCATGTTCAATAGGTACCGTTGCTGTACCGCCAATATGTTGCAATATGTGTATTAGAATTTGTTTGTTTTTCTAGTTTCCTGTTTCAGTAAACATCAAGGACGCAATTTGAATATGCAATAATATATGTATTACTTTTGCTAACTTTTTATAAATCGGTGTTTGTTGTTTTGTACTATGATGTTATTCAAGTAAACTAGGTACCATTATAATATATTAGCATAGAGATGATGATTGAATAAAAAGATTAAGAATGAGTATATCAGAGGAAATTTGAAAATAACACCAGTGGCAGATAAATTAAGGAGTAGTTTATTAGGATCAATAATTTAAAATATTTGCAAAATTCGATCTTAGGGCTTACTTTCAGCACTACTTATTCGCTGTTTATCTTCATTGTATTTGCTCCACCGAACTGTTGAACGACATCAATTGTTTCTTTTATAATCGTTAGAAATATCATTAGTATCTCATTGTCATACATTCAGATGAATGAAGAGATATCTAAGCCACAGCATCTCAGAGCTTTGGGAGCTCATTATCTAAAGGCAGTCCATTGTATTTTGAACCTTACGTATTTGTCACGTTATCTATTGTGGGGATAAATAATAGATGGAAGACAAAATAATAAAAAATCAACTATGTTGCTTAGCACTAATAAGCTGTTCATGTCTTTCAACGAAAGTTTTGCAAAAACCTTGCAAAAACTTTTGCATTCCTGTCCAGTATCTGATGGAAAAGACGGTAAAGTCCAGAAAGAATTGCCACCGTCAATGTCAAACTCCATTTGTAGTCGTCATTGTCATGACGGCCTACAGAAATGCCACGTCATGTGTCCTTTAAAATCCCAGTGTCATAGGAAGAAACAGTACAGTACGGCAAAGATAGAATTTGCAAATTTCTTTGTTCATGTTGAGATGGAAATCTACCGTGTTTTTGTTTGTGTACATACAATAGCCTGTGTGATTCTATAGCAGAAAGAAAATTATGGAGTTAGGTAAGGCATCGCCTAAACATACTGATTATAAAACACACTCATGGAGGTACGGTTTCTTGGTAACTGAAGCGCTTCTATATTCTTGTCGGTGTTTGTTGTAGTAATAAATAATATGATTATAAGTAGTTATTAAGAGTTATAAGACTGGCAACACTAGACATGTCAAATAAGATAGTTCAAGAAATTCATGTAATGGTTTCCAATAAATATATAAAAATAATAAACGAGACTCATTTATAACAGTGTTTGTCTTATTCATAATGTAAACAGCCTGTCACTGCAACCGTTCAAAGGCATTAAAGCAATATTAGGCTGAAACGTCACAAACATAGAAACAATATTACATACACGGTCAAACTTGACATCGTATGACGAGCGGACATTGTCAAATGCATACCCCTAGATTATTGCGTAGCGAGTTGTTGCATGTTCACTGCACAGGAACACATCAATAACGTTGGAATTGTTATAGATTAAATAATAATTGTTCCTACATTCTATTTACTAGTTGTGCCGCAAGTTCCCTTTTATTTATACTGGAGAATAAATTGTATTGTCCTATAAAATTCGGATGAACGCTTGTAATAAGTCTTACTTATTATTGAAGTAAAAGTTTCTTTAGCCCCGCTGTGACTTGAAACACGATGAAACGAAAAAGCGACGTTAAAAAGAGATAAACATATACATCTATAGGATTTAACGTGTGAGAGAATGAAATAGAATACGTTATCGTTTATATAAATGTTTTATCATTTTTTGAAGTTTTTACTTTTACCACATGTTTTATATGACTATAAGTTCTTTCATTATTTCCCAATAATGATTCCTCTGTTTAGTATTCCATATAAAGTTATTTGGGTCTTGAAATTATAATCTTTATTAAATAAAAGTTAATAGATTGACAGTGGTTCTTAAATTTGGATTCATCAGTACTCTCCTACATGTACTAGATATTATTCATCGTCATTCTTATGTTTAGATTAGATATTTAAATAAACAAACATGTCTGAAGATAATAACTTGTAATTACTATTAAATTTATGTCATCTTTCTACTATCGTCTAATTTTTATATTCACAATTATTGAATGCAATCACTTCACCATATAAACTACATAAAAAATCAATGGTCTTTTGTAGTGACATAAAACTACCATTCTAAAAAAAACTTCCTCCTAAACTCTTCAAATTTTATGATTGTTTAAATCGTCAAGTAGATACTAATATCCTTTGTGATAAGGTGAATAGATATAATCTATAGAAAACAAGTCGAGACTATCATAAGGATTGCCGATAGGAGTGAAAACTCAAACAATTGAAAACTGTGTTGAATTTTTAAATCAATGATAGTGTGAATAATTTAATTCCATAATTTGTATACTGAAATTATGATACATTGTTTGGTTTTCACAACTATTGGCACTCCGAAAAAAATTATATACATTTTATTAATGAAACATATGATGGGCAGCACAATTTCAATACCAAATATCATTACATAGTATAAAGCAAAGTCTACCGCGTCTGTCTGTCTGTCTGTTCGCGATAAACTCCAAAACTACTGAACGGATTTTCATGCGGTTTTCACCAGTGGATAAAGTGATTCATGAGGAAGATTTTGGTATATAATTTGTCACGGATTTTTTTATAATCAGGGCGCGACAGCGTCTGCCAGGCCCGCTAGTAAACCATTAAACGGTATGTGTACCGCTATACTACGCGTCGCTAGTCTGTTGCAAGCTGCGGAAGCGTAATACGGCTGGTCACGCTTACTAGCATGTCGCTAACGCGAAACTATAAGTTTTTGTTCTGTCAAAAAAACCACTTAACCGCGCCTAAGGAAGTTTTCACTTCAATAAATTAATTTTCCGACTGTCTCTTGGATGCCACCTGTTCTTCATACGATTAATTAATATTATTTTTTCCTTATTTACAGTTTCTTCAAAATCTGGGCAAAGTAGACCGGACTCTAGATGATATTTTTGAAGAACACCTCCAGAACTTTAACCGGCAACACCAGCAAGCGACGAGGCTTCAAAAGGAGTTCAATAATTACATAAGATGTATACGAGGTAAACATTTATTTTATAGTCTACTTATTTTCCTATCACATGCACTCTTTCAACCGCTGCATACTTCTATACAAGCCACAATTAAATGGAATCTAAATTGAATTGTTACTTCGTTGCAGAATTTGATTTTTGATCGGTACGCTATATTATTTCAGGCCATCTTTCGCTGATAATTTTTTTTGTAATCTTTATATGTATAATTAAATATATATATAAGTCTTCTGTCCGTATGTGAACTGAGCTCCTAAACGGTTGGACCGGTTTTTGTAAAATATTTTGTGTGTGTTCTAATGGATTCGAGAACGGCTTAGATTAACAAATAAACGCGGCAGATGGCGCTGCGGTTGAATTTTACGATTTTTTTTAATTAGCAAGATCCCCTAGTATACTGTAAACAATGATACTATACCTAAAGATGCGTTACCTACAGGATATTTTGACAAAACAAATGACACAATAACGCACATATACGATGTTGCTCAGATACGGGCGGATTGACGGGGCAGCCGTTAAAAAGAAGCTAGCCAGCCAACTTTTAACAAGGCGCTGTCGAAGCGCTTACGACGTATTTATATAATTATAATATTATTGACTGTAATCGTTTAGGCAAAAGATTAATTTGACAAGTGGGTGTTGTCAAACCCATTATTAGATGTTCTATTCACTACGTAGTATGTAGCTTCATTTTCAACTGGATCTCTGATAGGAGCCTAGTAAGAGAATGCCGTGTTCCTTTGAAAGAAATCTAACATAAGCTGCTATTAATGGTATTAAAATTAGTTTTGTAAATATTTCCAGCGGCCCAAACAGCTTCGAAGTCGCTAATGGAGGCAATCACAGAGGTGTACGAAAGTGGCTGGTCCGGTCACGATCTGCTCTACGTCCAGGCTCAGAACATGGAGATGTTGTGGCAGGATTTCTCGCACAAACTCGGCGATCAAGTTCTCATACCGCTCAACACTTACACCAATCAGTTTCCGGAAGTTAGAGTAAGTATAGCATTTGGAAATGGCCAGCGGTGTAGTGCGCAGGACTGTAGGCTCAGGACAACGCAGACGAAGTCACGGGAATTCCCTAGTAATAAATAAGAATGATAGAAGAAGAAAAGAAATAAAATATATTTATTATATCAAATACACGGACATTACAATAGTGAAAAAAAATTGAGTTACAAATATATGTATAACATAAAAGAAATTTAACATTAGAAGATATTAATATTATGCCATGGTATTGTTACAATGACACACAATTTAGTATGTGCTGGCTATCACCTTTGCAAGTGACCCCAGCATTAATGTAAATATAAATAAAAATAACTGAAATTGAATTGTGCCCGAATCGGAGTTACGAATGCGTCCAAGGTAACCGATAAAAGAAGAAAATATTTAAAAAAATCAGGCAAAGACATAAACAAAAGTCGAGTTTTTACGACATATTGAACCTTAGTCAAATTCAAATCAAAATCAGCTTTAAATTTGAATTAGCTTTCAAGTGCAGGCTCCAAATCTAACTGGCCAGCAAGCACTTAAACATTACGCTGTAGTAGCTGTAAGGTCATATTGTATAACTGTAATCCAAGTTTATTGAAAGGTTTTCTAGATTATAGTCGCTATAATTAGTTGATACGTAGTATCTTTCAAACCATAAAGCTGTCACTTTAGCATATAAAATAACCTGCAGGAAAACCAACCTGCTATAATATTTTATTGAACTAGAAATTATCTGCACATCAATTTTGGTTGCACTAAGCAAAGCAACAAAAAAGAACAAAAATACTTTATTTAATTTAGGCCCTAAGAAGGCGCTTATGAACGTCAAAATTACCACCGGTTTGGACAAACAATGCAGTCATCGAGAAAAACCGAAAAGAAACTCGATCTGGTTTATCTCTTTGTGCTATAGTATTATATCCAGGACTTCATCACAGAACGCTTTCTATTAAAGATTTTACCTTCGAAACCATTATTTTTTGTCTCTTCTGTCTCTATGAAGTCATATAATATAATAAGATCGATGTTTGTCAGTGGCAACTTTATTTCTTGCATCGCTTGCCTTTATCATGTCTCTAGCGACCTCATAATTTGTTTCCTTACCAATTTTTCCAGAAAAAGATCGAGAAACGCGGACGAAAACTCGTCGACTACGACGGCCAAAGGCACAGCTTCCAGAACTTGCAGTCTAACGCCACCAAGAGAAGAGATGACGTTAAGGTATCTTGTTTTATCTCTTATTCTATACCTCTTTCATCAATCACCTGAGATAGCAATTAGAAATATTATGAGTTACTGATAAAAATGTTTATGTCAATTAACTGATTTAAATTGGATTTTAATTTTAATAATGTTTTTTGATTTTGTAATTTCACATACTTTCTGCTTCGTTTGTTTTTACAGGTGACAAAAAATATTAATTCAACAGCCCATGGTGCCGTATCATTTTAAAAAAGTCTGAGTGCACCTGTAAAGTCAAAACTTTCAAACTATTCAATTTGAATCATACCTAAGACATATGGGGAATGTGGGTAGCGGTAGTTTAGTCCTTAATTATCAATATTTCATCAAATTTGGCTAACATATTTAATCAGTCTATAGCAAAAAGAACCTTCCCCAATTTAAGGAAAATAAGTAATGTAGTTCATGTATTTAAATCAGGCTGTAGGAATACTCTTGGAAATTATGGACCAATTTCTGTATTTCCGTCGTTAAGCAGTATTTTTGAGAAGATTGTGCTTAAGCAATTACTTGGCTATTTTAAAACGCAAGAGATTCTTGACGGTCGACAGTTTGGTTTCACAAAATCAAAATCAACTATTGACGCTGATGCAACGCAATTAAGTTATTTATCGCGGGTTAGGGAGCACAATTGGTGTGTTTTTGATCTGTCACAGGCCTTTGACTGCGTTGACCATAGTACACTTATGTTGAAGTTGAAACATTACGGTGTTTGTGGACCTTCTGGTCTACTATTTAAAAAAACCGCTGCCATAAAGTTAGTATAGACGGGGTAACGTCTGCGGGATTGTCGACTAGTATTGGCGTTCCACAGGGTTCCGTTTTAGGACCGTTTTTGTTTCTTGTATAAATTGTATAGATAATCTGCCGCTTGAGGTTGAAACTGTGCAGATGTGGTTCTTTTCGCGGATGTCACTTCGCTTATATTTAAAGTAAAAAGAATAGATTCCGAGTTTAGGTATATAAGCTGTACCTTAAATAAAATTTCTGAATAATACTTCTTGCTACAATCCAATTTTACGTATGAGTGGTTTGTACAATGAGCTCGCATCCTAGCACATCTCATTAGACATATTTGACCATCGAGTTTTTAAATTCAAAAGAACAGTTAAACACGTATCCTTGACTATTTAAACAACATTCAGTCATTTATATTTCAATATACCTGATTATTTTCATTCTTCTCATCTTGTTTTTCGTCTCCATAGTTTAATTTTAGTTTTAATAGATGCATTGCATTCATTTTCATTTATTCTATTTATTATTCTTATTCAAATTCTTTTCAATATTTAATGTTAGATAATTTAATTTCTCAATATAATTGATAGTGTAAGTTGTATCGATGTGATATGGCGTTGTAGGTTTTTAGTCTAGTATGCTTCCTCTTCTTATTATTATTATATTATTCACCGGATTGTTGTATTATCCAAAGTGATAAATAGATATATAAATAATAAAACTTGTTTAATATGACGTATATTTATATATGTTGGTATGACGATGGAAAGGCTACTTGACTAATGAGCCACTGAAAATCTTTGCTCGCTAGTCAGTTACACATTTATCAGGATTCCTCCACATTTGAAGTTACTGGTGGTCGTTATAGCATTCCATGGTCTATTATCCAGGTGACCAAAGGCAGAGAACAACTGGAAGAGGCGAAACGTACATACGAAGTGTTAAATTCTGAACTTCACGACGAACTACCCGCATTATACGATTCGAGAGTTTTGTTCTACGTTCACAATTTGCAGACTTTGTTCTCCGCTGAGCAGCTGTTCCACTGTGAAAGCTCCAAGGTACAAATTGTATATATTACTTTTTTAACTCTTAAATGCATACTGTTGCCAATTGTCTACATTTCATTTGTATTTAATTTTATTCAGAACCCTGACTGTGTGTGTTTCTGAAAGCATATTAAAACCATAGAAAATAACTTATGTGTGAATGAAAACGTTGATATTACTGTTATTGGATAAATTAAATCTATTTTTAACCGACTTCGAAAAAGGAGGAGGATATCTCCGTCAATTATGAACCGATTTTAATTATTCTTTTTTTATTTGAATTGGTTATATTCAGCGGTGGTCCCATATAAGTTTGAAGAAAATATTCAACCCCTAAGGGGCTGAAAATTCGTTTATTTGATTTTCATCCACTTCGTCTCTACGTATTTTCGTAAAATTGGAACCGATTTATTATACCCATTAGAAACCAGATATTTATGCACACTAAAAATGGAAAAATAAAAAAAAATTCAAAAAAAAGAATAAACCGCCTTCGATGTGAAAAACTAATATGGCACTAAAAAGCGAAAAATGACTGAATCATTAAATTAACCAAATTAAATAAAAAATATTGATATTTGCGCTACCTAATAATATATTTGAATTCAATGGCAACCTACAAGACCTACAAGACTATGAATCAAATATAAAAGCCACTACAAGACAGACTAAGATTCCGCCAAAAAAACCTATACCATAGTTTTTCCTATTTTTGTGTCTACTCGAGTGGCAATTTTACGTCATAAACGTTGCGTCGCAAAAGCGTTTTATACTATCTCCCATCGTTTATAGCATAATTGTTCCTTGTCACTCTCTAAATACCTGTTTTTTATTTTTTTGTATGAAAAAGGTTATGTTTAACAAAGTTTACACGATAACGTTTACAGGTGTTCACTGAATTAGAGTTAATAACGGACAAGTTGGCGAGCGACTGCCAGCGCGGCTCCTACAGCAAGAAGATCGCGGCGAACAACGTGTCGCCCCTCGCCTCCCCCAACACCAACACGCTCGCCGCGCACAACGGCACCGCCACCGCGCCCGCCGCCCCCAACGCCGTGCAGCGTGAGTACCCCCCCTCACCAACTCTCCCTCCCTCCCTCCCTTCCCACGACGTTAGACTTATTCGGTGTTATTACAAAACAGTTAAATACGTATTGAACCCTGGCTTTAAAAAGGTCTCGTATTAAACGCACCGCGGTCGCTGAATGTTCGCCATCTTGCTTTTTTGTCTCGCTTTGGTTACGTCGGGTTAGACTTGTGAAAAAGGATAACGCGAACCTGCCTCGGGCGAGCGCGGTGCATTTATTATGAAACCTTTTTAAACCAAGTATTTAATACGTATTTAACTTTTTGTAATAACATGGATTAATTCCATAGAATTAATTTAAAGGCGTAGCTTAAAGTTAGTCAAAGGATTTTCTGAATCGAATCAATAGTTCCGAAGCTTAAACTTCTACATAGAAACAGACTTTGCATTTTTTATATTAATAGTATAAATTCCATAAACTTACATTATTCTAGCATAAAATGAATTCGAAATAACTGAAAGTGAAATTAATTATAAATTGACCCAAAATGTTCTTATAAGTTAAAGGACTTTAAACAGAACTGTGCTATGGATTAGAAAAATAATAAAAAAGCCAAATACACCATATAAGTAAAAAAAAATTACAAGCAAAAAAAGGGCTTTTAAATGTTTTGGTAAATTATTTAAAATCTTAAATATATTGTAAATACAGAGTTACTATTAAAGATGATGGGTATAAAAAAATTAACGATAATTAGGCAATTTTATCAAGGAATAGATATATGGACAGGAAGGTTAGACTATTAAATTAACCTTACGCTGTTGTGGCATATGACATGTAACAAGAGTTTTACTGATGTTTGGACTAAATAACTGTATACTGAAATATTAGTATAGGTTCTTTTATTTGTTTTTAATAAGTATTTCATAGCGATTACTTCAAAGTTAATTTCAAAGAGATGTGTACTTTAAAATTTGTGAAAATACTTAACAAAATGGGATGATCTGTGCCAATATTATGTGTTACTACTTAGTAATAATTGTGAAATTACCTGCATAGATGAAGTTATTAAGGGGTTATCTATTAATTACGTGGTCTGTTCTTTTAATTATGTCCACCTCCCCCCTTGGAAAATTTGCTAAGATATGTGGGGGAATTCCCCTTATTCCTCGAATAAAATTCGCCCTATCTTTTTTAAATAAATAAATTTAACATTTCTGTAAATCTTCTCCAAGTAATAAAAGTTGAAGCTTTATTACAGATATTTTGTATAAAATTCTCTGGAATATAGACAATTAATTACAAAACGTTATCTGCATCTATATAATAAAATAAAAAAAAATCATGCTAGGTTAAATGTGATTTAGTGAGATGTAGCCTGAACTCCCCTCCCCCTACTTTGAGTTCACGTAATTAATGGAGGGCGCTTAATTATAAACTCTAGTGTTATGAAATAAAGAAGCTAATATATGAGGAATAAGTTTGATAAATGAAATGAAAAAGTGGTTCATAAAGTAATAGTTCAATGAAACAGTTATTTGAAGGAATACATTTACAAATATATATTTTTTTATTAACTAGTAAAGAAATATGTTCCCCTAAAGCTAATATTTCAGTATATTTATTAGATACTAAATCTTAATCTTGCTGTTGTATTTATCGTGTGCATAATATGCATGGTTTGAGTGTGTCGTGTACGTACGTGCGTGTGTGTGTGTAGCTCCCCCCTCCCCCGCGCTCAACGGCAACTCGCCGCGCTCCTCGCCGCCGGACACGCCCCCCGCGCCGCTCCCAGCCAATCAGCACCCGCCTCTCACTCCCCCGGCCAATGACGAGCCGGAACAGAAGCAAGCCCCGCCCTCGCCCGTCGAACCGACCAATAACAACGTCGGCGAGAAAGAGACGGATAAAAAGGTCGAGGAGCTTTACGATATACCTGTCGGTAAGTCATGTCGCCCTGGTACCTTTAGATCAAGGATAGCGATCCCTCGCAAAACACAATCAATGTTTATTTAAATCGATCCGAATCATGATCTGTCGAATTGATTCATGAAAAAATCGAGGTCTACAGTATCGATTACTCAAAAATCGATTTCTTATTTTTTTTTTCATTATCGATTAGCTTTTTTTTAATTATAATTGTATTGTAGGTTAGTTTTTTTTACATAGCCAAAAAATCTAATTTTGATTTTATAGCGTCAGAGATTGTTTCAATGTTTAATATCGAAAAAAAAAAAAAGATTTTTTATGTCTAAAAATCGATTATACGATTAATCGATCTCAGATCGCCATCCCTGCTTTGGATACCCGAGCAGGAGTGTTGTGTTCTCACGCGGCTTCGCTCACATTACAACGGTATAAATAAAGTTTGTAAATCAAGTGTAAAATTTACTCTGCGATATGTTATATTAGATAATTATTAATTATCAGTACTTTTTCTATGTAATTGAAATGTAAATTTCAAACGTATACACAATGTGGTACCATTCGGAATATACTAATGTATTTGTTGTTGTAGATAGAAGCATGAATTTACAATATAATATAAACAAGTAATTATTTTTTGAAGTTGATCGTTCTTGTTACAGTAATAAATTAACTAGTGATATGGCATTACTAATTATAAAATTGCCGATTTTTTTTTTCATATTTAGGTAGTAAACATAAATTGGACGGTAAAATAAATGTGACACATGTATAGTTTGAATCTTCGAGAAGTGACATTATTTTCCATGAATAGAAAATATCTTTTCATACTAATATTTTAACTCATTGTTTATTATTTAAGAAATTCCGTTTATGTGATAAAAAAGGACAGTATTAATAAAATCAATACATTTTTATTTCAAATCTCCTTACTCGAGGCCATTAACGCAAAAGTAGACGTATTATTTCGAAACAAAAATTGAGATCGTAATAAATGAGATCTCGTAGAGTATAAGAAAATAGCGAAGTGGAACGTTCTCTCAGGGACACCGGCGCCGGAGAACTCGAAGAACAATAACGCGGACGATAACAAAGAGATAGACGTAGTCGAACAGAAACTAGTCGAAGATACGAAACCGAATGTCGAGAAGACGGAAGAAGTTTACGACATTCCCGTCGGTAAGTTTACACATTCTAAGGATAATAATTATTACTCACTTAGTCCACTTTAAATTAAATATCGTCTATGAGAGCTATTGCAAAATTGACATATTTCTAGATAACTTATTTTTATATTAAAAGCAATAGTATATTTCCCTTTTAATTCCCCCCCCCCATAATTCTATCATATACCATTACTTCCTATCGTTCTGTCCTATACCATGTCTCCCTATCATTCTGTCCTCTACCGTGTCTCCCTATCATTCTGTCCTATATCATGTCTCCCTATCATTCTGTCCTATACCGTGTCTCCCTATCATTCTGTCCTTTATCATGTCTTCCTATCATTCTGACCTATACCATTCCCCCCTATCATTCTATCCTATACCAATTTCCCCCTATCATTCTGCCCTATACCCTTTCCCACTATCATTCTGTCCTATACCCTTCCTCCCATATCAATCTGTCCTATACCAGTTCCCTCTATCATTCTATCTTATACCGCACACTATAAAGTGAAGTAAATTATAACTTTTTTTTTTCAAATAAAAAAATGCGAAAAAATACATAACAAAAGCGATATTTATATTAATGAGATATTAAAGATGAAGGGAAATGTTTAATTTATTTTGGTGAATTATATATATATAATATTATGCGTATGTTTATTATATATCTGTATTATTTATTACTTTATTATTATATTTTTATGCTTATGTATTAAATGTTATATTCAAGGATAATAGGACATTATTAGAATTGGGTACAAAACGTAGCAATTGTAATTACAACCGAGTTCATTAGCCGAACTCATCTTGTTTGTGTTAGTCTAGTGCCGTGCTTTGTACCGTTTGCAAGTTTATCGATAAATGAAATTATCTTTGTGGGTACTTTGTAATTCATATTTAATAAATTATAATCTTTGTTAAGATTTGTTTGAAAATACAATTTCTATTACTTTTACTTTTTCAGTTTGGTCATATGATATATGTCACATAATTACCAATATAAATACGCCACTATTCTAATCTTTTTACAATACAATTAAAATTACGCAATCTCAGTTGGTATTTATTTTACCAAATGATAAATATGTTTGTAATTTATAAATTACTAGCGGGCCCGACAGACGTTGTCCCGCCCTGATTATAAAAAAATCCTTGACAAATTGTATACGAAAACGTTCCTCATGAATCACTTTATCCACTGGTGAAAACCCCATGAAAATCCGTTCAGTAGTTTTTGAGTTTATCACGAACAGACAGACAGACAGACGCGGTAGGGGACTTTGTTTTATACTATGTAATGATATCATTGATGTACAATTATTGTGAATCCCTCTAAGCAGAAACAAATGTGGCGGACAAGAGTACTGAAATTAGCGTATGGCAATATTTAAGTTAGGTTTAAAATAATATAATAGTCTATTTTAAAAGTAAAAATTTAGAAACCTCTTGTTGTAAAAATCTTTTTAATATCGCTATGCTTTTAGATTTAATTTTTGTAAATTTTGTGTATTTATGTATATAGTTCTATATATGATTATGTTTATGTATTGCTTCATATTTATTCATTTATTGTACAATGGTCAATGTGGAAATATGTATATTTTAACACTTGTGTCTTATTGTATTCTATATGTTATATGTTCAGTATGGTTGTTTCTGTTTGCTTTGTTTTGAGTTTGGTATGCTTTGAGTAGTGCAATGCATTTTTTATTAATATATAACTTGGCATTTATTAATATGTTAGCTAAAACGTAAAAATACTAAAAATAGTTCTTTTTTAAATTCAATTAAAATAGCTTCAAGACTGCATTTTAGAAACGTAAAGTCGAAAGTCACAACAAACTATATATAACTTACTACTTCATTTTTCTACAGATTAATGGATATGTAGATACTAAATATAAAAAAAATTGAGTAAGTTTTCTTTTACTACACTGGACTTATGAAGTTAATAATGTTGACGAAGATCTTTTATATTGGTGGTCATAATGCATTTGATATATCCTCCTTGTTTGAGTTCTTGTGGCCGAGTTTAATATATTATGATGGTATAAAATATACGAATACAGAAATACGGCCCTGTTCGAACTTAATTTTAATTACCTAAGCTCAACTGTGGTGTTAAAGCTTTTTAAAGGAATTGATTAAAGAGGTTACAGATTATCGTTTCAGTTTACCGCAAAATATATAACAGGTGAACGTTTAAAGGATAACACCGTTCAATCGTCTGGTAGTTCATGGTCACGTTTAACATATAAAAGAATAATATATAATACAAATCACCTGATATTGAGTGTATATCAGTTTTGCGTTTCTCGAGGAAATAGGGTCCAATACTAAGCACCTATTTATTAAATTGAATTAGAATGAGAAGCAAGTAAAGGGTAATCTGTGAGAATATTGTAACTCTTTAACCAGTCATGCTATGTAACTGAAAACTGAATTCGGCAAGATCGTTGACTCATTTTCACTCAATTTTGAACTTAATCATCATCATAACACGAGATTCTTCAATCGTGGTTAAGTCTTAGTTTGGTTCAAAAGATGAATATCTGTCATGCCAATTGTTTTAACTTTTTATAGATGCTATGAAACTGTTTTGAGTTTCGAGTTCATCAAATTTTCCCTATTTTTAGTTTTGGTATCCACATAAAAAGAAAATCGTGATGGTCGAGTGGTTTCACCAGTAGAATGTCTTTTAGATATCCATAGAATGGGTCCCTTACAGGCTGTTAGTAAGTAATAGTTACGTTTATATTGGCAAAGCACATGTTTTCGCAATTCGCATATATCGAATGTTGTACGTGCTCGTTAATCGGTCGTTGTCCGGGTCCGTGTTTCTGTATCCGTGTACACTGTGGTGTGGGCGTGCGACTGACACTGTGCCGGCGTGTGCAGGCGCGACGCTGGCGGGGCTGCCGGCGGGCACGCTGTACCGCGTGCGCGCGACGTACCGCTACACGCGCGAGGACTCGGACGAGCTCTCGTTCGAGGTGGGTGACGTCATACGCGTCGTCGAGTACGACGACCCCGACGAACAGGTAAACAACTATTCTAATTCAATTGCCTCTGCTTTTCCTTGTTGACGATTTTTAGTAAAAATATAACAATTATTATTTTAAACTCATTTAAAAGCAATGTGGAAATTAATATTATATCAACTAATTTCTTTTAATAGGGGCTATTACGTAAGCAAAATCTTTATTGGTCGTTCTGACATTCATAAGTACCTTCTCAGTGCCTAAATTGAATAAAGAAGTTTTAATGTGATTAATTTGATTTCAAAGAGCTATTGAAACGCACTCTTTAATATTGGCAACGCAACTCCTGGTATTGCAGTTGTCCATGCATCCATGGAACCATTTACCATCAGATGGACCGTCTGCCTGCCTTAGGTACGAAAAAAGTAATCCTATAAATTATTTTTAATCAAACAGGAAGAGGGTTGGCTAATGGGTATCAAAGAAAACACAAACGAGAAAGGCATGTTCCCGGCCAACTTCACGAGGCCGATATGAGGTGAAACACGCGAATCAATCCCTATAGTATTGTCCTCGAGTGATGACAGATTTTCTCGAACAATATAATATCGTTTACGTAAAGAGTCAAAAGTCAAATACTTCCGTGAAGTTCGTCTAAATACATAGAAACCTAAACCTATTAGAATGAGTGCTCGTGCAGTGGTCGAACCTCGACCACGGAGAAAAAAAACTTATTTCAATTTTTTATCGATAACAATAAAGCTCGTCAAAAAATGAAGAAATTCGGCTGAGAAATAAAGTAGGGAGACATTCTTAACCGTTTCTCCACTGCCTATTTATATATAGATATAAAAGGTTATCGCTCGTCTCGTTCACATGTTAGCCCGATACGTCTTCCGTCTCGTTTACACTAAAAGTATTTATAGCTAATTTCACTCGGGAAGTATTTAACTTTGACGCGATGTAGATACGTTTTTTTTGTTTTCCGTCATTGCGTGATTGAAACTGATAACGTCTTCCTTTGTATTGATTTTTAATATCGACTGTTTCTTCAATATAGTAACGTGACATATTAAAATTATGGCTGCGATATACGTTACTTTCCATTTAATACTAATCGATTCTGTATATTTTTGTTACAGCTGTAATCTATGTTTGCCATAGACTATAGCTGTACCAAAGATAATTTTATGAAATACTGTAAAACATTATTTGTACTCTACCTCTATGAAAATTATGGAATTGAGTAGAATACAAAAATATGAGTATACGTGTCGAAAATTTTATAAAAGTCTATGCGCAAAATCTTCGAATAATTTATCTGTGTGTCTGTTGATTTGCACATGCGACTGGTTAAAGTATATTTAAAAAAACGATAATGAAAATATAACTCTTTCAATAAAATAAATTATTTATAAACTATATAATATTGTTTTGTATTCATTTAACGGTTAATCAACAATCACGTAAAGATTGATAACGATCTTATCAACAAAATAATCGTAGTTCATAGCAAAGGTAAATATTCGATAAAGTACAACCAAAGAAAAATGCAAACTTCAATGAAAGATAATCAGGTGCACTTTTGCATAAATCCTTATTATTATTTATTTTTTAATGATACTTAAAAATCTCATGTAGAAAAGAGGTTTAAGACCGTTTAAAAAACTGTTGCCTTTCACATGCCCTAAATTACTTTTAAAGTTATCACAAAAGTGTAGAGACAAAAAATTCTATGCAGATTTGATCACAGATAATATTTTGTACAATTAAATGTTTTTCATATAGAACATGAATATTTTAGAAAATCTAGTGTATAATTGAATTATGAGGAAATATATTGTGATTCTCCTTCCATGGAAAGATTCTATGAGACTTTGTTATCAGACATTATTTTGATATTTATTCAAAATATTCGTTTCACTTTTATCGATACCTTTGAAAGTTTATCGATATTCACCATTGATGTGGTACTACCCTTTTTTGTATGTACACTTGTATGAATAATTTCAGCACATGTATGAAAATGGTTTTTATGATGTTTTATGATTTTGATTGTAATTATTAACTCTTTTTTTTTTTTGTTTTATTTACGGTTTGTCGAATACAAAGTCACGTTAATATTAATTTAGTTGTTGAATGTTTAAAGATATATATTATTTATTAAATTTTTTTTCATGTTGTATCACAACGAATAATGTGTGTAACGCTATGTTATTTAACATCATAACTTTGTATATAAGTTGTATGTAATATCAAGTTTCATTGTATAAATGTCGCATTATTTTTAATCAGATAAATAATAACTTAACAAGTCGATGTATCGATTCTCGGACACATTAGGAAAACTATAACAATCGATCAAAAACAGCATTTTTTCTTAACCTTAATTTTTTTACTATATTTAGTGTTGCCAATTATTTTGCTACTCTTTGAATATACATTTATGTAATTTAATGAGTAATAATAGTAACAATATTGTTAAAATTATAATATTAATAAAGTTTTAAATTAAAATTGCTCACAATTAGTAAAACTTTTTAATGAATAAAGTGCCCTTAATATTCGAATATAAATAATAAGAAAATGTAATTTTAATTAAATATTCTTATTATCAAATTATCAATGATAAAAATTAAGAAGTTATTTTTTCGTTTATTTTAATGCTTATTTTGGGTAACCAGAAATAAAGAAGGATTAGCACCTATTAAATGTTCACATAGGACATATTCGTTTAGGAGTTTGGTGTTATAAAAAAGTCTTTGCAAAGAAGAGAACTACAAATAACTAGGAATTAAATACTAGAGCAGGTTTATATTAATATTAATAGTTAAAAGAAAATTACCACTCCATGCATTATATCATATATATGCTGCATTTCATTTATCTGTTTGCATTTTGGAAATATACATTTTTTAATGAATTGTTAAGTAGAAAAAACTTGACCGGTAACTTTCCTTCAACCCGCTTGGTGCGTTTGCTTTATACTGATAAAACAGATTACATAATTTTGTTGTTTTAAAAATTGGTTGTTTTTCGTTTCCAGTCAAGTTTTACCTGTTTCTAGATATTTTATTGTAATTTATGTGTATTTTTTTGTATAATTCAGTTATAACACAGTTCTTAATGTTAATATTACAAATCCGTAGGTATTACAGTTCGAATATATCATGTTTAGCGATTTTATCAAAATGTTTTGTTTTAAGTAGAGTTATTATCTCTTAATTTTAACTTTTTTGTGGACTAACTAACGTTGAAATTGAATTGTATGCTTCATAACTAATGCAAGAGTTAAATTATTTTTCCAATTTTTTTTTACCATTATAAAAAAAAATGTAACTTGCAATTTTTTTCCTAAATAATGTCAATTTTATTACGTCAAAATTAATATTGATACACAGGCGTATTAGAATTGATGATGTAAAGATTAGTCGTATTGAATGCTCGAGTTATTGTGCCCAGAATAAAAATTGATATTAATAAATATACCTGTGTCAAATGAGGTGCTTCAAAAATGTACATAATTTAAATATTTTACATTTGTACCCCATATATTTAGAATAAGGTGTGATTGAATTATGTGTCCCATTTTATATACATACCCTTTAGAAAATGTTGCCAGATTGAAATATACTTTTACGCTGGACACCGGAAATTTTACACTTTGTTTAAATTATTAATTGACGAAGATGAAATATGCAACATAAAATGCATATGATTATTTTAATAATTATTCATAACCAGAATGGCTTTGTCATATAATAAAATTGTTCTACGCCATTTTTTCCAACGGTTTTTCATAGTTAAACGGTGTAAAAATGATGTGGGACTGCGATCCGACATTGAAACTTGTGGCTTTATCGTCAGCTGTGCCATGCGAGGTCCATAAAATGTAATGTTTATTTATAAGTTTGTTAGGACTTGTACAGTTTTTACAAGTGCAAATAAAACGTTTCAGATACTGTGTGTTTTTATTTCAACCACCGTTTATTATACTTATTGTGGATTGTAGTTAACTAACAATCATATAGGTATTGGTTTAGGTAATACAAATCTCAAAATAATATTAATATCAAAGGATTTATACAGGTTCGAGTCTCCTTTGTGTCTTTAGTCAGATAATACATATATTATACTCTACTTTTGCAGATTATTTTCGAGTCAAACATAATCGATTCATGCCCGGTTTCTGACATACTCGGTTAAACTACCAATAGTTATTGACTCAACAAAGTTACTCATAAGATAAACTATCAGATAGCCCGTTGAGTTTTACTGATATTTATCATATGATTGTTTACTCAGAAACGCAATTTGATAAGTTATCGAACCGATAAAGCTATTGAACAATTAAAATACCTCAGAAACCGGGCATAAGTCGTATATGTTTATCTTCATATTGAAATTCGTTGTACTTCAAGTTCCAAATGAATATTTTTTCTGTGTGTATAATTAACAAATAGTATAAACCCTAACATTTAGATTATTACATTTTTCAAAAAGAAAGCTATTGAATGAATGAAATTATCACATCCTTAACTCGACATTATTTCTAAATGAGATATTAAGTAATATCTATGGATGGCAAATTTTATATATATAAAAATGGGGTGTTAAATAAAATGCGTTGGGTTGAAAGAACACGCTGGAAAATGCATTTTAAAAATTTTTGCGGTGTTGTTTGCGGCTAATCCGAAACGGATGGCGTTTTACGGGAATTTACTCGAGATAGGAAATTACAGCGGGTTTGGCTCTAAATTAACAGCTGTTCCGGGCTCGCCCGGGTTTCAAAACGGTTCGCATTTTCGGACTTCACCGGAGATAGGGACGTTTTAAAAGTCATTTGTTTTTAATTTAGCTAGCTGTTCCGTGGCTCGCCCGCAGGCTATGTCAAAACAGTTTGCAATTTCACGGGATATGGAGTCTGCTGGAAGTTTAGTTTTCTTTTGCTGCTCCCGCGCCCGGAAATAGAAAAATAGTGCCGTAACATGTGCATAAAATGTGTGACTGGACTCTAAGAATAAAAATAATGAAATTATTTGTTTATTTGTGGAATTAGTGGGTTAAGTTTTTTGTTTTTGAAGTCAAGAGTTATGTTATATATTTTATAGGAAATAAAAAGGTGGAGGGGTTAAAGAGATAAAATAAAAGACATAAATTTTTTTCGAGCTGTGCTGGGTGTCGCTCGCATACGCATCTTATGAAATATGGGATTTTAATAATAATTGTTTTTGTTTTTAGTGTAAGTGGAATGAGGTGTTAATGGTGGGTTAATGTTCAAATATGTTGCTGATGATAAACCCATTTGAACAGTTGCATTTATATATCTAATGTATACGTTACATGTCACTGAATGTGGCGTGCGTGTCGTACTTACAGTTGTTTTTAAAGAGCATTTCTATAATTGTACATGGTCTCACAATTTTATATTCCTTTAATACAATTAAAAAAAAACGCGTGCGGAGCTGCGGGTACAGCTAGTTGTTAAATATAACTGAACCGCTTCGATCAACAATAACTAGATAAAGGATCACATACAACATCGACGCTAACTACTGTCCGCGTAAATATATACTTATGTAGCCATTTGTTTACTAAGAAAGAAAGAAAAAAGTTTTAAAAGAGTTTTAAGTTCAACCTAATTACAACCATGACACCTAGTAATAAAGTCACAAATGTTCAAAATATTATCTAATACTTACGATAAAACGAGCAAAACAATAAATTACTCCCATCACTTACAAATGAAAAGACAACATAAACAACATTTAGTGTGAATTCAACCTTAACGCGCAATGAATAAACTACTTTTTCCCGTTATTGTGCGTGGTTGGCGAGCCTTGGCCAAACATTTGTATCACAGGTTTAAAATCGGTAATTTTGTTCAAAATTTGATATTATTTGTTAGTTTAAAGCTTAAAATATAACTTACTCAACATGTATTTAGCGAAAGTAAGATACTCCGGCTGTTAAATTGCTTTTTCGGGTATTATTTTTGCATCTTTTGAATACACTGCGGCATTGTGAAACGTGCTTACATTGACTGTGTTTCAAACAAAATAAAAGCTCACATTTCAAGTGAGCTGTTATTTACCGAGACGTATTTTTGGCGCCGACCCGATATCTAGTTATTGTTGCTCGAAGCTGAACCGAATGAAATTAATTCTTAGTGCGCGTTCACACGGCTTCAATCAATGCCCACTTGAATATACATCACAAGACTAATGTGAAAATGTTAATATGTGCATACCAAAAATAAATCAATCATATATGTCGGTTATCGACTTGCGTCTTTATGTTATAACAATTTAACATTCGTAGACAAAAACAACTTGTCATAACGTACAATCCTCCTCCATCTTTTTAACCGCTCTGAATATACAGAGATGTGCAAATTTAAGTAAAAGTTATATACGAAAAATCGAGATAACAATAGTATTTATACTAATTTTACATTCCTATAGTAATATTTTAACTCTGTTTTATCTTAAACTCTTGATAATATCATGCGTAAGATTCAACTTAAGGTTGTATTGAGAGCGTCCAAAAAGATTAACGATAGGGTTTTGATATATCGAGTTCTAAATATTTTTTCTCTAGTTACGGAAGTTTTAAGAAAATCACTTTATATTAGCACCTTGAAATAAAAAAATTGTTTGTTAACTCTCGAAATATTTCAAATAAATGAAGTCCACATAAGTACATGCAAATTTTGAGCTATGTAATTTTAATTTTATCTTTGATATAATACAGTTGGGTGTTTTCATTTAAATTAGGTGTACCTAGATAATTTATTTATTCATTGCTTTAAAAAAAATATTTGATTGACGAAGGCGTTACTTTGCTGAAATACATCATTAAAAATTAGTGTGGACGTTAATTGGCACTAAATGGAAGGTCAAAATAGTGATTACCAAGGAATTTATAAGTAAACAACACTATTGTAAATTCCTTGGTGATTACAACCAGACAGAAATATTGACAACCCAAACCATAAACGTCAAAAATTGTAATCGGTTTGAGGTGTTTATGTTTTTTTTTCTTCGAAATGCTGTGTGATGCTATTATTGTTGTTATGCAGAAAAAAATATATACTAATTATGGAAAAGTGTGAAAGGATGTTGCTACAAAATTAGTTCATCAACACAGAGGGTGAGTACAACTAAAATCAATATAAAATGAAATTTTACTTTGCGAAATTAAATTAAATTAGTTTCACGTATAGATATCTAGTATAATTAGAAATTAGTCATGCTGCTGATAAATTGAATCGAATAAAAATATGTATTTTTACAAAGTTTTTTTTAATTATTTTGCAATTATAATTTTTTCATTATATTTAACTCCCCTAATTTTTTCTTATAATGTATTCATGCATATATTTTATTCTACATAATCGTATTTTATGTCTACAGGAAATATGTCCTTTGAAAACAAAATGCTAGAGAAATGGTGTTTTCGTTATCCAGTAAGTTTTTAAGTTATTTTTCTTTTTTTTACACATTTCATTTGTTATTTATTTTTTCTTGCCTCTGCGATTTGTCATTAGAACTTTGTATTGTGTGAATACATTCATTATAAATTTGAGGTTTAAGGGAAGCCATATTATAACAAAATGATGAATAACAAATAGAATAATAACATGAACAAAAAGTAATTATTAAAGGTGTGTTGTATTGCATTATATTAACTCGTACTATGTATGAATAGTAGATGAACCATAAAGAAGCTGTACCAACAATAATACGATACTGGTTTACATTATGCATAATGAATTGAAAGCTTTATTTCTGTTGTAATATTTTGAGCAATACCTATACACTATACAATTATAATTTTTTATTGATCTGTACGCATTAAACTTGTAGTTCAGTAGTTTTTTGATTTGAAAGGGTACATAAAACAAAGTTCTCTCACTGCCACTTCTGTCTGTCTATGTTGGCAATAAACTCGAAAACGACAGAACGGATTTTCATGCTGTTTTCACTAGTAGATAAAGCGATTCATGAGGACGGTTTGGGTATAAGATTTGTCAAGGTCTTTTATTATCAGGTCAGAACAACGACTGGTGGACCCGCTATCATTCATTTACCGTTATATATATACCGTTCATTTTAAAAATTTACTGTTGTGGCTCATTAGGCACACTATTTGCAAAACTATGGCTTGGATCCTTGAAGGTTGAACAAAAAAATTGTATTAGAAGAAGTCAAGAAATTCCTGACATTTTTAAATTCTTTAATTACATGGAATATTTAATGTTGAAAAAATTTGCCCTTTATATTTTTTGAATGATTATTTCAAAATATATCACTAATATCAAACTACAAAAAAGTTTGTGTAAAGATTCTTATGTAGCTTACTTTCTATTATTTGATGAAGTATAGATATCAAATCATCTAAAAATGAATATAAATAATGACACCACATTAATATATTGCATCCATGCAAAATCAGGCAGGTCCTTGGTTAATTTTTTTTTTGTAATAGTTTTATTTTTTTCCTTACAGAAAGAAAATTAAAAGTTATATTGAATGTAGTAAGGAAACATTTTTATAGCTGGAAGGCAACAAACCCAGTAATCTATTGGATTTATTTCATATATTATTAGCCTCTTGTGCTTAAAAATAATAGTTTAAAAAACTAAACATGTCTTATAGGTAATCAAAATAAAAAGTAGAAAATAATTTTTAAATATTGGGTATTCTATAGAGATGTAAAGTTTGATTTAAGAGAAATAAAAAAATCGAATAATCTATACTAATATATAGCTGAAAAGTATGGTTGAATGCGCTAATCTCAAGAACTACCAGTCCGATTTGAAATATTCTTACGGTGTTAGATAGCTCATTTATCGAGGAAGGCTTTAGGATACACATCTTCACGTTAAACCAATAGGAGTGGAACACCAATTAAGAATGTTTCAAAAACGTTTTTTTTTTCTGAGAGTTTCCGCTGTCTCTTAGCGTTTGTCCAAAGTAACTATTCCAAGCGGACGAAGTCGCGTGCAAAACTAATAAGTAATAAAATTCAATTCAATGATTTTTTTAAATGTCTGTCTATCCAGCTGTTTGTCAGTCTATTTGTTTGAACACGCATCACTGCTAAGTACTGCGCTCACGATAAAACCTCATCAAGAAAATCATATTCTCAAGAAACATTTATTCTTGGTTTCTTTAAAATCGGTTCGTTTTATAAAAGTTATTGTAATTGTAATTGTGATTTATTTATGAGAGAAAAGAAGAAAAGAAAATGGATTAAAAAGATTAAGATAATTTTATTAGTAATTGTTTTTTTATATAAGGTTCTACGGGGTGGGGGTGGGGGGAAGAGTAATAAAAAAAAAAAAAAATTTTAAATTAAAAATTTTTTAATTTTTAAATTTTTTTGAAAAAAATAGTGGAGGGGGTGTGAAAATAATAAAATAGAATAAAAAAAAGTGGTTTTTTTTTCCCTAAATTCCTAATTAAATTTTAAAATTTAAAAAAAAAAAAAGGGATTTTATTGGGGTTTTTTTAAAAAAAAGAGGGAATGGAGGGGGAGGGTTAAAAATAAAAAAAAAATCAATAAAAAGAGGGGAAAAATTTTTTTTTTTGGGGGTTTTAATGTGAGGTATAAAAAAAATTAATTTTTTCCCCTTACATAGAAAGAAAAGGGGGGGGGGGGAGGGGGGAAAAAAAAAAAAAAAAAAAAACGGGATTAATTTTATTTTTTTTTTAAAGGAAAGAAAAAAGATATAATATTTATACCCGGGGGGAGGGGGGGGGGGTAAAAGAAATAAATTAATTTTAATATTTTTAAAAATTCCTTAACAAAGTACTGCGTTCACGATAAAACCTCAAAGCATATCATTGAGTAACATTTAGTCTTAATTTCATAAAAATCGGTTCACTTCATCTAAAGTTATTGTAATTTTAATGACGACGCGATTTAAGTACTAGAGAAAAGTAGATAAGTAAATGGAAATACAGATACATTCAGATGATTGTATTAGTTACTGTTTTTGTACATTACGTTCCACGGGGGTGGAGTCGCGAACGGTCGGATGGTACACCGTGGGGTTTTAGTCCGTGCGAGTCGGACATAACCCATCCTCTCCCCCGAGAGGGTGGCGTATCCGTAAGGGATTTCGCCACGTTAATAAAAAAAAAAGGAGTCGCGGGCACAGCTAGTTTTAAAATAAGTATTAAGTTATCATCAAGATAATTAATTTAAACGTAAAAAAGTTTTATAGTGATCTTGTGTATATATCATACTAACATAATACATAGAAATATTTAAATTTCATTATTACTTATAAATACTATATAACGCAAAATACAACGATTACCGCCGATGAAAAATGGTGATATGAGAAACTCACTAAAATTCAGAACTGTTAAGAAGGCTTCATATTCCAAACCATGGATGTCGAGGGGCACTTGTGTCACTATTCATTCACACTACATTTCGTGTTAGCTGAAACTATGTGATCACACTTCGTTTGGCGGTCACGTATCTTGAGATAAGTATTAGCTGTAACTAGTTGATCATACCACTATCCTTAGATAAGTGCTAAATGCCTTATTTAATTGTAGCTGTTTGATCATGCGACGATTATTGCATCGCATTTAGAGTTTAAATTATTTGTAATGTATTTTGTTAATAATTAATAATTTTGAAGTATATTTAATTATTGGTATATGTCGTAATTTGTATGTAAATAATATACAAAATTATAGTGTTATTTATATGTTAATTATTGATATTTCTATATAGTCGTATTTTTTTTAATTTATATCAAAATGCATATATAAATATTTATGTGTCCGTTTTATTGCATATCGTGCAAAAATTAACATAATTAAATATTGTTTGCCCAAAACATTAGCTGCAGACAGTCAAACACGGAAGAATACAAAATAAAAGCCATAGTATATGAATTATTTAATTCAAACATGTCAATGACAAATTATATTTTGGGCCATATGGGCATATGGGCAACCCTTATCACGTGATATATCACTGAAGTTGCACGGATAATTATAACAAAATTGTTTATTAAAAATAAATCCATAGTATATGAATTATTTAATTCAAACATGTCAATGACAAATTATATTTTGGGCCATATTTGCATATGGGCAACCCTTATCACGTGATATATCACTGAAGTTGCACGGATAATTATAACAAAATTGTTTATTAAAAATAAATCCATAGTATATGAATTATTTAATAATGAAAAAAACTTATTTTTTGATCGGACAGAGAAATATTTATACGGAAAATTATGACTTTGGCAACAATCGATTGAGGTGTTAAAAAAACTAAAAATAATTATTTATGCTAATAATCGCAGACTGATATACTGTCAACAATATTTAAGTTAAGGAAGATATAATCGGTTTTCAATTGGTCGCAACTGATCAACAAGTACGTTAGTGTTTGTCGCGACACAGAACGGAAAACTTGGTTCATGCGTCGTTAATAATTTTCCGTTCGCGATTTTGTTCTTAATAAATATTTTTAGAAGACTGCAAATAATTTCTATTTTAGTGTTCTGTTCTGTTTTGTGTTCTCGGCTAAGTCTTTGTTAGTGCGTTTTAAAGTTCATTAAAGTAAGTGAATTGTTTTTATTTGTTTATGTATTTTTTAAATTTTAATTACAGATTTCGGAATCAAGTGTGGCTATTTTGGATATCGTTATAGAGTATCTCTAGTACAAACGTTGGTAATATAACAGACATACTGTTTTTTTTTATTGGATAAGAAGAGCTGGTACCTTAAACGGCGTAACTACAATAGAAGTTGTTCTTAGGAATCTCTCCGTAACTTTTTGGACATTCTGTCTGACAAATTTTAATGCAAATCGCTTCTTTTTTTATAAGAATTAGAAGACCAAGAGGCTTATTGAGGTTTGGTTACGAGATGTGTTGGAAAATTGCGAAGTACTTTTTCAGTACATTACATTAGTACGAAACAATGTAACTACAACTTACGCGTATATTAAAAATAATAGTAATAGACTGACCGCTATGTAGGAGACTGTTCGAGTGTCATTATTTTGTTTGCTTTGAAAATAATAATTTTGTTAGTTGATTTTTATGTTTAACATTCGGAGACCTAAATGTTACCTTTAGAATATTAATGTGTCGTATTTATAATATTAGTTAGGACAATTAGGGCTACATTAACTCTTGAGTGACGTAGTGGTTATATTTACTTGTACAGTGAAAATTGGTTAAATGGGACCTGGATAAATGAGAAACCTCTATTGTTGAAAGTTGCAATGAGGTCCCGGTACTTTTTCATTGAATTACCTCTATTAATGGGACTTTTCGAACCTGGTTAAATGAGATCTGATTTATAGGATTTATTCGTGTTTACCTTTATAATTGGGACTCTGTAACTCAATTCCCTCTATAAATGAGACAAATTAATCGGGTTGGGACAGGTTTTGACACTTTTGTTTACAAACATTACAATGTATTTCGTACACGCTTTGTTTGTCAGTACTATCTCAAGTTTTGACCTAAAAACAAGGGAGTAAAAGTGTACAAATGCCCAAACGTAAATATAAAACGTTATCAGTATCTGAAAACTTAAAACTTCTATCAGATTATGATTGTGGGAAGTCGCGTGGTGAACTGTTTAGGGAGCATAGCATAAATGGAATAGCCGTACATTTCGACCTCTATAATCGGGAGCCTCTGTAACTGAGACAACTATAATTTTAAACCTGCCTAATTGGAAAACTGGATTAATGGAAACCCTCAATAAATGGTACAACATTCTTGGTCCCTTGAGATCCCAATTAACCAGGTTCCACTGTATTTTACGCCAAATCGCTCGCTATTGGTAGTAGGTACGGCATGAAGTTAACATTCACTGTTTTAAGTTATAATCGTGTCCAACTTGATCGAGACCACCAGACACTAAGCGTATTTGTATGCCAGTATATTGCCAGTTTAGGGTGTGTATTTGAAAAGCTGTGTATATTCACTAGAAGGGGTTAGGGATTTACTCGACTGGGTCGCGATCAACACGCACTTGGTGGTAATCCTGTCACAGTGACTCGTTTTTAGTCTGTACGTTTCGGAATCGGCCAAGTGTATATTCAGTTGCCGAGAGATTTGCATGCCGGCATGATAACGACGACTACAATCGGATTTTAGACTTTTTAGTGGTCGCCGTTGTTTTGTATTATATTGTGGTTACCATCCGGTACACAGAGGCCATTAACATACATTTACCTAAGCACTGGGGGACGGGGTCCAGGATTTGCTTTAGTTTTGATGATAAAGGGGTTTTGGTGGTGACTACGTCAGCAATGTTTATTTAATCAGCCAGAACAAATTTAAGAATATTTATATGCCAGTAATATTGCCACGTTTAAGCGTGGGAGGGGTTGTAAGAGCATTGCTTACATTTGTTGACGAGGGGGGGGGGGTGGTCAGAAAAAAAGAAAAATTCTACTTGCAATATATTTTAATGGGTTCACCAGTCACTTTGTCGTGGAAAGAAAAAAAAAAAGAATCAAATGATTTTTTGAATTATTAAGAAAAAAGTAAATACTCTGACAACAGACATGACCCTATTTAAGTTAACAGCCATGTGTAAGATTCACTAGTACATGGTTAGTATTAAACCTAAAAAAGTTCAAGTTGAAATTTGTGACAATTGTTATAAGAGAAAAGAACCGATCTTCTAAAAAAGAAAAATCAGTTGCCGAATGTATGTAAGTATACATATATATAGTATATACCTTAAATAAAACTGAACTTATTTAACGAATTCTCTTTTTGAAAGAAGTTCTTTAAAAATTGTACGGTAAAGTGTAAAATTTGGCACGCTCTGATGGAGATCTTTTCAATTCCAAAATGGAACCTAACATTACGTCACTGTAAAATGTAAATAGAATAAATAAATATGAGGATACAATTCCACACATGGTGTGTTATAATTAATTAGAATAATTAAAACACTTGAATTAAGCTAAGTACCTATGCCGTAAGTCAGGGGTGCCCAAACTTGAACTGCTGCCGATCGATCCACCTTAATTTTGTTAGACTAGGATCGATCGACTCTAAAAGGCTGGAAGTATGTGTGATACAGTATTGTCGTTCACGTAGGTGTAGGTAACTCACGCTAAAAACGATAAAAGAAAGTGATGAGCGGGTTATGATTTTCTAATTGTGTATGAAATAAATTTTAGTTGTCTATTCATTACTTTTGTTTTAATTGCCTACCCACTAAAGCAAAATCTGTGAATAGACCGTTTGAGTATCCCTTTTATTTTTAGCGTGGGGAAATCCCTTATGGATATACCACCCTCTCGAGGGAGAGGGTGGGTTATGTCCGACTCGCACGAACTAAAACCCCACGGTGTACGTCTTCCGCTATAGTTGGGGCGGCACGAGATCTCTATAGACATCATCATCGTTGGCCCAGCAGCAAAAGCTCCGCCGCCCGGCCCCGTCTTGTTAGGAGACAGCCGTGTACACACTGGCCGTCTCCTCCGTCCGCCGGAGCCGTTTGAGTATCCCTACCGTAAATTATATCAACCTCAAGGACAAACCGCTGATATACGTATATACATATAAATATAAATGAAGTGTCTGTATATCAACATAACAATTTTTTGATGATTGTATATGAAAGTATACCAGCTACTGATAACAAAAATGTATTTAAAAAATTGTGTCTGTCTGTTTGTTCCGGGTAACCTCCGAAATGGCTGAACCGATTTTGATCGGAATTTCACTGGCAGATAGCTAAAATTACAGTGTATGGCATAGGCTACTTTATTTTATACTAGCTTTTACCCGCGGTATTGTCCGCATTGCTATCTCCAAAACCGTTAGCCCGATTTTCTACCGTATGTACTAATCCTATACCCGTTCCGTGCCGCATGTACTACCGGTGAGACACGTTAAACTTGATTTTTGGCCACGTATACCATCGGTGGTGATAACTATTGAAAACGAAAGATTTACTTACATTACGTTACGATATGTATGATGTTGTAACGTAGTATTGCATGATAATACGTGATTTACTCCGGTCAATAGCGTAAACAAATCGAAAAAAAATATGATAATACATCTATTTTTTTGTCAAAATATCATATGGCCCGATGGATATGTCAGGCAAAAATGGCACGGAACGTGTTAAGGACTAACTTAATTTTAAGATATAGTGTCTTTACACACCTGGACAGTATAGCTGTTGTTTACTTCTTAACATAAAAAGATAATTCTAAGTATTATTTACTTCGACGACTTCGTATTTCTTTATCAGCGAGTGTGTATGTACCTGATGCAGTTTATTGGCTGTCACAGTATTCAATACCAGATCTTAGAATACTAGAAATTCTTAAAGAAATTAACTTTATAAAAATGTATCTCGATCGCATTTCTTCTTAATGAAAGGACAACCTTTAGCTTAAATATTGTCTATTGTTCTTAATATACATATTTGGTAAAGGTTTATAATTAGACCTACAATATGTAATAATAAGTGATTTGTGGTAATTTCGATAAAATCTTTAACGTGCTTGACTCGATGAAAAAGTACTGTGAGCATGCTTGGTTATTAACTGTCACGACAAAAGATTTCGTAGCTCTCGTTTATGTTTGGACTAAAACTCTTGTACTTTCCATTTAGTTATTGTTTGAATCGGTATTCCAGGTGTTAAATACTGTTATTGAGATGTCATTCAACAACATAAATCTTTTTTTTTTTTTTCGAACTGACTACGCTATTGACCTAGCAAGGTCTTAACAGCTTCACCGGACTACAACAACATAAATCACTAATCCAGATTATGTTATAGCTCTTTCGGCATGTACGTAAACGACCGAGTGTACGTTTTACAAACTGTTTAAACTTCGCCTACAACCTTCAAAACGTATTAAAATTCAGTTTGTTCAACCGAATAGACAAATTTATGTTATTTGCACAATTTTTAATATCATTATATTAATAACTAGCTTCTGCCCGCGACTTCGTCCGCGTGGAACAGTTACTTTGGTCTAACGTTAACACACAGCGGATGTTCTCAAAAGGAAAAAAAACGATTTTGAAACATTCTCCATTGGTGCTATATATTCTTCGTATAGCTTCGATAGTGAGCTGTCTAACTCTGGAAGAATTTTTCAAATCGGACCAATAGTTTCTGATATTAGCGCGATCAAGCAAACAGCTTTATAATATTACTAGCGGGCCCGGCAGACGTTGTCCCGCCCTGATTATGAAAAAAATCCTTGACAAATTATATACTAAAACGTTCCTTATCAATCACTCTATCCACCGGTGAAAACCGCATGACAATCCGTTCGGTAGTTTTTGAGTTTATCGCGAACAGACAGACAGACAGACGCGGTAGGGGACTTTGTTTTATACTATGTAATGAAGTATGGATAGTATGTATGATGATGATGATTGTTAATATATATAGATAGCTAGAAGTATAGATAGATAGTTTTATAGTATGTATAAATGTCATCGAAAGGGTAATCATGTCAGTTGTACGTCATTTCAGTTGTTAATTTGTGTAACGTTCATACATAATAATTATTACCGACGAATCGAACAATACTCTATTTTCCATTTTAATTGTGTATTTCATTTTACTTCCTGGATTTAATTTTATATTATTACAACTGTGACACTTAAAAATATTACGTGAAAACTCGACATTTTGAATTGATTAGCATTGTCAGAACATATTTTGCAAATCTCCCATTGACCGATCAATATTTGAATATACGTTTGGATTATTTTAAAAGCGATGTTGGCTCAGTTGATACCGTGTTCGGAGACCGCGTCGATGGGCATAAGTTCGAATCCTAGCAACTGAGACGGAGATTTCTGTGTAGGAAAACAACGTGACGGTACCATAGCATTTTTCTAAGTCCAACTGGCTAACTACCACCGTCAAGTTGAGAATCTCTCGCCAAGCACCGGTTGGTGTGTTCCGGCAACTGCAATTGAGAGCCAGCTCCCTCTAGGTTAAGCATGTTTGCCATCTTAGACCATGTCCTCATTTAGAATTAGACTAGATTGTGCTCAAACGGTAAAACCTAATGAAGTATTTAAAAAGACAATTTGCAATATTATTTTATTGTAATACACACAGTTGAAACTATAAGTATGTATATTGTGTGTTAATAAAGTGTGTTTATTCAAATTAGGCTGTAATAAAGTTGTTTAAGTTTAGAGTTATTCGTTATATAAGATCGAACGTATCAATAAAATGTATTTAATTAATAATTTTATATGATATCGACAACAGTAAAACGGTTAGTGTGAGGAAAATAATTCATTAGAAATAATACCGATGCATACTTACCTACAGAGTTATTTTTTTAGCTTGTATTTTTTATTGTCGTTAAACATATATACATATATAAACACTGTACACATACAACATATATACATTATACACATATAAACATACAATAGATATAATGTTGAGTTGGTACGTGGTTTTGTAAAAAAATGATGATGTGCATAACTTGATGATGTGTATCACTTGATGATGTGCATCACTTGATGATGTGCCTCACTTGATGATGTGTATCACTTGATGATGTGCATCATTTGATGATGTGCATCACTTGATGATATGCATAACTTGATGATGGGGTGTACCAAAAACAGCATGGAAATTGAGACTTTGATGAGTAGTATGAGAAGTAGTTACCAGAATATAGGTATTTATCACAGCATCTTGGCAGAACTCTGTTCGTATCAAGCCTAAGATGAGTTGGTAATGATACCGCACGAACGACTCTCCTGATGAACGTAGAAATAATGGGGTTGATGTGTTCATTGGAATAAAAGTCCTTAAAAAACATTTTTTTTTTTTAAAGTCGAGTTATTCATAAGAACTGCCGACAGGAGTGAGAACTCAAAACAACGAAATAAATGTGTTCTCTTTTGAATTTTCATATTAATTATAGTGTGAACGACATTATTTAAATTTCAGAATTTGTTTATTGAAATTATTAACATTAGTCTGATTTTCATATCTACAAATTTATAAAGTCTATTAATCAATCAATCGTATGATGAGCTATAAAATATCAATATTAGATGTACACAGACTACGCGTCGCTAGTCTGACACAAGCCACAAGCGCAAGCTCAATACGGCTGGTATTGCTTACGTAGCATGTCGTAACGCAAAATTATAAATTTATCTCCTGCCAAACATACCGCTCAACGCGCCAAAGAAGTTTTCACTTCAATATTGGAAAAAATTAGATTTTTTTTTATAGATTTAAATGAAATGAAGAGTCTTATCTGACCTGTGTAAGGATGTCAAAAGGTCGACAGCGTTATCTAAAAGATAGTAACATTACAGATAATTCTTCTCTAATTGTACATTTACTATGTGTTATTATTATTATTAGTTACTAGCTGTACCCGCGACTCCGTCCACGTGGAATCTGATGTACAAAACTGACTAATAAAGTTATCTGAATGTATTAAGTCTCATTACTATCTACTTTTCTCTCGTACTTAAGTCGCATCGTCATTAAAATTACAATAACTTTTGATATAGTGAACCGATTTTAATGAAACAAAGGCTGAACGTTACTCGAAGATATGCTTTATGATTTTCAAAATGTTTTATCATGAACACAATACTTTAATAGTGATACGTGTACAAACAGACAGACATTTCTATAAATGATTGAAATGTATTTTATTACTTACTCATTGACCCTTCTAACAGTTTTTTTTTCACAAAAACCTAATAAATACTGACACGTTAGATTTACATTCTTATTATATGTATAGTAACCGTTATTTACCGGTACGGTAAATAAACCGTTCCTCGACATCCATGGCTGGACAAATGCAAATGTATTATATATAATGTTCGGATGCTTTACCGGAGATCAAGGCTGGATGATGTGTTTAAATAGAGTTCTGTTTGCGTCTTAAAATCATTGAAAAGTAGAGGACCTTAAGTTAATTGACATTTAATGTCACCTCTGATTATTTACAAAAAACTATACGCTGAACGCAAACTATCTATTTTTTTAAACACTTGTTCCTATATAATCTTAGTTCAAAGTATATAAAAATCCATAGTGACGGTATTTGTCCACGATAAACTCCGAAAATACTCAACCGATCCTCATGTAAGTTGGCATTTGTGTATAATTTAGTCCAACTTGAGAGATAGGATAATTTATATTTTGATTAATTGTCTTAATATTTTTTTATTACAAAATAAATTATTGCCATTGTTATTAATTGCAAGTTTCATCAATCTCAAACAGATGGCGCTTTATACTAGTTTGTTGATTGAAACTATAGGACCGACTGTTATAGATAAGTCATAGATGTTGCCTCGTTATATATTTTTTTTTCAACTCAAGTTTATTTTATGGTGCACGTATTTTGTCATGTAATATCTAAGCCATAGCAACGCGTGGCAGGGTCACCTAGTAACTTATAAAATTAGTATTATTATTGTTGTCGCATAAAATTCTTTTCCTGCGCTGGAATTTAATTTTTACTTTGAAAATCTGGAGGTTGTAAGCGACGAGCGTGGAGATAGCTTTCATTAGAACCAGTGTCGCCTAAATACGAGATTAAGACGAGACTTGGTTTGCTCTTGGTATTGCATTAATACACCTGATCTTGGTCTTGCAAAAATAGCCAAGACCGATTTTGGCCAACACTAATCAGGGCATTTCAAACACGGTAACAAATTTCCATATTTCTCTCGTTAATAAATCATAAACCACAACAGTTTAATGAATAGTGAGTGAATTTCAACAAAAAAAGTCGAAGCATTCATAAGTACTGCCGATAGAAGTGAAAACTCAAAACAATGAAATAACCGTGGCCTCTTTTCACTTTTTAAGTGAATTATACTGTGAATTATGTAAATTCCATAATTTGTATATTGAAATTATTAACATTAGTCTGGTTTTCACATCTACTGGCACTCCGAACAATAATTAATACATTTGTATACAGTTTATGAATTAATCAAACACGGGGTGTGCATAATTTCAATACGAAACATATCAATATTGGTGGTACATAGGCCGCTATACTACGCGTAGCTAGTCTGACGCAAACCGCGCAAGCGGAATACGCTCGGTCACGCTTTACTAGCATATCATAACGCGAAATAATAACTGTATCTCCTGCCATAGATACTGCTCAACGCATCTAAAGAAGGTTTAACTTCAACATATAAATTCCGAACCAAATTGTTAATATTGTCATGAACTTTTTTTTTTAAGAAGCATACTGTGTCTCCATAAGATTTAGGCCAATACGGTCATTATTCGAAACGGGCACGTCCGCCTCATCCATTTGATGTCCCACGACCTTGTACGAGTCAAATTGATCGCGTCCACCTGATGACATATTGTCAAGAGCTCTCTTGTAACTTATGTTTATCGAACTATTGTCCTGTATGCTTTTCATTAATTTTCGATTCTCTGTTTACTCAAATATGATTTGAATGCCACTAAGGTATTTTCAGTTTATATGAGTATATTGTAAGGTTTTTTTTTTTCTAATAAGGCAGATTTTTTTAGTTTTCTGAGTAGATCACAGAAGTTATGCAACTTATTCTTTATTGCCTATGTATTTAGAAATAAATTATTGAAGTGACACTTCTCATGAGAAGGCTTAGAAATTTTAATCGGCAATCTTTTCGTGTGACGAAACGTGGTGGGGGTAAACACTGTGCAGGGTAGAGTGTTGAAAACACCGGTCCTCGCTCTTTCACCGAAGTTAAGCAACGTCGGGCGCGGTCAGTACTTCGATGGGTGACCGCCTGGGAACATCGCGTGACGTTGGCTTTTTGTAATTAAAATGTTTCTCTGTAATACAAAAGTTGAAATTTTATCTTGGGTGTTTACAACATATTCTCTTTTTTTTTGTTTTTTTTTTTTACAATAATATATAAAAAAATCGCAATGTAATAACTTTTCAGGGTCGGTTCAATATTAATCATGTAGGTGTGAATACAAATATGGCAGACTTTGCCTCACGAGTAGTGCACAACGTATTGTGATTTACCCAACAGTAACGTATTGTGAATAATAATTCACATATACTTCGTTCTCTGTCGCCTCTCTCGAGAGAATTCGATAGATTGCTTATCTTAGTAGAACGGTTATGATTTAAGAATACATAATACAGCTAAAACCTTGAAGAGACTTAATGCAATCGATATGTTAACATTTACCCCCAATCGATCTGATGTCAACGTCAGGATTTAATCCTCAGCATGTATTATAGTCCATTAAAATGTTACAATTTAAGGGTGGGGAGTGGGGGAAAAAAATGGGAATGGGGATTTTATAAAAAAGGGGGAAAATTTGGGAAGGTGGGGAATAACAAATATATTGGGGAAAAAAAAAATGGGGGTATATAAATAATAAAATAAAATTTCATACATTTAAAAGAATATAAAAGAAAATTAAGGACCTAATATTGCATTTTTTAGAGGACGCAATTTTATTTTTGGGACATGTGTGGGGGGTCAATAGTAGCTTAACCCCAAGTTTGTGGGGTTGCCGCCCTTGTCCCCCGGCCGCCATCTTGGAAAAAGGGTTGCAAACACCTTTTTCGCGATATCTCGGAAACTATGCATCCTACCATAAATTCGTAAAGACATAATTTATAGCAAATCACTTTGCCTACAAATATGGTCATATAATTTTTTGTCCTAAATTTAAAATTAAAGAAGTTGTAAGCAAAAAAGTGAAAAAAATTCTATAAAAAATTTCCTTTTTGCTCTATAACTCTACAAAAAAAAACCAATTCAGACCAATCTTGTAGATGGTCTTTTGGGGAAAATTTTTCTCTATATATTTTTTTTAATTTCATTCATTTAAAACGCCGTTAAAGCGCTCCAAAATTGACCGGATTCATCAATGCCCATAAGAATCCGGTCAAAACGAAATGTTTAACTTTGTTTTATGCTTTTTTTTATTGTAAATATTCTTAAAAAAATTTTGTTAAATCCGTACAACTTTACTTATTCATTCGTAACTGTTTTCCTTACTATAGAATACAAAATGATTGTTTCTTATAGTAATTTCTAAGAGGAGTGTACATTTTCGAGAATGTTAAGCAGGTAGAAAAGGTTCGAGTTACCGTTTGGGGACAAATGAACATCTGCCTGCTACGACTATTATTATTATACGTAGCCCTCGAAGGTTCAGCTTTCACGGTCTCCGAGTATATCACCAAGTTCAGTCGTGGCTCGGAAGATATCAAAATCCTGAAGATTGGGGCTGGAAAAAGCATGCAAACATTTGAATGCCATTACAAGCTTCCAAGCCTCCAGCACCCCCGATCTCATGAAATTAATTTTCTGCAAATGCAAAGCAAAATTGTGGAAGAATGTGTGGCTGCAGAAAAGCAGGCCTCAAATGTTCTAAAGTATGCCTCCATTGTTCTGGCGAAACATGCAGCAACATCATGGAAATATGAAAGTTAATGGAAGAAAACGAATTCGAAGATGAACTTCCAACTATGACTCCAATTTTAACTCCTGTCATTCCCCAAACCTTCACATTCGACGTTGAATTACATTCCGAGCCACAGTAGTAACTGATTGAAAATATGATTATGTTGAGGATTACCTCATCGGCAAGACGTCTGTGGAGTAGGTCTACTGGGGTTACCACGTAAAAAAGAAGGCGCCTACAGACTCTACCTCATAGGTGGCGGGGAAAAGAGTTAGCGATGAATAAGTAAAGTTGTAGGTAGGGATTTAACAAAAATATTTTAAGAATGTATTTACAGTAAAAAAAAGATCATAAATCTAAGTTAAACATTTCGTTTTGACCGGATTCTCATGAGCATTGACGAACCCGGTCAACTTTGGAGCACTGTAACGGCGTTTTAAATGAATGCAATTGAAAAAATTATAGACAAAAAATTTCCTCCAAAGCCCATCTACAAGATTGGTCTGTAGTATTTTTTTGTAAAATGTATAAAAAAAAGTTATAGAGCAAAAAAGAAAACTTTTATAGAAATCAGCTGACGGTAAAGAAAAATACGATGAAGTAATCTGACCTTTAATAAATATTCTTTCACTTGTATTTTGTTGTATAAAACAAATAATCGTTAGAATTATCGGTCCTTGAAGTCACCTCTATAAAGACGTCGTTAACTGGTGCAATTAGTGGCTTCACTCGAGAAGACACCTTTATTTTTTGATTAGCGCGATTAAAATGCGGTCATTTTAAAAGCTATTATTACTGATTTATGTAGTAGCATATTACCACGAACATAACCTATATAAATCGCTGTTTGGATATAAAATGGCCACTAATACAAAAAAAACGAAATAAAGTTTTTATTTCCAAAATGCACTGTAAGTTGGTTATATTTGTGTATATAATAAAAATGAAGTGTCTGTATGTAATATCAAAATAAGAAAAAATAACTGATTGGGTATGAAAGTATACACGCTACAGATAAAAAAATGCAATTATTAAAATTTTTGTCTGTCTGTTTGTTCCGGGTAATCTCCGAAACGGCTGGACCGATTTTGACAGGAATTTCACTGGCAGATAGCTAAAATTACAGCGGGTTACTTAGACTACTTTAAATTAGATTAGCTGTTAACCGTGGCTTCGCCTGCAGTGCCATCTCCAAAACGGTTGGCATGATCTTCAGGAAACTTTTACTGGCAGATAGCTGACGTTATAAAAAGTAATTCAAGCAATTTTTGTTAATACTAGCTGTTAACCGTGGCTCCGCCCGCAGTACTATCTTCAAAACGGTCCGACCGTTTTTTACGGGACTTTCACCGGCAGATAGCGGACATTATAAAAAGTAATTTAGTCTATTTTAATTTAGACTAATTGTTAACCGTGGCTTCATCCGCAGTTTTATCTCCAAAACGATTTGACCGACTTTACTGGACTTACTGGCAGATAGCTGACTTTATGGGAAGTAATTTAGGTTATTCTATTTTAGACTAGCTTTTACCCGCGACTTCGTCCGCATGAAATTTAGCAAAAATATATTGTTCACTGTAAACATGTGCGTTGTACTGGACTCCAAGAATAAATATAATTGAAATTCATATATTTGTGTCTATGTAACTTAAATTATATTGTCTTTTTGGTCATTCTGGCGGCCATTTTGTTTTATTTACCGCGCTTTCGTCTCCATAACTCAGTATCCATAATAACGTACAAGAATATTGTATCGAGTTCAATGAGCACTATTTAAATTGTCGAATATTAAAAACTGCTTAGACAAATATAAAATTTTATAACTTAATTTATATTTATGCAAGATTTCAAGACGTTCATTGTTTACAATTCAAAATTAACATATATATTAATACGTGAAGCCAATAATTTGTACCCCTTTTTAAGTGAATTGCGTGAACGGATGAACGTGAAATTTGGCATAGTTAAAGTTTATATGGCAGAGAAGTGCACAAAGCTATTTGTTTAATATAAAATACATTACAAGCATATTAAATTAATTAAAATATACATTACTCACACTACTGCTTGAATTTTACACAACATATACACACATGTAAATGAAAAAGACGTTTCGAACATCCTTTATCCTTCTTACGTTCCAATTACCTTTTAAATATTTTTAACATGACTGACGTTGCATGCCTTACAATATGCCCTTTGAAATCAACTGGTTAAATTGTAGGTTAATTTTAGAATAATATAATATATAAATTCATAATATACATTAATATTAATTGATAAATAATTTATCTTTAGTAAATTTATGGAACTACTGAAATAATTATTATTCTCTTTGGTTTTATTGAATGCCAAATTTTTAGGTGACAGGACTGCTTTCACTTCATGTCACTTTGCTTCATGTTGCCATAAGAATAAAGCAATATTTTCAAAGTCAATGTCAATATTTTAATGTTTAATATTTATTTATGGTGTACTCACTTCAAATGATGATTCAATAAAAAATGAGCGAAAAAATACTTTGTAAAATCAAAATAAGAAAATTTGTTTGGTCATGAAAGTAATCCATGACTTACATCTCCGCGGTTACAATGATGCAGTTCAACTTGATGTAGCAATTATATTTAGTACAGTTGATGATAAATTATGAACAAAAATGAATTCATTTTCAAAAGTTAATGGTAATATTAAAAACCTCTTTGTTTTGGATTCATCATTTGATTCTATTGTGTATCTGTTACTTTTCCAAACGATGATACTGGGCATATCACTATTCCTCATAATGTACAGATTATATTTAATTCAATATCACCCAGAAATAAATACCACGCACCTATGGTGTGGTGTAACATTAATTGAAAATTGTGCCATGAGTTGCGATAAATTTCTTTATTTTCGTAAAGTTATGTTTATTTAGTATTTGAGTGCTTTACTACCTTATGTAACCGCCTGTTTTTTGTTTCAAATTTATAATTAATTTCAATTTTCATTTAGATTTACATTTTTTAAATGTTTATACAATTAAAAAGAAGTGGCAAATAACTGAGTAGTCATGATGAAAACCTTTGATAATAGAAGTATATACCCTTTGACAAAAAACCCCAATAAAGTAGAAACTTTAAAAAATCAATGAATTATGGTCGAATGTCGACCACTGGGCGCCCACTAGTAATTATTAATAGTAATTTTGAAGATAGAAGGGGTCTTTCTAATAAGATATTAAAACATAAACGTATTACTTATTGACAATACGGCGATATTATATCATTGTACTAACATATTTAAATTAAAGTTTATTTTTTCAAACTGACTACGCTTATGACCTACCAAGGTTTTAACAGCTTCACCGGACTACAAGTTATTGTTTCATTAGTTCCTTACGCAGTGTACTGTGTAAGTGAGCACTGAGGTAGTTATATGGTGAGTTAAGGTTCCAAATATGTTGCTGATGATAAATCACATTTAAAAACTTAGTATTTATGTATCTAATGTACACGTTACATGTTTACTGTAAGTGACATGCGTGTCCTGCTTACAATTGTTTTTAAAGAACTGTATATGGTCTCACAATTTTATATTTCTTTAAGACAATTTAAAAAAAAACGCGTGTGGAGCTGCTGGTACAGCTAGTATATAATATAATAATAGAAATAGTTTTAAAATACGCTTGTAACCATATATAACATACAATGTAAACTATAATATTTATAACGTCGCTCGTTATATCGAAAAACTTTTAATAACATAGAAATTACTTGAATTTGGTTGGTTTACCACAAAACCGTTTATTTGTTCTCGTCCCTCTGTATAACGAAAAAAAATGTTCGGTCGCTTGACATTCCTATAAAGAGTATACACTGTACTTAAAACTAATGTAAGATAACACAGCAACAAACAAAAATAATTTTCAAAACTTTAAATTACGTTTCCAAAAAATATAATTTTTTTTGTGTCTTTTTTGTATTTAATTAACTTATATATATATATATATATATATATATATATTTTTTTTGACAATACAAAAAGACACAAAAAAAAATATTTTTTGGAAACGTCATTTAAAGTTTTGAAAATTATTTTTGTTTGTTGCTGTGTTATCTTACATTAGTTTTAAGTACATATATATATATAGAACGATTCTCTATGCGGTTTTCACCAGTGGATAAAGCGATTCATGAGGAACGTTTTAGAATATAATTTGTCTAAAATTTTTTTTACAATCAGGGCAGGACAACGTCTACCGGGCCCGCTAGTATTATATATATATATATATATATATATATATATATATATATATCACATTGATAAACTCGTGCTTGAGTTCGTCATAAAATTGGTACATCTGTTTTTTTAGTGAAAGTGGTTTTTACTCATAAGTTTTCATTGAATATTTGTACAGTTAATCAATCCTATTCATACTGGTATATTAAGATAATTTAAAATAAAATATTAACACAATATCCAATTTGCTATAGTTCAATTATTTATTACAACAATTCACAAGTATAGCAATGAAAAATAGCAACAAACTAGCGGGTCTGGCGGACGTTGTCCCGTTTTGTTAATAAAAAAATATATACCTAAACCTTCATCATGAATCACTTTATCTACTGATAAAAACTGCATGAAAATCCGTTCAGTAGTTTTTGAGCTTATCGCGAATAGACAGACAGACAGACGGGGCAGAGGACTATGTTTTATAATATGTAGTGATAATTAAAAAAAAACATGTGCTGGACCGTGGACATGGCTAGTATAATATAATAATTTATTGGTAGTATTGAATTTAAGTGAATGATCCGTTAATGTAAATGAAAATATTCAGTCACACCTGTTTTATAAGCTAAAAAAACATGAGTAGTTCTCATTGGACTTTAATATTATTATTTTTTTTTTAACTGACTACGCTATTGACCTAGGAAGGCTTTAACAGCTTCACCAGACTACTGAGGCGAGCTCTTAAGGCTTTTTTTTCTCGAACTGACTATGCTATTGAACTGGCAAGGTCTTTACAGCTTCACCGGACTACTAAGGCGAGCGCTTAAGGCATTCAGCCGATTTTATTTAGGTAACATGCTCAAGGGTGTACAGCACACCTCGGTTTGGGCTGTTACCGAAACCCCGATCTGACCTAGCTAAACTATTCTAAGCTATTCATACATATATTCGTATGCGATTCATACAATTGTGATTGCATGATTCATAAACCCATACGTGTATATTGGATATGAAACGAACTAAACTTCATTCATTTCGATAAGGGAAAAAAAGAATCCCTTCCACCATGTGTATATATGTGCACGTGTGTGAGAGGTGATCTCATTTGTGAGTATAAGTGATGTGGGTGCGTCACTGTATCGCGATAGTAACATCTCGGGGGCTCCATCTAGGGACGACCTAGGCTCGAGATATTACCGGAAGAACCGTGACTTGTGTACGGGGTCGACAGAGGAGCCCTTCCTTTTTTTTAATATAAAAACATACTAGGGCTAACTAAGCGACTCAAAAACCATACTTATATTTTAAATCGTTTAGAGCCTCTATATCTTCATTACCCCAAGACCTCAGAGTCTTTAAACGCAGTCCTGAGAAAAGCAAATAATTGAATTAATAAGAGTTGCCCCGATAAGAAACTGTACATAATATTTTTTCTCTACCAGCCGCCGATGAAATGTATTCATTTTTAAAAAAAGGGGATCAAATACCAATTGAAAAATTGAAGTAAGTATCCATATAAAATGAATGTTATTTATGCTTACAGGATGGAGGTCGGAGTCCGGCTCGTGGGAGTATTTCTGCGTTTATTGAATTTTCTCTTAGAACCTCTGTTTCGACTTTTCGCTGGAGATCATCGCCGGATTGCACCGATAACAAATCCTATACTTTTCAAAAGCGCCACAAAATTAGCCGCCGCCGTGAGGGACGGTAAAGTGAGTAGATATACAACAGACAAATACGATTCAATGACCATTTGGTAATCGTGTGTTATCACTTGACCAGAGTATGCTCTACAGTGACTCTTCTCCGTTTTATTATTCAGCAATCTGGTTTTGTTAACTATAATAAGCGATGAAAAACGATGAAGCGATGTAGTGTCCAGCAAACAATTCTTTCCGGTGCTATGTAACCAAAATTCACGATAATTCTTAAGCAGTATCGTTTAAACTTAAAAACCAGGCAACATTGGTAAACACCGGTAGCAATTGCAGCTAATGATACAGGTATAATATTTCCTATTGCAAAATGAAATGGTAGGTGCGAACGGGATTGTGACAGCTTATAGTTTTACGGTGACTGGTGACACTGATATGCTAAAGGAATACAGAGAAATGAAAGTGACATGTCGACATAGGATGCCAGAGCCTATAGAATTTGCCTACTATTAAATCAATATATTCGAGAATAAAATGTTGAAGGTAACTACTGCAGTTATTTGTTCCGGCATTAAAGTAATCAAGAACATGATTACAGGAAAATGGTAAAGCATAATAGCATTACGTATTGAAGCATATTTTCTAATAAATACAGTAGTTCTCTATCGTCCATTATCTCGAGACACTTTGATTAGCCTTATATGTACTAGTTACTTCGTGCTGGAAAATAATTAAGTAAATGGTCATCATACACATGAAAAACTACTTTATAGTACGATTTGGGGTGAGCCAGCGTATATTACACATTACATTACACAGCTTCCTAGTCATTTTGATTCGTGGTCGGTTGATGGGCGGGCATTATAACCACATTCGTCGATGTAATCTGGTCTCTCGTCTGTTGGGCCTGTTCTTGCATTAGCCTTTACTTGCTATTAGGTGTTTGCTGAATATTGATAAATGTAATATGGTTTATAACTCCTGCTGCTAAGAATTTAAGAAGTGGAATCTTTTATAAAGCACATCTGTGTGTTAAAATTTAAAGTAATATATACTCCCTCTTTGACAAAGCCCTGAGAAGTTCCAAACAATGTGTCGATAACGGTTGTTATCCGTGGTCAATCGGGTTCTTGGGAATCACTGCTTATTGGGTCGTATTTTAATACTATTTTTAATTTAATTGTCATTATAAAGGTTACTGTTTGTTGTAAACAGATAACATCTGAAGAAATCGTAGCAGTCTATGTGAATAGAGTGAAAGAAGTGAACCCCCTTCTGAACGCTGTAGTTGAAGAGCGGTATAGAGCAGCTCTAGATGAAGCGAAGGCTGTTGATAGACATATCGAGAAAGCTAAACGTGATGGAACATTCGATGAACTAGTTATAGATAAACCTTTACTCGGCGTACCATTCACAGTTAAGGAGAGCTGTCAACTTGTTGGTAATTATTTTTTTAATATACTTTATCTAATTAGGTTTCTTTTGTCTGTCAGCTGCACTTGTGAGCCAATCCTTTTCTAGATTTAGCATGTTTCATTAAACCACAACGTAATTTTAAATCATATGTTATAATTTGGTTTCTTTTGACAGCTGCACTTGTGAGCCATTCCTTTTCTAGGTTTAGCGTATGTTCGGCCAAATTGTAATTTTAAATCAGATTTGATTGTGGTTTAATTACGTTTCTTGTAACAGCTGCATTTGTGAGCCAGATTTCCGCTAGATTTAGCGTTAGGTCACATCGTAACTTAAAATCAGATACGATTATGCGAACTCAATCGCAGGAATGTCTAACTCGGTCGGATGCCTCGAGAACGCAGGCAGTCGTGCAACAGTTGATGGTGAAGTGGTTCGACTCGTGAAACGAGCTGGTGGTATACCGCTCCTCGTGTCGAACACTCCCGAGCTGTGCCTCGGCTGGGAGACCACCAACCTGCTTCACGGCACCACGAACAATCCTTACTGCTCGAGCAGAACTGCCGGAGGCTCATCTGGTGGTGAGGTAAGTGCTGAATGAGTTTCTTCGCGAATTACTTTCGTTATATTGACAATTGAGTATCGACAAATAAAGTATTTTATAGGATGTAGCTAAAATCATGGTATATATGTGGAATGTTTACTGTTTTAAAAAGTTTAGTTAATGATTCAAGAGAGAATGTTGGTCTGATATTAAAAACGATAAAAAAGTTAGAAAGATTGAAAGTTCTAAAACGTGTTTCAACTAAATTACTGGAAACTTGTACATATATAGTATACTAGCTGTGCCCGCGTTTTCGTCCACGTGAAACCTTATGTAAAAACAGTGATTAATAAAGTTATCTGAATGTATTAATTTCATTTACTTATCTACTTTTCTCTCGTACTTATGCCGCGTCGTGAATAAAATTACAATAACTTTTGATAGTGTGGACCGATTTTAATTAAACAAAGACTATGTTATTCTCGAAGATATGCTTTAAGATTGTCTTGTGGTTTTATTGTGAACCCAGCACTTTAGCAGTGACGCATGTATGAACAGACAGACACAGACATTTTTTTTAAATGATTGTAATGTATTTTATTACTTAGTCCTATATACCTGTAACAATTTTTTTCACGTAATTCGAAAAAGTACAGACACGTTAGATTTACATTCTTATTATATGTATTGATGTATAGAAGATTTCCAGATCCTGTATATTAGAACTGCCACAGTCAAAGTTTCAGCAATTGATTAAATGAATTCTAGCATAATAAGAAGTAGAAATCATTCACTAATATACCGTAAGTTACTCTGAATGTGGATAGAAACTCAGGAATTGAAAGCAAAAATTGTGGCGAAAAATACGATTAGAAATATTATTTGATTATCTATACATCATTCTACTTGTTGTTAAATGATGACGCGGTCTAAGATAGTAAATAAGCTGAACTTAGAGTAGAATTGAAACTCAAACCACGTTTTCGGAACACGCCTTTAGGTGTCTAGAGACAGATTTTCAATGTACGTATGGTTGCTAGCCATGCGAGCTTAGAAACAGCTTTTCTACTGTGTTATCGTTTCATGGTTTTGTTTTCCTTCTTTAAAAGTTCCGGCTCATTGCAGAGATACGAAGATAAGTCGACCGCGTACACTATCACTGATCCATTATCGCTTCGAAGCAGATATAGTTACCACAGTTTAGACTTAAACGCCTTCTATTTTGGGCAAAAAAAACCCTTGTCATTAAAAAATTGCCTGTGCCCTTTAAAATTGTAAGTGAATCTGGGGGAAAAATGAAGTCGAAAGATTATGATAAATTCGCAAAAGGATTCATAGCTACAGATCGCGGCGATGCGCTTGCGTAATGTTGTGTTTAATGAGGTGACGTCTTTAGCGCCTGTGTGCGAAGTGTACGCGTCGCACCGAGCAGACGGACGCTCGTGCTCTTCTGTTTGTAAATAACACTTCATGTTTCCTTAATATAACTCAATATTGATTTAAACTACAACGTATGGATTGTATAAATGTTATGATGTGACCTTTACATATGGCCATCAAGCATATTTGCAAGTAATATTAACAGTTTGGCCACTGGGTTTAATTTTCCGCTGCTTATAATTGAAAGTACAATAATCTGCTACATTTTTCTTGAAGCGATAGAAATTATATAATGAAACTCTCTTATTCATAAAAGGACTACGTGAAATCAAGTGTAGATCATTCAGGTATCACAGGATTTAAAATCTTTTCAAGTATCTGCAAATTTCGAGTACTCTATAATTTTGTTACGAGACTATACCTCTATTCTCAGATTCTATTTTATTTAAAAGAGTAATCTATACTAATATTATAAAGAGGTAAAGTTTGTGAGTTTGTGACGTTGTGGCGTTGTAAGGGGTAATCTCAGGAACTGCTGGTCCGATTTGAATAATTCTTTCAGTGTTATATAGCTCACTCATCGAGAATGGTTATAGGCTATATATCATCACGCTAAGGCCAATAGGAGCGGAGCACAGATGAAAAATGTTTCAAAATCGAGATGTTTTTTTCTTTTTGAGAGCTTCTGCTGTGTGTCAGCGTTATCCCAGAGTAGTAACTATTACTACGCGGACGAAGTCGCGGGCAGGGGCTGTAATCTATATACTAATATTATAAAGAAGTAAAGTTTGTGAGTTTATGACGTTGTAGGGGGTAATCTCAGGAACTACTGAACCGATTTTGAAAATTCTTTTACCAGTAGAAAGCCACGTTATTTGTGAGTGTCATAAGCTATATATTATCACGCTAAGGGCAATAGGAGCGGAGCAACAATGAAAAATATTTTAAAATCAGGGCTGTTTTTCCTTTTGAGAGCTTCCGCTGCGTCTTAGCCCAAAATAACTATTCCACGCGTGCAAAGTCGCGGGCAGAAGCTATTAACTAATTATATTATCTATAACCTATACTAATATTATAAAGAGGTAAAGTTTGTGAGGTTGTAGGGTGTAATATCTGGGGAGTCGGAGAAAAATGGTCGAACGAAAACGTATCTTACGAACGCTGTCTTAATTATGGGATATATATGATTGAGTTCTAGAGGAAAGTTGTAGCTTGATAATGCTCATCACCGCCCAAAGAAGTGGGCACGGGTCGGCTAGTATAAATATAAAAGTAAACTAGGACCCAAAAGATTACCCTATGGTACTCCATACTGCTCTCCTTCCTTATAACTTCTTCAATTTTAAACATTTCATTGTCTTATGGGAAATATAATCTTGTATTTCTAGCAGTTATAGCATAGGAATAGAGACAGATCATAAATCATAGTTTTCGGTGCAAAAAAAAACATCATGGTAAAATACAAAATCTTTATTTCTAAAATCGTTTACAAAATATTAGCCTTATCTGTGGCACCAAATTAGGCAATGCCTGCGTTATAAAAGCCTGATAACAGATTGATAGTGGCGCGTATAAACTTAACATTTGAAGGAAATTCAATAAAAAAAGCATAGACGTAGGGCTATTTCTAAGTTCATATCTAGCTACAACCCTCAAGTTGAAAATATGTGTATTCCGGTAAATACATTTGAGATTCAGTCATCTTCTAGGTATACCGTGTTTACTATGACCACATCGTGATTTGACATCGGATGGGACTGTGGACAAACATTACAATCTATAAAATCAGAAAAAAATTATAATCTATAAATATAATAAAAATGAAGTGTCTGTATGTAATATCAAAATAACAATTTTTTTACTGATTGTATATGATATTGTATACACGCTACTGATAACAAAAATGCAATTTTTAAAATTTTTGTCGGTCTGTCTGTCTATTTGTTCCGGGTAATCTCCGAAATGGCTGGATTTTGATGCGAATTTCAATTACAACGAGTGAGATAGGCTTCTCTAATTTAGACTAGCTGTTAACCAAGGCTTCGTCCGCAGTGTTATCTCCAAAACGGTTGGACCGATTTGCACGGGACTTTCACTGACAAATAACTGACCTTATAGGAAGTAATTTTGGTTATTCTATTATAGACTAGCTTTACCCGGGACTTTGTCTGCGTGAAATTTAGCAAGATTTGAAGACTTCATCTCATTCTGTGTTATTAATTATCAGCTTGATGTTATAATAATTATTATATATTATAATTAATAGTAACTTTGAAGATAGAAGAGATCTTTCTAATAAGATCTTAGACCATAAACGTATTACGTTAAGACTTCCATAATACAATTTCTTGCGGAATAGACAAGCGATTATTTTTTGTATAGTCACAAAAATTTAATTATATTGACGATATGGGTATCTTTATAATAATATTTTTAAGTCGTCGTTTCATTAGTTCCTTATACAGTGTAAGTGAGCACTGAGGTAGTTATATGGTGGGTTTAAGTTCCAAATACACACATCAAAAAAGTCTAAGCAACATGCGTGATATTACAAATTTTACCATTTATATTAATTAATTTCTAAGTATTTACTCAAACAAAGTGCGTAGGTAAGTAAACTTTTTTGTTATTGATGACATACTGGCTGGTTGTAAAAAAAAAATTGATTATGTTTTGTTTTTTCATAAAATTCAAATGACTGCGAATTTGTTTGAATTTAAGTGCGTTTTAATTGCTACGTTTAGTGTTGATTTTATAATTTTACCAACCATTTAAATAAAGTTAGCGACAAAATTGAATTGTTAGATATTCTTTACGTCATGAAGCGACGTCATTTGATGGCAGATGAAATGCAAAGGGCTGTAGGGATGTTGCAAGCGGGAAGTAATCAATCTCAGGTATCTCGACATTTTGGCATTCATAGAAGTGTTATTTGTCGTCTTTGGCAGCGCTACAATAATACAGGATACCCCCTGAACAGCATCCAGGCCGTAAAAGGAGTACAACCACTCGGCAAGACCGGTACATACAACTGACTGCAAGACGCCAGCCGATGTTAACCGCTCGAGAGATAAGTTTGAGGCTACAAATTTCAAGTGGTGTTGATGTAAGTCCTCAAACTGTGCGAAATCGACTGCATGAGTACGGCCTACGAGCTCGACGCCCAATCAGGTGCCCACCGATACGTCACGGGAATCGCGCTCGTCGATATGAATGGTGTAGAGAACGCATAACATGAACCCAGGAACAATGGGATAAAATTATGTTTTCCGATGAGTCGCGATTCGGGTTTAAGCCTGATACAAGAAGGGTGCGAGTATATCGTCGGCCCGGAAATACTGAAAGGCTTAGGTGCGTTCAGGAAGTTCATCCATACAGCGGCTCAACAGTTATGTTATGGGCGGGTATTATGAAGAACAGGCGAACTAAGCTCGTTTTTGTAAATGGAAACATGAATGCTGAAAATTACATTGAGGATATTCTCAGACCTTATGTCTACCCATTTGCACAAACCTTTGGCTCCGATTTTAGGTTAATGCATGACAATGCGCGTTCACATACAGCTCGGCGAACCAATGAATACTTTGCAACGGAGAACATCCGGGATTGCCCTGGCCTGCACAATCGCCAGATCTCAACCCCATCGAACACGCATGGGACATGCTCCAGAGACGTGTTTTGAAGGACTTGGACGGAGCGACAACAACCCAACAGCTGAAGGATTTGCTACAATTCCATTGGGAGCGAATACCGCAAGATGACATAAACAGTCTCATTAATTCAATGAATAATCGTTGCCGACAAGTTCTGAATAGCAGAGGAGCCCATACTTTGTATTAAATTGTTCTATTCTTTCACAATAAATACATTTTCTTTAGAAATTTCATTTTGTAAGAAAAAAGTTTAGTTTCTTATGTATCTTAGTTTCTACAGTATATTCTAATATTGTTCATTTCTGTTATTAAAAGAACTTATAAAGACAACAGCTGTTATTTTTACATCATAGAACCCTAAAGATATTATTTTAAAAATAAAATACAACGTTATAATGTGAAGAACCATCCTAAAATTTAAATTAGTACATGTTGCTTAGACTTTTTTGATGAGTGTATGTTGCTGATGGTAAACCTCATTTGACAGACGGTCAGTATTTATATATTTAATGTACACGTTATATGCTACAGTAGGTGGCGTGCGTGTCGTACTTACAAATCTTTTGGAAATAGCATTTCTGTAATTGTACATGGTCTCATAATTTTACATTTCTTTAATACAATAAAAAAAAGCGTGTGGAGTTGCGGGTACAGGTAGTGCTTTAATAAGTCACGTTGCAATCCCAATTTTAAATATACGTTGTAATTCAGGCCGCGTTGTTAGCTAGCGGCGCATCAGCAATAAGCGTCTCGTCCGATATAGCCGGTTCTATCAGACTCCCGGCTGCTTTCTGCGGGGTCTTTGGACACAAACCTACGCCAGGTGAGAAATTTACATTTTTGTTTATTGTTCTTATTATAATATATATATATTCTATAGCTTTATTGCACTTTAGATGACACGGAGGACCTTTATAGAGGCCCAAATCTAAGATAAGACAAATGTAAAATCAAATTAAATTCACTCATAAATCTTTTGACAGTAAAAGTTAATTAACATAGTGTTCGAACATACTATCAGCAAAACTTTTGGGGATTTTATTACAGAACCTAATATTATTACTTAAAATAAAAATGTGATACTTCCTAGTCAATAGGAATCCGTAGATTTCATGCGGTTATAAGATAAAATACAACTTCTAGGAGCTTGTCTTTTGATTTAATGCGATCAAATTAAAATTTTCTCCGCTCTAAATAACCCAAACGGATTGTATATTTAACTAACTTATTAGGTTACAGATGAAAATGTCGTAGAAAAAAGTAATGGCACTATAGAAATGGACTTATGAATACGTTTAGGTATGGCTGTGGTTACCGTTTATAAAGAGGCAGAACGAACGAATGTTTATCACTATTCTTCCAAAAAAAAGAATTTTAATTTCAGGGCTGATATCGATTGAGGGTCACATACCGACGTTGAGCGATGAGCTGTTCCCCAAGTTCCTGACGGTAGGGCCCATGACCCGCAAGGCGGAGGACCTCACGCTGCTCATGAACATAATGGCCGGGGACAAGAAACACCAGCTCAGGCTTGACCAGGACGTGGATATAAAAAATGTGAAGGCGAGTTTTTAAACTGTCTCTTACTTTTATTCCAGTCAGTGCCCGTACAGTGGTCGAACTTCGACCATAGAGAAAATAAAAACTTTATAATTTTTTTTTAAATTTATAACACTAATGCTCGTCAATATCTATAAAACGAAAAGAGAGTGAAGTCAATCGGCTGAACAGAGGAGGGAGATAGTCTTAACTATTTTCCCACTGCCTATTTATATTCCAATTTGGGTTAGAATTTTACTAGCTACCATTAAAAAAATCTCCTTTATTTGTATAATAAAGTGTGGAACATTATAATTATTTTAAATGCCATCTATCCGCTATCTTCTGTACTAAATTGTACATGTATTAAGTGTTTGATATTTTATATGTTATTAAAAAGTTTTTTTAATGACCATCGAATTTTTCTTCTCATCCTCGAAATGTAAATTCATTTATTAATTATGGAATCTCGAATATAGAAATCAATTGAAGCTTGTTAGACTTAGCATTTTTTTTTTGTATTACGCTTTCTCATTTTAATAAACGTTTTAAGTAATGCATTACTTTAGAGAAGACTTAGTTTTGAAGTGCGTGTGCCGGAATACATCTGTACGTACTTAGCAATAGATTATAAGAAACCGCTGCCATCATGCATCATGCTGCAGTTTCATCAGCATGTTGTTTTCCTTCACAGAAAGCTTTCCCTTATTCCAGGATTCGAACCTGCGTCAATCGAAAATCTGTATCACTTTTGTTCGTCCTTTTTAATGCCACGTCTTTATAACTCACCTCATGAAGAATTCTATCTCGTTGAGTTTCGCATTAAATCGAGTTGTACGAAGTGCAAATTTTTTTTAGGTGCACTATATGACTGAGTCGACGTTATCGCCGGCGCTTATCGATGTCGATAAGTCGATCAAGGACAGCATAAAAGCTGCAGCTATATACCTTGAAAAGGAATGTGGCGCCACATTGAGCGAGGTGATGATATTTCTATTTTTATTTTCCCCAAATACAGCAATATTTTTAATCAACCCTAAAGAATATATTCGAAATTCGTGTACATTAATTTAAAGCAAAAACGAATACTAATCAAAACATACTTTTAATATGTTTGATTGTATTTGCCATTTTCTTTTTTTCCATTGGTTAATATTAGTTTTTTTTTTAAATGTTTATCAATATTTGTTGTCACATAATTTAATGTTTCAATATTATTAATAGTGTAAGTTGTATCGATGTGACAAACCATTGTATGTTACCAGTCTAATATGCTCCATCTTATAATTCTTATATTATTCATCGGACTGTTGACTGTTGACTGTATCTACAACTGTAAATAAATAAAGAATAATAATGTTTATGTGGTTCTAGGAAAAATTTAAAGATCTAGAAGATTCTGTGGAAATGTCGATCGCGGTTTTCTTTTCTATGAAAGACATTCCGAACATGCTGCAAGATCCAGCCGATCCCAAAGTAACTATATATAAATAACAATTCTTGTGTGAAACGAAACGTTTTTGGGTATTTATCTTTGCTCTTAATTATTTTGTGTTGCCAGTGTATAAAATTTTAACCCAATTTTTTGCCTGCTTTTAACTTATTTGTGTAATGTAAACTAATTTTATTTTTATAAAATGAAGACGTGAGAGTATAGTTTGTATTTAAAAATAATTTTTAACATGGCCTTTTGCCTTAGACTATTTGATCATTAACCTACATTTTTATACGATATTTTAATTGTTATGAATAAATGTGTTTAAAAACGTTATCGTTTTTAATAAGTTTTACATTGTCTCGTAATATTTATACCATTAATATAAAGAGATAAATTTTGTGAATATTTTTACTATATGAAGTAACATTATTTCGAATTATATACGGGGTGAAAGTTTAAAGAGTAGCAATAATCGCAGAGGTTACTGAGTACTCGTCTTTGTTTCTAAATCAATTGAAAAAAATAGGTGCTTAATATTTAACCTAATTATCTCGAGAAAAACAAAACTCCGATAAATAAATACACTCCTAACGCTTAGTTTACGTAGAGATGAGCGGGTGTAATAAATACCGAGGCGGTGACGTCACGCGGCTCGGCACATCCAATGTGCGTGCTCCGACGCCGCTCCGTTGAAAGACATAGTTTACGCGTTAATGTTAATGTTAAGATTATAAACCTCGGATGCGCCCTCGCGATTCACCTTCACTTACGTTTATTGAGCGTTTCAATTTTGCATCCATACTTTTAAAAGTCATAGAACAAACTTTAAGTAAGTTTCTCTTTGTTGTTTATTAGTATTTGTTTTGATATTATTATTTTATATGTTAAATGTGGCCATGAACTATCATTTCCTTGAATACTGCTACTCTTTAAACTTTCACCCAGTATAACGGTTTATATTTATTAAGTTTTGCCATTTAATATGGATGAAGTCGCGAACGAAGGTTAGTATAATATAAATGGATATATTCCAGCGCGACAAGAGCTTACTACTAGAACTGGTTAAGTACGCATTCGGAGGCGGGTCTCGCTCGCTCCAGGGCCTGGGGTTCACATTCATTAACAGGACTCGACTGTTCATGTCGGAATCCCGGACCTCCTACTACAATGATAAAGCGAATAAACTCCGGGACAAAATACAGGTGATTATTATTAGAGGGATTTCTACTTATTCGAAGTATATTCATTTATAATGTACTGATATACATTTATTTATAAATTTATCTCATTTCATCCTATATTATGTGTGATTATTTGTATTTAAGGGATATGTATTGGTTATTCTGTAAAAGGAAAGTGTGTAAAACTTAAGTTACCTGCCAGAAAAATGTAGGCCACAGTTTTAACATGGGATTGTTGTGTACAAGAGTAAATAATTGCCAGAAGAATACACTTTGAGTAACTACTATTTCATTCAAAATATTAAAAAGGAAACACGCCATGTTTTCGAGGAATGTTTTGATGTTAGAAAAAAAGTATGAAATTACACTTACAAGAGTCGCACTTATACGTTGCTCATATTAATAAACAATATATATTTCCTGAAACATTTGTATAGCTTTGTATTGAGCATTAATACGTTTTAATGTGAAATTCTTGAATAAACGAAACGAAATAATAACAGGGCTCTGTAATCCTCTATTTTATGCTACTAAAAGCCTATTTAAACTAGTGACTATTCAGGATTTATAATAAATTGGCAACCCTCAAGGCTGAGTTAGCAAAAGACTAACTTCATGTTGACTGTAAAGAACACACAGGATATTATTTTTAGTAGTCTGTCGTAAAATCATTCAGATATACTACATTTTCTTCCAGCTATATTATATATAGCAGGTGTTTTGTATTCGTGATATAATATAACAAATTATTTATGTTACATGAAAAATAACAGTGATCAATTCTTGCGTGAGATATATTATAAAAACTGTTATTTTATATGTGATTTGCGATATACTATCGTCGTAATTTAGTAATAATAATTAGTAATGAAATTGGCATTAATTTTCTTGAGTTGCCAGTTAAGGATTAACATTGCGTGAATTGCATACTTGTTTGACAAAAAATGGTTTTATATGATTTTGTACTCTAAAATTGTTTAAGTCATCGTGGTTTAGCGGTTTGACTGTTGGATTATTGATCCAATATGCGCAGGTTCGAAACCGGGCATTTACCGACGAACTTTTTGGATTTCGTATACATTTGACGGTGAAGAAAAACATCGTGTGGAAATTTGAACTTGAGAAATGTTCTTCTATTACTACTGTATGTGGGAAAACATAGAACTGTTGATGTCTTAGAGTTTGAATCGCCAACACGTCATGAGATGACGCGGTGATTACGCCCACACCTTCCTTCGGGAAGAGGCCTATGGCGCTGCAGCGGCTCTCTTACATGCTGATGATGATGACTGTTATTTTTACTCGATTTTATTCTACCACTTGCGGTGTTTTACTAATTGTAACGTGTTGATTAGAAAACGTTGGGTGAGACCGGCGTCCTGCTATACCCCGTGTTCAGCGGGGTCGCGCACCACCACAACGAGGTGTTCGTGAAGGCGTCCGGCGTGATGTACACGATGCTGTTCAACGTGCTGGGCGCGCCCGCGACCGCCGTGCCCGTGGGGACGCACCGGGGGCTGCCGGTCGCTATACAAGTTCGTTTTATTCTCCTTTTATTGTACCATGGATTCACTTTTACTGCTTAACTAATCACTAAACGAAAACTACTTTTTTGAAGTGAATTTTTTATGGCACGGTAGGGGAAACAATTTTGTTTGGCGTTAAACGTAAGGTAGGTATGTATTTGTAAGTATGTGTAAGTGCCCGTCTGAGTATAGTAGTATATAGTAGAGTAAAGAGTTGTTTTTTTTTATTATTGTGTAGTAACTCAATTCCTCCAACAAAAGAAATAGACCTTATCTAGATTGATAATATTATCAGAATTTAATTAGACTTATTACTAACTTACAATAATGAAATACAATAAAAATGAAATGATTATTTATGTTCATATATAGATATATTTTTATTAATACCTTATATGAATATAATTAATATTATAATATATGTCATATTAACAGTTAAGTAAGTATACTAAGGGACTCCGTATAGTATACATGAGTATTTCATGAGCATTCACATATATATAATTTAATACATATATGCCAAAGCAGTTTCACTTGCACCCTGGTCTTATATGATCTAATCAGACAAAAACTCTTATTGGTAAATACATTTTAATTTAAAGTAAACCGAATTGACGTTTATTTTATTTTATATTGTAATATTTGAAGGTAATCGCGGCGCCGTGTCAGGACAGGCTCTGTTTAGCGGTTGCGAGGCAGCTCGAGGCAGGGTTCGGAGGCTGGAAACCACCTCAATGAATCTATATACAAATAAGATGTTTTTATCTTTATACTTCACAAACCACATATATGGCGTGGTAAAAAAAATTAACTAATTTCAAAGTGATGTTAACCGCGTCACTCTAAGAATTCAAATCAATATATGACCGTGTAGGCATCTAAACTAGAACGTAACAATTCAAAATCAATAAAATCAAATTATTTTTAAAATAGTTAATTGAAGTGAAACTTCTTTATCGGCGTTGGAAAAAATTTACCGTCACATTTTTCCGTTACGCGCCATCTTTTTTATATTCATGTATATGATAAAAAAATCTTTTTGTAAAAAATATATATAATTTTATTTTATTTTTTAATATAATAAAAAAATTGTTTGCCATAAAAAAAGAAAGGGTTTTTTTTTAAAATGGAGAGAGAAAAAAGGAAAAAAAAGAAAAACTGGGAAATATTAGGATTATTTTACCCGTCGTTTATTGTCCACAGCCTCCGTTATTAAAGTGTTTATGGCATTTGTTAAAAAGTGATAAATTAATTGATAGCGTTATTTTTCTTGTTTATAATATTTATGATAATATGTCCCCGCTCTCTTTAGAAGGTGAAATAAAAAACATTACACCACCTATTATTGACTACTTACGCAATACCAATATGCTTCTAATGAGTAAAAAAAAAAAGTGTGTGTGTACTTATGTACACGCGTTAGAAGTTATACTTCTTTGGCGTAACAAGATAAAAATCTGTTCAAAAACTTTATCTTAAAAAAAAAAAAAAAAAACGACGAGCGTACCACCATGCGCGACTAATATCGAGGTTCAATTTCTATTTTGTTGGTAGCTTTTTTTTTCGAGACTTAATGAGCGGTTAAGCAGACAGCTTCATACTGTTAATTTTGTGTCACAAAAATTAAAATTTCACTCTCATCATTTTTTCATAACGCGCCTAAAGAAGTATAACTTCAAAAATAATGATTTTTGTATGTGTCTAAAATAACAGACTGTACCGCACGGAAACTGTAGCTACAGTGATATATTCATATCGCAGTTAAATTATTTTTGCCCACTGTTATAACAGTATATCGCACATGATAAATAGCAGATAGCGATATTTTATTGATTATTGTCACCGTTGCTATATTCACTTCTGTATATTAAATACGATTCAAGACTTTTCGCTAAAGTCATTGTAATTGACATCATAATGATTTTTCATTAATCTTTCATTCTTACCGCAATAGTCTTTTGGACCGTCAATAATTAATGTTCATTATTTACACCAGCGTATTTAAAATACTATTAAGATGTAATATATCAGTAACGTTTTTTTATACAAGCGCAATTATTTCAAATCTGTATCTATAATCTATACATAAAATAAGAATGTAAATCTGTCTATACATTTTAGATTTTTGTAAAAAAAAAAACATATTGCGAGTGTCTAACAATAGTCTGTCTAATAAGTAACTGCTAAAGTACTGCGTACTCATGAAAAAACGTCTTCACAGAAATCATAAAGTAACATTTAGTCTTGGTTTCATTACAATCGGTTAACTCTATCAAAAGTTATTGTAATTTTAATGACGCCGCGACTTCAGTACGAGAGAAAAGTAGATAAGTAAATGGACTTAATACATTCAGATGACTTTATTAATCACTGTTTTTTACATAAAGTTTCACGCGGACGAAGTCGCGGGCACAGCTAGTATGAAATACGAAAGTAATTATTTACCTGAACTCATTGTTATAACACTTCAAGTAAGAGAATAAGGTTCATCGTATAACCTCAATCAACAGATTGTCTCTTTCTCTCTTTTAGCCAGAACATATTGTTCCAAGACATATCTCCTTCACACTCGTGATGTAGCTATGACACAAAGGAATTCTGCGAATTATAATGTAATGTAGCAAATGTAAAATCATGCTATTGCGATAACTAGTAGGTGTTATGGATTCAAGTAGCTGGTGTGACTAATAATTTATGTTATCACTTAGACATAGTCAGTATTACAATATCATTACCTATTCGACAATGGCAGTAAGAATCTACTAGAAGATCGGTTGCCAAAAACAAAATAAAATAATAAATATTATTCGCCATTAAAGCAAAATTTATAATAGCACAAATGGTTATAAGAAATATACAAGCCATACCGAACAAAAAAAAAAATGTGTGTGTGTACTTATGTACACGCGTTAGAAGTTATACTTCTTTGGCGTAACAAGATAACAATCTGTTCAAAAATTTTATCTTTCGCCTTAATCTACGTTTGTAGAAAAAAATAAAAAAAAACGACGAGCGTACCAACATGCGCGACTAATATCGAGGTTCAATTTCTATTTGTTGGTAGCTTTTTTTTCGAGACTTAATGAGCGGTTAAGCAGACAGCTTCATACTGTTAATTTTGTGTCACACAAATTAAAATTTCACTCTCATCATTTTTTCATAACGCGCCTAAAGAAGTATAACTTCAAAAAATCACAATTTATTTAATATAACATTGTGTATAATATAACATTGTGTATAATATAACATTGTGTATAATATAACATTGTGTATAATATAACATTGTGTATAATATAACATTGTGTATAATACAACAATTTAATTATACACAATGTTATATTAAATAAAATCACAATTTATTTAATATAACATTGTGTATAATTAAATTGTTTTTAAAATATAATCCAAGTGAATTTACTCATAAATATGTGATAAGAAATTACTTTTCGATACAATTTATATTCCGGTATTTAATAGATGTAAGTCAATCAAAAAGGTTAATTCGGTTTATTGATTGTAGATGTCGTTGTAAACGATTGCTTATATTTTCTGTATAGTAAACATTTTTATATTTATACTATTTTTTTAAATGTGTATTTGGTGTATGTGCGGTAAGGATTTGTTTTATGTTTCAATATTGACTTGTTATGTAATATATGTTATAATAAGCTTTTACTTGTGACTGTAAATTTTAATTTAAAAATAAATAAAGTTATTAGTATGGTGTCGTGTCTTATTTAGTTCTTTTTCTCCAATTGTTTATAGTGGTACAGACACATTTTATAAACGATATTCCATAAAATTCTAAGGTCCAGTTTCTGAAGTCTTAATAAAAAAGGTTCACAGGCAAATGTGTGGGGCCACCACTAAATTTTATAGATCCATTTATAATTGTAGACCTTCGGAAAATGTGGACGTTACTGGAAACACGTTAAAGGAATTTTCGTGTTTTTATATGCGAAGTCAATAGTAGATAAAATTATGAAAGCAACTTTAGAAAAAAAAACGAGGCAGTCATAAGAACTACCCATAGGGACTACCTACAGAAGTGAACACTCAAAACAATAGAATAACTGTTCTCCATTTAATTTGTAAATCATAGTGTGAATTATTTCAATTGCATAATTCATAAATTGAAATTTTCAACATTAGTTTTGTTTTCACATCGAATACTCCGAGTAATAATTATGTACAGTTTATTAAAGTGAAACTTTTATTACATCGTCTCAAACTTTTTCGTCTGTGTGTTGCATGTCGCGTGATGGTCGGCCGCGGAGTAGGGATAAAGTGAAAGGCGCTCGTCAGAGCAGCCGGGGCCAATATGGCGGCGCCTATAATTCGCAGCAGCTGACCGTGTAGTGTATAGACTATTATTAGTTAAATGTCTATAGTGTGAAAAAAGTTTCACTTTTACCGTGGTTTCATAAAACCACATAATCCTTTTTTTTAATTAATCAAACGTATGATGGGCTGCGCAAGCGCAATACAAAATATCAATATTACATTTACATAGGACGTTATACTACGCGTTGCTAATCTGCCGCAAGCGCAACACGTCACGAGCATGTCGAGGTCAGCGGTTACGCGAATGCACAAGATTTACGCTTGCCAAAAATCGCTCAACGCTACGACAGGAGTTTTCACTTCAGAAATATTTCAATTATAAAAAATACTAGCTGTCAGATGATTAAGTTATTGTTGCACTATAATTAATTACATAATATATTCGTTCTTATTTTACACAGTTATGTGGAAGAATTGAATAGGATCCACAACTTGCACCATTATTTGTACAAAGGTTAGTTGTTAAATATCCAGAAATATAATTTACTATTCTAATTATGGTGATTAATTTTGTCTACTTGGCAAGTTCTATATTAAACATATTTTTAACGACAATTGTATTGTTAGCACTCTCCGTACTACTATTGACTACATCAGGGGTGTTACTAATGACCTGACACGCCATTGGTCGAAAGTTATCGGCCGATCGTAGCTTGACTGAATGCTATAAAAGGCAAGTGTGTCGAGTCATTGTGGAGTTTAACCTTCGATGAAGTTTCAGCCGCCATCAAGCGTCTCAAGCTTAGGAAGTCCCCAGGTCCCGATGGGATCAGGAACGAGGTGTTGAGGCTCCTTCCTGACCACATCATAGCACTATTGGTCTGCATCTTCAATGTGGCCATGTCCCAGGGCTACTTTCCAGCCGTCTGGAAAAAAGCCGTAGTGATAGGTATTCACAAGCCCGGCAAAAAAGCTACGCTTCCTGCTAGCTATCGCCCTATCAGTTTATTAGATACGTTAAGTAAACTTTACGAGCGGCTCCTTCTGAACCGTCTCCAGGCTTCGTTTACAGATTTAAAATTAATACCGCCCGAACAGTTCGGTTTTCGCGCCGAACATTCATGTACAAATCAAGTACACCGCCTCACGGAGTACATTCTTTCTAATTTTAATGCCGATCCGAATCACGACCCGAACCCGAAAAAGAAAAACCCGAAACGCACAATAGCAGTCTTCTTTGACGTCGCCAAGGCCTTCGATAAGGTCTTGCACGAAGGGCTCGTACACAAATTATGTCAGTCTCGTATACCCGATAGGTTAGTTCATATAATTCGCGATTTTGTCACTGATAGGACTTTCCGTTATATAGTAGACGACGAACTGTCATCACATCCGATACGCTCAGGCGTGCCACAAGGCTCCATACTCGCGCCCTCCCTTTTCAATCTGTTCATCAGTGACCTACCTCGGCTCCCGGGAGTAGAGGTAGGTTGTTATGCTGATGACACAGTCATCTACGCTTCTAGCTGGTGGCTGGATAAACTTAGGAATCTCATCGAAGAAACCGTTAGCACACTCGGTGATTGGTTTCTTCGATGGAGAATAGAGATAAATCCCGATAAGAGTGCCGCGATACTCTTCGATCCCAAACAACGCGTTAACAAATTACAGCCCGTCACAGGCTATATGACACCGACATACCTTGGACCGACGAGGTCAAGTATCTCGGTGTTACATTAGATAAACACTTAAATTTCGAGTCACACATAGATAGAGTGCGAAACAAAGCCGCTATGGTCTTGGGTCGCCTCCACCCGTTGCTTTGTCATAAGAGTAAGATGTCCCTCAGACACAAGCTCACCTTGTATAAAACATGTATCCGTCCGGTCATGACATATAGTTGTCCTGTTTTTGCACATGCACCGAAACCTACTCTATATAAATTACAAATTCTCCAAAACCGCGTTTTGCGTAAAGTGACCGGTGCCCCATGGAACGTCCGGAGAGTCGATCTCTATAGGGACCTGGAGATACCTTCTATCTGGGCGTACATAAAATCACTTGCTAGTAATTATTTCGAAAAAGCCGTGAATCATCCCAGTCCGTTAGTGGTATCCGCCGCGACATACGAAACCGTACCCAACGCCGCGCGTTATAAAAGACGTCCGCGACATATTTTTACCGATCCTCCCGATGAAATAACGGCAGCGAACGATCAGTACCAGCCTGTCTCTCCAAACAGAGCGTGTTCACGCCCACGCCCGCGTAACCTCGGATCACGCCGCCGTGGTCCGAGTGTAAACTTCGCTCCCGCACACCAGACTAGGCCCCCCCTCGGCAGCAGCTCAAGCCTAGGTCCGTTTCCTCGGCGTGGAGACCTTGAGTGCGCTGCTCGCGCGATACAGTGACACAAATTTACATCACTGCAACAACACTACCCATATCACCTCCACACACGTGCACGCATACACGCTTACACAAAAAAGTGGAAGGGTTTACTTTTTTTTCCCTTTTCGAACTGAAATAGTTCAGAAATTTTCCGATACAAAATACACATAAGAGTTGTTGAGATATGTATGCTTGGTACACATATATGTTTCAACAACTCATATATGTATGAATAGTGTAGCTTAACTTAGGTTAGCTCAGTTAGGTCGCGTATTGCATCGAACAGGCAACAGCCAAGCCGAGGTGTGCCGTGCACCCTTGAGCTGGTTGCCCAAACAAAAATCAGCTGAGTGCCTTAAGCGCTCGCCTTAGTAGTCCGGTGAAGCTGTTAAGACCTTGCTAGGTCAATAGCGTAGTCAGTTCGAAAAAAAAAAAAATTATTGTGGAGTAGTCCGGTGAAGCTGTAAAGTCCTGTTCATATCAACAATGTAGTCAGTTCGGGGGAAAAAAATTGGGGACATTCTTGCTCGGTCGTCTCTCTGGAAGGTTGTATTGCATGATTTCTTTCCAATTTACATTGTTGTTTCTATTACTCTGGGTTTTTATGATTTATTGTGTTACTTGAGTTCTTTAATTGTTGATGTGAGTTTTCGTGTAGATTTGTATTTGTGTTATTTTTTATATAAATCCATTTCTGGTATGTAATATCGGAAGTGGGATTTATTTTTGATTCGATTTACTTTTGGTATCTTATAGTATATTCTACTTAAAATCTAGTGATTATGGACATTCTCATTATATTATACAGAATGTTTTTGGTATTATTTACCTATCTATACTATAAATTATCTAATGTTAAAAGATCCAAACTGCCGGTTTGGTGTTGACTGTGAATCCCAATAAGAATTGTTATATTCTTTGAAATGAATTTAAACTATTTCAATCAAACAATTAACACTTCGTTGCCAGAGATATTCACGTAAGTTTTGAAATAGTTTTTTCAAATTAGACGTGAATTTTATCCACATACAGTAATTGTTAGTATATTCATATATTCTACATATATTCTAGTTAAAACACTTTTAAAAATTATTGGTTCTTTGTTGATTTATGGTTTCTAATATTAAAACACTTTTAAAAATTATTGGTTCTTTGTTGATTTATAGTTTCTAATAATGTTTTTGAAATATTGTAAAACTTATTTTCGCATATAGTTTTCTTGTGTTTATAAAAAGTAAATAAAGTCAGTTTGAACAGCACCATCTTGTTGTTTACTTCAACTTCTGCGAATATGAAACATTTGGCTTATAAAATTATTCTGAAAATGAATACTCGAAGACACAATATTTTCATAAAATATAAGATAGAGCACCTTACTGTTACAATAAAGTAAATTTTCAAAAAAAAGTATTAACCGACTTCAATATCAATCAAAAACCCATAAGGCACTGAAAAGCGGAAAATAAATAGTTTATCAAATTAACCAAATTAAATAAAACATATGAATATGTGTGCTACCTAGAGATGTATTGGAAGTCGGTGCCAACCGAAATTTCAAATTTGTTCCAGAGACGCGAGAGTGGACTTAAACTTTGTACCTATGTAGATGATATGATTTTCGGTTCGCACCGACTTCCAATACATCTCTAGGTAGCACACATATTCATATGTTTTATTTAATTTGGTTAATTTGATAAACTATTTATTTTCCGCTTTTCAGTGCCTTATGGGTTTTTGATTGATATTGAAGTCGGTTAATACTTTTTTTTGAAAATTTACTTTATTTTTCCATTTTTAGTGTACATAAATATATTTTACTAGCAGTGCCCGCGAATTCCGTTCCGCCTTAAGTATATTAAAATATGCGCATTTTTGCGGTATGGTATATATCGGTATGGTATGCGATATGGTTTCAATTGGTTGTACAATAAGTAACGTTTGGTATGAACGCAACCTTATCAATAATCCGCGATAGTTTCTACCACCAACTCGGCTACCATCGCTTCACACATAATACACCTTAAGTAACGTAATTACAATACTTGCGTCATGTTGCAACACAGCAACGAACATAAGCACAATAGGCTCCTAAGAATTGAAGAGTTTTTTTTATAATATTGGTGGCAAACGAACATACGGGTCACCTGATGGTAAGTGATCACGGCCGCCCATGGACACCTGCGACACGAGAGGAAACACAGATGCGTTGCCGGCCCTTAAGAAAGGAGTAGGCTCGTTTCATGAAAGTTTTCTTACTTTGTCTCGGATCCCATGATCAGAACCTAACCAAATTCTCATCAAACTACCCTTGAAGTACATTCTTTCCAATAAAAAATGAATTATCGAAATCGGTTAGCGTGATATTGAGTTATTCGTCTATTTGTCGTTTACATAATTAATGCAAATTTAAAACTTATACGGTTTTGCACTGGATGCCGTTGTCGGAACTAGACCAAATTAAAATGGGACCACACGGGAAGCACCAGCTTTCAAATAAAAAAAGAATCATCAAAATCGGTTCACCCAGTCCAAAGTTATGAGGTAACAAACATAAAAAAAAAAAAAAAAAAAAAAAAAAAAAACATACAGTCGAATTGATAACCTCCTCCTTTTTTTTAAGTCGGTTAAAAATAAAGAAATGTTGTGTATAATAGTTACTTATAGGAGTTTTTTTTAAATCTTTATTTTTGGCAACCATCTTTTAGATTATTACTGCCATTGTCAAGTATTTAATAGTATTACAAGTTCTTCTTCTATTCCATTTTCGGCAACCAGTCTTCTAGAAGACTATTGCTGCATTGTCAAGTGAGTATCGATATTACAAGTTTCTTGATATAATTTCAATGAATGCTATTGTCGAGTAGTTAATAGTATTTCAAGTTCTTCCATTTCATTTTGGCAACCAGTCTTCTAGTAGACCATTACTGCCATTGTCAAGTGAGTATCGATATTACAAGTTTCTTGATATAATTTCAATGACCTAACAAGATGGTGGCCCTGTTGTTAGAACTTTCCATGGAATTTTTGTGGCATCTCAGAATTCATGGTCCGTGGTATTATTTTCCATTCACTTCACTTATGCACAATAAACAAACTATATTACCTAAAACACCACCAATTTTACACAATATAGAGTCAAGTAACACAAGATTATGAATAAAAAATAAAATCCACTACATGACAGACCAAGATCCCGCCAAAAACTCAATTATAGGAGTTATTTAGCAGTTACTCAACTATTTACTATATAACTGCGTGCTGAAATTTTTAAATAAGACTAAACTAAGGTGTTGTTAACCATATCTTAATTTACATAATCACGTTACCCATATTATTTCAAAATATTAGAGTAGTAGGGTATGAGCTTTGGTGGAATTTCTAGAAACATCACCCCATTAGTTCATTACACACATTTATAATCAGACGATTAAAAAAGTACATAAACTTGCATGCACATAAAATATCACACAAATACAACTAATATTCAACCAACTATATCATTCACAAAAATAATATTGTGACGATGACAAATATATTAAACTAGCTGACCCGTGCAACTTCGTCTGCACCAAATCGGTTATTACCTATGGCTATTAAAAAATAAGGGTTGATCGTAGAAGGGTGAAAATTGAGGATTGTATGTATTTTTATATGTTGTATCATAAAAAAATAGAAATTAAAAATTTTGTGTAAAAAATAAAAAAAAAATTTAGGGGTGGACTACCCCTAACATTTAGGGGGATGAAAAATAGATGTTGGCTGATTCTCATAGATACCGGATAAGCACAAAAAATTTCATCAAAATCGGTCAAGCCGTTTCGGAGGAGTATAGCAACGAAAACTGTGACACGACAATTTTATATATTAAGATGAAGAGTAATGAAGCAAGTTCTAACACGAAAAAAAATGCAACATAAAATGTTACGAAAATTTAAAAATATATATTAATAAATGTGAAATAAACATATCTCAACTTGCAAGTTGATATTTACAAGATAATTCCGATCAGAAAATTTTATTAGCTATGAGCATGATACGTATTTAAGGCGTTCTAATCTATACATAGTCGATTAATTCATTTTAGTATACATAGTTGATTAATTCATTTTAGTTATACATAGTCGACTAATTCATTTTAGTATACATAGTTGATTAATTCATTTTAGTTATACATAGTCGACTAATTCATTTGAGTATACATAGTTGATTAATTCATTTTAGTATGTTAAAAGAATTCAGATATCGATTATATCATTTGTTATCACCCACTTCTGGTGCCGCTACGATTACATTCAAGATGTAAGACTACAACGCGACGCCACTAGCGCCACCATATTAAAGATACATAATAATGAATTAATATTATTTTATAGATATGTCATAGTGGGAGCATTCAGCAGTCGAAATTAACACATAAATAGTAACGCATACCTTATTACAGAATCTTACGAAGATTCGAATTATCACAGGTGTTTGTTAACAGCGCCATCTATTATTTTCTATGTTAATCAATACTGGCAAGGTATTGTTAATGCTCTTCTTTAATTATTGTTAATGTGGTTTATTCTAAATTATTGAGTAATTTAGGTTAGTTTAAACTGTTCATAACTTCTAGGAATTCCACATGTTTATTCACATAAGCACTGATAGAAGTCACTAAATAAACCGGTGTCACCCCACACTCGACGCGTGACACCATCTTAAGAAATAGTGGCGTCGTGCGATAACATTTCTAACTTGATTTGATTCTTGATTTAAAGTAGACCTAAATTAGTGTCACGATAATTAAATTCGGACTTGTGAAATTGTAATAGAATTATTCTAGATTTAAGTAACATTTGGAACCTTTTGTTATTTATTAAAACCGGAAATACATTCTATATGCAGTCGAGATAGAATAGTAAAGTTGCTATTTAAAATGAATAACAATGTAATTAAAACCAATTGGCATTGTACAATGTTATTAGTATTACTTTATGATTACTAAAATTATTGGTGGAACTAAAATGGTTTTAAAGCAAATAAGGATCTGTAAAATACTTGTTTACAACTGTGAATTATTTAAGACAACGTAATTAATTCAATGTATGATGTTAAAATCGTTATTTATATATAATTAGAATATTAGCGAATATAAAGTGTAACTATAATATAAAGTGTAACTATGTACAAAATCGTAGATTAAGTACTTCGTTAAACTACGACTTCCTTCACTTGGTTTATCGGCAGGTGAAGGAAGGCGATCCCTCCCTTTATAAGTGCTTGTACGAGGTTGTGCAAGATTCATTATTCTTTTTGAGATCGTGAGATCTATCGTTATTGTCGCTAAGTGATAATTATTGTCTCTGAGAGCGTTGTCTCTGAGATTATTGTAAAAGCATTATTAAAAAGAACAAGAATCGAAGAAGTCTTCTTTTTTTATTTGATAGTGTCAGTCGTGTTGTGAAAATATATACATACAAATGGAGGACAATGCTATCCGTGTGCTCTGCTCTCTCTATAGGCTCTACCTATCTACTCTGACAGATATAATAAAACATAAATAAGAATTGACATTTATTATTATTACTTAAACAACATTAGTTTGATCGTTATTATTTTTGTGTTCCTTCAATTATTTTGCAGCGGTATGAATAAATAGTATTTCATAGTTCGGCCTATAAAAGGCAAGATGTCGCTAATCTACATATCGAAACACTAATAACACATTAGATATACATAAATAAGAATAATTATATAAAATTGTTGTATAACTTAAATAACATTAATTTGTTCATTATTTTTGTGTTACTTAAATTATTTTGCGGAATTATGTGTCAATAGTAATTGCTTTGACTTACATAGATCGCCCTATAAAAGCCAAGATGTCGGTGATATCTACGCATTTTTATGTACAAAATATCGCATTTTTATGTACAAAATATCGTAAGGCGAAGCTCTGCCCAAATAAATAGTGACGGTTTATTGGCATCCTGATCGTATCAAGTCTAACGTATTTTGTAAGACATTATATATACCAGGGGAAAGTTTAAACGCTCTCAGTATTCTAGGATATGATACTTCATTCACATTTAACATATAAAATAATAATATCAAAACAAATACTAATAAACAACCAAGAAAACCTAAGTTAAAGTTTATTCTAAGACTTTCAAAAGTATAAACACAAGGTGCAATGACCGGTGTCGAAAGCTAAAATGGGCGACCCTGAGTTAATAACGTTCGATAATAAAACGGACAATAAACCCTTTTGTTTTGTTCCTGACGTTCCCACGTTCCGTATTGTGCAAAATCGCCTGTACAAGAGCGATAAAAAAGGAAGGGAGAATGGATATCTATCCGGTGTGAATGTGTAGTTTTCGTGATCATCCAACACACAGAGAATAGGAAGAGACTGGTGAGCAAAATGGCCTGTGCAGTAGTAATAAAGGATAGGGGGAAGAATTTTTATCTGGTGTGGATGTGATAATTTTCATAAACATTCAATTTACAGAGTGTTGGAAGAAGCTGACGTTTTGATCTTTTATGTGATTTTTTTTTGTGAGCGACATGACAAGCTGGTGAATTTTATTATAAATTTGGTGACTTCGCATATATCTCGAGATAATTTAGTCGATATTATACTAAGACTTTGTTTATACTTATGAGACATAACCTTCAAAAATGTGATCTTAGACTACACGATGGCTGATCAAGTGGATTCAATGTCGGACGCCGATTTGCGGACAAAATTGGCGGAGCATGGGTTCCCTGTATTGCCAATAATAGCATCCACGAGAAACTTACTTGTGAAAAAGTTAAAATTAGTGCTGGATAACAAGACCAAATCGAAAACAAGTGTTGACAACAAAGTCGATGGCAGGAGGAGTCTCGCTCAGTATTCAAGCGGTGAGGAATTTATTTTAAACCTTGTGAATATGTATATAAATGTGAATGTGTAACTTATGGTGAATAAATAGTGTAGTAATATCATAGTGATCAGTAAATTATTACGATAATCAATGTTGTAACTGTTAGTGACCATTCTTAAATATACACAAAGATATTTTTATGCTTAGCCAATATTGAATATTGGTGTTATTATGTATCAACATACTTTTTATTTGGCACTGGGTGCAAATCTTCCAGAAGCGGTTTGCATATTAACAAATTGGTACGTCCAGCATACCTAGTCCCAAACATAGGTACCTATTATAGTAGTAATCATAGAAAAAAGGTGTAAAAATAACCGCGACATTAAGAAAACGAAAATCGTACGTACTAAATAGTAATCATTTACTATGAGTCCATATATTTATTTTTACTTACTGCTTAGGGACTAATAGAGGCTTGTACATTCGTATTTGTATTTTTAAAAAACAAACACGGAAAATGTAGTTTTTATTACAAATTACTACATTTGTATAAATTACCATGTTGTATTTCGGAATTATAGTTGCTTATTTACTGGCAACTCTACAATTATTATTTATATTGGGGAATGCTAATGTTTAAAATTTGGGCGATGTCAAATATAGCAAACACATTTTTGAATTTCCAGCTGCTAAGATATCCGTGACATAATGGAAAGTGTAAAATAAAATCATATAATAATCGGCAGGCACATAAAAACATGAGATAAACTTTACAAGTAATAATGAATTGTATGATATACGAAAGAAAATTATGACCACAGAGTACCTTATATAAATAGAGGTCGCACTCGTTCTTTCCAATCAGCGCTTCTATAATATTGTCTTCGAACTAATATATGTTGTTTATAGATGTACATTTATAGATTGATAGATCATTTTTATTTGTAATTAATATATTCATTGATAGGCAAATCAAAATCCAAGTGTATGCAGGAGTCAATGGTTATAAGTAGATCCGGAGGTAGATAAATTGGTATGTGGGAGGCAAGAAAATTTAACGGAGCACTTTCACTTAACAGACATATAAACGAAGTGAAGGAAAACAAATATTTGAAAGTTGTCACAAATGTCTATTTTTTTCAAACTATGCTACTACGCTAATACGCTTTTGGTCCTTAACAGCTTCACCGGACTACTCAAAATAAATTGTTGTCCATCATCTTTTGTTATCAAACTTGTCAACAAAATAACATTACAGTGGCAACTATATAGCGTATTTATAACCAAAAATACACGAGCCCTTTGTAGTCCGGTGAAGCTGTTAAGACCTTGCTTGGTAAATAGCGTAGTCAGCTCGAAGAGAAAAAGAAAACACGAGCCTTTTCTATACAAATCCGAATATGAGAAGTAAAAATAGCGTGGTTATGACTATGACAAATATGTTATATATATGAAAATAAAGTAATAGAAACACGAAATAAAATTACAATATAAAATTTTACGAATGTTAAAAACACATCATATTTCAATAATTGTGAAATAAACATATCTCAGCTTGAAAGTTGGTATTTAGAATATAACTAATTAATATTGTTTTGTTATTTATAAGCATGATACGTATTTAAGGCGTTATAGTTCATACATTGTTGATTCAAAAGATATTCGTTATAAATTAGTAATAATTGGGATACAAAATGAAAAATGATTATATAAAACATGTATTATAAAACTTAAAAATTTTATACAATTTTCGAATAAGAGTTTCGAGAAAATTGGAATTAATTTGTGGCAACATTAAATAACGACGATCTTTTACGCGGTGTGAGCGACATGACGCGCCGGTGAATTTTATTATAAATTTGACGTAATTCCCTCGCGCATATCTCGAAATAAGGTAAAACTTAACCTGTCGTCGATTTGAAAACTGTGCTTTTGTTTATGCTTGTGAGAGATAACCTTCAAAATTGTGATTTTAGACTTCACGATGGCTGATCAAGTGGATTCAATGTCGGACGCCGAGTTGCGGACAAAATTGGCGGAGCATGGGTTCCCTGTAATGCCAATAACAGCGTCCACGAGAAACTTACTTGTGAAAAAGTTAAAATTAGTGCTAGATAACAAGACCAAATCGAGAACAAGTGTTGACAACAAAGTTGATGGCAGGAGGAGTCTCGCTCAGTATTCAAGCGGTGAGGAATCTGATTTAGACCATGTCAAGAACGCGAAAGAGAAACGTGGCCGCCGGACGACCACCGGTGGGGCTATGTTGCCGCCTTCGGTTAGTAAAACTCGTAGACCTCCGTCTAAAAAGGGCTCACCGGCGAAGCGAGATTCAGATAAAGGTTCTGAGTCGGAGGATGAGAAATCTCCAATACGCACTCATGAAGAAGTAGAGACGGTAACAACACGTCGCGTCACGCACACTTATGGCACCAATGAGATGGATGAGTATGAAACAGGTTCAGATAGTGATGTTGATGCAGATAAGAAAACTGCATCACCTTTTCGCAGTAATTCGAGGTCTAGCGATTATATATCGAGCACTTTACCAACAGTAGATGCTGGAGCAAGTCCACCAAAGTCATCAATATTCTCTCGTCCATCTATATCACCTACTAATTACTCCTCAACATATTCTTCTAACATGTCATCGGCTGATCAGCTTAATTCTATACGCTCCAGGTTAGGACTGACATCTTCATTAGCAGATCGTCCGTCTCTCAGCAACTACACTTCTAATTACACAAGTAACACTTACCAACCTTCTACGTCAACTGTGGATGAAGTTGAATCTCCATATTTAAGCACTTTTACTAGACGCTTGTCCTCTTTGAAACCAGAACCACCAAAACCGTCTTATCTAGACAAAGATACAAACAATGGCAGCACTTTAATCCCTCGAAGATCTTACATTACAGGAGTACCCAGAACTGATGTCCTTGACTACAAAAGGGTAAATGAAAAGAAATTTTTAAAGAACAATTTAGTATCACTTGCTCTGGTGGTGTTGGTTGCACTTTTTTTTTTTTGCTTATTCTTTATGTATATGGTAAAAAAGAATGACATAACGTCTATTGTGGATGACCAAAACAGTGTGATACCTATTTGCCAACTAAACATACCTGGCAATAGGCCAGGTATCAATTGTGTTCCAAGGGAACAAGTGAGTTATGCAAAGAATCTTCTGAAAGTCATTCATCCTGAACTAATGTTGAAGGTGGCATCTTATAAATGTGATCAGCCAGGTAGCTTGCCGTATTTAACTGAGCGGGAGATACTAGACTTGGCAACTGCAAAAGCTGAAACTACAGACATCAGCCAGTGTCGGACAGACCTCAACAACTTACAAGTATTGCTGATAAATAATCCTAGATGGGGACTTCATGTTGTTCAATTAAAGAATTTGTATACAAAAGATGCAGAATTTACTCCGATTACATCAACTGATATGATTGTTCAGCATAGAGCTAAAGCATCTGTTGCTATTACCTTAGCTGATCCATCTACTCCACTCTCATGCTTGTTCATCAACACATTATACTCTGCTGGAACATCAATAATAGTTGTTGCACTACTAACATTACTCGCCTTCGGTGTACAAAGATTTTATAAATATTACATCAGCTACAAAAAGAGAAAGAGTGAAGAAGTATACTCAATGGTGGAACAGATTATCGATATCATCTCTCAAGAAACGGAAGATAATGGAGAACCCTACATATCCGTGGACCATGTCAGAGATACCCTCATATCACTGCAGAATAGAGAAAAAATGGCACCGGTTTGGGACGCAGCAGTGAAGTTTATACAGAGAAATGAAAGCAGGGTAAGGATGGAGGTGCAGTCAGTAGATGGGGAAGATTGCAGGGTCTGGAGATGGATTTCTGCAAGCAGCCCGAAACGTAGCGCCGTGTGGCAGGGCCAAGCATTTGAGACGCAAGAAGGATCTGTGAACAACCCAGCCGTGTCCCCGACTCCGTGCTTGAAGATACGACACATGTTTGACAAGAATGACTCGAATCCGAATTTGAGAAGCGTTATTCAGGATGTTATTTTGGAGAAATGTGGTGATAGGTGCAACATACTGCATATTGAAATCGACAGGAGCTCTTGCTGTGTGTACGTGAAGTGCGCTTCGCCAGCGGATGCTGGGATGGTGTACCGCAGCGTGCACGGCTGGTGGTACGAGGGGCATCTGATCACAGTGAAATATCTTCGTCTAGAGAGATACATGCAACGTTTTCCAAACTCCCCATCAACAGGTCCATATTTAAAAACGTCAAGCGCTCGACGTACATGGGATGAGCAGCAAGCTTACTAATCAGGTGCTATGTGCACTGTAACCACAGATTTCCTAAGGCGTTACTGCCTATATAAATCGTATACTATCCTAATACAGCGTTTAACTTAATTCTGTTCTCATATTTTATTTTCTTTTAATGTTAAAAAAAAACTATTTTCCCTTTTCATTTCATACTAAAATAACACTGTTGCATAATATATAAATTTTAATTTTATTATTTCGATGGGATTTAGGAAGAATTTACTTCTACTATGATGTATGTTATCTATTGAGGTATGTTACGATAGGATGTAATATGTGTCACTAACGAGTGCCGCTTCAGTTCATGCATTAATATGTATTAAGATGTTTCTGTTAAATTATCATATATATATTTATGAAATCATTTCAATTTCAAATTTTGCGATTTTCAAACGAAAAGGCAGACAGAAGTATGTTGGAAAGCGGTTTTATCTGAGATATTATTCAGTAAATATTTATGTTATCTCTATTTGAAGAACAATGTCTTGCCCCGTTTCTTTATTGTATTTTGTACCTGTTGTTTTTTTCTTATAGAACATGAGCAGTATATTAATTAGTGTGACCACATACTTAGAAATATTTCTGTATGATTTTTAAATTAATTTATGATAATATATGAGCGTAACTATGGATATGTGTTTTAAAATTTGGCTCAATAAAGTAAACTCTTATACTTTTTTAGTAAAAATACAGATGGTTAAAGATTTTAAAATATTTTATAAGTATACAATACAAATAATGACACGTTAATAAATAAATTTGTCAATTAACATATAATTGAAATAAGAATACATTACAAGAAATATAATTGATCTGATTCGTTAAGGTGCTGGTCAAGAAATGCCTTTTATGGAAAATGTTTCTAGAAGTTTACTAATTCCTGCTCACTTTGACGATGTAAATACATCACATTCAAAATGTATATTATTAAGGTAGAACATAAACTGTTCAGTGTTATGTTACTGATTTTAAATGTTTTGGAACAAATTATTTAAACAGTGTTAGTGTGTAATGATTAGTTAAGTTTTTTATAAGTTCAAACGTTGAATTGAATAATTATTTCTTCACGAGATTGCGATCGCTTCGCGTCTCCACTATACCAAGTGTTTTCTAATAAGTTTGACATTATTGATTAATTTAAGCATTTTTACTAACGACCGTTCGTAATATTTAGACTTATTTTTATTGATTTTCATTTAAAATAAATTTGATATATTAATAGAAATGTTTTATTACAATTAACACTAAAAATTAATAATACACACACAATTAAAAAACATTTATTGGTCCCTGTGAATACAAACAATTCATATAAAACAATTAATAATTTAACAATTCTGTCAAGGCCTGATAGCAGCGCCATTTGTCGGGCAAGTAGAACGGCTCAAAGACGTGAGGGAAGGGCGCGTCCCACCCCGCTACGCGAGACGTGGGGGCCTCGAGGTGCAGGAAACATTCCTCCTGCACAGAACGACGGCAGTTACTCTATACATGTACAATTATTCTGCAATTATGTCCACTTTGCAAAGATATTTTTAAAATCGAATATATCCTTAAAACAGGGCAAATTTATAAAACAAGATTATATTTTTTAAATGCAATAATCATCGACTTTTTTAACAGTCACGCCAAGACTTAGACAAATCGTACTTTACTCTCCTCATCTCTTTTATTTTAGTTTTGGCGGTATCTTTTACATTATTACTGCCATTACCCTGATTATGATTGATGACGTTGGGGGGTCTGGATGGTGATTATGTCAGCAATATTTATTTACTGAATAAGAATAGATTTGAATATACTGATATAAGTGTTTATGTAATTTTTAGGGAGGGAGGGGGGGGGATAAGAACATTGCTTACTTTTGCTGGCCAGAAGTTACGAAAATTCTGCTTACGTAATACTTGAATGGCCATTAAAATATAGAATATGAAATCTCTTTATCACTCTTTAATGAATCTTGAAACTATTATGGATATCATATATGAAGAGACCAGAGATAAACTATATTTATAATTTCTAAATAATTTTGAATATAAATTCTGGTTGACTACCGACTTTAAAATCTGAGACAAAGTTTATCCGATTGATTGCTTTTGATTGTAGACATTTTGGCTTTATATACAGTGTAAACATAATGATAAATTCCCTAAAATTTTACTCTTAAAAACGACAACTCTCAATAACGCCATAAAGTGCGGAGTCCCTAAGTTTTGCTATATATATCATTACATAGTATAAAACAAAGTCCCCTACCGCGTCTGTCTGTCTGTCTGTTCGCGATAAACTCAAAAACTACTGAACGGATCTTCATGCGGTTTTCACTAGTGGATAAAGTGATTCATAAGGAACGTTCTGGTATATAATTTAATAATAATCATAATCAGGGCGGGACAGCGTCTGTCGGGCCCGCTAGTATATATATAATATATACATATACCAGCGGGCCCAACAGAAGTTGTCCCGCCATGATTATAAAAAAAAATCACAAATTACATACCAAAACCTTCCTTTAGAATCACTTTATCGACTGGTGAAAACCGCATGACAATCCGTTCAGTAGTTTTTGAGTTTATCACGAACAGACTGAACTGGTAGGGGACTTTGTTTTATATTATAGGTTACGTTTAGCTTAGTTCTATGTGTAATTTTTAAAGGTAGTAAAGGTTACATTTTTGTAGATGGTAGAGGCACGCTGAAGCTATTACTGGTTTCAGCATGAATGTGTCGGCTTACACACACAGAAACACCGACGTGAAGTAACAGTGTTTGCATTGTTGCGTTTCGTGCGGTCAGTGAGAGCGCCGGAGGCCCCTAAACTAAAATATAAATATACTTTTAGCCTAAATGACAATTTAATATGCATAAACACTAAGCGCCTTTTAAACATCCGGTCAATAGTACACGCACAGAGTCATTAGTACGTTTAACCGGTCAATAGTATGATTTTATTAATCATACCAACATATATAATTGTGAGAAACAATATTTAATTGAAATAATTAATTTAATATGTTAAATTAAAATCATTCATTGCATTTAATTTTTCATTGTATATGTATGTATGTCCTATGTATATCGAATAGAAGCCTGTGCAACTGGCTACGTGTACAAAAATAGGGACAAAATATATTCTCAGGACATAAAAAATACTCAAATACCTGTATCGTGGCCGCCAGTTCAGCCCCGAAACCTGACGTCAGCGGTGCCTCGTGAGAGATTAGGCAACGACCTGTCTTCTTCACAGACTGTAAAATTGAACAATAACATCAATTATTTGCCTTAAATATAATAGGACTGGAAAAATAAACATCTACAATTTAAAACCATTTCACTTGTTTCTTTGGGCATAGGGAAAATAATAGGTTACTTTTTCAAGGAAGTAATTTAAAATATGTCGCGCACGAGTGCAGTAAATAATATAAAATAGGAAGAAGTGAAGTAAATAATAGGAAAAAAAATCAGTCTCGATACTGTGCGTTTCATTGTGAGGCAACTTCGGCTATTTAAATTAAAAATATTCCAAACATCTAGAAGATTCTAACAAGAGGCTACTATTTTAGTATGAACAGAACGTTGGATATTGAAAATTTGTGGGAAGTCAAACCTTAAAGACATGTATCCTATGGCCTTAAAAATAATAGCAAAACTTTATGGAGAGTTTTAATAAGGGTGGCATTTTGGTCGAATAAAACACTGCAAATTACTAAATAGTGCAAAGTTGGGCCTAAAAGACGTGTTTCCAGTGGCTTAATAATAGTTTTTAAAAAATCCTTAGATAATACTAACAAGGATGGCACTTTGTTGGACTAAAACACTGCAGATTTGTAAATAGTGCAAAGGACTTAAAGGACGAGTATCCCGTGACAATAATTATAATAATTATAAAAAAAAAACAATACTAACATTACAAACGGTTTCTTCATCCCAGGGCAGGATGGATTGCAGATCTATGACGTCACAGTTGACGCCGAGTTTATCTTTTGCCATCTGAGCTACTTCGAGCAACACGTGTATTTGAGTGCCCCACCCTACTAGTGTTGCAGCATCACCTATTAAGCAAATTTAATTGGTCACCCACAAAGCACTTCCATGATCTAACAATAAAATTCAGGGTATCACGTAGTGACGCGATAGAAGTGAAACTTTTGTTTTACGTTTAAAAAAACACAACAGAAAGCGGACGTGACTCGGTGTTCCCAGGAGGTCACCCATCCAAGTACTGACCGCGGCCGACGTTGCTTAACTTCGGTGATCGGACGAGAACCGCTGTTTCAAAACTCAACCTGACGGTGTTTCTCGTTATACAAAAAGTTTACGGATCAAAACTTCAAAGCCATAAGAAGTTTCATTTAAAAAAAACTATATAAAGTTAGCAAATGCTATATAAACTTCCTCAAAGTTAAACTGATTAATAATATAACTTTCAGAATTTTGTTAGACTATTATGAATTACTAGCTGACCCGGTCACGCATTACAAGGTAGGTTAATGAGTCTGCCTAAAACTATCACGGTAAAGAACGGAACATTAATTGAAATCCGATAAGAAATTCAAAATCAAAACGTGGCGCCATCTATAGATATGTATAACATCGATCCTGCAGTTAACTGTCAAAAAAATAAATTTAAAGCGTCATCTGTTCGAGACTGATGAAACTTACGTTTAATAACAATAATCAACATTGACAAATATTTAATTTGTAATTAAATGTCATTATTCGAAGTATCAATTATCTTGTCTCTCAAGTCGTTCCAAATTATACATAAATGCCAACTTTCATGAAGTTCGGTTGAGTTGTTTCGGTGTCCATCGTGAACAAACATAATGATTTATCGTATAAAGATTAAAAAAAATACATATATAAGACGCTTATCGCCGAAAGCAATCGAAATATGATAATATTAGTTCATAAAAAGCTAATTTTTTGTTTGAACTGTAAATACACAAAAGGGCAGTCGCCGTAATACGTGACGTCATCATATAGTAAAGTTCTAGTGTTCAAAATGTTACTTTAAATTCTTAATAAACTTATATTAATTTATTTTAATTCTGAATATTAATTGAGGTCTCGATCTCGATGTTGTTTACAGCTGAGAGTCGTTTACTGTGTAATGACGTCACGAACCAACCAAACATGGCGGGTAGCGATTCTGCGAGGCAATTTAACCCAGAGACTGTTTAAAACCATAGAGGTTTAAGCTCCATACAATTGAATGAATGAAATGAATACAATAGACCTCATGAGGGACAGATCAACAGACTGTTGGCAGCATAAGCTAAACAAAATACCTGATCTATCACAAAACTTTGAAAAATAAAAAATTATGTATTGTAAAATCATAATTTTTATGAAAAAAGTATTTTTAAAATATTTTTTCAATTGTACGAACTTTTCTTTACTAAATCATAAAATTTACCATTTACGATGTTATGAAATTAAAAAAAACAATTAAAAACATGACCCCCTTTTGAAATCTGGGTCTAAAAAAAACAGCCGAGTGGTCAAATAAAAAATGTAATGATTTTTTATTACCAAAGGATGGTAGTGACCACACATAAAAAAAATACAATACTCTATGGTTCTTTAAAAATCTCAGTATAGTTATGAATAAAAATCTGAGTTAATATCTGACAGATGCCTTCTTGAGTGTGGTGAAAAACAATAGAGACAAGCTAGCCAATGCTTAAGTAAAAAGATAGTAGAAACTTCACCAGGTTTGAACTGTAGAAAACGACTGCAACTCCTGTAATAAGAATCTTAAAGGGCATAGCGTGACTTGTGATAACTTTTACCTTCTCTCAGAAGCTGTGCCTTCCCCAAAGGTAACGTGTAGTCCTCCACGGGAACTTCTTCCACCGCAGATCTGTACAAGATCTTAGGTTCCAAGAACACACAGGGGTCGGGCTCCCTTATGCAGGACAGTAGCAGACCCTTAGCTGCGATTGGTCCTCGGGGTACAACCACCTATAATATGCAAACCCCTTAAAATATTTATTTGAATTGCTGTCCTAGATTACATAAATTTGCTTTGAGATGTTAATGGACGGATATTCAAGAAAAATAAAAATACTTATACTGGGAAGTCCCTCTTGTCTAGGGAATCCTGGGATTGAAATGTCTATATATACTCTAAGTATATATATATATATACTGTAAATCCCACCTTATTATTCGTATGTTTGTAGGTCTCGCAATAGCCATTTGAATTGCCGTCCAAGGTTATATTTATAAAAAAATATTAATGGCAGATAATCAAGAAAAATAAAAAACATTTTACTAGGAAAGCCCTTTTTGTGTGGGGAACCCCGGCATAGAAATCTTTATACATCCTAGTTAATCCCACTCTACTAATTTATCACCATTGTATCTAACTATGCTAATCCCACCTTGTTAGGTACATACATCTCGCAAAATTTATTTCTATTGCTGTCCCAAATTAGATCAAATTGTTTTGGAATGTTAATCGGCAAACACATTAAAGAAAAAAAAACTTATACTGGGAAAGCCCGCCTTATATAGGGAACCTAGGTTTTAAAATAATCCTTATACATACTCTGAATTCGATCTTCTTAGTTTTAGCAAATGTTTATATGATTGGATTGCAATTATATATTGCTTTCAGAAAGATGATATCTTTCGATTTGACAGATATATCAGGGGTCAGGTTATTTACCTATCACCAGAGGATCTGGATTTCTCACCGTAGACCATAAGTACTTCTATACTCCCATATGTACTGGACTGACTAATACTTGACCGATTCTATAATACCATATGTACGAGTATGGTGAGAATCCTGTCACATTGAATCTTTTTTACTTTGTCACATTTGAGCATTAGTCTGTCTATATCTAGTTGCCGAGAGACTTGTAGGCTCCCTTGACTGTAATAATTGCTGGCGGATTTCAAATCTCCCAATGGTCACCATTGCATGCTCTTATGCTTTCCATCATGCCATCACTTTGCTGTGCTAAAAGAAACCTTACCCTCAGTCCTGGTACATGAGCGAAAAATGCTTCTGGACTCTGTGAGTGATAGAGCCCACCGTGACCCACAGCGGAGCAGGGAGCCCGCAGTGTGAGGGCCCCACAAGCGTGCTGACCCCCAGACCTGTAGCGAGCCTTTGCTGCTTCATTTACTATCTGCAATCAATCATGCGTTTTCTCAAATAATTACCATTTATCCTCATCTCTTCTAAAATATTCCTTAATCGTTTATAAAAATAAGTTTGTCAGTCTATGTTATACTGTGTACCTAGGACATCTGACAATAACAGCGTTCACATAATCAATTACATTATTATGTTATCTTATAACGACTGTTATTATAATCTGTTTTCAGTTATTCTGCTATTGGGTCATTTGCAACGTTATATTGTCTTACAATTTGTAAGGATCTGACAGTAGAATGAACATTATTACTCATGTCATGACATCTAGTGTTAGCAACATGAAGTACTCCCTCTTTCAAACCTAGTGGTTATTGCAAATGTTTGTTTGTTCACACATTCCATGTACCATTGACAATAACGGCCAAAATAATGTTTAGCATAATTATTGGTGAAAATAATGGACCTTCGAAAATCTTGTGACTATTTACAACTTAAATATATTAAAAACATACCTGATCAAAAGCTGGGAATATATAATCGGCAAACTGTATTTCTGCTATAGCTGTGGCGCCAGCAGTAGCTAAACCGATTCCGAAGCCAGCAATACCTTGCTCACAAAGTGGTGTATTGAAAACACGATCCTTGCCATATTTCTCCTGAAAGAATACATTTATCTCTATACTTTCCGAATTCATTATTTAATTTTAAGAAAGCAATCCAATCTGGCCTAACCTTGTTAAGAAATTATAGAAGTAAGAAGTACTGACCATATACGTACTTCAATTAATCATAAATGAGACTACTGTTATATAGAACTCTTAAAGTGTGTCTTTAAAATATTTCCCCTATTACTTTTGATTGTAATTTTATTGCACTATTTAACACAATATACTTACTAAGAAATAATAGGAATGTGTTTCTCCCTGAGGAGTAGCTTTACCTTGGCTAAAAACAGTAGGCCTCTCTTAACAAGTAATAGGAGATGATTTAGTGCTAATACAATTTTTGTGTTAAGTGTTGAAATAAATTCAAACCTGGCATGTATACCTATAACTATTAGAAAATAGGTAGAAGCAAGGAAGCACTATAACTGGATTTCACTCAATGTTAAGATTTGCCTCAGACTGATGCAGTTCAGCATGTAAAACAGCTTCACTTTATTATGACTTTTATATATGGATTACTATTTTTTATTACTTCACTGCTGAAATAAGATGATATTATAATATAAAAAATTGTTACACTACCTGAACCGTTTCACGAGAGAATAAGAGTTGTAGTACAAATGTGGTAATGATAAAACATTATATCAAATGGACTACAATGAATGTAGTCACTAAAATGATGTAAACTTCAAAGTTAACATGCTTCATTAGATATCTCTCTTATAGAGAAGTAATAGCAAGAAATATATTGAAGAATAAAACTAAATTTAATGTCTATGATATTTTAAATTTGCTGCCTGCATAAACCAGCAAATAAGTAAACCAACTTTTGAATAAAAAAAAAAATACATACCAATTTTATATAAAATCAAAATAAATTATAAAATTTCTTATACTACTAGTCTTGTTGCTTTATTGTTTTCTTTTATTACTTATATAATAAATTATGTAACTCAATTTTTTTTTGTCAGATTTGTAGGCCCAAAGATGATATAATTTTATAACACAAATATATAGCAAATATAAATGTTATTGAAATAATGTAACCTGTAATCCTAGAGCACATCTGAATACTCCACCAAAAGCAACATCTTCACCGAACAGAACTGCCGTCGGGTCATTCTTGAGAGTAATGTCCATAGCATTGTTTATGGCTTGCATCATGTTCATTTTGGTTGTATTACCTGTACATATTGTAATTTTTTGTACTAAAAGTATTCAATAATAATTATAAGATCTGTAATTACTAAATATTTTATAAGGGGTCCATGTTAGTGAAAAAAGATATAAATAAGAGTCAAGAATCATGGATCTTTTTATTAAAGAAATTCAAGATTTTAATTTTGGCTTTCATACACAAAATAACCCACAAACACACATATTTCCTATTTACCTATAGAGTGAATATTTATTAAACATAACTGATCATGAAATACGATTCACACCATAATTCACTGCTGTTTAATTTAAAAAAATAATCTTTTGGGTTATTGACACAATATCAACTATCAAAGACATATAAAGTTGAGGAATTTACAAAAAAAAAAAACAGGTAAGTAGCCGGTCTATCTCAAACTTTAAATCATGGCATGTGGTTTTAGCCACCATTGAACTAGATAAAGAAATGAAATGATAACAACTTGACTGTGAGTGTTGAGAAGTTTTAAATGGATTATCTGATTGAAAGTGTTTATATCATATAATATAGTCACCATACAAATGATTATTAGCAAACTCTAACAACATTATATACTTCGTGATCTTTGTTTACTTGGTAATTAGTTATTTATATTGTGTAGTACATAATTCACTGAAATAAATAATTAATAATATATAAGCTACAACATATATCGGCTGAGTGCCTTAAGGGCTCACCTTAGTAGTAGTCCAGTGAAGCTGTTAAGGCCTTACTAGGCCAACAGTCTTGGAAGAAAAATAAATCAACAACATATATACCATGTTTTCATTGTGGATATACATATTTAAATATTTAGGAAATTCTGCAATTTACTAAGGAATTCTTTTCTGCAGTATATGACAATAACTTTATTATTTATCTATATTTGTAATTTATTTATAACTAGTAATCTCTAGCAGTATGATTAAAAAAACATGCATATATTTTTTTGGAAAAGTGGATATTGATCTTTTTGTGCTTCAACGGTAATGCGTATATTCAAATAAGATATTATAACCTTACCTTCTACATATTTCTCAGTATCAGGGTAATATATAAAATGCGATGAAAGCCTTTTAATGCAATTATTCACATTTTTCACTAATTTATTGAAAATAATAGTATTTTTTGGTAATAAATTAGACATTTTCGCTTATCACTGTTGTTTTTGAGGCTACGACTTAATTGGGTAATAATATATTATCCTTATCTAAATTTGTAATTAGCTTTGCTTGATGATATTCCTTGATAAAATGCATCATAAAGCGAATAACATCTTTGATATCGATTGTCAAGTTACGTTCCTTGCTGGCAATGTCAAAAACAACTTGCAATTGATATGAATTAAAAAATATGTAATATTGATCATAATATAATAAATTATAGTATATATTAGTGTGTATCATAAAGTGTACATGTGTTTTTTTAAATTCTGAGACGCAAATTACAAAAGATACTCAGGGTTACCAATAATATAAATGAAAATACCTTTGAAAATGTGAAATATTATTATTCCTAAATTAAAGCTCGTAAGTTTTAATTGCCCGGTTAATATTAGTACCAAAATAGGTTATCAGGATCACAGAATCACAATTTAAAAACCAAATGTGATTAATTTAACCTCTTAAAGCATGGTAAAAACCTGTAATGTCGTAAATACATGTTTACTCAATACCTGTTTGTTAAATTATCGTCATAAAACTAATTAATGATACAAATTTATCAATTGGTTAAGTATATTTTTCCGAGAAAAATATTTTAATCAATTTGTACATAATTCTTATATGGAAGGGCCTGTACAAAGGATTTTGTTGAAATTTACGTATATTTACTAATTTAAATTTATAAGATTATAGACTGACAACAAAGGAAGGCATCGTGAGTTAACTCGTTCCTAAGAAATGTTCTTGTACTAGCGGTACTTACCACTGTACGCGTATGTGAGAAATATGAACTGTGGATTGTAAAATTAAAAAAACTATAAATCTTTAAACACGTTTATTAATACTGCGATTATTATATGTTTATCATCAGAATAAAAAAATTGACCACAATTACGATAATGACGGTATCGTTTAGAAAAGCTGCTAAATTGGAGGAAATTTCTTCATTAACATCATTTTTGAACACTGTGACAGTTACTGTCAAATATGTCATAACACTATATTTTTTACAAATGTTATATAAGCATTTGCCAGTTTCAGTGTTTTCGTTCCATGAAAATAATAATGTAACTACTTGTATAGTTGTTGACATATACAGTTGACATGTTTTTATATTTTATGACTTTGTAATTACCTGTTGTATTGTAGCTAACGAGAATGTCATCCTCTCTGGAGACTGGCTGAAAATTTTGTACATATTGTAAATAGAATATGTTAAAAAAATGAAAAAATAAAAGAAAGTGATGTTTATAAATATTTTAAAAAATTTAAAAAAAATAATTTACAACCAATAATATCGGGAAAGCGTATTATAACATTGGCAGTCGGGGTAGGCATTTTATTTTTATTGTTCAATAACATTTTATGACTCCAAACCGGAAGACATCGAAATAGAATAAATAGCAATTACATATGAGCTATCCTTTTCATTTCCAGTGTAAAAGAAAAAGACGCAAGAAGAATAATTAAAATGGATATGCGATACATGTGTAATAAATATTTAATATCCACTACTACACATATGTTATTTTTATAGTTCATTTCTGTTATTTGTGAATTAATATATAAGTATGTTGCAGTACATATCCATTATAATTTATTTTATATTTCTCTAGAATTTAGCCATGTATTGTTGGATTTATATTTGTTGGAGTTTTGGTGGCATCTGAGTCTCATGTAGTGACTATTATTTATAACGATTTTTTTATTACATTAATTTTGTTACTTTGACCTAATGTGTCGCCAAGGATCGGGAGTATAACAAAAATACTTTATTTTACAGAATTTACATTATACATGTAATGGCAGCAAAAATTTTATAGTTTATTAAGTATATAGCAATAAAAGTAGTGTATTACATTTTAATTTCAAATTCGTTTCAAATGTAAAAACGTATTTAGCGTGTTTCGTGTCCCTTTAACCGGAAACGTAATATAAATTTAGCTAACATTAAAAAAATGCCGAATGCCGGACGGCACTCGTTGATAACAAGCATAATTTGTCAGAATATTTAAATGTATTTTTAAGTGACTTTAGTGCCCTGTGTTATGACATAAATTGGATTTACTGGCAGATCCACCCTACGCGTATTATATTATATTCCTGGCAAGTATTTTTGCTAAGTGTTAATTTTGCATTTGAGTTCATTGTAACTGATCGAATGAACAAGTTGACAAACTTTGAACGAAATGCTTTCAGAATTGATACCTCCTTACCTCATTGCGAGATAATCTGTAAAACGTAAACATAATTTAACGTGTGTGTAATATAATGCAATTGCTGAAACATTGTCCGTCGGTTGTATCGATTGTACTTTTACTTTTGTTCACGGGAGCGCGAGCAGTGCGGCCGATGACTTTATGCGCGTACGCATTCGAGTCGGTGTTACAAGCCTTGATTAAGAAATTGTAGTGCAAAATATGATTATTTTTAAAATGTCTTTAGCTCCGTTATGCTTTAAAACTCGATGTGAAAGACAAATTATAAAGTGAGACACATATACATCTATAGGATTTCACATGCGGGAGAATGAGATACAATACACTATACAGTGTTTCTTATATTTGCGGTCTTCTTATCTAGTAGGCCGGTGAAGCTGTTAAGGCCTTATTAGGCTAATAACGTAGTCAGTACGGAAAAAAATAGTCTCCTTATTGTATATTGCTTATTCTGGTCCGAGCTTTGTACGTGTGTAATATGACTTAGATGTCGTCATTATTATAATGCTTTCTAACTTGCTGCATTATTCCTAATCAATGGATAACAAATTATTGCGAAAATAATTATTTTGATGTTGATTCTCTGTAATTATTATCGACAATGACAACGATTTATCGGAATTATCCCAATGCGTGAATTAGCAAGCATTATTCAATAACTAATAGGTGCGAAAGGGTCAATTTACGCTGCTCAAATGGAATGTCAAGATACCAACAACGAATATTTATTTCATTACCAGTTTGTAACAAAAATCGTTGTAATATAACATAACGATGTCATTTATTGTTATACACTAGTTATTGCTATTTAGACTCCATATGAGTTTTTTTTGGCGGGATTTTGGTCTGTCATGTAGTGGATTTTATATTTTTTTATAATCTTGTGTTACTTGACTCTATATTGTGTAAAATTGGTGGTGTGTTAATTGTTAAGCTAAGTGTGTGTATTATAGTTTGTTTATTGTGCATAAGTGAATTGAATGGAAAATAATACCACGGACCATGAATTCAGAGATGCCACAAAAACTCCATGGAAAGTTCTAACAAGAGAGCCATCGTCTTGTTGGAACTTTGAATTAACTACTTGACAATGGAAATTAACAAACACTGGAAACTGACAAATACTCTGAGTGAGAGAAACGAAATAATTCAGACAAAGAAGATGGTACGCTACTATTAGCAAGGAGATTAAAATAAAAACATGGATAAAAGAACATGTACGAAATATTATATAGAAGATTTGGCGCTTATGCCGTTAAATTAACTCGGACACGGAAGAAAATTGGTTAAAGGATATAAATAAGAAATACCTATATTGATTACTTCAGAATTGGCAGTATGGATTAATTCCTTCGCCTGTCCTATTGGACGAATATTATTACTACTATTAGACTCCATATGCTTTGTCTACGTAATTATTGTTTATTTGTAAAAACGAATATTAATTAGTGTTAATCCTCACTAATAATTTGTTTGTATTTTAATCTAGATAGTTTCATTTTGAACAAAAAAAAACAGTTTGCATACATTTGAAGTTCTTTATTTATTTCTGTTGCTACTTCCGTTCTTTCTATTCATTAATTATGTTTTAGTAATAAAAAAATAAATGAGCATGCTGTAAGATTATCTAAAAACTGATCTGTACTAATTGCGAAAAAAAAAACATGTTGATTATGGATGTTGGTTGGTCGACATACAAATATAAATTGTTTTTATAATACCCAAAGATATAAAAAGGATTATATTCTTTTACTGATTTATATTATTTTATAAAATTAAATTTAAGAAAATTAACTACTTAAACCTTCATTTGAATCTGACAAATGAATGTGATATAATTTATTTTTTTTCATCTTGTATACGTTACCACATTCATCATAGTTATGACTTCACAAATGTCTGTGACTTCGGACGTGTTCATTATTATATAGAAACTAATAATTATAAAATACAATCTATGTCACTCTGAAATAATGTAATTCCTTATGTGATTTTTGTAATCGATTTACAAGTTTATTTAAAAACAAATCCATGATTTATTAAGATCTGTGGCAAGACAACGATTGCTTACTGGATCCGTTATAATATTAATAATGATATAGGTAAAAAGTGTAAATCTTTTTGAAGGTGGTAACACTGAAGGATTAAGTTATGTGGCACACGTAACAGAGCGCAGTGCATCTGTTGGTTGAGTCAGTCAGATTTATATGTTACGTGAGATGTGCCAACGCGTCTGGGAATTGTAAATTTTTTACAAAATATACAGAATTATGATCCGCGATATGCTGCTTCATGTAGAATGTGAATTCTTTTTGTAAATTTCATTATACTGTCTGACGTAAATTATTAATATTTGGTTTCGTATCTACTGTATTTATTACAAATAGCTCTGTTTGCAAATACGGTTGAATATATTAGGGTGGTCCTTATTTAGGGTATGTCCGAATTTTTCGTCAAGATAGTTCTGAATAGGTTCCACATATATAAAAAAAAATTGGTGCCAAATTTGCAGCTCTTAATTTTAAAATTAACCAGTGCCTCATGGTAGCAAAAGTTTTTAATGAAAAGACATGGGAAAAGTTCTTTTATTACTTTGTATTTTTTTTTTTGTTTGTACTAATGAAGGGATTTTTAGGGATAATTTTTTGCTAACTTGACTGGTAAAAAACTTATTATGGTTTAATGATTCAAAAATTCAAATTCAAAAATAAAAAGGGTTATCATTTATATTTTCATTTATATCATTTAGTTTTTTTTTATTGTAGTTCGACAGACATAATGATAAAAATACAGTGAAATAATAAATAAGCAAGGGAGACTAATAACACGTTTCTCCAAAAAAAAAAAAAATGTAACTTCTGATTGTTTTCATGCATGATAACAATATAGTTGGTGCTCTAAACACGGAATTTAACATGCATATAAATACAGCACATAGATTTTAAATACAATGTCCAATTCATTAAAAAACGTATTATCAAAGTAGCAACAATTACAAGAAAGTGAAGAAAGACTACGGTGTAAGTTCTACAGCGAAAAATGATAATTTTACAGTCACAAGTTATAGAATACCAGTATATTTGTCTCATTAGGGTAATATAATTCAAGTTATTTTGTAGTTTTTTTCTTTTCATAGTTTCCATGGAAGTTTCTCGGCGAATAGACCAACAAAAAGCAGCAAGCATTGCTGCTGACTATTTTCCACTGTAGCGTCTTTAAATATGCATAATATCCTTAGGAAATCTTTCACCATCCTCATCTGATACGACAAAGAGATTTTCCGAAAAATCTACATGCGAGTCCAAAAAATTAATTATGAGTGAAATATTGCATCCTAAAGCTTTATAAGCAGAAAGAAGCTCTCGAATGTTTTGTCGGTAGTCGTAAGCTTTTGTATTATGTACCAAGAGAATTTTCACACACTTTTAGAAAAGCCACCCCAGCTTTTTTCAGCTTTGTTCAACTTCGAATTGAAAACTTTATCTGTCATAGCTCTCTTAGAACAGTCTGTAGAATTCTTACAAGTACGCGGCATTTCATAACCTAAAAATGAATGGAATTCATAAAAAAAAAATATTTTATATTTATTATGTCTGTTCATAGAAAAATGGATAACCTACACATAAAATACTTAAAAAAAAATATATATATAGTATGAATTTTGTGCAAAACTCACTAAAGTATTTGATATAGAACGTAAACTATTAAAAGACAAGTTTTCAACTAACTGTTGTAAAGTAACAGTAAATACTGTGCAAGCTCATATGTACTTCCATAGAAATCACTTTCCGTACTTTCCTTCCTTCTCTTACGACAAAAACCTATTTCGTATGTATATATACGATGTGAATGCATAAAACGAATAAGAAAAAACTCAATTTATGAAATTTTGAAAAAAAAGGCCATATCAAAAAATCTAGACGTGATAGAAAAAATCGGCTATCGGGAACAGATTCAGAGCATCAAAATTTTCATATTTATGACATAATTTTTTGAAGGAGGATTTTGTTGCAGACCAGTGTAATAGGTCTACAATCTATTGATAGTCGTAAATATGTCTTCACGATATGCCTGAAAGATTGAATGTTATAGAAAGAAGATTATACTTTATTATTAGTACTGGCTGTGAAATTACTCCACAACTTCACAGGACATCAAAGATGTATATTAAATTTATTTTTCCGTACCGTAATGCTATCACTGTAGAACCAACCACGTACAATTTATATAAAAAAATGGGTTTCAAAATCATTCAAAGTCATAGTCACGATATTGTGTTATTTAGTACTTTTAAGAGATAGTTATTATACTGAATTTGACTGCTTAGAGTTGATTCAATATTATTCTTAAACATATGTAATCTTTAGCAACCGCCCGCGACATCGTCTGCGTCAATAATTTTATAGATGACTAGCTCTGCCCGCGACTTCGTACGCGTGGCACTTGAAGTACAAAACAGTGATTAATAAAGTCACCTGGATGTATTAAATTTAATTACTATCTACTTTTCTCCCGTACTTAACTAACGTGATCTGTGGTTACGCTGGCGTGGGTGTGAACACGCTCTGTTTGGACAGACAAGCTGGTACTGATCGTTCGCTCCCGTTATTTTATCGGGAGGATCGGTAAAAAAACGTCACAGACGTCTTTTGTAAACTTACATCGGTTCCATAATTAATTATCACATAAATGAAACGCGACATTAGATTTTTTAAATACTGCCAATTTTAGATTACATCATGTATAATCAAAATTTGCAACCGGATACAGAGGCAGCGCTGTCGTTGTTTGCTGAAGTTTAGTTATAACTGCTGGATAATCATAATTTGCTGCTTTTTTATTATTTCTGTAATCGCTTGTTGTATTAATGTTATTATTATTAAACTAGCTGATTCCCGCGACTTCGTCTGCGTTGTGTATTATCTCAATTCTTTTGTTATCAAAACTAACTGTTTGTCTCTCAAAGGGATTAGACAGCGTTTTCGACGAAAGCTCCCAGGCGGCTTGACGTTTCCGAGACTTCCAACTATTATTGTTATATTTCAACCAATTTACAAAAGATCTTGACCAAAACTTGCCTCGTGAATCCCTCTATCTATTTATGAACTTTATCTACTCGTGAAAACCGCATAAAATTCCGTTCAGTAGTTTTTGACTTTATCGCAAACAGACAGACAGACAAACACGTCGGAGGACTTTTTTTTCTAATTTGTAATGATATTTGAGTAAATATGTATGTAGTATTTTAAATTCTAGTGTAAATTTTGGCTAATATTATAAATGAGAATGTGAGTTTGTTTGTTTACTCTTTAACTACTGTACCGAACATCATGAAATTTGGCATATCCGTTGTTGGGGATATAGAAAAAAGACATAGGGTACTTTACTAGGGTACTATGTTATTTACGCTTTTTTTATAGGGAATATTATAAATTAACAGTAGGTTAATTACTGGTATTAACATTACATTAACATACAATAATAAGGTTAATTATTGGTAGGTTAGTTCACCCAGTCCAAAGTTATGAGGTAACAAACATAAAAAAAAAAAAAAAAAAAAAAAATACAGTCGAATTGATAACCTCCTCCTTTTTTTGAAGTCGGTTTGAAGTGTTTCCTCTCGTGTCGCAGGTGTCCATGGGCGGCTGTGATCACTTACCATCAGGTGACCCGTATGTTCGATTGCCACAATATTTAAAAAACTTTAATTTTAGGAGCTATTGTGCTTTGTTGTTGCTGTGTTGAACATGACGAAGCATTGTAATTACATTATTAAGGTGTATTATGTGTGAAGCGATGGTAGCCGAGTTGGTGGTAGAAACTATGCGGATTATTGATAAGGTTGCGTTCGTACCAAACGTTACTTATTGTACAACCAATTGAAACCATATCGCATAGCATGCCGATAGATCATAGAAAATGCGATATTTTAATATATTAAGGCGGAACGGAGTTCGCGGGCACTGCTAGTAAAATATATTTATGTACACTAAAAATGGAAAAATAAAGTAAATTTTCAAAAAAAAGTATTAACCGACTTCAATATCAATCAAAAACTCATAAGGCACTAAAAAGCGGAAAATAAATAGTTTATCAAATTAACCAAATTAAATAAAACATATGAATATGTGTGCTACCTAGAGATGTATTGGAAGTCGGTGCGAACCGAAAATCATATCATCTACATAGGTACAAAGTTTAAATCCACTCTCGCGTCTCTGTAATACATTTCTACCTGGAACAAATTTGAAAATTTTATTGTATGATTTTTATTATTATTCAATTAGATTTTTTTTTTTTTAATTTTTTGGTCGATTTAAACTATTTATTGACAAAATCAAAAATATTTACAAAGTTTTACTTCAATCGCGTGTGACGGTTACACGTACTCATTTTTTAAAATTAATTTTAGCTTTATGAATAAAAATGCAAATAGTGTTTTTTTTTCATACCATCCATAGTTCGATACTTTCCTATATGCTCTATCTCTAATCGACGTAGGTTCTTCATATCCCTCACGCACACAATTTTTTACAATACCTATTCGATACACATAATAATATCTATATATTATAATATCCAAGGAAAAGATTTTATACCCCTTATTATGACCAAATTTTAGAACGACCATTGCGTCGTATGAAACAACAAAAGTATTCGCTTCGCGTTGTAAGTTGTTCGCACCGACTTCCAATACATCTCTAGGTAGCACACATATTCATATGTTTTATTTAATTTGATAAACTATTTATTTTCCGCTTTTTAGTGCCTTATGGGTTTTTGATTGATATTGAAGTCGGTTAATACTTTTTTTTGAAAATTTACTTTATTACGAAAGAAGTCGCGAACACAAGCTAGTCTGTACATAAATAACGTAACATGATGATGACACGTTCACTCAATAGATCCGTGAAGGTCAGAAACAAAATACTTTCTAAAAAAAATATATCGCAATAAATCTCAACGATTACATGTGTATTACAGATGATTATAGATTGACTGATAAATGGGACGTGCGTATCGCAATGTAACACTTGTTTTAATTGTGCGGATGTTGTCTGGGTCAAGTCGAGTATAGACAGCTAGAATCGGGTACGCTATTCATAGCGAAATGTGTGCGATGCGATAATATAGCGAAAGTTACAATGTTGGTTGCCAAGTCTCTTTTTTATGTTTATAGGCTTTACTACAACCTCGCCTAATGATGATGTGACCCAAGATTTTGTTTAGCTATCTAGCTAGCTAGCAAATTCCCGTGGCTTCACACATATTTTCTGTGGAGTGATGACTCTTTATTGTAAATCTATAAAATAACTGATTAGCTGACGGATAATAAGAAGAATTCTCATATAAATTTTCATCCCCTTTTCCCCACCATGAGATTGAATTACCAAAAACCCTTAGTGCTCATCTACAGTGAATATCTCTAATTAGCTCTGAGTTATTCATTTTATTTAATTGTGTATTAAAAGCTATTGGTATTCCTTGAAATCAATAAATAAAAAATAGGAAACCAGCATGTATATTCTCACGGCCCTAGTACTTTGAGCTGTGCATTGATATGTCCAGTCATAGGCATTCACTTATTGTATGTAGAAAGTTTGTAACGCATAACCAAAATCTCATCCGATGTTAAATGACGGTGTATTGTCGTCCAGGATGGTAAACACGTTAAACATATATTGAACTGGTTCTTAAGTCCCGCTACTGGACCACATCTACAGATGCTTGACGACAGACTTTCAAGTGAGTGGTACCTAACCAGGCGGGGATTAGAAAAAGACCTACCATCGCGCTATAGTCTCATTTTATGGGTCATTGTAGGAATTCAAAGCTAAACATAACTACGTCGACAGTATCATCATTCCTTCCAGTCGCTATAATGCCACGTTCTGTTGAATAGAAAGGATTATCTTCCCGAAGGTTATTCAGCTTAAAGATGGACGGATATATGAGTAGCGGAAGATAGAAGAAGTTATGTACGATTTGTGTGATGAATGATAACTTTCTGAAATTCCTTAGTATATTGTCCGCTTTAAATGGCACCTGCACTGGCTGAACAACTCAGTACGGGACTGATTAAGAACACCGCACTAAGTATGTTTTACAGCGACGTATGGAACACAAACTTTACATCATATCATTTTAATAATGAGGTAATACCTTGTGGTTTAAACTTTTTACGTCATGTAAACCGCAATAGCCACAATCAATACGAGAATTAAATTTATAAAAAATACATATATGCAGTAAGTTAACCTATTATTATGAAATTTTAAAGGTCGGATTATTTCAGTGCAATTTTTTGTATACATATATATACTAACATTATTGTATATATTTATGGTGTCCTTTAGAGTCGATTATTTGTATTAATTATTATATGGGGATACAAATTGAGCGTTAACAAAAAGTCAAGTCATTAGTTATATTGCCCCTCCGCACAACATATGGGCGCATCTTTATACTTCAAACGTGTGTATGTACTCAAAAATCTATTTATGTTACTAATCTAATATATTGTTTTTAAGGAGTAAACTCTAGTCACGTATAGAAGCTGCGAAAGCACATTTTTACTGTAGCACGGATACACGACACTTTATCTTATGGTAAGCATTAGTATCCAATATAGTATCCAAGGGTAACGGTGACTGTTAAGAAATTAGCGATTCATCTCTAGTTGATGCTATTATCCCATCCTGCTGTTTTCAATACATTGGTTGACACAACATACTATAAAAACCCTTGTGTCCTTATCACTATGGCACTCGGATACAGATCTCTACCAACCCTCAATCGTTCTTATGTGTTGTTAACGATAAAGGAAAGTTTCAGATACAGCACTAAAAACGAACAACAGATGGCGTGTGAATCGTTTTCATAAATTAATGTAGTATGTATTCGTTTTTTTAGTGTAGTTTTTAGAATACTATTTAACGAAATTTGAGAAATGATCAATTTTTTGATAGGATCTAAACAATAGCAAAAATTGTAAAATGACGTCCTACTTTTAATCAAGGTTCTACATATCCTAAATGATGCCACCGGCACCGACTTGTTACTTTTTTATTCAATTTGTTTTTAGCGCTGGTAACAACGAACTGACGTTAAATGATTGTGATCATAAATAGTAATACCCTAAGGCTACTCCTATACCCGCGTGTATCAGCACAAAGTGCAGATGTGTGAGGTCATTATCGCTATGCTTTACGAACGGCTGCGTGTCGATAGACACAGCACGATAACTAGGCTGGCGGTTTTTACATACATCAAAGGAGTTTAACAGACGCTAATGTCACGGTATTGGAAAGACACAGGTGTGGCAACGTATAATCTGCGCCTTTGTCGGAAAGATTTTTGAGGTTAAATTTAGCGCGACAAGTAGTCGAAGCTTCGTTTTGCTGATATGGGAGTAGCATATGCCTAAAGACTGGCTTTTAAGTGCAAATGTTGAAACACACCTATGTCTGCTTGGTGATAAATTTTGTTATTGGGGTTAGTTTAAATTGCAAAAAGTCTTGTAGGTTAACATACCAGCGGTGACTGCTGATGAGCTGAAGATATCTCAAACGTGATGGTTGTTTTTGAGATGGCGCTGTCCTTACAATGAGCATAACGTTGTCATTTTTTTGTGAAATAATCACAATTGAAATGAAGTTTTTGGCGGGATCTTGGAATGTAATGTCTTGGTTTTTATATTTTATTCATAATCTTGTGTTATTTGGCTCTATATTTTGTAGTATTGGTAGTGTTTTAAACGTAATATAGTTTGGTTATTGTACACAAGTGAAATGGATGGAAAATAATACCACGGAGCATGGATTCTGACTTGGCAGAAAAACTCCCTGAAAAGTTCTAACAAGACGGCTACCATTTTGTCGAATAGAATAGAAATCAGAGATGGTAACGTTATAAATTATCAAATTTCCACATACGATCACAAATACCATCCCGTAGGTAAAAAATGCGCAAAACAGATGTCAAAATAGTTTTTTCTAAAACTCTAACTATAAAATATAATGGGGTAATAAAACACAATCACGGATTTACGAGTAGGTCATCTTTCGTAATGACTCCAATGATTATTTAATCGTCATTAGTTTTATGAAGGAGTTTAATGAATGTTCGCTAACGAGTTGATTGGATTTCAAAATCATTTAGATCGTTGAAGTGTGAAATGGCAAGCCTGTGGGAGGTCCGAATAACTTGGCACTGTCGTATTTTGTCAGTATTTCTGATAAAATACTAGCAGCAGTAATTGGGTCAGTAATCGCGTCAGTATGAAGAGTCTGGTTACCAACATATGTTGACACATGAGTAGTTCCAACTCAGTTTGCAGATGGAGGAAACTATTTTATTGTATTTTTACATTTTTTACGTTATTCCTTTTAAATGTTAAACGATCACAAATGTCTATTGCTTTATGTATGTATATAGTATAATAGTAAAGCTATATAATGCTATATATATATATATATATATATATATATATATAATGTATATAGCTTTACATAAGTAACTAACCTCAATAGAACGGCAGTCATGAGCCTAGTCATATTAGATCGCATGCCCATGAGTTGGCTGCCTCGTATATGTTGGCAACAACATCCTTCGAACTGTAACATATCAAAGGAACACTAATGCTTTATCTTAGAAATAGCGAAGTGGTGATGGTTCAGTAGTTAGTGGGTAGTGTTGATGTACGTAGGTTTAAATCCTAGTGAAGAGGCTGGAGCTCTTGGTGAAGGAAACATCATGATAAAACCATAATATGGTGGTCAAGCTACTTTCAAATTAAATAAATTCAAAAATAATTTATTCAATTTAGGCCCTGAGAACGCGCTTATGAACTTCAAAATTACCACCGGTTCGCAAAACAAACCAGTCATCGAGAAGAACCGGCCAGACACTCGATCTGGTTTATCTTTTCATCATACATAACATAGCACAACATTTTTATAGACATATACATTCACATTCGAGCAATTTATAATATGAGGCCTCGCGAATCATTAAAGACTAAGTTTCAGGAATTCGGTATCTTAACTCTACCCTCCAATGCATTCTTGATAATTTAATGTATGTCCGCAAAAACTTAGATATGCTGGATCTGGTAAAAGACCAGCATAATTTAAATACTAGAAACAGCAACAAATTGGTCATTCCATGCTTCAGGCTCACTAAGTCCAAAAACAGTTTTTTAGCTAATAGTGTTAGGTTTTATAACAAAGTCCCAAAACACATTACCGATTTGCCGGATAGTGAGTTCAAGACCCATGTCAAGGGGGTCTTAATATCTAAAGGCTATTATAGGGTGGATCAATATGTGAACGATTGTGATGTCTGGAAATGACGCCCCTCTCTGTGCATCCACAAATAACGAATGTAATTATTTATGTTTTGTAAAAATATATAACATGAAAAGATAAAACAGATCAAGTTTCTTGCCGGTTCTTCTTGATGACTGGATTGTTTTCCGAACCGGTGGTAGCTTTTACGTTCATAAGCGCCTTCTCAGGGCCTAAATTAAATAAAGAATATTTTGAATTTTGATTCGTTTTTGGCGGATGCACAGAGAGGGGCGTCATTTGCAGATGTCACCATCGTTCACATATTGATCCACCATACAGTAAGTAGCCCTTATGCATTAAAACCGGCTTGGCATGGTGCTTGAACTTACTGTCTGGCAAATCGATAACGTAGTTTGGGACTATATTATACAATCTAACACTATTACCTAAAAAACATTTACTGGTCTTAGTGAGCCTGAAACATGGAGTGTCCAGTTTATCATTGATTCTAGTATTTGGATTATGTCGGTATTTTTCTAAGCCCACCTGCCTAGTTAACATCCTGAAGTTGAATCTTGTCCGGCAGCTGTACTTGAGAACCTTATCGGGTTAATATCGGATGAGACTGTGGTCCAACGTTAAAACCTACAAAGTTTTTTACAAGAATACACGTGGTAATAGTGCCCACGCACTCCAACCTTGAACAATTTATACTCTTTCGCAGAACTCTTGCAATGTTTATTTATTTCATCATGGTAAAAAATCATTATTCGAAATTGTTTTTATTTATATCACTTGGGTAACGCTTTCAATTAAAAAGTTTTAATTGGTTTTCAGTTTCGTTGATATAATTTGATGTTTTCTTTTTCGATACTGTTAAATGATTTAAGTTTTTACTCGTGAAGTAAATGGTGTCGAAATTTACGTTGAACCTTTTTTGCTTATTTTTCATTTCGGTTTGCGTTGGCACAACGTTTTTTTCTTCTCTCCTCTGTCACCTCAGCATTTACAATTTTAATACACGTACTAAACTGCATAATGTTCATACGTTCTTTTCTATTTATCTATCTGTTTGCTTTCAAATTTAACATTCATCTAATTACCATTATTGCGTTCACCTCTAACCTATCTCATACGTCTCTCGTCGATCATTTACTGTCCAACTTCTGTCACAAGTGTAATTTCGACATACGTCGTCTGATACAATCATTCCTAATGCTATCCTATTTAATTACATCACAAAACTATCTGAACAATCGCATTTACAATCAAATCAAATCAAAAATATTTTATTCAATTTAGGCCCTAATAAGGCACTAATGAATTCAATCCAAATCACCACTGCATTGGTTCCAAAAAACAACCCAGAAGAAGCGGCAAGAAACTCGATCGAGTTTATCTTTTTGACATACATATATTTTAAATACATTACCATTACAATCGTTTTTACGGTATTTACACAGAGAGATGTCAATTCCAGGCATCACCATCGTTGACATATTGATCCACTCTATAATAATCTTTTGACACCAAAACCCGCTTGACATGGCGCTTAAACTTACAGTCCGGTAAATCGGTAATATGCTTTGAGACTTTGTTCTAAAATCTAACACTATTACCTAAAAAATTGTTACTGGTTTTACTGAATCTAAAACATAGGACGACCAGTTTGTCATAGTTTCTAGTTTTTAGATCATGCCGGTCTTTTACACATGCAATCTTCTATCGTCTGCCCTTTTGTGGTCCAGCATTACGATTCACGTTGAATATAACATCAAAGGGACTTTAAAGAAATCCCGAGTCGTGTAGTTGATACATCTCACAATCAAAGGGCTGACCGATACATCGATGCAACTATAAGTAGTGCCATACAACGTGGCAATGCGGTCACTCTTCTGACAACGTTTCCTTATGCCGCTGAGTTGGGTGTTGTTCTTTTTTTATATTAGTTCAGCAAAATCACTGCACAGTACCTGATGGAAACTACGGTACAGTCCAAAAATAACGATGACTGTCAATGTTAAATACCAACAGCAGTTATTGTTATCATGTCAACCTCCAAAAGTGCCTTTTCACGTCCCAAGAGTACCTCACACATCGCTTCCATTTGAGTTGAGTTTTAAAATTTTAATTCATACATATATTTATTATAAGATTTGTAGAATAATGTATGAATTTTGTCTCAATTAATTCAAACCATAGTCACAATTATTATAAAGTTACGTTCACAAATAAAATAAAAGCGCTCAGGTGGCATATTAAATAAGTTGTCACATAACTTTGAGATGTGTTTTGTTATGAATCATACTTCAATAATTATATATCATTACTATATTTGTCTCATAGTAATTTGATTACGTACCCGATACAGATATTTAAGAAGTAAAGCGAGCTCACGTCGTGGAATATCTAGTATGCATGCTTTGCTTGATAAGGTATATCTCGTAACGCTAGTTACTGTATTTTTAAAGTGAAAACTTCTTCAGGCGCGTTGAGCAGTATTTTTTTGGCCGTAGATAAATCTGTAATTTCGAATCATGACATACTAGTAAGCGTGACTAAGCGTATTATGCTTGCGCGGCTTGCGTCAGACTACGCGTAATATAAGATCCTGTGTGTTAATTTTAGAGCAATAAGTAGTCGAAGCTTTATCGCCTAGATATGGTGATAGCATTAGAGAAACGACCATGATTTCATACGAGTCCTTCTCCCTTTAGTTCGTCAATAAGTCTCATGATTGCAAAGAACGTAACCATTGTTACGTTACGTAAACATTTAAATACCCTTGCAAACAGCATAGCATGGTTATAGGGCTTATTCTAATACTCGGCTAGTGAGCTTAAAAGCTTATCTATACGTTATAAAAAGAATGTGAATCTAACATGTCTCTACTTTTTAGATAAAAAAAAATGTTGCTTGTGGCTACGAATAAATAATAAAATACATTTCAATATTTTTTAGAAATGTCTGTCTGTCTGTTTATATGAACACGTACCACTGCCAAAGTACTGCGTTCACGGTAATATAAAATATTATAAAGAAAATCATAAAGCATATTCTCGAGTAACATTTAGTCTTCGTTTCATTAAAATTAGTCTTTTCTATCAAACGTTATTGTTATTTGAATGATGGCTCAAGTTAACTACGAGAAAAGAGTAGGTAAGTAAATGCGATTAAATCTCTTACAAAAACAGGATATTATATAATGTATAAATAATATCTAAGACACAGTAAAACGAATGACTGTTTTTGTGCATTAAGTTCAATGCGGACGAAGTCGCGGGCACGGCTAGTAAAGTTATATAGGAGTATTCCCGCTGTTGTACTTGAAAGCCGCTCTTCTGCAAGGTTTAGCGTCCCACTATGGCAAATAACATCCTCCGTTACTAAAAGGTGAGATTGTGGTCAAATAACTACAAAGTATATAGGATCAAATAAATTATACCCTACTAGTTGTTAAAGTTCTTAAACAATTTTGTATAACGATAGTAGTAACTTGTCAGATAAGAGGTCAAAGCCGTATGTTTCTAGCCTACGGCCTTCGTATATGTCTTAATCGATAGTTACACTGTCGGACGGAACAAGTGGTATTTAAAATTATTCGGCGCTATGGAGCGACGCCCTGGTTGTAGAGTGACCATAACATTTATAGGGACTTATCGGTTTATTAAAACTGAATGTGTTTATGAAAAGTTTGTCTAGCTATTTTTACCATCATATAAATTCTATTATTAACTAATTATCCGTTCTAGATATGATATACTGTTCTTAAATTCAAATTCTGTCAAAATTCTGTCTGTATGTGTTCAAAAATGTTATGATTTTGAAGTGAAAATCCTTATTGGAGGGCTTTGACATTTTGACCGGAAACCTTTTTTTTGTGGCCAGAAGTGGTGGGGGTAAACAGTGTGTCAGGTAGAGTATTGAAAACACCGGTTAGTCCGATCACCGAAGTTAAGCTATGTCGCGTGCGGTCAGTACTCGGATGGGTAACCGCCTGAGAATAACGCATGACGTTAGGTTTTTTGTCGTATTTTTGTTATCCAAATGTTTCCCTATAATACAAAAGTTTCACTTCTATCATGGGTCTTTACGAAGCATTCTATTTTTATTTCATGTTTACATAAAATATATTGTTAAAATAATAAAAAGTGCAGATGAAAGACGTCGCGGGCATCAGCTAGTCTAATAATAATTGCCTATCTTTATACTGGTTTCTCAAGAAAGCTGGTGCCTTCAAAGGAATATTAAAAATAATAAGAGAAAAATTCCCACATATGCTTATAGCATGGTTACACTAGTCCCAGTATTTGCATATGGGTTTATCGTGTTGCTCTCCAAGACACGATTTCGCAATAAACGCTTAAAGGTGCTTACAGACTTAAAACGTATGTTATCGCCACATACTGTCTATATGTTACGTTCTGTCGGCATCGAGATGTTCGGAATGAGCCTTGATATAAAAAAGCAGAAAAACATTTATGTCCATGCGAGGGTTGCCAATACGCGTTGTTTTAACTCTGAAGTGGAAACTTTTAATAGTTTACCCACGTATTTTGAGGTTAAATTAATTCTTTATAGCTATTATTTTACAAGTGAAATTATTTTAATTTCGTAATTGGTGCTTAAAAAAAGAGTGATACATATTTCCTATGCTATTATTTTGAGTATTATGCAAGGAGATAATGTAGAATTTGTATTCGATACCATTATGTTGTAAGATAAAAGTAGGCGCAAAGATTACGGGGTTTTATGCTGTCGTTACATTTTATTGTTTACCGAGTCAAGGTTAGGATTCTTAAAGATTTCACCTACAGCAGAGGTTCCCAAACTTTTACAGTTCGCGGTGCAATTTCAAATTTGGCACTCTCTCTCAGTGACTTAACCTAGCTAGCAATTGGAAATAGATAGTGTCAACAGAAAAAGGTATAATTAAAGCATCCACAACAGGAAACTCTATGTGCCGGTAAGTGTTTACTTTGTACTCGCGAATAATCAAGTTAAGCTATCTGAGCATGGCACAGAGGATTGCTTTACGGCGCTGTTCTATAATATGTACGGCGCACCAGGGAGTTACGGCGCACACTTTGGGAACCTCTGATCTACAGGGTTACTGCCGGGTTTGAATATGTTCACGGCAATAAAGATTTCATGGGTACCGGTAGTCGGCTTCTAAATAATATTATTATGTTAATTCTGTGTGTTGTGTTGAATTTTACAGTCTCTTTGGCGTAAGTGAGTTAGTATCATGCTTTGAACCAGGATATCGACATTTACTTATTATTTGCATTATAAAATAATTGTTTTAGTTCATATTCTTAATTCAGAAATCTTATTTATTGTATTTAGATGGATATTTATTATAGAGGTTTTATTAGAACTTTACTCCTCTAATAATAAAGGTGACTTTTCCTTGTTTGAGTTTTGTAGGTAGTTTTTATGACATTTCAGAATTATTGTTGCGTGTTATTATATTGCTTTAGTATGTATTTGTGTGTTGTGTACAATAAGTAAGTTATAATATGCAAGAATACACAAATGTGATGCAATATGCTCTCATATAAAGAAAGTATACGAATGATAGATAAAAGTTACCAGTGACAGTCTAAAAATGTCTCCTGAAACTTAAAAAAATGTTATTAAATATGTTTTATTTCCAGAGAGAGATACCCTACTACTTTTTAACCGACTTCAAAAAAAGGAGGAGGTTATCAATTCGACTGTATTTTTTTTTTTTTATGTTTGTTACCTCATAACTTTGGACTGGGTGAACCGATTTTGATTATTCTTTTTTTATTTTAAAGCTGGTACTTCCTGTGTGGTCCCATTTTAATTTGGTCCAGTTCCGACAACGGCATCCAGTGCAAAACCGTATAAGTTTTAAATTTGCATTAATTATGTAAACAACAAATAGACGAATAACTCAATATCACGCTAACCGATTTCGATGATTCATTTTTTATTGGAAAGGATGTACTTCAAGGATAGTTTGATGAGAATTTGGTTAGGTTCTGATCATGGGATCCGTGACAAAGTAAGAAAACTTTCAAGAAACGAGCCTACTCGCCGGCAACGCATCTGTGTTTCCTCTCGTGTCGCAGGTGTCTATGGGCGGCCGTGATCACTTACCATCAGGTGACCCGTATGTTCGATTGCCACCAATATTATAAAAAAAACTCTTCAATTCTTAGGAGCCTATTGTGCTTATGTTCGTTGCTGTGTTGCAACATGACGCAAGCATTGTAATTACATTACTTAAGGTGTATTATGTGTGAAGCGATGGTAGCCGAGTTGGTGGTAGAAACTATCGCGGATAAGGTTGCGTTCGTACCAAACGTTACTTATTGTACAACCAATTGAAACCATATCGCATACCATACCGCAAAAATGCGCATATTTTAATATACTTAAGGCGGAACGGAGTTCGCGGGCACTGCTAGTAAAATATATTTATGTACACTAAAAATGGAAAAATAAAGTAAATTTTCAAAAAAAAGTATTAACCGACTTCAATATCAATCAAAAACCCATAAGGCACTAAAAAGCGGAAAATAAATAGTTTATCAAATTAACCAAATTAAATAAAACATATGAATATGTGTGCTACCTAGAGATGTATTGGAAGTCGGTGCCAACCGAAAATCATATCATCTACATAGGTACAAAGTTTAAGTCCACTCTCGCGTCTCTGTAATACATTTCTACCTGGAACAAATTTGAAATTTCGGTTGGCACCGACTTCCAATACATCTCTAGGTAGCACACATATATTGTTTTATTCCATTTGGTTAATTTGATAAACTATTTATTTTCCGCTTTTTAGTGTCTTATGGGTTTTTGATCGATATTGAAGTCGGTTAATACTTTTTTTGAAAATTTACTTTATTATGTGGCTCCATTATACTTGTATTTTTTTTCCCTCTTCATCTCTTCATCAAAACAAGTAAGGAATAAATGAATATATAATATTAAACTAGCGGGCCCGGCTGACGTTGTCCCACCCTGATTATAAAAAAATACTTACAAATTATAGACTAAAACCTTCCCCGTGAATCACTTTATGGACTGGCGAAAACAGCATGAAAATCCGTTCAGTAGTTTTTGAGTTTATCGCGAACAGACAGACAGACAGACGCGGTAGTGGACTTTGTTTTATACTATGTAATGATATTATTCATTGTGAAAATTATCCTACACAAAATACATATAAGAGTTGTTGAGGTATGTATGCTTGGTACACATAAATGTTTACAATAACTCATATAAGTATTAATATGTATAAGTATGTATAAGTAGCTTAGGTTAGCTCAGATAGGTCGCGAATTGCATGAGTCAGGCAACAGCCCAAGCAATGTGTGCCGTGCACCCTTGAGCTAGTTGTCAAATAAAATTGGCTGAGTGCCTTAAGCGCTCGCCTTAGTAGTCCGGCGAAGCTGTTAAGACCTTGTTAGGTCAATAGTGTAGCCAGTTCGCAAAAAAAACATTATTCATTGTAAAACATAAGAAGATATAAATAATATATTTAATGAGAATTATGAGTTCTCATTTCAAACATAACTTCTCAAATCTAGTTAAAACTTTCAACATTATTACTCATGTTTATTTTCTTTACATTTAATTGTGACAAAAAACGTTAACCTTTTTTTATATCATAGGAGGCAGGGGAACAGGTGGGTCACCTGATGTTAAGTGATCACCACCGTCCATAGACACTAGCAACACCAGGGGAGTCGCAAGTGCATTGCCAGCCTATGTTTGGGGGAAGGGGGAGAGGGGGAGGGGAGTTGGGTACCTATTAGTGAATCCTTCAAAAGAATTATTTTCCTTGTTTCGTACCATAAATACGAGCGCAATTTCAGTTGTCTGTCGTATTACGTTAAATCATGCTTGCGTGCATGCATGCATGCATGCTTAGACTTCCCGTGCGAAAAAGAGAGTCCGCGATCATTCTCTTTGTGGATTTGGTTTAGATGAGGGAAATCTGAAACATTTTTTTTAATTGCCCCCGTTTATTGATTTAATTGTCCCCTTCTCACGCTACTACATACTTCCCCAGGAGACTCCCTTTTCTGCCTGTATCAAGTCTATCTCCTCCCTTAATTTCACGTTTTTTTATTATTCTTCTGTGTAAATATGAATACAATTTGATTTTAATTAGTAGGCATGTACTTTTATATAATATGGATGTGTGTATGTGTGCGTGTGTGTGTACGTATATACCTATATCATATATATTTCATCATCATTATCAGCCTGCAAGAGACCCACTGCAAGGCTATAGACTTCTTTCCAAAGAAAGGTATGGGCATATATAATCACCACGCCAGCTCAAGTATTGGCAATTTCAAATTCTGAGAAATCCACAAATCTATATTTTATGGTATTCTATATGGTACCACTACAAGAGTATTTCTCAGGTTCAGGTTTCCTCACGATGTTTTCCTTCACCGTCAGTCGATAGCAATAGCAAATTTCGAGCAATCTATAATTTGGGGCCTCGTGAATCATTAAAGACTAAGTTTCAGGAACTCGGTATTTTAACTCTGCCCTCTCAATATATTCTTGAGAATTTGATGTACGTCTGGAAAAACTTAGATAATCTGGGTTTAGTAAAAGACCGACATAATGTAAATACCAGAAACCATAACAAACTGGTCACTCCGCGTTTCAGGCTTACTAAGACCAGTAACAATTTTTTAGGTAATAATGTTAGATTTTATAACAAAGTCCCAAAACACATTACCGATTTGCCGGATAGTAGGTTCAAGTGTTATATCAAGCGGGTCTTAATACCTAAAGATTATTACTGGGTGGATCAGTATGTGAACGATAGCGACGTCTGGAAGTGACGCCTCTCTCTGTGCAACCACTAAAAACTAATGTAGCTTTATGTCTCTATAATAATAAAAAAAATATGTTAGTTATTATGAAAAGATAAATCAGATCGAGTTTCTTGCCGGTTCTTCTCGATGACTGGGTTGTTTTCCGAACCGGTGGTAGTTTTGACGTTCATAAGTGCCTTCTCAGGGCCTAAATTGAATAAAGAGTATTTTGATTTTAAATTAGTAAATGTATGCGAATTAAAAAAAAATCGTTGGTACATGTCGAGGTTCGAACCTCCGGACATCGGATTGATATTCCACTGATCAAATCGCTCAACTGCCACGACTTTGTTAAAATATATTTATTTTTTTACTTTGTCTAGTATTTACTTATTTATGTTGCAAATTTACTAACCTCTATGTTACTGTGAATTGCCATTTTGTTCTATTTTAGATATTTGATGGTTGTTCAAATTTCAATTTCAGTTTCAATTCAAGCTTCATCAAAAAACATGTAACCATAACAAAATAATTTTGTAGAGAATAATTTTTGTAGTAGTATCAACATTCAGCTTTTAATCCTATTAAGATTTTTATAGGTATAAACGTTAGATTTATAATTGTAATATATGGAGAGTGTTGTGTCATCGGTATATCATAATGTCGTTATTTTTACAGTTCGATTTTTTAGAGGTCAAACGGCATCATTTGACTTTTGTTCATACGACCTTTAAGCGGGATATGCTCGAGGAGAGCGAGTAGAAGAATGCGATATGCGCTTTCGAGGCTGGTCCCCTAGCCGCTCCCGGATTCAACACCGAGACGCGACCGTCGAACTCGAATCGAGCAAACCGATTACGAAACTTTATAACATTATGGAATTACGTTATGTTGATGTTTTGTTGCGAATCGGCGGCCGTTCGCCGGTGGCGAATGTGCGACGTTAGTTCCTCGCCGCTTTGTCGACAAGTCGGCCAGTCGTGCGTTAGCCGCTAGTCTGCCAGTGCGCCAGTGCGGCAGTCTCGCGCCGACACCCGCGTTATTAACACGTAGTGTAGCACCTGCGACAGTGCCGCGCCACACTCGTGCCGCCCTGTGTACCTGTGCCCTGTGTTTATAACCCTCTGAAAAGTACGTAAACAAACATATCGTACTAATCGGCTGTGAAAGTGTGGAGTGTGATATCCCGGCGACATCAGCCGCGTGCGAGCGCGTTGCATGTCCGTAGCCGTCGATGCTTAGAATCTATTGCATTCTGCAGGTGCTCGCTTGTTATTTATTAATTGAAAAGTGATTGTAAGCCGGTCACGGCCGAGGCGCACACATGTCCGGCCCAGTTTTCACGATCTGACTGGATTCAGATTCCAATTGATTTTCTTTGTTTACTGCAAGATTTTAGCTAACACGCTGCACTTGTTGCTTCGACTATCCCGATTCATGCTTGTAACGCAAAAAATTGACTATTCAAAACGATATATATTCGACAACAAGTTTTTTAATATTGTATCGCATAAATAAAGATGTCCTTCATACAAATAATTGAGGATTATGCCGGTAATTTACGATCATTTCAATTTACCCCCAATTCGCAACGAAGTTTCGTTACAAATGTATCGAATAAAGTTATTTATAACTGCGCGTTCATTAATGAACACTTAGTTATTTTAGTATTTTTAAAATCATTTTTAATTAAATGGAGAACCGGTTTTTTAATCGGAAAAGGAATTCTGGTAGTGCTATAAATTTTATCAGGAATTTGGGGAGCGATTTGAATGTAGATTGTAATTACCTGATCCTTACTAAAATAACGAGCATGTGACTCAAAAATACTGATCGCCATTTTTTTACACTCCAATACGGCTCACTCCTCACAGCCTATTCTCAGTCCACACAGATCTATCTCCACAATATTGTGTATAGCCTGACCAATTCTTTGTTCACGGCCAAATCCAGCAAAGCCGATACGCTTCAGTCACGTCAATATTATTCGATATCCATTTAAATACGGATACGCCACGTATTCTTAGAATGTCGTGTAGAATGTAAGTTTACGGAAATTCGAATTCACGATGACCAAGAAGCGAACAATACTGCAACTATTGGTCACGCTAGTTGCAGTGAGCGTAAAATGCACTTTTGTGCTGCCATTTTTATATATTGTAGTTTCTTAAAGACTTTTTGTTTAGAAAAATTCGTCAATGTAAAGTAAAATTGGTTTATTTTTAAATAATTACTTTAAGCATGCTGCAATAAGGGCATCAAAATATGTGTAAGTGGTTTTGACAACTCCTTAAGCTTGAGTTGAACATTGATCAATTGTAAAACAAGAAAGGTGGAGAAGCTGGTTCTTTAGTACTTAATTTAGATGTAGCATAGAGAGTTTGATATTAAATAAATTATGACGATAAATGTATGATCGGGTTATAGCAGGGGTTCCTAAACTTTTTTGTTTCGTGGACCACATGCCATGTTTTTCCGTTATATTTAGACCCCTGCTTATGTGATATTGATTTATTTGCAAATTCCTCAAATTTGAATATGTTTTGAAAGGTAGTTTTATCATTTATATGTATAGATATATATATGTATCCATATTTAAGTTGACAGTATATTTATTTCATTCACGGAGAATCACAATAAAACCTGCGAACTGCTTAAATGTAATCATTATTGTTGACCCAATTTGCATCTCATGGGCCCCTATTTATTTTTCACTGATATGGACCCCTTTACTAGTCGACATAGACCTGTGGGGCTCGATATAAACCACTTTGAGTAGGACAGGGTTACAGAAATAACCTTACCGTATGGAGAAAAACCCGGTAATGCTAACGCGTCTCAGCTTATCATTTTTGCACACCAGTTTTCGTATTTACATTATAAAGCTGATATTTATAACCACCGCCGGTGTTTAAGCAACTATCTCTGGACAGGACTCTGTACTAATAGTCTAGTACTGTAGTAGTTCGTCGTGCCTGTTTGATATAATTCTCGTAATAAAGACGTAGAGCAGTTCATGCATATATTTCCTTTATTAATTTCCATCAGTTTAAGGACAATTTTTAAACGCGTCGTTTGTGATATCAGCCATAACTTTTTATATTATTAATTATTTTCCGGTAATAATATTATTTCATGTTTCATAGGAAAGAGTAAATATGTAGGTTTACAAAGTACGTGATAGTTTGATTTTTTTAAAGTATTTCACTGTTTTTCTTGTCGTGTATTCTGGATTAAGGCTGCTTGCATCCAAGGCAACAGCCTAAGCCGAGGTCCGCCCACTTTGGCACCATTGTTGCCAAATGGCTGAGCGCCATAAACTCTCGCCTCAATAGTCCAGTGAAGCTGTGTAGGCCTATCAGGCCAATAGCGTATAGTAAGTTTAAAGATAAAAGCGTGTGGTGGCCGGGTCTAAATAAAACTAGCTTCTGCTCGCGAATTCGTACGCGTGGAATAGTTACTTTGGGCTAACTTTAACTCGCAACATTGTTTACGTAGAAGGTGAAAATATTGTTAAATAATACATACGTTAACCCCGATTTTGAAACATTCTTCATTGGTGCTCCGCTCCTATTGCTTTTAGCGTGATAATATATAGCCTATACCCTTCCTCGATAAATGAGCTATCTAACACTGAAAGAATTTTTCAAATCAGACCAGTAGTCTCTGAGTATAACTCGTTCAAGCAAACAAACTCTTCAGGTTTATAATATTACTAGCGGGCCCGACAGACGTTGTCCCGCCCTGATTATGAAAAATCATTGTCAAATTATATACTAAAACGTTCCTCATCAATCACTCTATCCACCGGTGAAAACCGCATGAACATCCGTTCGGTAGTTTTTGAGTTTATCGCGAACAGACAGACGCGGTAGGGGACTTTGTTTTATACTATGTAATGAAGTATAGATTAACAAGTAGCCATGTATGCCGTTTCATTTTTGAAGTTATACTTCTTTAGGCGCGTTATGAAAAAATGATGAGAGTGAAATTTTAATTTTTGTGACACAAAATTAACAGTATGAAGCTGTCTGCTTAACTGCTCATTAAGTCTCGAAAAAAAAGCTACCAACAAAATAGAAATTGAACCTCGATATTAGTCGCGCATGTTGGTACGCTCGTCGTTTTTTTTTTTTTTTTTTTTCTACAAACGTAGATTAAGGCGAAAGATAAAATTTTTGAACAGATTGTTATCTTGTTACGCCAAAGAAGTATAACTTCTAACGCGTGTACATAAGTACACACACACTTTTTTATTTTTTTATTAAATTGGTCAACTGGTTACACTTTATAGCTTTTAGTGTTTGACCACAATCTCAATTGATATTAAATGCATAGAGAATAACAAGCTAAGCATACGTAAATGCATTCTTAAATGATTTAAATCATTCGGAGAATTACCCAAAGCAGTCACAAGACTTTATCTAAACTTTGACTAGATATAAAGTGTGAACCACTAATAAATAATTAATGCGTATTCATTCGAAATGGGTTACCTAAAAAAACTTACGAACAGTTAGGTAAGTACACACGTCGTTCAAAATTCTCAGAATTTTCTTATAACTGCGATTTTTTTCTCGACACGTAGAATCAACGTTAGTATTGTATAGCGAGTATTCATAAAAATATGTTTATATCTTTTTCTTTAGTATATTTTTTGTTTTAATTAATTTTACAATGGCCAAAATTTGTTCTCGCGTCTTCCGTGTTCTATTCAGTATAAATTAAAAAAATGTTCAAGCTACAAATCTAATTCTGTATTTGTTAATAAAAACGAGACGATATTAGTAATAATATTGTATAGGATTTTCGTTGAATGTCTTACTCGCATAGTACTTCGTGGCGTAGTGGTAGTAAGTTCTAATATTGAGTCACACGATGTTTTCCTTTATCGAAAGCTCTGAGTCGGTTGCTAGGTTCGAACCTACGTCCATCGACGCTGTGTCTAAACACACTATCTCAAGTTTATTATGTGTATTTATGCTATCTATATATTTCGGCAGCTTTATTTAAAGCAAATAAATTATGAAATCGATAAAATGTGTTTATTTAACTAAGAAGAAGAAGGTGCTTATGAATTTTAATTTAAAATTCTACCAACCGTTCGAACAAATTGGAAAAGAAAGTCGATCTTGATCAACTTTTGCTATTATAATTTATACAAGACTTTATTGTCACAGTTTCCGCCCTACAATAATACCCTTTAGACATTACAATCGTTACATGGTGCTTGAACTTACTATCCGGCAAATCGGTAATATCTTTTGTGACTACATTCTAGAATCTAACAATATTTCCTAAAATACTTTTACTGCTCTTACCGACTTTTGGATATAAGATAGCTACACAGTAATCTATACTCATATTATAAAGAGATAAAGTGTATGAGTTTGTGATGTTGTAGGGGGTAATCTCAGGAACAACTAAACCGATTTAGAAAATTATTTTACCAATAGAAAGCCACGTTATTTGTGAGTGTATATTAAGCTATATATTATATGGCTATATATTAACTCGAAAAATGAAAAGACTTTTGTGATAGTCGGATTTCCAAAGTAAGTCGGAGAAAAAACGGTCGAACGAAGACACTTCTTACGAACACTACCATAACGACGAGAGATATATGATTGAGTTCTAGAGAAAAGTTGTAGAGCTTGATAATGCTTACAAAAAATTCAATGACAGCATATATCTAACTTTTATATTTAAGTTACAAAAAGTAGTTTTTTATAAATGTTTACCGCCCAACGAAGTGGGCACGGGTCAGTTAGTAACTAATGAGCTAAGCCGGTCTTTTACAAAATATAACTTCTAAGTGTCTGCGGATATATATTAAATTATTAAGAATATATGAAAGGTAGAGTTAAATAGTGACTTAGTTTAGACAGGATTGTGATAAAAAAATTACAAACAATAAAAATGTAACCGTTTTTGCCACTGTTGAAATTTTCATTAAATTTACGTGCGTAATGAAATTCATTGTTTATTCCTAATTTGCATTCCACGAGACGCGTGATAATTATAATACATATTTATACTTTATGTTATTTCAACCGGCATAGATTGTAACTTGTTAATTAGGACTCCGCTACCTTTCTGTAATCTTCCCAATTTGCTCGCATGTCCCATACTTAAATCGTATCGTAATCTCTCGTAATATTTCTCTTGGGTATACCTTTGAAAAATCTCACTTAATTTCTTTTGTTTCTCACTACATATTATAAAACAGAGTCTTCGGCCGCGTCTGTCTGTCTGTACGCGATAAACTTAAAAACTACTGGACGGATTTTCATGCGATTTTTACCAATACGGGTCATTCAAGTATTACGTAAGCACTGATGGAGGGCTGGGGGAGGGGGGAATCCTTGATTTGCTTATTTTTGATGACATGGGGGATGGGGGTTCGGGTAGTGATTATGTCAGCAATATTTCTTTATTAAATTGGAATAGATTTAGATAAATGTTTACGTAAGCATGGGGGGGGGCATACGGTGTAAGAGCATTTTACTTGCCCTGACCAGAAATTGCAAAAATTCTGCTTACATAATACTTGAACGGCCCCATAGGTAAAGGAGATAAGGAAGATTTAAGTATATATTTTGTCAAGGTTTTTTTTATTATCAGGGCGGGACAACGTCCATCGGGCCCGCTAGTTTTTCATATAATCTTTGTTTATTCCAATATCAAGACGGTTTATTCGTTCTTTATTGTTGTGCTAAATGAATTTACTTTTACAACTTCTTTATTTAACTCTTTTTTTTTAGTAAAAACTTTTATGACATCCTTGTGGTTTGAAACTCAATGAAACGAAAAAGCGTCATTAAAAAGAGACAAACACCTATAAGACTTAGCGTGCGAGGAAATGAGCTAGAAAACATTATACAATGTTTCTTACATTCGCGGTCTCTTCAGTGTATATCGCACTACTTACTACTTACTCTAGTCCGAGAGTTGTATGCGTGTATGTACTTACGTGTGTGCATTTGCATATAACGAAACCTTCGGAAAAAGCCTTGAAATCAATCATTTTTCAGGTTCCATTTCTACCACGTGTGACTTCACTGTTTCCAATGATAATTACAGTGTAATCCTAAAACAACAACCACTGAAAGATGAACAGTGCATCGTCATTTGGTTATGTCAGCACAGTTATATCGGCATGCATATCTCTCAACGGTTGCCTCTTGGTCTTAAGAAACGACATCCAAAATGATCGCTAGGACTGGCTTATAACAATAGCCACTATATAGGGACCTCTACTATACCGATGGTTTACTGGATATAGCTTGGATGATCCTAGGACGTGTTTCTCCTAAGCGTATCAATATGGAAAGTTGGAGGGTATAATCCCTATCTAGTAGGACATAATATGGAAAATGTTAAACCAGTGGTGAACTACTGATTTATGCCAGGTATAATATACTCCCTATCTAGTTAGACTTCATCTGAAGAAGTTTAAACCAGTAGTGAATTAGAGAGGATCATTTCGAAATATTATTGTTCGCTAAAATGACACTACAACCGAGTATATTAAAGATATGAAATTTAGATATATACCTCACGACTAGGTTTTGCTCACTACTTCACGCGCGTTAATATATAGATTAAGAAACTAAATCAGCCTACTCATTGATAATGTAGCTCCTATATGTGAAATTATTTTTAAAATCGGTTTAGTATTTTTCGACTTTACCTATTTACAAACCAAAAATACTTTTTTCGATTTAGGTATTAATAAAAAAGCGCTTATGAACGTCGAAACTACCACCGGTTTGGTAAACAATCCAGTCATTGAGAAAAACCGGCAAGAAACTTTATATTTTCATGATACATATATTTAAAAACAAAAACGATAGTTATTTTCGTTTTTGGTGAATGCAAAGGAAAGGCTGTCATTTCCAGACACCACCATCGTTCACACATTGATCTACCCTATTAATAGCATTTAGACATTAAAATTTATCGTATAAATTGATACAAAAACAACACGTTTATTATAGTAGTATAGATAGTGAAGGTGATTCGTGCAAAGCTATTTTAGGTGACTCTTTGTATTCTTTCAAGGCAAAGGCTGTATTATTATTGAGACATAAACTCTACTCTTTAACTCATAGTTTTTATCATTTTAAGTATTGAGTTTCTTTTTTGTACTAGTTGATGCCCGCGATTTCGTCTGCGTCTTTTAAGATATCGTGATTTTTTTAAATAACGAAAAACTTATAAAAGAGTAAGACCAAAAAAAATAATTGATACCACTCAAGTAGTGTGTCAGATAACGACAAATCTATATTATTTTATATATATACTATATAATAGACTGGTTTTTGGGTTGAGAATGAAACGCATTTACTTATCTACTTCTCTCTCGTATGTAACTCGTACCATCGTTCAAATTACAATAAGTTTTAATAGACTAAACTGATTTTAATGAAACAAAAAGTGAATGTTACTTAAGGATATGCTTTACAATTTTCTTAGAGTCATTTTATCATAAACGTTCAACTTTAGCAGTGATGAGTGAACAAACACACGGACATACATTTCTAAAAATGATGGAAATGTATTTTAATATTTATTCCTAGACACCAGCAACAATTTTTTTCACAAAAATTTGAAAAGTGCAGACACGTTTAATTTACATTTTTATTATATGCATAGATACGCGGTATCTTGTTATCTCTGTACTATTTATTTGTTGTGACAATTTCCTTTTTTAGCTTATGTTAGTGTATAATTCCTATCGCTTTTTGTTGTATATTTATTTTAATCCTGTTTACTATTAAGTGCATGCTTGTGTTAACCTTTAAAGGTCAGTGCGCTTAAAGCTGATCTAATCTATAATACTTAATGATTTCTGTGTGGTGAATTGGTCACTAAATGCCCATATAACTAAACTAGCTTCTGCCCGCGACTTCATCTGCGTGGAATACTTACTTTGGTTGTTAGCGACGAAACGATTTTGAACACATTTTTCACTGGTGCTCCGCCCCTATTAGTCTTAGCATGATTATATATAGCCTATAGTCTTCCTTGATAACTGAGCTATATAACACTGAAAGAATTTTTCATATCAGACCAGTAGTTCCTGCGATTAGCGACTTCAAGCAAACAAACTCTTCAGCTTTGTAATATTAGTATTCTGTGTTCTATACATATAATAAGAATTTATTTTTCGATTTTCATGAAAAAAGTTGTTGTAGGTGTCTAGAAATAAGTAATAAAATACATTTCAATCATTTTTAGTGATGCCTGTCTGTCTATCTGTTTATCTGAACACACATCACTGCTAAAGTACTGTGTTCATGATAAAACCATGGGAATCATAAAGCATATCCTCGAGTAATATTTAGTCTTGGCTTTATTTAAACCGATTTACTCTGTCTAAAGTTATTGTAATTTTAATGACGACGCAACTTGTTGATGCTTGTTTGTGAACACTCATCACTGCTAAAGTACTGGGATCACAATAAAACCTTCCCAAGAAAATCATAAAACATATTCTCGAGTAGTATAAAATTATAAGGCATATCCTACAGATTAACCTATTCTTTGTTTCATCAAAATCGGTCCACTCTATCAAAAGTTATTGTAATTTGAATGACGGCTCGAGTTAAGTACGACAGAAGAGTAGTAATCTATACTAATATTAAAAAGATAGAGGGTTTGGTTGTTTGGTTGCACGAGCTAATCTCAGGAATTACTGGTCCGGTTTGAAACATTCTTTCAGTGTTACATAGCTCATTTATCGAAGAAGACTATAAGTTATATATCATATTACACTAATAGGAGCGGAGTACCAATGAAGAATGTTTCAAAATCGGGTTTTTTCCCTTTTGAGATTTGCTTTGCGTGTTACCGTCAGCCTAAAAAAGCCCAAAGTAACTATTCCACGTGGACGAAGTCCTAGACAGAAGCTAGTTGACAAACAAAGCTGCATCAATTCTTCCTAAAGCAACAGTCCTCATACTTGGTCTTTTTTTTATGTCAAAAGTAGGCAAACGAACAGGTGGGTCCCCTGATGTTAAGTGATCACCACCGTACATAGACACTAGTAACACCAGGGGAGTCGCAAGTGCGTTGCCAGCCTGTGTATGGGGGAGAGGTAGAGAAAGGAGGAAAGGAGGTGGGCCTCCGGCGCTCTCACTGACCGAACGAAACGCAACAGTGCAAGCACTTACTTCACGTCGGTGTTCTGTGAGAAGGTGGTACTACCCCGGGCGAGCCGACCCATTCATACTGAAACTAGTAATAGATACAGCGTGGTTCTACCACCTTCCTACCTTTGTTTTGAATGGGATGGTAAAACACGAAGCGTATTTATTTTATATCCAAGAGTAGCAATATTAATAACTTTTTATAAAACTGCAGATTTGTTTGAAGTCATTTTTGGATGTCCACTGATTACATAACCGTACATTACATACTCTTAAATGACGTAAATGAACGTTAAAGATGATTTACATCAAGGAACATTGATGCTAAAATACATAACAATAAATAACTTAACATTGGTTTTCTATTAAAATAAAATGACTGGTTATGATTTCGTAAAGCGGAATTTATATGTAAATATACGCTTTTAAAAATCTTTTGAGGTTAATATTATGTATTAATAGTTACTTATATTGTATTATTGTGTAAATTGAATAAGCATATTAAATTTGGTAACACTTAGTGACTTTATTTCTCTACAGAGTTTGGCAATTCTTGTTACAAGTTTTCGTTTTCATTTGCATCTCGTTCATAATAGTCATTCGTTTTGTACCTATTGACTAGGTATCCGCAAAATGTTTTATCTAATTCAGGACGAGGATTTTTTTTTAAATAATTTTGTTTTAACCTCTCAATTGATTTTTTAAGGTTTAGATCTCAAAATGGCTGATCATGCTTTTAATTTCGCGACATCGTGTATTGCACATTTCATGGTTTTGTAAAAAAAGTTTGGAAATAAAGAAGGAAGTAAAGAATAATTTAAAAGTACATTCTATAATACATCATTTGTAATTTTTTATAGCTTTGATATAAATTGGGTGTTCCTTATGGGGTCTACATTCGTTTGTATGGAGCTTAAACAGTTATGGTTTTGGACAATCCAATGATTAAGTATACTGTAAGATGAATTGACATCTCAGTTTGTTTGTCCGCTTTTATTAAACGAAATCAATAGATTAAATGAATTGACAAATGGAAAAAAATATTAACCAGATGGATTAATTTCGTTTGTTGTTAGGTTTAGTCTTCATACAGAGTTTCTAAAGACCTTGTATTGTATTGTGTTTTGTTTTATATACTTTACATATATATGTAGAATAATATAGTATGCATAATCAATTTATTTAAAATGCGGAGGTATGCGTAGTTTCTGTTTTACGTCTATTATGTGAAACTAGAGATTAGCTGCGGATTCGGTTGCAAATTGATTTTAATTTATAAATATTCATCGTGTTCGAATGTTGGCATTAAAACCTGTAGGAAATACGCCTAGAAACATGCAATTAGCATCAGCCATAGTTTAAAGTTTCGCGAGCGTTTTCATTGGTCGCTATAAAACGTGTCCTGATTCGTCAATTATTGTATGTATTACTTTTGTTCCTAGCATTGCTCGCCTTAATTAATTAATAAGCATAGAAGATCATTAAGAGTTTTGCTTACTTATACTGGCAAGTGGGAAGTGGAGGTCAAAAATTAATAAAATTTTGCTTACGTTATATCTGAACTACTTCACAAACGGATCACAAAAGATGTCTTATAAATCAAAATATAACTGAAAGCGAGACGAAATTCTGGGCAATAATCGTCCCTGAGTCAACTGATGGGTAGAACTGTGGTCTACATTATTAAAACCAGCTCTATCTAACTATCAGTTTTTATAATGACTGGTGATTAGTATATGACATAAATAGTTATATCCATTATCAAAACTGTTAAACATGATTTTATCAAAGAATTAAAATTCAATTATTTTGTGTTTCTTGGTCGAGCAAATTCGATTGAAAAATTTACCCGAATAAAAGATAATTAAATCAGATACATTATTTTGATATACAAGACGAATGTAAGTGTTTATGTCTATAACCGCATGTTAATAAAAATATGTTATGTTATGTATAATCATACTTAGTATTATAAAGCTGAAGGCTTTGTTTGTTTGTTTGGTTGAACGCGCTAATTTCGGGTACTACTGGTCCGATTTGAAAAATTATTTCAGTGTTAGATAGCTCATTTACCTAGGAAGGCTATATGCTATATATCATCACGCTATAACCAATAGGAAGGAGCGGAGCACCAATGAGGAATGTTTGAAAATCAGGTTTATTTCTCTTTTGAGAGCTTCCGCTGCGTGTTAGCGTTAGTTCAAAGTAACTATTCCACGCTGAGGAAGTCGCGGGCTGAAGCTAGTGAAAAGAAATATACGATCGAGTTTCTTGCCGGTTCTTCTCGACAACGGGATTTATTTCCTAATCCGCGGTAATTTTGACGTTCATAAGTTGCTTCTCAGAGTCTAAATTGAGTACGATATTTTGATTTTGACAACGCTTACCAAGACACTGCTTTATAACAGAGATTCAAAATTCAAGAGGTTTCTTCATAAAGAAGGTTTGAAATAATAGACAATTTATTTCTTTAGCCAGTTTGATTTATTTAGTACGCAATGGTAAGTGTAATCGCCCGAGTAGTACAGTGAATGCCAATCAAGAATGCCAAGGTTAAACAGTTTTCCCCGTTCTATTGAAATATGTTCTTAAATGGCACAAAAATATATCCATATAACATGCTTGTGTTTATTCAGTGGTTGAATTTCGACCATAAGTCATTGCTCATTAAAGGTTTCAATATTGGGATTTTGAGAAAGAATGTACAAAAATTGCAAGAAAACAGACGATAGAAGTATGAAGAATAGAGACGTAAAGGTTTTCACGATGATCAGTTGCATAGTCAAGGTTTGAAAGCGTAATAAACAAACAAACTCACTTACGCATTTATAATATCAGTAAGGATGTACAGAAGAAAATACGTACAGAAAAATTAAAGCATTAAATATGTTTTAGTTACAAAATGTATTTAGTTTTTTGGAGTGCTTATAAAAATTCGTAGTTCTTTAAAACCATCATAACTTCATATTAGCAATAATGTGCATATTATTATAATTATATGCATATATTTATGCATATATATATTAGCAATAGCTTAACAACAATAGATATGTATAGAGGAAATAACCGGAAAAGTTCACAGCAAAATAACAAAAATTTGATGTGGCTCAAATGTCTTTGTTACTCTACTTTTCTCTCGTACTTAACTCGCGTCGTCATTCATTTTACAATATTTTTTGACAGAGTGAAGCGATTTAAACGAAACAAAGACTATATGTTACTCAATGATATGCTGTATTTTGTTATGTTTTATCGTAAACCTAGTACTTTATCAGTGATGCGTGTACAAACAAACAGAAAAACAGAGATACTTTTTTAAGAATTGATTTAAATATATTTAATTACTCGTTCTTAGTCACTTGTAATTTTTTTTCACAAAAATCCGAAAGTACCGACTTGTAAAATTTACATTTCTTTACGTACGAGTATGTATATGTATATATAGATATAATACTAATATATCGTCTATAGGTACTAAACAAAAAAAAAGAAAATCGGTCGAGAGACAGCGAAGAATGATGTACTTAACTGATTCGTCTCTGTTTATTTATAATATATAAATAAATAGTTATATAATTTTTTTTTCTAATTGACTACGCTATTGACCTAGCAAGGTCTTAACAGCTTCACCGGACTACTAGTTATATAATTTTTTTATAGTAATGTACAAGGGAAAGCGTTTGGTCGGAGTTTGGTAGAAAAGTTGGTGGAAAACGACAATTGTTTCTGTCAATTTTTCTTTATTTAGTGATAGAAGATCTTCTTCTTCTTGATTTGGCTCCGCAGAAGCATTTGCCAGTGTCAGTGTTTAGTGATAGAAGATAAAAATAACTTTTTTTAACACCGGTCTTAACAGAATGGAGTTGATTTTTCAACGTGTAAATTTTGGTAATATTTATAAAGTGCGAGGTGTATAAATTTGACATGGCGGCGCTACCGTAATCGATTCTGGAATGTAGTTCAAATTTACACTCATCTCTCTAATATATTCTTTGCATAGAGTAACAAACCTGCGCGTAGTTAATGGAAGCGGTTTCATAATTCTATGATTCTTTGTATACTCTATGTTAAGATATTGTTAGTATTTTGTGATTAATTTGCGTTTTTTTACTATCAACTTCTATCAAATAATTTAATAATAAAACAGACATATTTCTATGTTTCTAGACAAGCAATTCGTATATAATATATAAAGTACTAGTTGTGCCTGCGACTCCGCCCGCATGGAACCTAATGTAAAAAAAACATTGGACTAATAAAATCATGTGAATCTATTAAGCCCATTTACTTATCTACTTTTCTCTCGTACTTAAGTCGTCTCGTCATTAAAATTACAATAAAGTTTGATAGAGTGAACAAATTTTAATGAAACCAACACTAAATTGTTAGTCAAGGCTATGCTTTATGATTTTCTTGTTGAAGTTTTATCGTGAACGCAGTACTTTCGCAGTGATGCGTGTTAAACAGACAGACAGACATTTCTAAAAGTGATTGAAATGTATTTTGTTACTTATTCCAAGACACTTGCAATGTTTTGACGTGATTACGTCTTAAAATTTGCTACCATACAGGGTAATCCAAAAAACCTAATGATAACAAAATCGGGGGATACAGTTTGGCAATGTAGTTTCGAATCTATTTTCTGCATCTAAAATAAATTATACCACTGAATAGCTAACGAATCAAAGAATTCATTACGCTAAGTCAGGACTGTAACACATCGCACGCGGTCTAGGCGGAAACGCCGCCATTTTGGGGTAATTCTGCTGCGAATTCAGATATCCATTTAATATAACTGTCGACTCGGTGAAGCTAGCACGTTTTTTGAACTTTCAGTCGACAGCTCTTGTCAAAGTCTATCGATTGTATATAAAATATTAGTGTAAAATCGTGACTGTGTATATAATAAGGTGTTAAAAGGAAAAAAAAATATCAAGAAATATATAATGTCAGCCTATACGCGTCGAAAAGCCAAGTCCAAATACAGAGATCGTATAGAGTTGGAGAGAGCATCTCAAAACCAATCGAATGGTACGAATAAAATACCACATGACCCAGTCAAGCAGTGGAGGCAACGTAAAAAAATGAATGCGGCTGAGCGGATCACACAGACCTATAATTAATAAAGTTATGTCATACTAATTATTTGTTAGGTTGATTTATTTCCTGAACCCGTTAAATGGAACAGTTGCCATCGTAAACAAAACATGGAAACCCGGAGGGCTTCTTATGATTATGACAAACATAAATAATAATAATTTATATAGCAAATATCACCCGTTACGAGACGTATTCACGTACAACAAACGGCCGTATCATGACACAGCCACACCACATTTTTTTCACATATATCTAAAAAGTACGGACACGTTAGATTTATATCTTAATATATGTATAGAAGATATAGATAGTTCACGGCCGCAATGAATGTCGTAATGAGTGTACCTAATAAAATCAACCTACAACACTAATTACACTAACGTACCTGTAGTGAACGGTAATCGAAATAGAAGTACTAAGATACTTATCTTTATATATACTTTTATCTATCTATAATTCTATATCAATAAATATTAGTCCTGTTTGTACGTTCAATTTTTTTCGAAGTTTTGTGTTATGTACCTTTCATGAAAGGACACAATAAAATGTGTCCGTCTTTTATGTCCGGATTTAAATAAAAAAACTGATGTAATTCGGCAATTTATAGGAACCAATACTTTTAGCAATCTCAAAATAAACCTATACATATTTCACTAAATTCTCGGCTGTTTTATTAAGTGCCAGATCTCAAAATGTAGGATCATATTTTAAATTTTTAACTTATCTATCTATATTTATTATTATATGTTTTACATAAAAAAGTACGATTTTAAGATACATAATTTGTTATATTTCAAAGTTTTATTAATAAATCAGGCACTTTTATTAAATATTATTTATAAATTATTAAATAAATTTTAATTAAATAAAATAAAAATAAAATATTATAAATTATTTATTAAATAGTCTGTTGACCTGTGCCTCATGAGGTCCACATTCGTACGAAGCTTAAACCTTTACGGTGTTATTACAAAAAAGTTAAATACTTATTGTACCCTGGCCTTAAAAAGGTCTCATATTAAACGCACCGCGGTCGCTGAATGTTCGCCATGTTGCTCTTTTGTCTCGCTTTGGTTACGTTAGGTTAGACTTGCGAAAAAGGATAACGCGAACTTGCCTCGGGCGAGCGCGTTGCATTTATTAGGAAACTTTTTTAAACCAAGTATTTAATACATATTTTACTTTTTTGTAATAACACGGTTATGGTTTTGGATAGTCCAGAGCTTAAAGTGTAATAACTAGTCGAAAATAATTACAGTATAAAACGGACGCTGAGCCGCGGGCTGAGCTAGTTCACTGCAAATATTACTTTATTTACAAGAAAATAGAAAGAAATCGTATATTTACGATTGACTTCATAATCAAAATAAAGTTTAATTATGTAAACAAAACGTAAATTTTAAATACATTGACGATTATAGCGCAGATTAAATGAAATGAGTTGTATTTTCTTGATTGCGGCTTTGATAATCTCATAACACGGAGAACGTTCCTTCTCGAGCATATTATAAAAGGTTAGGGCAGTTATCGGTACTGAATATCTATTATAGTGTAACGTAGATTATCTTTGAATACGGGGAAAGAATGCGGTAGAGACAAGCCACTGAGCTTTGGGAGCGCACGCGTCATTTAAGATTACATAAGAATGATTTCTCAATCATTATTATTAAGTATAGGATTATTACGTGATGCATCTAACATTGGCTATCGAATTCCAACTGGTAGATACTTGTTTTCTATAACTATACATATAGTAAGAATGTAAATGTAACGTGTCTGTACTTTTTAGATTTTTGTGAAAAAAATTGTTGCGGATGTCTCGGAATAAGTAAAAAAAGGATTGTGTGGTTTTATGAAACCACGGTAAAAGTGAAACTTTTTTTCACACTACAGACATTTAACTAATAATAGTCTATACACTACACGGTCAGCTGCTGCGAACTATACGCACCGCGATATTGGCCCTGGCTGCTCTGACGAGCGCTTTTCACTTTATCCCTACTCCGCGGCCGACCATCACACGACATGCAACACACAGACGAAAAAGTTTGAAACGATGTAATAAAAGTTTCACTTTAATAAAATACATTTCTAAGAAATGTCTGTCTGTCTGCCTGTTTGTTTGAACACGCATAACTGCTAAAGTACTGCGTTCACAATAAAACCTCAGCAAGAAAATCATAAAACATATTCTCGAGTAATTAGACATATTTTTTTTTCATTAAGTTTCACGCGGACGGAATTGCGGACACAGCTAGTTGTTCTACAATATAATAACTTCGCAGATTCACCCACGTTTAATTTAGTAAAATGTTGAATCGGAGCTTTACGGTGAAAGAAACCGTCCCGATGAAACTGTAGGAACTCCATTCTCATGTTTACGTGCTAGTAACGTTTTTACTGCGACTCTCACTGCGCGTTATAAAATGTATTAGTCAAATGGAACGACTTCAGTTTTTGCATTGTCATGAGCTACGAAATCTGTCATTGGTAATTTATATTGTGAATGTATAATTATTCAATGTTTTCCTAAAAATCCATAGCATGGTGAGATTTCTCTAAGTCTGTCTAACTAGCTAATATACTCAAATTGAAAATCTGTCGCCACGCACCTGTTGGTGTGTTCCGGCAGCTGCAGTTACAGCCAGTCCTTTCTAGATTTATCGTGTTTACCTTCTTAGACCACGTCGTTATTTAACATCAGGTGAGATTGTGGTCAAACTTTATATAACCTATAGAATATGAAAAAACAAAGTCGCGAGAACTAACCTAGTTAAAATAAAAATCATATTATCCTTGTTCAATAAAATCCAATATCGGTGTTCGGAAACGAAAATATCCCTTGAAGAAACGTGATACTCGATTACTTTGATCGGAATGATATTTCTTTTCGTATTTTTATGTGTCCACTCGAATAGTTCGCTTATAAAAAATAAACTATAGCTATATACGTTATTATTTGCGGATATATAATACAGAGTACGCAGTGTCCCAAAAAATATCATTCTAGATTACTAAACAATTAACGAAAATTGATTTAAAATACTAAAAGATCGACCAATCGTCATGAAATTTTGTACTCATGTCAGGGGTACATAAAAGGATCAATGTACTCTTAATTTACCGTACCGTGAGGGATAGGTTAATTCTATATTAATGAGAGCGAAGCCGCGAGCAAAAGCTAGTAAATAATAAATTAGCTTGATGAAAAATAATGAAAAGCTGACATATATAATTAAGATTTTCGTTAAATCATTTCTAATTTTAAGAAAATCAAAAATACTTTATTAATTATAGGCTAATAAGGCGCTTATGAACGTCAAAACTGCCACCGGTTCGGACAAACAACTCACTCATCGAGAAGTACCGGCAAGAAACTCGATCGGGTTTATTTTTTTAATATACATATATGTATTTAAAATATATTAACACTACAATCGTTTTTAGTGAATGCACAGAGATGAGTCAATTCCAGACATCACCTTCGTTCACATATTGATCCACTCTATAGGCATAATAGCCTTTTGACAACAAAAAAAGTTTCACATGCCACTGAAATTTACAAATCAGTTAAGATGATGTATTGTCTAATAAGAGATTAAGGATCGTAAGATATAGTTTTTATACGTTAGAGGTTATTCATAAATCGAAATCTTCCTCTATCTATATATCTATACATAGTACAAGAAGAATGTAAATCTGACATGTCTGTACATTTTGGATTTTTTTTTTAATTTGTTGCATGTTGTTGTGTCTACGAATAAGTAATAAAAAACATTTCAATCACTTTTAGAAATGTCTGTCTGTCTATTTATATGAACACGTACCATCGCTAAAGGACTGCGTTTACGACAAAACCTTACAAAGAAAGTCATAATGAATACTCGAGTAACATTTAGTCTTGGTTTCATTAAAATCGGTTCACTTTATCAAAAGTTATTGTAATTTTAATGACGACGTGACTTAAGTACGAGAAAAAAGTAGATAACTAAATGGGGCATCGGGGTTCTAAGGATATGTGACATTCGCAGCTCATCAACCAATTCTGCAAATTTTTCTCTCGATCTTATTGTTTTGTTACGATAGTAATTCACTCGTCTTATATTTGTAAAATTATACATATGTTTACATATTTTGTATATAACTGAATATTAATATGAAGGGTCGCAGAAAATGTAACAGTATGACGAAGAGCGAAGGGGACCTAAAAAGGTAAAATTTTGCGTAACGTATTTTATGACGCCCCTTACCAACTGACCGCGATTTTGTACGCTTATTGACTCGTGATGTTTCTTTGTGAACGATATTTGAAGTAATAGTATGATTTAGGTCAGGAATAAAGCTTGTTTGCGTCACTGGATAGAGATCCACGTAGTCTTCCGTGTGAAGAGCCATCGCCACTAAGGGCCATGAACTAAGGCGGAGCGCCTGAGATAACTAATGAGATTAAAATGTGATTTAACTTGTCTCCAAATTATGTTAATCTAAGCAGACTCCTAAAACTTTAAATTAATATAAATTTTTTTCATGAGCCAGTATTGTTGAACTAAAGCCTGTCTAAATGTGTTACCTTAAGCTGAAATTTCTTATGGAACACACCATAAAATTCGTTAAATACCTTTTTGATAGTTAGCGCGTTGAAACAGATAAACAGGTACGTTTACAGGTAGAGTCTTTGTATTTTGTTACAGTGAGTTTTAGGTAAATATTCTCAATTACAATAGAAAACATACAAGAATAGTTTTAGTCACGCAATAGTGAAAACTTCAAACAGATTTTTCTACGTGAGGGAAAATTTAAAACATATTAACATAGAAATTATAAATCCGTATGGTGCTAAATATCACACATCATTAAATCAACCAATCTTAATACGCTAAACCTAGATAACTGGTTCTCAAGTTCAACTGCCGGAACATATGCTTGACCGAGGCAGCTTTAGAAAAAGCCATTTAAGTGATTTATTCAGGATGTTTTCCTTCTTTAAAAGCTACGACTCATTGCAGAATTCGAACCGCATTTGAAGTAAGATTTGTCTATATTACCGTCACAAGTGAAAACTTCTTTAAGCGCGAGATAAGGCAAGAGGCAAGAGATAAATTTATAATTTCACGTCATCAAATGCTAGTAAGCGTGGCCGGCCGTATTGCGCTTGCGCGGCTAATGTCGGATTAGCTACGCGTAGTATAGTGACCTGTGTAGATCTAATATTGATATTTTACAGCTCACCATACGTTTGATTGATTAATAGATATAATTGATTAATAGATAAAAAATGTATATAATTATTGCTCCGACTGCCAATGGATATGAAAACCACATTAATGTTAATAATTTCAATAAACAAATTCTAAAATTTAAGTATAGGTATTCACACTATAATTAATTTAAAAATTCAAAAGAGAACACAGTTATTACATTATTTTGAGTTTCCACTTCTGTCGGCAGTCCTTGTGACTGGCTCTACTTTTTATTTTATAGTTATGAGTGTAAAATAGTGGTTTGTCAATTTAGCTACAGTGTAAATGTGAACTATTGGGGTAATTCACCTCTAAGTGGACCGCAAGTGGCACAAAGGGCTGTCCGCAACAGGTAAGGCCGAGTTAGATAAATACGCGCGCCAATCAGCCGTTTGACTTTCACTGCGCTGGCGTAAGTTACGCAACAACATTCGGACACGCTCGCTCCGCTGATCAAGTTCTTGTTCCCTTCTCGATGATATGCCGGCGTGGCCCTAAGCTTTGTTTAGATTTATTTGCATAAATTTAGAAAGTTCATTACTGACCAGTAGAGTACAACAGAGTTTGATAAAAACATAAAAAAACTGCTTCTTAACGTTTTCTGTTTTTAAATACTCTTATGATAAAATTAAACTTATAAATGATCGTCCAGTGACAGGAGCTAGACCGTAATTAATTAAATTATTAAGTATGAATATTATTATCAAAATATATATATGTATATATATATATATATACATTTCGACTCATTGACCTCATACATTGGCTTGACAGATGTGTTTGACATTGACAGATTTAATTAAACATACATGAAATTGCCAGTACTTTTTGTTCATTGAAAACTTTTAGGAAAAAACGTTGTCTCGCCCAGATGTTAAAAAAATCTTGACAAATTATATACCTAAAATATTCCTCATGAATCACTTTATCTATTGGTGAAAACCGCATGAATATCAGTAAGCGTTCAGTAATTTTTGAGTTTATCGCGAACATACAGACAGACAGACGTAGCAGAGGACTTTGTTTTATAATATGCAGTGATTAAACCCATTAATTGTCGTTACACCGTAATTCATTATATTTTCAAGTAGGTATGAATATTGTTATCAATATATATCATTGATTTGACAGGTATGTTTGACATTGACAGATGTAAGTCATCCTCATTTAGTATTTCAGTACTTCGTTTTTTTAATGAATTTTATTTATTTATTTATTTACACATTATGTGTTAAATACGCAATGGCGGACTTAGTTTTTAGTTTTTTTAACAAATATGTCTAAATTAACTCTCTCTGATGACTTTGCTGCTGTGCATTCAATTAATTACACATCATTTACCTGCTCTGCATTCGCTTCTAATTCACTCAACATTTATCCTGTAAACATTTACAGTGTATGAACGTAAGTTATGATTGTTTTATTTCAATTTTCAATTAATGTACATATTTGTGACAAATATTATACTATATTAAATTATACTTAATTTTTCTGCACTCTTTCTACACATGACTTTAACTATGCCAGCTTCTCCTTGAGTCCAATGTGCTTAAAAAGAGAGTAGTACAATATAAAGGTTAGGGTTAACTATTATAATTTAAAACTAAACTAAAGCAGTAATTAAGTATAAACAGAAACGTGTAAGAATCTGCCATTCCTAAATCATGTATACAAATTTGTTGCAAATAGGCCAAATCATCTTGAACAGGGGCTGTCAAACTTGTACAAATAAAGCACCGCTACCGACGCGACGTGATTTAAACTAAGTATATTCCGACGAACTTACGCCGTATGTTAGCTCATTTGTACAATGACTTAAACTTTTATTTAAACGGTGCAAATATTTACAGTATGGCAATTCCTGATTAAACTGAGAAGGTCAACCAAGCTGCCAGAGTCCGTGAATCGTAAAATTTCATTGTCGTTTTATACTTAATACAAATCCATTTCATTTTAAATCTTTGCACTCGTATTTTTTTTTCTTTTCTCCATATTCTCGTTAATTTTATATATGTGCATTTTGGTAGGGATTTCTCAAAGCCCGTCTGGCTAGCTACCACCCTTAAGTTGAAAAACTGTCGCCAAGTGTAATTTATATCAGTATATAGTCTATCTGACTCTATATTTAAAGTTTCTATAATCTTAGACCACATTGTCATTTAACATCAGATTACACAACAACAACAACAGCGATACAATTTAAAAAGTATAAATATAACTTTAACATACCACAATGATTATGCAAGTGTTTTCTTTGTCTTTATGTGTCTCAGCATCGTAATCTGGAATAAGTAGAACTATAAAAATCTCATTACCAGCTATAATGTGATAATAAATATAACTTACTTGACACTGGCAAAATTTACACGTACGAGACGCAATAAAAAAAATGTATTTCGTTATAGTTTATCTAAAGGAGTATCGGTGGGGCTAAAATATTAAAATTTGAGAAACGTTGACCTAAAAATCTATTCGTGCACTTAAATTACACCGATGACCTATGCACTAAGCTTTCTGTGCCAATTGAATGCGATGCTGATTTATAGCACTATATATCATACAGGATGATTGTCTGACTTCGTGAGGCTTGTTTAGTGATACGCAGAGATTTGTTACATCAACATTATATTGTTAATATTATTAATTTATGGGTTTAGTTTTTTATTCTGCAAAAGTCATTGATATAATATAACTAGCCGTTCTTACAGACGTTGCCCCGCCCTGATAATAAAAAAAAAACATCTAAAATCAAACCGCAGCGCCATCTACCGGGTTCAGTTATATACCTAAACCTTCCTCATAAAACACTTTATCTACTGTTGAAAAACGCATGAAAATCAGTTCAGTAATTTTTGAGTGTATCGCGAACAGACAGACAGACGGGGTAGAAGACTTTGTTTTATAATATGTAGTGATTTTGGGAAGTGCCAGGAGTCTAAAAGTTGGAATTATAAATTTTATTCCAGAAAGCCAAAGAAAAATTGTTAGTAAATAAAAAAATTAAGTGTCTGCAACAGCGCCACCTGGCTGATCTAGCTATAGCTATGAATCACCTAGGTGATTACATAAGTAAAAAAAAATTAAAATAACTTAAAACGTTTGCGGAAACGATAATTATGGACACAAATAATCAAGAATTTTATATAGAAAGATGACTACTTGAAGCGGTGCACACTTGTATGAGATAATTTAGCATCTTATATATATGGTACTTTTTGTATTATGCTGAGAAATAAAGAAAAGAATTTCGGTAATCAAGTATATGTGCACTTTGGTTAGACTTTAAAGCCGCGACATCTTGGGGGAAGCACTTCTATTCTAATTGTTTTAACGTATCACCTTATACTTCTGTAGGTGATAGAGTCACGCTGAAGCTATTACTGGTTTCAGCATGAATGGGTCGGTTCGCCCGGGGTAGTACCACCCGACCCACAGAAAACCGACGTGACGTAACAGTGCTTGCATTAGTGCGCTTCGTTCGGTCAGTGAGAGCGCCGGATAACCCACCTCCCCTTCCCCTTCATATTAACGTTTTGCTTTCTAAAAGTACGTGAAAAGGCGGGACGAACAAAAAAAATTAACAATTTCAATTTGACCGCAGCCGTGGTCCACGCTCTGTATAAGCAAAAAGATCTACCCACTAATAAGTTTAAAAGAAATAAAAACAAACAAACAAATAAAGGTACGATATATTTGAAATTATTACATCAATCGGTTCTAAAATGTTTGGTCGGTTTTTTTTTTAATTTACGATTGGAATAATTGATTTTGGTCTTTGTTACGTTAGTAATACGGTATTTATATAGCGCAATTATGGAAATAGTTTGTCTCATAAATCGGCATTATCCATAAATTCACGTTTGAAACATAGTGTAGTTTAAATGAGTTGGTGTTTAAACTATCTTTGAACGAACGTAAATATTTAAATGTTATATTAACATGCTAATTCCAAAAACAGTCTATCACAGCAGTTAGATATGATTTATGTCAAATGTGTGTATATATTTTTTTGTAATTTTAAGCTTACAAAATGTTTGCAACGTGAAAAAAATAGACGCCCTTTTTGCATTTAGAACACGCTATTATTATTCTATGTAATAAGTTATTTTTAACTGGCCCATTCCTCTTGTCAGCAAAAATAAGCAACGTTCTTCCAACCCCATCATTCATAGGTAAGCATTGACATAATTTTTTCAAGGTTTCCGTAATATGCAGACGCGCACACACACACATTATTAGCTAGTGCGATATACAATGAGGAGACCGCGAATATAGAAAAAACATTGTATAATATAATTTATTCTATCTCATTCTTTCGCACGTTAAATCGTATAGATGTATATGTTTGTCTCTTTTTAATTTCGTTTTTTCGTTTCATCATTCACTTTCGTTTTATCGAGTTTCAAATCATAACGGGACTAAAGAAGTTTGAAGAAAGAAGAATTGATTAATATGTAATAAAACTAATATAAAAGAAAAAAATGAATTTTATTCAAAATAGTTACGCTTTAAAATAGTAATTTATGTTACTAAAACTGAATTGATGAGCCGGTATTCTGTATCTAGTAGAATAAAAATAAATAACACAGATTATCTTGTAGAAATCGAGCGTAACTCGTTGAACCACTAGAATTATAATATTGAACTGCGTCGATACTTAAAAGTGAGTGTCCCAAGGTTGACCGGTGCTCGGTGTGTAGCCGGTACCGCGGTATCATATGCTCGAATTAATGCATCAAAACATTCCAAACGATAGGGTTTCGTATATTACGTGGATTATTCTGCGTTAAGAAGCCTTGTCTCAACGTTTCTCTCGTCGACCTTCGACGCATGCACACGTTTAAAAGTCAAAGTGCATGCACATACTATACAATGTTAGGTTTTATTGTATTTATTAAGCTTTTGAAACGATTAGAAAAACCAAATTGTAGGAACTCCATGGAAAGTTCTAACAAAGGAGTCGCCATCTTGTTAAAACATTTAAATTATCACTATGCTAATTATATTATTACCTACACGACAATGGCAGTAATAATCGATAAGATATGTTGTTAAAAAAGTCCATAAAGAATATGTCAGTTCTATAAGTTTTAGTTATATTATTTAGTTATTTATAAGAAATCATATCTAGGACAAATATTGTGTATAATTGTTTATATTCATTTGTTTACTCAATACTTGTTATTGCACGCAACTTTGTTCGGGTTATCTTTAACGTGATAATCTGGTTATATATCCATACTTCGAAAGTAGAGTAATTGTTGATAATGCGCGTGTTTTTACTAATTTTGAAATGTTCATAGGTGCATACAGCTCGGTATAATCCTATCACAATTGAGTTAACAAAATTAACTTGCAAACCCATACGGGACATACGAACAAACATTCATTGTTCTAATATACAAAACATTCGCTACTCCATACGTTTTTGTTATTATCAATAATTTATCTTCTATCACTACATACTATAAAACTAAGTCCTCTGCCGGGTCTGTATGTTCGCGATAAACTCAAAAACTACAGAGCGACTTTTCATGCGATTTTCAATAACAAATAGAGTGATGCACGAGGATATGTATCGATAATTATTGGAAGTATCGAAAAATTATTAGCCGTTTAGGATCTATCGTCGAAAACGCTGGCTAATATCCCTTTGAGATATAACAAAACAATTAAGATAACAAACAACGCATACGAAATCGCGGGAAATAGGTAGTAAATTGTATAAAACAAATCCGTTTTTGGCGACTGTATCATATATTATGTTTATAAATGTATGTAGAAAAAAGTCGATGTATTCTAATGTAGTAGTAATTGTAGTATAGTTTTCGGGCCCTTACATTGATAATACTAGCTAAATGTTATAAAATATATCTAAATAATCTACTACAAAATTGTATATTGTATTATACAAGCTGACCTGTGGCTCAGTTATTAGTACATGTTGAATTAAAATTATGATAACCTATTTTCAAAATTAAAACGTGGCGCCATCTTTGAGATATCTCCAATAGTCGGTCCTACAGTTGTCTATCAACAAACTTATTTAATGCGCCATCTATTCGAAACTGATGGAACTTACAATGTATAACAATAATCATCATTAACCATCATTTCATTTGTAAATAACAATATTGAGGCCATTAATCGAAATCGTATCTCTCAAATATACATAAATGTCAACTTTTATGAAGATCGGTCGAGTAGTTTCGGAGTTCAATGTGGATATACATCATGACTCTGGATTTTTATATATTTAAGATATACAATAATACAATAAGAAGGAAAACAATAAATAAAAACAATACATAACAATATTCATATATCATATCTGGATATAGATAAAAATGATGTCTGCCTTATCAAACCTGACATGAATTAGCAGATTAACAGAAGTGCGTAATCATTGGGAAATTAAATGTTTAGTACCATTGTTTGATTACAGCTGTCACGTACTAAGGAACGTAAAGTAACAATTGTGTCTCATAGAATTATCGGTTACGACAGAAAAATCATTTATTCTTTGACGTCACAGCTTACACGAGGATGAATTAATGGCTTTTCAGGAATGACTATTACTTTTGTACGTCCATGTAATATTCTGTCGGTAACCACCGAAAATACTGCTATTTTAAAATAATATTATAGCAGCGAAATTATTTTTATCCCTGTTATTTCACAGGAAATAAACGAGTATGTTATATATTTAAAAAGAGAGAAATATTTAATTATATGTTATATAACCTCTGTATGCCCTTTAAAAATAGCAGTGATAAAATTTCACAATTATAGTATGATAAATAAATGTTCATTTCATATCTATATTAATATATAAAGCTCAAGAGTTAGTTTGTTTGGTTGAACGCTAGGATCTCAGGAACTACCAGACCGATTTGAAAAAACCCTTTGGTTTTAGATAGCTCATTTATCGAGGAAGGTTTTAGGCTATATATCATCACGCAAAGATCAATAGGAGCGGAGCACCAATGAAGAATGTTTCAAAATCGGGCACTTTTTTCCTTTTGAGAGATATCGTTAGCGTTAATATTATATACGTTGCCATGGTAACGTGGTAAGTTTAAAATTTTCATTACTTTCTTATATAGTGTTAATGAGCACTGAGGGTGGTACATAGTAAGTTAAAGTTCCAGGTATGTTGCTGATGATAAATCCCATCCCATTCGATATACTATTCGTATTCACATATCTAATGTACACGTTACATGTTACAGTAGATGGCGTAATGTAAGATTGTAAGTAGGTGTGTACATTACAGAAATGCTTTTTCAAAAACATTTGTAACTATGACACCATACTTATTTAATACATTTAAAAAAACGCGTGCGGAGCCGCGGGAGACAGCTAGTTAGAAATAACAGCGGTGCATGAAATGTATCAAGCGCTTTCAAGAGTCTTTTAATAATTATTGTTTTGGTTACATATACAATATCTTAAAGAATTGAAGATGATTCTAATTTAAATTGTACCACACAATCGGCTGACGGTGAAGGAAAACATCGTGAGGAAATCTGAGCCTGAGAAATGTTCTTGTAGTACTACTGTATATGGGGAAACATAGTACTGTGAATTTCTTAGTGTTTAAAATCATTATTACGTGGCTGACGTGGTGATTATGCCCATACCTTCCTTCGCGAAGAGGCCTATAGCCCTGCAGTGGGTCTCTTACAGGCTGATGATGATGATAATAAATACAAAAGAGGTTTTTGGCGGGATCTTTGTCTGTCATGTAGTGGATTTTGTTTTTTTTTCATAATCTTATGTTACTTGACTCTATATTGTGTAAAATTGGTGGTGTTTTATGTAATATAGTTTGTTTATTGTGCATAAGTGAAGTGAATGGAAAATAATACCACAGACCATGAATTCTGAGGTGCCACAAAAACTGCATGGAAAATTCTAACAAGATGGCCACCATCTTGTTAGAACAGAAATTATATCAAGAAACTTGTAACATCGATACTCACTTGACAATGGCAGTAATAATCTAAGATTGGTTGCCAAAAATAAAGTTAAAATAAAAATAAAAAAGAGGCGGTATAGAAATAGTTATAGGTTATATGCGTATTATATGTCACGTGTACTGTTAACTATATTTTCTTCGTGTTTTTATAGGCTTTAGTATTAGTACAAAGAGAAACCGAATTTTTGAACGTGTTGGAAATCTCAAATCACGTATTGCAATGTGATTTTTACAGTTAAAATAAAACTTGTTCATTAGTTAATATAAAGAAATTAACGGTGAATAACTAATGGGCAATCTTTATGAATAGTGTTACAGGATGTATGAAATATGTCGATGTAATGTAATATGGCACTTGGATATCTATGACGAGTAAGCGCTTACCACCCAATGTTTTAGATACAGGATGTATTTAGATTTACTCCACTATTTTACTAAGAATTAATATTTACTAACATATTATAATTTCACTGGTTATGCCGACGCCTTTTGCCTTGCGTTCCCGGCGTTCCTTGCCAAGCCACTTTTGCCTGACATGTCTTTCAGGCCATTTGATATTTTGACAAAAAATAGATGTATTACCATACATTTTGAAGTGAAAACTTCTTTGGGCGTGTTGAGCGCTATTTTTGGCCGGGGATAAATTTATAATTTCGCGTCATGACATGCTACGTAAGTATGATCAGCCGTATTGCGCTTGCGCGGCCTGCGTCAGACTAACGACGCGTAGTATAGAGGCGTATGTACATGTAATATTGATATATTGCAGCTCATCATACGTTTGATTGATTATCCATTATAAATTATTATTATTTAGTGTTATTAATTGTCAGTTGGTGCTACATAATGCTATAGTCGTTAGGTCTGAAAGGGAGAATACTTCACGCTGCACATATTCAAAGCCACGATACGAACAATCCATTATTATGTCATTGTCGTAAATTGCTATACGATACATGGCAGTAAATTAATCAACATCTGAATAATTGACAAGAGTTTGTAATAACAGCAATTGTTGTATAATAGCAACGTTATTCATTAGACTGGTGGTCGAAATGATTGATGATTTATTTTTTTAAGTTTCAATATTGTTGAGGGGTTGTTTACGAAAGAGTCTACAAATAATGTAAAATTAGTAGAAATAAGGATCGTGAAGTATGAAGAATAGACTTGTAATTAACATATTGACAAGTTAATGGTATTAAAAAAAATGATAACACCATACTTCGTGAATAGCTTATAAACAAAAGTAAAATAAAGGAAATGGGTTTAAAAAACAAAAGAGAAGAGAAACAAGAGAAACTGTTTTATCTTCTTCTATTTATGTAAATATAAAGATTAGTTGACCGCCCCGGCTTCGCACAGATTTACTAGCGAAGAAAATTACGCCAGTATTCTATTAACATTACGACTATTTAGTGAAATGAAATTGCAACTTAGCAAAGGTTAATTCTGTAAATATTAGGTCTTAACCTATGAAATTGCCGTTTTGTATGAAAAAATTTAAACGAATTTTATTCATGTATTTTTTATTTGTATTAATCGATGCATCTTTGCCAACGCAGTGGCAGTTTATTAATGCCCTTCTTAAAGAAATGAGCTGGACGGGAGGCAACAAATTCTTCAAAGGCATTTTGTACTGCCTCTCGGGTATTGAAATTTTTCCCGCCAAGGAGTTATCCAAATTCTGGAAAAAGCAGTAGTCTGTAGGCGCAAGGTCTGGTGAGTAGGGCGGATAACGGAGAACTTCCAACCCCAGTTCTTGCAACTTGGAGATCGTCTGCTGTGCAGTGTGAGGTCGCGCGTTGTCGTGCAGGAGCAGCGGAGACGAGCGATTGACCAATGCTGGTTGGAGATGCGCCAGCTTCTCCATCATTGTGTTCAGTTCTTCACAGTACACATCTGCAGTAATGCTCACCCCGTTTGGTAAGAAGCTGTGATGAATCACACCGGCGCTAGACCACCAAACAGTGACCATCACTTTTCTAGGGGTAAGTAGTCGTTTAGGGCATTGTTTAGGTGCTTAACCAGGATCCAACCAACTTGCTGAGCGCTTGCGGTTATCAAACAGAATCCATTTTTCATCGCAGGTAACAATGCGGTTCAAAATTCCTTCATTTGTGTGTCTGGTGAGCAGTGCAAGGCACGTCTCGACGCGTACTTCGCCCTGGCGAATATTGAGTTCGTGGGGCACCCATTTGTCAAGCTTTTTTACCTTGCCAATTTGACGCAAATGGTACATTATTGTTTTAACGCTAACGTCGAAAGCTGCTGCTAATTCAGCCGTAGATTGTGTATCATCAGCTTCCACAATCGCTTTTAATTCGTCATTGTCGACCAAAGTCTTCAGACGACCGCGAGGTTCATTTTTCAGGTCGAAATTCCCAGAACGGAAGCGAGCAAACCAATAACAGGTGGTGCGTTGGTTTGTAGTGTTAGCTCCGTAAACGTCGTTGATGTTGCGTGCTGCTTGTGCCGCGTTGCTGCCACGACGGTACTCATATTCCATAATTACTCGAATTTTTAACGTATCCATGATGACAAAAAAGATTGAAATGCGATGAAAATGTAACACTAATCAATAAACAAATGACTACTTTTGGAAAAAGAATTCCATGTTTTTAAAATAAAATTAATTTGAAATTAGAATTCTTAGCCAAGCAAAAATTATTTTGATTTGAAATGGCCAGTACTGCAGAACGGCGATTTCATAGGTAATTAAAAAATACCTATTCTTTCTGAAAATCTTTGTACTGTTTTTTGTCTGACTTAGTCACTCTATTTTTATATGAGCAATTTTTGTTCTACATTTATCGTACGATTTTTTAAACATTTTTTTAAGAGGTCAGCGCTGTAGTACCACTCACTAGTACTGCATTACGTACCTGAATTTTTGTTGGATATTTATCATTAACTATATGTATGTCTCCTTCATTTATCTTGGGGTGTGATGTGTTCCGAGCATAAAACTTTTTCTTTTTTCTTCTTCTATATACAGTCAGCGGTTGATTTTTATTTACATACTAGCTTTGTCCGCGACTATGTCCGCGTGAAACCTTATGTAAGAAAGCAGTGACTAATAAAATCATCTGAATATATTAAGTCCATTACAGTACATTTCTCTCGTACTTAAGTCGCGTCGTCATTAAAATTACGATAACTTTTGATAGAGTGAACCGATTTTAACGAAACCAAGACTAAATGTTATTCGACGATATGCTTTATGATTTTTATGATTTTATTTTATCGAGAACACAGTACTTTAGCAGTGATACGTGTCAAAACAAACAAACAGACAGACATTTAAAAAAAACGATAGAGATGTATTTTGTTACTTAATCGTAGTTCCTACCTACAACAATTTTTTTACCAAAATCTAAAAAGTACAGGCACGTTAAATTTACATTGTAGTTATATGTATAGATATGGAAGAAAGATACACATACTGACGACCATAGACTGATGGGTAGCTTATGGTAGATATCGGTGAGACGCTGGAGCTTATGCAGTCGCTGTACAGTAAAACTCTGCACGTGCCTTACCAGCTTCATAATTTACGTCCGTCGTAAATATTTCATTATGAGAATAGTTTTATCGTTAATTTGTTATCGACCGGAGTGCATGACAGCGATTATCGTGTTTATAAACGGTCGATTATTAACTTTGAATTATAAAACACAGTCCCGTGATGCGTAACAAATCTGCACGTGCTTTGCATGTTATTTTTTATTTTTGGCGACCAATCTTCTAGATTATTACTGCCATTGTCGAGTAGATAATAATATTACAAGTTTCTTGCGATCATTTCAATGTTCTAACAAAATGGTGGCTTACTTGTTAGAACTTTCCAAGGAGTTTTTGTCATGCTTCGTGATATTATTTCCCGTCCACTGCACCTGTGCACAATAACCAAACTGTATTACATAAAACACTACTGATATTACAAAAAGTCATAACTATTAAAACCTACTACATGACATTCCACGATCCAGCCAAATAATCCATAATAACTTTTTTTTTACTTTATTTTTGGCAACCAATCTTTAGATCTTAGATTATTACTGCCATTGTCGAGTAGTTAATAGTATTACAAGTTCTTCTTCCATTCCATTTTTGGCAACTAGTCTTCTAGTAGACTATTACTGTCATTATCAAGTGAGTATCGATATTACAAGTTTCTTGATATAATTTCAATGAACTAACAAAATGGTGGCCATCTTGTTAGAACTTTCCATGGAGTTTTTGTGGCATCTCAGAATTCACGGTCCCTGGTATTATTTTCCATTCATTTCACTTATGTACAATAAACAAACTATATTACATAAAACACCACCAAATTTACACAATATAGAGTGAAGTAACACAAGATTATGAATAAACTATAAAATCCACTACATGACAGACCAAAATCCCGCCAAAAATTCATAATAATTTTTAAACTCCTGTACTAAATTTCGGTGTTGCCAGTAATAATTAAGAATAGCAATAACGCTGTATAACTTTATCATGTAATTCTTTAGTATATTACAGAAACAAGTAGCGTAGTTTGTAACGATGTTGGTTTAGTTGATAGCGTGTGCGGATGGACGTAGGTCCGAATCCTAGCAACTGAGTCAGAGATTTCAGTGAAGGAAAACGTCCTGATGGGTAGGATTTTCCTAAATCAGCCTGGCCACCTTCAACTTTAAAATCTATCACCAAGCACCTGTTGGTGTGTTCCGGCAGCTACACTTTAGAACCAGACACATTTAGGTTTAGCGTGTATACCATCTTAGACTACATTGTCATTTGACATCAGGTGTGATTGTGATCGAAAGCTAAAATCTATAGTATAAAAGTAAAATTATTTATAAAGTAAACGAACTGGAAAATATCTCGTTTTTATACACAAGTGTTACTAATTAGATTGAGACAAATGTAACAACACCTCATATATTAAAATATACTAGCTGATTCCCGCGACTTAGTCTGTGTCGTGTATTATCTGTTACTTTATTATATCTCAAAGGGATTAGGCAGCATTTTCGACGAAAGCTCCCAGGCGGCTTAACGTTTCCGACGCTTCCAACACTTATTGTTATATTTCAACCAATTTACAAAAAATCTTGACAAATCATATACTTAAAACTTCCTGGTGAATCACTCTATCTAGTAATGAAAACCGCATGAAAATCCGCTTGGTAGTTTTTGAGTTTATCGCGAACAGACAGACAGACGTGCCGAAGGATTTTATTTTATAATATGTAGCGATAGGGACGTTCAGATTTATACGAATATATAGACGTACATACATAATTACATATACTTGGAAAACATTACCCTCCATCTCCGCAGTCATGTCAAAGAAATACAATAAGCGAGAATCCTGTTACACTTAAAATCATATGAAAATTTGGTTCCAGATAAAATATTTCGTATACTTTACCGCCATTTTCATAATCTCTACGTACCTATTATAGATGCTGCTATGAAATATGTGAAAGAAGAGGGTATATCATATCGTATTTGGAAATTGAGGTAAGATTGCAACAAAGAGCAAAGAATATTATATCAATATTCGCTTGGGAAGTTTACGTTTCTAATGTTATAATACAAATACATGGAATTTAGTCATCCCAGCGTTATTAGTTATTCTTGAATTGAATTATTAAAAAAAAGTAATAAAGATGGATAATCGTATTACAATTTTAAAGTGTTATTAAACTGTCAAATTTATGGCGACTTAAAAGGCTTGGTTCCGGTGGCCTTAATAAGAAATTGAGAAATTTTAATGTTATTTTGAGAGACGTTTTTGACTTTTAGGCGGGATCTTTGTCTGTCATGTAGTGGATTTTATATTTTATTCATAATTTTGTGTTATTGGACTCTATATTTTGTAATATTGGCGATGTTTTACGTAATATAGTTCGGTTATTGTCCACAAGTGAAGTGTATGGGAAATAATACCACGGATCATGAATTCTTAGATGCTACACAATTTAATAGAAAATTCGGTACTTGTGTATTAAATGCACCACTTATTTTACCATTATTTTTTTCGCAAGTCTATCCTAACCTAACCAAACCGAAACGAAAATGTTTTGTTTTAACTTAAAAATCATCAAGTTGGTAATATACAAAATTACCAATGATTGTTTGGAAATGACACAGGACCTCAAAATTTTGATCATAAATATCTTAGTAACTATGACTTTTCGCGGGGAGGGGAAATCACCCCATTCCCCCGCTGCTCCCATGTCCTTCTATCTTTATATTAAGATGTGAATTTCATATGCAGCCTTTTAAAACAATTTTAGATTCCAGAAGACTTTATTTAAAAACAAAATATGCAATAAGATTTAGGTGGAAAATGGGTTGATATAGAGCTTAAGATAGAATTTCCTTTTTTTTCTCTACTGCTTGCTCTTTTATTTTGTTTTGGTTAGGTTAGGTTAGATTTGCGTAAGAAATAACGCGAGCCGGCCGCGGAAGCGGTCGGCGAGCGCGGTTCATTTAATACACAAGTACCGAAAATTCTAACAAGAGGACCATCATCTTGTTAGAACATTGAAATTATCAGAAAACACTTGCTTCAACATTATGAAATTATGTCCGACTTGGCTGCATGGTCTAGATACCTTTGCCTTTTCCTTAGAATGGTAAAAAAGGAGTTTTGGCTGCTATTTTTACGTAGTAACTTATTTTTTATTCATAATCTTGCATTCAATTTGATTATATATTGTGTTGTATTAGTGCATCTTGCGCAATATAGTGAGGACTAGCGGGCCCGGCAGACGTTGTCCCGCCCTAATTATGAAAAAATCCGTGACAAATTATATATTAAAACGTTCCTCATCAATCCCTCTATCCACCGGTGAAAACCGCATGAAAATCCGTTCGGTAGTTTTTGAGTTTATCGCGAACAGACAGACAGACAGACGCGGTAGGGAACTTTGTTTTATACTATGTAATGATATTGTGCACAAATGAAGTGATTGCGAAATATTGACATGGAATACGAAGTTTAAAATGTCACAAAATCTCCTAATAAGTTTTAAGAAAGGACCACTCGTTTTGTTAGAATAGTAAAGTCATCACAAGCCACTTTGTAATAATTTCCATTTAGAGATTCCAATAGAGATGATTGCTTGCTAAAGTATGAAGATAAGAAGGTATTTTATAGTAGATAGTTACAAATTTTAAAAGTAGATACATAGTTGTTGTCAATTCTTTACATTATCACTTCTCATATACCCACCTATAGGGATTGTTAAAAACTAACATTTTTTTTTTCGATCTGACTACGCTATTGACCTAGCAAGGTCTTAACTGCTTCACCAGACTACGTTAAAAACGAACAACGATTAGCCGAACTTTATGAAGTTGGTATGTAGCCTACTAGGTATTTTCACGCTATCCGTGTTGCTATAATTTGGCACAAGATGTCACTAAAACATGCCAACTTATGTAACGTATAACCGATTGTCACGAAAATTAATATGTGTAAATATGCGGATACGGAGATTATCTATACAACATCCATTTTGGTATAACTAGTTAATACTAGCTACTCGCCCAGGATTCGCACGGGTGTCCTAATTTAAAAAATGAGTGTAACCGTCATACGCGATTGAAGTAAAACTTCTTTGGCGTTATAAGAGATGTCTATATTTTATTTACTTTATAACAAAGAGTTGCTAATAATATTTCTTGTGTCATTTAAGGTAGCCCGGTTAAGATGTAAAGACCTTGCCAGGACAATAGCATAGTCAGTTTGAGAAAAAAAAAGAGTTAGTTAAGTGCCGAATTAGCTGATAGATGGCACTACAAATAATGAAGCTTTGATTTTATTAGTTATTTACTTACATTGAAACCAAACGGGAGTACGGTCGCGCGCTCATATATACATAATTAATTCTATTCAATGATTTTTATTCTTATTCAATTTCATATTTTTTATTAACATTATTTTCAAAAATTTGTGATTGATTTGTTTATAAATATTTAAGAACCGGATGGTACAGAAACGTGACGCCATATTTCCGTAACTGACTTCCACTGCATTGTCGTTCAGTTACCTCCTAGTCGCCCCTAAAAAAGTTTTACTTCAATAAGTCCTCTGGCAATTAAACAGTGATCTGAGGATTCTGTCTACATTTTTCAAAAACTCACTATAAGTCACTATTGTCTCACTCGTTTTTATATGGAGATTTTAACCCAACTTTTCCACTTTTCTGTAGAATTTTTTAATATATAAATCTTGTCTCGATAGTTACAAACACAATAAAAAATTAGCCAAACGCATGAAGCCATTCTTAATGCGTTTACTGATTCGACAATTGATTTATTTATTTATATAGATAGATAGATAAAAAATGTTCAAAACTCATGCGAAGCCGAGTGCGTAGCTACAGTAAGATCGTGATATAATCAATCGAATGCATGTTTTTTCATTTAAAATTACAATATGTAAATGATGTTTACATTTAAAATATGTGTAGAAATATTTATCACTAGTTTTTCACCGGTAAATAAGGTGATTCGTGAGGAAGGTTTCGATATATTACTTGTCAAGGTTTTTTTTTATTATCAAAGCGAGATAACGTCCGTCGGGCCCGCTAGTGTAATCTAATTTTTAGATTCATAATAACATTTTTAACAAAATGATAGAACTAGTAATTTAATTCGATTAAAGGACTTTTTGAAGTACCTACTAATTAAACGAAAGCCCAGAAACTTGATAACGGATGTCTGGGATGGAATAATTTAATACGGTTTTATGTTCTAACATTTTTATAAGCATTTTCTTGAAGGTAAGATGTATTGAACATTATACTATAGGACTTTCCTTCATTATGTTACTCGTTGAAATCTCGTTTCATTTTTAAATCCCATTGGTGGAGTTTTTGGCGGGATCTTGGAATATCATGTAGTGGATTTTATATTTTATTCATAATCTTGTGTATTTGACTCTATAGTTTGTAATATTGGTGGTTGTTTTATGTAGTACAGCTTGGTTATTGTGCACAAGTGAGGATGGGAAATAATACCACGGGGCATGGATTCTGAGACGCCACAGAAACTCCCTGGAAAGTTCTAACATCTTGTTAGTTCATTGAAATGATCGCAAGAAACTTGTACTATAAACCAACTCGACAATGGCAGTAATAATGTACTAGAAGATTTGTTAGCAAAAAAAATCTCAGTGGAAGTATCATTTACTTAATAAAGTTTTTACGACTAGCTAGTAGACCATGCATAGCTCAAAACGGTTGATCTAGATTATCAGACTGATTTCCGAAACTGCTGAACCGATTTTGATAAAACTTATTTACAGATAGGCAATTTTTCAGGGTATATTTAATCAAATCCTTAGGTGCTAAGTAGTAGATAAAATTTCACAGAAGTTAATTAAAAGCTGTAAAAATATTACAAGAAACCTAACAATAATTCTGTGCAAGCACGTAATTACCTTGAAAGAATAAAATAATTTGTAAGGAACTAAGTCGCGGGTACCCACCCGCTAGCTATTTATAAAATTGTACTGCAGTTGCACAAAACCTATCGAAATAATGAAATGTTAGTTGCGATTCGATCTATAAATAAATATCAGTATTTATCATTTTAACACACTTCTGTGCAACTCGTTTTAGGTTAAAACTAAGGTTGGAATGTCTTAGACTCGTAGCTGCAAACTCTTGAATGGACGGAATGTTTTACAATATATTTTTTCATAATAATTCGGTTCTCTTTATTTATAAAATTAGCGTTGAACGTATGAACGACTGATACAATTTCAATATTAGATTGTTTTTTAGATTTAGTAAGTTGAATAAAGAAAATTGAGGTAATATTATTAGGTACTATAATAAATTTCCTTAGCGTAATTACCGATTGACCGTATAATAACATTTATAACATAAATATATAGAGCTAAACAAGCCACTAAATAAGATTCCCGAGCTGTTTAGACTTGTATATTATTATTTTTTTAATGGCATAATGTTGGATTCTACAATAAAATCCCAAAAAACATTACCAATTTGCTAGGTAGTAAACCAAGCTATGGTCAAGCAGGTTATGATGTAAAGAAGCTATTATAGAATGGTCGCTATGTGAATGATAGTGGTATCTAGAATCCCTCCCTACCACATCTCTTAAAAATCTGTCAAAACAATTATTTGTGTAGTTGTAATAAAAATATATGTAAAAAAAGATAAACCAAACTCTTGTCGTATCTTCTCGAAGAGTGGGTCGTTATTTGTACGTTCTCATGTACGTGCTTTACGTCCACAAGAGCCTTCAGACAAAGCTGAATAAAGTATTGTTTATTTTGAATTAGCTTATTCAATAAAGATGTATACAAAAGTTACTAGCTCGGTGACTATGTTGAGGCCTAATAAGTAGTAGGGCGTGCAAGTTGGCTGATATTGGACACCATTTCGCAACGTGCTGCATAGCCGCCAACCTAGTATCGCTTTTGCGTTCACTTTATCCGTAATTTTTCTTCCATGAAATTCCTCAATTGTTTATATTAATATCATGTCGGATTGTGGTTTATAAAGCGTACAAAATGTTTATGAAGTGAAAACTACTTTAAGCGCGTTAATCGGCTTCTTATTTCGCGTGATGACATGCTAGTAAGTGTGACCAACCTTGCTTGCGCGGCTTGCGTCAACCTAGCGACGCGTAGTATAGCGGCTT
>AP028432.1:1973019-2564506 GCA_036509395.1 Antheraea yamamai
TCAAAATTGACGCCGATGAAAGCCTTTGCAATGTCAACAGAAAAAAAATGTTTATCCATAATTATTGGCAATAAAATAAAATAAAAAAATCTATATTTTCCCATTTAATGAGACCGATGTTAACTATAAAAGGCTATACAAAAAAGTACTTTGAAAATTACAAACATAATTTCGCGTTTATTTCGTACTAGCCGACCCGTGTCCACTTCGTTGGGCGGTAATAAGCATTATCAAGCTACAACTTTTCTCTAGAACTCAATCATATATATCTCATAATTAAGGCAGCGTTCGTAAGAAACGTTTTCGTTCGACCATTTTTCTCCGACTCCCCAGATATTACCCCCTACAACCTCACAAATTTTACCTCTTTATAATATTAGTATAGATTATAGATAATATAATTAGTTAATAGCTTCTGCCCGCGACTTCGCACGCGTGGATCAGTTATTTTGGGCTAAGACGCAGCGGAAGCTCTCAAAAGGAAAAAAAGGCCCGATTTTAAAACATTTTTCACTGTATCTCCGCTCCTATTGCCCTTAGCGTGATGATATATAGCCTATAGCCTTCCTCGATAAATGAGCTAGCTATCTATCACTCACAAATAACGTGGCTTACCATTGGTAAAAGAATTTTCAAAATCGGTTTAGAAGTTCCTGAGATTACCCCCTACAACGTCACAAACTTACAAACTTTACCACTTTATAATATTAGTATATAGATTATAGCCCCTGCCCGCGACTTCGTCCGCGTAGTAATAGTTCTCTGGGCTAACGCTGAAACACAACAGAATCGCTCAAAAAAAAAACATGTCGATTTTGAAACATTTTTCAACTGTGCTCCGCTCCTATTGGTCTTAGCGTGATGATATATAAGCCTATAACCATTCTCGATGAATGAGCTATATAACACTGAAAGAATTATTCAAACCGGACCAGTAGTTCCTGAGATTACCCCTTACAACGCCACAACGTCACAAACTCACAAACTCACAACGTCACAAACTTTATCTCTTTATAATATTAGTATAGATAAAAAATGGTAAATTTAGTGTTACCCCCGCTGTTGTTTTGGCCAAATGGCGCTCACTTGTTGACGCGTGTCTGGAGGAGGTCGCGACCTTGGCACGCGAAACCAGGTCACCGGGTAGGGTTACTTGTTGCATTCGTAAAAGCTCGCCAAATGATGATAAATGACAAAAATACGTTCGTTCATTTGTGATTTCTCTTAATATCGCGGTGATTTAATTTTACACCATAGCATTAAAATATTGTCCAATATTATAAACGTTTAAGTGGTTAATTAACATATTTATGGACGTAGAAGTTCTATATCCATGTCAAATTGGAGAAACAGCTAAATTCTGAATTCTTATTGATTGTAAATTGAAGTTGGTGACAGCTGAAATAATTACACTAATTTTCTTAACAGCAGAAATCGTTCGTATTACAACTTGTATGTCTTCAGCCGGTTCTTTGTATTGAGTCATTTTTGAAACCAAACTTCTTATATTACTAACACACTTTCTTACATGCTCGTTACTGGCATGGCATGGAACCTTTTAGATATAAATTAAGACTTCTCAGAAATCACTGGTGCTTTTTAAACGCAGAATTAGGATTTTTGTACATTTTAGATATAATAAGTTTTTTGACACCATCTCCTACAATTTAAAATTTAGCCGAGATCATTGAAGAATGTCTTATGTTATAGGTTTTTTGGTCTATAAACGTCTTGATCGTTATTAGCTTACGTAGGTTAATTTGATGATGAATCAAATACATATGAGCATAGGTAAGCATCGAATCATTATGCTCAGCTTATTATCATTATGATAAGTCACGTCGGTATGCCTCACCTTGACTAAATGCATTACATATTCGGAAGAATTCAAAGTGATGAAAGGAGGGTTTTAAGGGTTTATATGAACACTAGCGGACCGGGCGGACGTTGTCCTGCCTTGAAAACAAAAAAAATCCTAAAAGTCGATCGCAGCGCCACCTGCCGGGTCCAATTGTGAATCTAAACCATTCTCGAATCTCCACGAACACACACAAAAAATTTCATCAAAATCGGTCCAGTCGTTTAGGAGGAGTTCAGTCACATACACACGCACACAAGAAATATATATATTAAGATATACATACTGATAGCGATTTATCTAACACGGCTTTAATTATAGTAGATATATTGTTTTGTTATAAAGTTGTAACACATTACAATACAATGGCACGGGTCACCTTTATGTAAGTGTAACAAAATATAGGGTCTAAGAGTTCCAAGTGATAGCGGTCGTATTGACCAGGTTTGCCTAGTTCCAAGGTAACTAGAACCTGATTGGCTGATCTTATATCCATAATATCGGCTACAGTGATCGTAATACATCTTTAACCTCGAGTTTCTGGTCCTTAAATGACTTATGGACCTAATTTTTATTTTGAATTTATGGACTTAAAAATCATACTTGAAGTTATTGTTTAGAATGTTCTATTGTACACTTGAAGGTAGTGTCTTTTTTAAGGTAGCCTAGATCACGTCTTCTTCTTTTGTACGAGAGTTTGACCACAACTTCACCTGGTGTTAAATGACAACGTGATCCAAGATGGTAAACATGCTACATTTAGAGTGAGTGGCTCTTAAATGCAGTTGCCGGAACACTACGAAAAATGCTTGGCGACAGATTTGCGACTTGAGGTTGGTAGCGAACTAGAGAACCAGCTAAGAAAAACACCTACCACCTTGCCATGGTTACATTATGTTCTTTTCCTTCACTGTAAGCTTCGGCTCAAGGATTCGATCCGAACCCGCTTTTACTAGTGAGCTTCCATCGTTTCAAAGATACTAAAGTAATCCCTTATTATTTGTGTAAATGCTAAACCGCTCTTCAAAACCTAAACCAATATTCTGAACACAATCTAACAATATATTTGATTGTAAACAAATTATCTTTGTTTTAATATTATAAAAATATGTTCAGACACAATTAATTAATAGGTACATATATAAATTTAGCTCACTTCTATGATGAAGTGAGTACCTATGAACACCGTTATTCGCTGAGCTATAATCAATTCCAAATTAGTTGTGTGTTCAGGCAGTCAGTCGCTTCTATGCTCAGTTTGTTATCTTGGACCATATCACTTACATTCGATGAGATTTTCTTCGAACGCCAAAACTTGTAATAAATAAAATAACAGAATAAAGGTCAGAAATGAAACCGACAGTCGGTTTTGCTTTCATTAATTCAAGTTCGCGTCTCGAACCTCGCTTCAGAATGGCCGACGAAATTGAAAGTTATCGCTTCAAATCTATTTATAGTGTACTCCTCTAGTGATGACTTTTTTATTCGAATATATATATCGTTTGTTACACGCTGTGTTTAATATCTTGTTTACTTATTTTAAACTACATTTCTCACGTGACTATGCTTACATATTATTACGTTTTGTGTTTTTTTAACTACACTTACAAAAATCTGTTATGGAAATCCTAATCTATACTAATATATAAAGTTGAAAAGTTTGTTTGTATGGTCGAACGCGCTAATCTCAGGAACTACTGGTCCGATTTGAAAAAAATCTTTCGATTTTAGATAGCTCATTTATCTTATATACATCATCACGCTAAGACCAATAGGAGCGGAGCACAAATGAAGACTTTCAAAATCGGGGTTTTTAGCTTTTGAGAGTTTTCGCTGCGTGCTAGCGTTAGCCCCAAGTAACTATTCCACACGGATGAAGTCGCTGGAACAGCTAGTATATTATACATTGCGTGGGAATAAAACATAACGTTAGTTCATAGCTTTTGGTCACACCTTCGTTCGCGCTTATGTAGATTTTACCTGTCCTTGTGAAAAGTATTTTTTTCTTGGTGATAGGTACTCTGTGTCCTTTTCTGTGCCTTTAACAACGTGTTTGCAACTTTCATAATAATCAGCTCATTAGTGAATGCATGTAAGCGTAACAAACATACCTATTTATAATATTAGTTAGGTTCAGTTATTATACAAGGATTACAATTATAATTACTATAGATTTTATTAAATAACTGGACGTGGCCGCGACTCCGTCCACGTGATATCTAATGTAAAAAAAAACAGTGAGTAATAAAATCATCGGAATGTATTAAGTCCATGGACTTATCTACTTTTCTCTTGTATTTAAGTTGCGTCGTCATTAAAATTACAATAACTTTAGATAGAGTAAATCGGTTTAAATGAAGCCAAGACTAAATATTACTCGAGGGTATGCTTTATGATTCCTATGGTTTTTATCATAAACACAGTACTTTAGCAGTGATGCGTGTTCTAATAAACAGATAGACAGACAGACATCTCTAAAAATGATTGAAATGTTTTTTATTACTTATTCCAAGACACCTGCAACAATCTTTTCCTCAAAAATCTGAAAAGTACAGTCACGTTAGATTTACATTCTTACTATATGTATAGGTATAGATTTCCATTTGTTTGACTGTTTATATGAGCTCCACAAAGACTAATACTAATTCTACGAAGTTATTTATTCGAATTTTTCGTATTAAACCTAGTAATATTGTTCTCAGGGTATTACAATCCAAGGCCACACCAGCATGTAGAGAGAAAGTAAACGAAAAATAAATAAAATTAACTAAAAACTACATAAAATGAGCGACACGTACGAAACGATACTTGAGGATGACGTCGGTTACGAATACGACACGACGAAAATACCGGAGATTGTCACTCCTGATGAGATGAACGAATCCGGTTACCAGGAGGGCTCAGAACAGAGTTACGGCGACCGGAGGGACTCGAAGGAGGGTTTTGGAGGGGAGGCCGACTCGGATAGTGGATTGGATGTCGTCAGCAGCGGGTGCAGCACCTCAGATGATTGTCCAGTCGTTTCTATTAACGATGTTGTCGCATACTACGATGATATAAGACCGAGGAGGCGGCAGGTGCCACAGCTCAGCTTCTACCATTTGGACTTCGAACGTCTCGCTTTGGACTCTATTCAGGTAAGTGACTACATTTTTTTTGTTAAGTGTCTACCTTTGCCCACGTGCGACTGCAACACCACAAGCATTACCGTTGTGTTGCTAACCTTGAAGAACGTGTTTTAATCCCTTTTTGAAGAGGTCCATGTCATAACACTGTGGCAACACCGTACCAGGCAACCCGTTACACAACGCTAGCGTGCGCGTAATAAAGTTTCTCGAGAACTTTACGGTTGCCAGCGTTCTGTTGGGCTTTAGGGTATGTGGATGAGCAAACAGCCAGATAATTTGGAACGGGGATGAGGGCACCAAATCGAAAAGTTCTTCAGAACACACTCCGTTACACATGCGGTAAAGCACACATAGTGATCCAATGGCGAAATTCTAATAGTTCTAGGCCGCGTGTCAGTTAGGGATCGTCAACAATGCGTAAAGCTCGTCTTTGGACTTTGTTATTATAATTATATTTACTCGCCAGATTGATGTGAGTGAGTACAGGAGACTTGGAAAGAGCCAGATGTTCACAACTGAAATTTGAATTAGACAGATTCACGGTATTGCAGTTTAAATTTGTATTGGATTTTTCGTAGATCGCAGCAACAGTGTAAGTGCGTGCGCGAGAGTCGTTGTTAAAGGAAAGGGGTTGGAGGGTGAGATGGGTATCAAAATGGCCGCCAATATGCGATTATCCGATTAAATCGGCCCATTTATGAAACTCATGTGCTCGTGTTTCTCTAGACGCATGTCTTTACTTAAAAGACTTTATATTATTTTAAAGACTTTTACTTTTATAAATTAGATTTATATTACCAAATCAGCTGTTATCCGCGAGGAATGGAGCAAAACGAATTTCGTTCAGTGTAAGATTACGCGTGGCGCTCGCAGTATTGGGCATCTTACTTTATTGTATTTGCGCAGAACCCTAATTTATTTTCCTAAAATAAAAGTAACATAAATTACTCATAATAATATGAACTATCTATCAATGAAAGACCCGTTACAATCGGTCTAACCGTTTTGGAGATTAGCGGGTACAAACAGATAGACAGGAAAAATACATTACGTGTATCAGTGTGTACACGCGGAAGAACTGAAATTTCTTTGGCTTATATGTATTAAATTATATATATGAAGAAGCTCATAAACTATTACTATATGAAGTCCCTTAGTGTAAATACTTAACTATATACATTTACTCATTTTGGTATACTACTTAATCCAGACAGACATATATACTTACAGACAAATACACACCTTACGTTCAACGCGTAACGAAAATGTTTCCCTATCGTGCCGTAAGAAATTTCACTTCAAAAATTGTTTTTTTGTTGTAAATAGCGCGTAGATCTCCATATCCATTTAGTACACAACTGTTGACATTACAAATAGATATTCTTCAAATTTATTTATTTGTATAGATGGATATGGTAATAAAAATATAAGAACAGAAAAAAAAGTAATTTTCATATGTAAGTAATAATAATAAACAATGAAGGTAAAACAAACACGTATAGTAATTATATATAGTATAAAACCATAAAAAAGTGGGGAACTCACTAATGACGATTCAACAATATGGCTTGTTTATCAATGTCATTTTTTCATTGATAAATTAAAAAATATATAAGAATAACACAATAAAAAAATTAGAGATAAGTTACTTAACATAAAAGATTTCAATAGAGTATATCAACCAGTTAGCGATGTTTTATAAACCGTATTAAGTAATCGTGTTGTAAAAATCTTCAAGCAATCGTTTCCGTTTACAAATTAATATAATTACATAATAGAGATGCATTGAAATAGTAATGTTACAATTCCTCTAATGTAACTAAAACATACTTGTTATATTTCGATGGACGTCGAATTCGAACGACTTTCGTACAGAGTCGAATTTGGTATTACGTGATGTTTATATTTAAAATTCATATTTATAATATAAATAATAATAAATATTTATTGAAATGCTAGCTGACTCGGCCACGCGTTGCTCTGGCTTAGTTATTGAAAAAGAAATTCAAAATTAGAACATGACGCCATCTATGAGATATCTATAATAGTCGGTCCTCTGTTTTGTTTCTTCTGTACAGTTTTCTGTCAACAAACTAATCTATAGCACCATCTGTTCCAGAATGATGAAACTTACCATTCATAACAATAATCAACATTGATAATAGTGTCATTTGTAGTTAAAAACCATGAGCCCATTAATCCATTGTCATTTGTCTTTTAATTATTTTATTTTTCTAAATAATTCCGCATTCCAATTGTGACTAATAGTAATCAAAATTGGTGGTAGTCAGTTATTGATCTGTATCTTATATAACAATATTCTAATACAGAATATACCCTGCGAGATACAGTTGAATCGAATTTTCTAGATTTTAAGAAATTTAATATGATTGTGTGCAATACGACATATCGAATGGTAAAAGTTTGGCTTTAAATTGATATTTTGATCGTTAAGTTTTTTAAAGTGAAACTTTTTTCCATTGCCTCAGATTTTTTCGTTCATCTATCGCATGCCCTGTAGCAGAGTAGAGATAAAGCGAGAGGAGCTCGGCAGAGCAGCCAAGGCTAATATGGACGCGCCCATGGCTCAATTAAAATGGTTCAATGATTTAAATAAATATTGTGCTCAGTTTTTAACATGCGTTTATCATTTGAATGATTGTATTTATTCGCTGCCGTGAACTTGTCTGACAAATCGGTTATTACGGTTTCAATTGTATTTTTAAAGAAATAATCTTAAAAAACCTAAAACATTGCAGGTATCCAGCATTCCAATGGAATCCAAATATCAGGGACTCACTCAAAATATACAGGGTATGGAGAAATCTTAAAAAAAGCAGACTCGTCGAGATACTAAAAAAGTAGGTAAAAGGAAGAAAAAAAAAAAAATATCGAAAAAGTTTCAGACCTTGAAAATAAAAAAATCTGAAAATAAATTATATAAAATAAATTTATTTTTTTATTAAAGAAAGAAAGAAAAGAAATTAAATTAATTTAATGGTAAATTATTTATTAAAAAACATAAGAAAAAGGAAAAAAAAAAAAAAGAAAGAAAAGAAGGGGGGGGGAGGGAAGAAACAAAAAAAAAAAAAAAATAAAATAAAAAAAAAAAAAAAAAAAAAAAAAGAAGAAGAGGGGGGGGGGGAGAGGAGAAAAAGGGGGGAGAGGGGGGGGAAAAAGAAAAAAAAAAAAAAAAAAAAAATTAAATATTTAAATTAAATGAACAAAAATAAACAAAACAAGAATAAAAAAAAAAAAAAAAAAAAAAAAAAAAAGAAAGAAAAAAGAAAAAATAAAAAAAAAAAAAATATAAAAAAAAAAAAAAAAAGAAAAAAGTTATATAAATAAGGAGAAAAAAAGGAGTAAAAGAGGAAAAAGGGGAAGAGGGGCGGAGGGAGGGGGGGATATGGGATTTTGTAAAGAAATTATTTTAAAAGAAAAAAAAAACAAAAAAATAAAAAATAAAAAAAAATTAAAAAATGGATTTGGGAAAAATAGATAAAAAAGATTAAATAAAAAGAGAAAGAGTTAGGGAGGGGGAGGGGGAAGAGGAGAAGTAAAAGAAATTTATGCAATGGTAAGTAGTGGAGGGTAGGGAGAGGAGAAAGAAAAAAAAAAATAAATTTAAAAAAAAAAATGTATTCCGTACTCTAATACGTAGATTGAAATTAAAATGTATATTTGGATATCTTGTCTACTATTGATTTCCCGTTATCATTCCAATTACTAAGTTAAAATTAAAAACGTGATATTAATACCTAATCTGGAATATTTTTTTGAAATTTTTCAGTTAAATGCCTACGATCCGAAAAAAAGTTTCACTTGCATCGTGGTTTTATAAAACCACACAATTTTTATCTATGCGAGGTGGGTCAAGACCCGCAAAAGCTGTGTACTGAGTACACACTTTACCGAAGCGTTGATATAAGATCAAAAACGTTACGCAATACAGAACTTTGTGTTACAAAACGGTTATTAAGAGTTTGTGTAAAGCATGCCTTTCTCTTACTTAGTAATAGTCTCAAATATCAACCGGTACATAATTTACTGTAAAGTTATAAGGCTTACATAAATTTCGTGAAACAATATGCATCGGTCGGTTTATGTCTTGCGAACGTTAATTATAGTTAATAGTTCGTATAGTCGTCAACGTTAGTTAATTGAATAGAACGGTGAAGAAATATGTTATGTTTGTTTGTCCACGAGGAACTCCGAAACTACTCAAACGATCTTCATGAAACGTTGGCATTTACGTATAATCTGGACTAACCTGAGAGACGGGGTTATATTTCGATTAATTAATACAAATTAAATTATAGTCAATGTTGATTATTGTTATTAATTGTAAGTTTAGTTAGTCTCGAACAGATGGCGCTTTAAATTAGTTTCTTGACAGAAAATTGTGAAACGGATTGTTATAGATATCTCATAGATGGCGCCACATTTTAATTATGAATTTTCTTTTCAATTCTCGTTTATTTTATAATTCAACACGTAATAACCGAGTGACCGGTTATTACAACGCGTGACCGGGCCAGCTAGTATATTCTTATGAAACTTTGACCCTCTAAGAGATTACGAAATTTCTGGATTGTTTTTTTATTGATTAGATTTTGTTTACCCATTTATACATATAAATAAAACTGATGTGTTTGTTGTTTATTGCTAGTGTTGAATGAGTTAGTTGTAAATTATTTCTCTAGTCATTGTATTCTTTTTTCGATTTCTCTCTAGTAAGTGGCTTTGATTTCCTTGTTATTTTGTCATCTCGTGCGTAGCCATCCAGGTTTCAAAATCGAGAGATTCAAATAGGTTTAACTGGTATCTAAAGTTGTATATAAAGGTGCATTAAGAAAATAAGACTTTTATGGGGACTACGCGTTCAGCGATGTGTTTTTTCTTTCGTGGAAAAGTGGGACAAGCTGTGCGATGCACATGCACAAGAGAAGGGAATTAAATGGAAAATTGTGTAAACAAAATATATTTTTGATTGCAATTTATAGTAGAACCTCGATAAGTTAAAGTCCAAGGAAAACATGAAATAATTTAAGTTATAGAGTTTTTAAATTATCAAGGGCTTATGTTACACTCGCACTTTCGTTTGTTAATTTTCGTTTTGAATTCATATTACTCAGGTAACTTTTATCACACAGCACAGTTTCTTGGATAGTGATCAACATCTAATCATACAAATAAGCCGCTGTCTTAACCACCGCAAATACGGCTTTTAGGGATTTCAAAGAATCAATAGGTGATTGTATACCAATTATTTGTGTTAACAATTTAACTTGTAAACACATGCAACCAATAAATTTCGAAAAACTTTTTATTTTGAACCTTCATTCGTAATGATTAATCGGCAGACAGTTTATGTTACAGAGCTCATCGAAATATTTCTTTAAGTAACCGATGGCTAACACTGAAATTATTAGTTTAAGTTATAGAGGTTGCGTATTTTAAGTAATAGAGGTTTTAGGCTCTGAGGACAAGGGAACAGATTCGTTTTTGAAGTTATTGAAATTTGACTTATTGAGGTTCTACTGTATATGTTTTTGTCCCATGCACATGCACATGCTATGTAAGCTTCTGACCGTTTTCGGCCACAGCGACTGCTTCAACTCCGACGTTTGTGTGCTTTTACGTGGCTAATATAGCCATTTTTTTCGTAAAATTGCATGCACATTGTGAACAAATGAGAGCATCATTCTCGTCGGTATAACTGATTGCTACTGGTGGTCGGGCTTTTAACTCATCGTGTGTAATATTGATTACAGCACGTCGATGTTCTTCGTAAATTTGCAGTCTAATTGCTACATGAGCGCTCCATTCTGGACATTAAGCTGCTAATTTCTCCCAATGTGAATGGTCTATGTCACACTTTTTCATGTGACGCTTTAGCACGACTTTGTATCTGAGTAGTTCACCGCCTGCTTACGCTTGCCCTCCTCGAGTTCATAATAAAAGATGCGGTTTGGCAGTCGCTCATTCGCCATGCGTAACATATGACCGTATCACCAATATATTGTTAAGGTAATAAACAGCGCAGACGAAGTCGCGAAGGTAATACCTAATACAATAGCTGAAATTTCGACACAACTTACGAACTAAGCGTTTTTCAGTTACACGGTCAATACATAAAAAATAAATATAGAAAGAAGTGTATTTGAAATTACGATGTAACATTTGGTTGTTAAAGAATGAATCTTTTTGTTTTCTCTCATTTTCAAGTGAAACATCTTTCGTATGTATTTACGTAGAAACACTGCGCCATGAGTTAATTAAGATCTCAATCTAATCTCCTTCAGTCTTTTTTGATCTTGCTTTCTATATTTATGTAACTTTTATATGCGCTTCGCATTGAAATATGTCTTAATGTAAATAAAAGAGTGCAATTTGTCCGTGTCTGCGGTTTAGAGTAACTCAATATGCGGAAGTTTGAATTTAGAAATTTTTACTTGTAATCGATGTGGCAAATCGTTGTTTCTTTACCCTTTAGTTGTTCATAACCAACTACAATAAGCTGCACTGTACTATCTAAGATCAGTTAGCATCAGTCAGATAAGAATAGGGTCGTAAGCGATATATTTGTATATCATGTCTTGTTGATCAGAACATAATAGCTTAAGCGCTGTTATTTGCATACACAGATTAGTGTAGAGTTGCTTTATGGCAGTAGGAAATTATGTTCAACCCAGTTTTAAAATTAAATTAAAATATATTACTTTATACGCACATGTGTTGTATCTCTGTTAGGTATTGGACACTTTGAGATATTGAGATGTCTAGTAGATGTCTGCCATCACGTGGGTGGTTATGTTATACAAGAATAACCCGGAATGTATATACGTCCTCTTTGTTTTCTTCAAAACGTATCATATTCGTTAAAGAGTTAAAAAGGTAGAATGTCAATATGTGTGAAACTATAAATTACGGTCATCTGATCCTGACTTATGTGAATCAAATAGAAAATTGTCTTAACGTAGAGAAAGCAATAAGTATTCGAAAATAGTACGGTAGTATGAATGATTTCCTGAATGTGAAAGAAGAGAGGTTTCTTTAGAGTCGCAAGTGTTACGTAGCTATCTCCAATTCGTAAGTTTGTATAAAACATGGTCGGCTTTATCGAAATTACTACGGTATTATTCATAACAACAAATTTTATCGTCAGTGCTTTTTTTCTGCTATGCTTTCCTCCCATATGTCCAACATTGATATGCTTGTCTCGTGTCTCGAAAAATTCTTAGTATCTCCGGAAAACCTCCAAGTTCTATTCATACAAAGTGCAGAGAACATTTTGGTGCCATTAGGTTTTTGAAGATGGATTATAAAGATACAACAATGATATCCCATCCTTAATGGTTATCTAGTAGAAATAAGGCATGATTATAGACAGGTAAATAAATAATCTTGCTATAATTAGAGGGAATTTGAAAACTGATTCCATGATGAAACAGCTAAGATTAACCAATTTAAGAATACATTCCAGTTTTTAGAATCCTTTCCACTGTTAGATATTATAAGAGTTTATTCTTAAATGTACAGGCGTCTTCAAGGTGATTCCTTAATCGGATTATATTACCAACGCTTCGTTCACCGAAACTTGTCAAACGTTTCAAAACAGATTAAACAGGAAATTGAATTAATTGAAACGCTCTAAAAGCTGCTGACCTGTATTCAAAAGTAAATAAAGAAAATAATTGGACAATGCGGCGAGACGAAAAGCGATTATCATATTTTTGTTCGTTGAAAAAGGAGTGATTTGCATGGACAATTCACTTAGTTGTTGAGCAACCGGCTCTCAGGTGTTGCGGATGAGGAGAATGTGAGTGCTAAGGTTATGCAATGAGTAGCACTCGTGATGCATCACGTTAGGATCGTGTTACAACGAGCCGAGTGCACGATAGGATCGATTGCATTGACGAAATTTTATTAAATTAACGTTGAATGTATTTCGTACTTTTGTCGAAAGACGTGGTTTCTTCTTTCGTACATGGAATACTAGATTATCCTTTCACTCCAATTATACCAAGGATTCTGGTCTCAATTTTGAAAGATTTTAAATCTGACTAAGGCTATTGTGTTTGAATAGTGGCGCTCTTAGGAGACTTATGTAAATATGTTTTTAGAAATTATAGAATGATGTACTAAATACTTTAGTGTTCAGTGATGCTGTATTTGTAGATAATGAGATGCTAAGCCTAGAAAATGGAGTTATACTGATGAAGCTACCAAAGAAGATAAACACAGTTGTATAGGTAGATAGTTGATTTTGATCTTGATCATAACTTTAAAATTGCATGACTGATGGTTTTCTTCATCAAAAGCTCAGGTTTATTGTAAGATTCGGAGCCGCTTTAAATGGGTTTATTATTATCAATTTAAATCCCGATTTAATTTGACTTCTTGGTTGACATAATCCTTTAAGCGGTTGACTGACTGCTCTGCTGAAAGAGTTCCATTAAAGTTTAATGTAGACTTTCACTATGTCACCAAATATTATCGTAGAAACAGACGGGTAAAACCTAGTATAATAGAGTAAACAATTCTTTATTTAGTTTAAGACACTATAATGACTTACGAATAAATATTACAGGTTCAGTAGTGAATGTTTTCTCGAACTGACTACGCTATTGGCCTAGTAAAGCCTTAACAGCTTCACCGGACTACGTGTAGTGAATGTCAAATATTAAATTTTACCGTTATTTTGGAAAATCAATCTACCCGAGTAAAACTGGGTTGAAACTCAATAGGAGCTAGTGAAAGTGCTTGTAGGATTGGTATCACGTATAGCCATGACTGGGCAATCACCATAGCGTATTACGTGTACAGTCTAACGAGTGTAATTTGACATAAGTGTTGGTTATATTACATTGGAATCTTTTTACAAATATAATTATAATAATGCCGGTGCAGAGAAATATATATTCTTGTCTAAAATTGAAATTAAGCACACTAAAATAAAAAATAAATTTTAAAGCGTTCGTATCCTAATGAGCCGGAACTTTTGGTGATGGAAAGATCGTGGTGACACCACAGCGTAGTTTTATTTCCATGGGGAAAACCATTATGGGTACTCAATCCGCTTGGCAGCTAAGTGTGGTTTATATCTGACTCCCACGGACTAAAACTCCATGGTATTTTTCGGACACCTTTTAGCTAGGGAGGAGAGACATCCTATGCATTACATTTCCTTGATCCAACAGATGCTGAGCTCTCAACAGGGGCCTCCGTCTTGTGGTCTGAGGGGTCAGAAGTGAAGGTACCCTCTGACGAATGACTTTAACGATTATGATGTGATTTTTTTATACTTATATGGTCATCTTGATGGTTTTAGCTGTAATGAGACGCGGTATGTTGCGCTGTGTTCGAGGTCTAGATTTTTATCATACAAACAATTTTTTTTATGTATGGATTTCTTAAGTATAATTAAAAATATATATAATCCAAACTCCCAATCACCATAAAAGTCAGCAGAACCAAGTATACATTTTATCGGTTATTAAATATTGTATTGTAATTCCAGGTGACTTCTAGTGTATAATAAATGTAATTCGACGCAATCCCTCCAGCGATCGTAGTACTTTATTTAGGCAAAGTATCAGTGGATAGTTCTCACAATATACGATAATGTATTTTATGATACCTGTACCTAACTACGCCGTTTCCAAACAACAAAGGAAGGAAGATATCATTGTTCTGTAACTGAGTCACAAATAAACGTACCTCTCATCTATCTACCTTTCCTAAAATAACCTACTCAATTGTCATTTTCATTCAAAATAATAATAATAAATACTTCATTCAATGTAGGCCCTGAGAAGGCGTTTACGAACGTCAAAGATACCACCGGTTCGGAAAATAACCCAGTCATAGAGAAAAACCGGCCAGAAAGTCGATCTGGTTTATCTTTTCATCAATACATATTACAAAACAAAGTTCTCTGCCACGTGTCTGTTCGCGATAAACTCAAAAACTACTAAACGGATATTCATGCGGTTTTTACCAGTAGATAAAGTGATTCATGAGGAACGTTTAGGTATATAATTTGTCACGGTTTTTTTGATTATCAGGGCGGGTTAACGTCCGCCGGACCCGCTAGTGGTATATATTTTTACAAAACAGAGATAGTTACATTGGTTTTTAGTCGTTGCATACAGAGGGACGTCTTTTCTCTTAGACCATATCGTCATTAAACATCAAGTTAGATTGTGGTCTAACGTTATAAAACTTATAAAGGAAGTATTCGAAATATTTAGAGAAGTATAATATAACATGAAATGACAAGCGACATTACAAAAATAGTCCGAAACGTTTCCGTGTAATCAGGTTTTTCATTTAGATAATTTTTTATCTGATCCGATACGTGTACAGGCGTTTTTAATTAATATGATTCATTTAACCTTAATAATTATATTGATGCAATGTCGTGCAGTCACGTAGTTAGACCCGACGGGGCCCATTATCAAAATTTTTTGTTGAAGGTCGGGGAGGTACTGAATTGTCTTGTATTTTCCATGACCTGTGACTTGTTAGTCGGTCTTTCTATTTTGAACAAAACAGCAGAAGTTTTTTTCTTTGCAAAGCATTATCAGGGTAATCTCTTTTTCAAGGACTCTTATTTTGGGTTCACCTAACATAGCTTCTGCCCGCGACTTCGTGCGCGTGGAATAGTTATTTTTGTCTAACGCTAACTTTAACTTGCGATTTCGTTTACGTAGAAGGTGGAAACATTTTTAAATAGTACGTACTTTAACAACGATTTTGAAACAATATATATTTACAACTAATGGAATTTAGCGTACATAGTAATTAAAGTAAATCTGTAAAACATATTTACACTGCTTATTTGTCTAAACAAATAATAGGTTTTTCTTCGGAATTTACAGACATCATTTTAAATGAAGTCCGTTATGGGGGGACGTCCCGACACGGAGAAAATTATTTTATACTAATTAACACAGACTAACACTACTGTTATTATCATGCGAATTCTTATTTCTATCAATAAAGATTTGAAGTGTCTTTTTGTAAATTTCTGCCTACACACATCGGAGCCTCGCGGGTAGCTCGAGGGCCCGTGTCATTTGATACGACGGTAGCTACGTCCCTGATGTCGTGTTTAATTGATGAAAATTGTAAATTGAACGTAAAGTGTATTTTTGTTACTGGGGTACTATATATCATCAAGGATAAAATTGTTTGGATAAAATTCTTTACTTCTTTCTATAGAGTTACCTAATGGTAAATTATTGCCACTAGCTGTGCGCCGCGGTTTTACTAACATTTAATTTTTCATTGTCAACTCATTTAAGTAAGTTTCAAACAAATTGCTTATAAAGTACGACTGGCAGCCGCACATCTTAGGTACCTTGCTGGCATAGGCATTCAAAGTTCGACCGTTCTCGGCGGTTCTTGTAGGGCGACCAAGACACCCTCAGGTCCCCATATGTAGCGTCATTCCACACGGATATTATTCGTACTTGTTTGACGTTTCTGATTTACACTTTGCTTTGGTTTTAAGAGTGGTAGCGTTATGTACATATAATGGATTTATTAATAAATCGCACACATACAATTTTTTTTCCTAAAGGGAATGTTCAGAGATTAGCAAACAAAAGGACATACTTGAGCCTTATAATATTCAGTATACATTGAGACAGTAACAGAATAAAGGAAATATGAAAACAGACAAGATATATTATTTCCGCGAATTCTTCGTTAATTCCTACGAATCTCTAAAGAGAATTCTTACGTAATAGTGTCATACACTGGCTTCTATATAGGCTTTTATTGAGAGGGATTGTAGGGATTTATTGAGATTTAATTTAATTGAGTACATACGTTGATATTTGTACCACATTCTTGTACAGTTGCGATACAATGTAAATGGCATTTTAGTAACAATTTGAAACGAGAAAAAATTAAAATGATAAAGGAATTAGAATTATTGGTCGAACTATTTGTTTTATGTTTTAACGTTATTAAAGTTTTTTTTAATGAAAGATTGTACCGTCATAGTCAATGCATATAAATCTTGTAATTTTTCTTGTGTTATGTAAGCTACGAGCGTATGCAAGTACACGTATTTATGAATTATTTTTGATTTGAAAACTTCTTTAGGCGCGTCGAGCGGTATTTTTTGGCAGGAGATAAACTTATAATTTCGAGTCATGACATACTATGTCAGCATTATCGGCCGTATTGCGCTTGCGCGGCTTGCGTCAGACTAGCGACGCGTAGTATAGGGTTCTGTGTACATGTAATATTGATATTTTAATGCTCATCATATGTTTACTTGATTAATAAACTTCATAAAAATATATTTAACTGGGGGGCCTTGTCCGTATATAAAAAACTGGCATTGTATACCAAAACGTTCGCCTCCACTAGTGAAAACCGCATAAAGATCCGTAGTAGTTTTTGAGTTTATCGCGAACAGACAGACAGACAGACGCGGTAGGGGACTTTGTTTTATACTATGTAATGATTATTGCTTCGAGTGCCAATAGATATGAAAACCACACTAATTCTAATAATTTCAATAAACAAATTATGAAATTAAAATAATTCACACTATAATTATTTTAAAAATTCAAAAGAGAATAAAGTTATCCCATTGTTTTGAGCTTTCACTTCTCTCGGCAGTCCTTATGATTGCCTCGACTTCTTTTCATATATGGAGCTTTCAGAGATTACCAAACAAAAATACATACTTGAGCCTTATAGTATTAAATATACATTGATACAGTAATAGAATAAAAGAAAAATGAAAACGGACAAGATATATTATTTCCGCGAATTCCTCGTTCATTCCTACGAATCTCTAAAGAGAATTCTTACGAAATAGTGCCCTACATTGGTTTTTATATAGGCTTTCATCAGGAAGGATTGTATAAGGATAAGGATTCTTCTACAATACATTGTCGTATTTACGTTTAAAAATTTCAACCATTTTGAGTGCACCGGACATTGTTTAGCGATTAAACATATAGATTTAAGTATAAGCTTAAAACGGGAAGAAATTAAAATGATAAAAGAATGAGAATTACTGATAGAATTATTTTTTTCAAGTTATTGAAGTTTATTTAAATGAAAGATTGTACCACTATAAACAATTATTTTTTTTTTTTTGTTCGGGTGCTGTCGTGTGTGGTGCAGTTTGGCGCCCGGTCTCCCGCCGGTCGCCGCGTCATGCCGGCTGAGCGCCAGTCAGGGACAGCCCCTCCCCCGGTTGTGGTTCCCGGCCGTCCGGACGCGCACGCCCCGTGCCCTTGGCGGGTGTTCCACCTGGTGTACGGTGGTCGCGATCCAGTCGGGTAGTACAGACACCCTAGCACCCCGCAAAAATCATATATTCTTTTTTGAAATCTATTTTATAATTAGTCAAATACGTGTTAATAATATAATTTTTTTTTGTTGTAATTTCTACTCACAGTTACTATTTGAACATAAATATGTGTTTGATATTCAATTTGAACGTATACAATCTATGTTTTATTTTATTTAATGTTACATGCCGTAATGTTATCTTTCTCTAACAATGCTAAATTTCGTACAGTTCCATTAGCGTGATTAAAAAGGAGTACAAGTGTTTTTTTTAATGAATATATAGATTATATATTAAGGAATAATTTTTAAATTAGTAAAAGTTAAAGTAATTGAAGAATCAGAACTTCCAAATGTTTTACTAGTTAATGCATTTACTAGAATTTCGTCCAAGGCCGAGTCAACAGATCAAGTAATGCCCATACATAATTACTGGATACTCGGTCACTACCTCGTAAGCACCGGATCGAAGAAACAAAGGGTGTAAGTGTAATTGAATTAACAAACGGAATCAAAACAAAAGGTCGTTGAAATAAAGTCGTTTATTGTCTGCAGATTGATGGGTGTTGTGGTTGTACGGTGCGAGCTACGTGGACAGTGAAGCCTTATTGTAGACGAATCTATGTACTGGAAAATCGATATTACGTGGGCGGATATCGGTGTGCTCAAGGGCAACGAATGTTTATCTAACTACTCTTTCGAGTTGACGTTACCGATTCACATGATACTCCACGTAGATACGATTTACAGATATAAATATTTCTACTAGATTTTCAGATGACAGCAATTTAAAATTTCTTTCCAAGGAGTTTTTGACAGGATCTTGAAATGTCATGCAGTGTTTCTTATAGTTTATTCATAATCTCGTGTCATTTGGCACTATATTTTGTAATATTGATGGTATCTTACCTAATATGGTTTGGTTATTATGTAAAAGTAAAGTGGATGGGAAATAATATCATGGCGAATGGATTCTCACTTGCCATAAAAACTCTCTGGAAAGTTCTAACAAGACGTCCACCATCTTGTTAGTTCATTGAAATTATCGCAAGAAGCTGGTAATAACATCTTTACGACAATGGCAGTAATGATCTACTATAAGATTGGTTACCAAAAATTTTGCAACTTCCAAGTTTATTTAAGTAAATTTGTAAAATGACTTTTACGAAAGCACCGAATTCTAACAAAAAACATTGTTACAACGTTGAGTGACTTTTCCATTAATTGTCGGCGTCACTCGCACCGTGTTAATTCTAGTAAAGAGTGAATGAGGAAGATATACTATGATGTAGGTACACCTTTATTATAGATAAACTTTATTAAATTTAAAAAAAATAAAGGAAATACCTGACATGTCCCGGCTTGTAACGTTTTTTTGACAGTTAAAAATTTCTCCATAGGAAATAATTCGGACGGTGTTGTTTATATAAAGAATTAAATTTGTTTCTCTTTTTGGTGAATAATTTCGTGAAAGATTCATTGTATATGGAAAATTTATTTAAAAATTTGAATATTTTAAAGCTGTATTTTTTTAAAGATTCAATTCAAACCGTTAAAAATATATTCAAAGAATTTTATATATATCTCCAGATAAATATAACAAATGTTGTTTTCAAAAGAGTTTAAATTATGTACACAAGGTATAAAAGTAAATTTTAAAAAAAAGAATAAGACTCAAATCAATAAAAACCAAAAGGAAAAAAGGGAAAAAAAAGTTAAAAAAAAAAAAAAAAAAAAGAAAGGGGGGGAGGAAGGGGAAAACGATCATCAAAGGAAAAAAGTAAGTTCACTCCGCGTCCGAATACTTCAGGAAAAATAAAATGGGGGAAATAAAAAAAATGGGAAAAAAAAAAATAAAAATTTTTATTTAATTTGGGAAAATTAAAAATTATTTTTTTTTTGGTTGGGGGGTTTAATATAATGAAGGAGGATAATAATTTTAAAAATTTTTTTTTTGTTCATTTGCAAATTTAAAATGGATGTGGTGAAATTAATGGGAAAGGAAGTAATTTAAATAAAAAAAATAATAAAATGGACATAAAGATGAGAAAAATAAAAAATAATGAATATACTCTGGCAAAACTTAAATTACGTCGCAGATAATGCGGATTACACAAAAAGTATTGTTTTTTTTACAGCGTCGACATTGCTATACACACAATCTTTAATGATGCGTACACGCGCACTTCAGTACTTAGGACAACTGTTTTTTAACATAGATCTAGGTTAGCATGATGGTATGGCAATTTTGACCATCCGCCTCACACTGTACCTGTTCTTATGTTGGATGTTTGTCGGCATCAACATAGAAAGACGAAAGAAAAAGGGTGTATTGTTTTAACACATCACGCCCACAACATAAATATATGTATGTTACATATAGTTAATTAGATATGTCCAACAATGTCACCCCCCAATTCAGCTACATGCTACACTACAACTGAATGGTACTACAGCGCTGATTTTCAATGGGGGCCATAGCAATGTACGGAGGTGTAGTCGGTTGCTTAACAAAAATATTACAGAGGTCATGAAATATAAACAATAAATAATAAAAACAGTAAATTAAATATACAACAATGCAATAACGTAATAAAGGTGAGCAACAAACGAAACAAAAATACTACAAAGGCAGAGTGATGTAAAAATTGAAAACCGAAAACCTAGTTTAATTATAATATACGAAGTAACTAACGACTACGAAATATACTAACCGGTCATCGCTCTGTACAAACCTCACCTATTTCAGTGAAATCTTACCCTTTTAAAGTATTTATATTTATTGCCGTAATTAAAATTACTATTATGAATACTTCAATTACAGAGTGGTCGGAAGATTGAGCGCCTGAATTTTGTTTGTCAAAGATCGAATCTCGGCTTCTTGCAGTAAAAGACCGTTGTTTCATCCGTCACTGAATCTACGTAATATCAAGTGAACAGTTTAAAGTCCCCATTTTAAAAAATTGAAAGTGACTTCTTTATAAAAGTTAACTTTAACAAAGAAAAATTTTGCAACTATACCTTTACAATATCATTGGCCGCAATTGTGAAGTGTAAGATATGAATCTATTAGAAATATACTTTATATAAGTCAATGTTTATGTAAAAGTTTGTTCTCTATTCTCTCGTTTGTTTTTATAGTTCGATATTTTTTTATGTGATATTTTGTAAAAGTTTCATATTTTTATCGCTAACATCGATTATTTCGATTAATCGAGAGCTTGAATTTCTTGTGACAGCGTTATTGGGGCTTGAAGAGAAGGATACTTCATATTTGTAGAATTTTTAGTTACAGAAGTTTAATTAACCGAAGTTCTGTTATATATATGAAGCGATTATGGCTCAATTGATAGCGTATTCGGACAAAGCTTTGATGGGTGTAGATTCGTAATCTTAGAACTGTGTCAGAGCTTTCGGTGAAGAAAAAAGTGTAATAAAACCATAATATGGTGGTAGGGGTTCTTCTACTTTAGCCAGGCTAGGTACCACCAATCAACAAACGCCTGTTTGTGTGCTCCGGCTACAGCTGCACTTGAGAGCCAGTCCCGTCTATGTTTAGCGTGTTTATAATCTTAGGTCATATCATATTTTAACACCAGTTGAAACTGTAGTCAAACAATAAAATCTATAAAGTATAAAAAAATCCGTATATAAAAAGGATTCGGAAATGAATGGAAAGAGAGAGATAAATATCGTATCGGTCGTGACTGTCCCCTTAGGACGGTGTGAATCACGACTAAGCATTATACAAGTAAATTCGTGATCAGTCTCTTGTGATGAGAAATAACAGAGTAGGTATTGTGTCTACTCCGCTAGTTAGTTGGAAAGCGTTTGAACAATTTACATGAAGTTCTAAACCTTATGTGTTTGCTTTTAAAATTGAATTTTGACCGAGACATTTCGATGTTCCGTGTCAAGTAGGATGTCGTGACTTTCATTCATTATTTTAATAGGATAAACTTCCCCGTTTTATACATGAAATGGCTCGTGTTTGATTTTTTTTATTCAAATTATATAAATACAAAAAAAAAAACTTTAACTCGTGACGAAAGTCTTTAATGTCTTACGAGTTAATTCGTAAACGAAAGAACCAACCAGCATAACATATTTTTTTCTTTTGCACAACGTGATATGGTTAGGAAAGATATTGCGATTTGAAAACATGAGTGGATGAAAGTAATATGTCACAAAGTTGTAATTTGTTGTTTCACAAAATTGTGCTCCAAAGTGTTGTTATATCTTTGATTATAACACACGATCTTTCTTTCTTTCTACTTTACTTTACTACTTTCTTTATTTCTACGCCTATTTACGCCATCTTTGTAAGAGCAGAGTAAGTATATGCACATACATAGCACTGTCATAAAATATGTTTCTTATTATCTTTCACTCGTGTATACAGTTGTTTATAGATTTCAATGTCTATAACTAATCACACCTGTTACGTATTCATTCACGATGTAGTCCAAGATGGCGACATGTTAAGTGCTGTACAATGAGTATCTTTTTCAGTTTCAAAACCCGGTTGACATGGCGTTTAAACTCACAGTCCGGCAAATCGGTAATGTGTTTTGGGACAAAACTGTTACTGCTCTTACTGAGTCTGAAACGTGCGATGACGAGTAGTAGTTTACAATTTTTCTAGTATTTTATTAGACTACTTTTGGGAATTAATTGCATACAAGAAGAGTTAGTATAAATAACACAGAAAAATAAGGCATCTGCAAAAACACTAAAACATTTTAAAATTATAATATTTAAAGAGCTCATCAGCTAAGTATTGTTACATAAAAAATATTTCTATCTCATCTCCCGATTCATTAGTAGACGACATATTTAAATTTAATATATCATTTCCATAATTTAGACGAAATGATAAATCTTAAACACTAAGATTCATCAAACAGTTTGAGATACAGAGTGTTTTAAAGAAATATAAATAAATTCAACGATTAATATTATAATGTGTAGGTGAGTTTGTTTGTTTGTTACGCCTTCACAATTTAACTGCTTACCTGATCATAATAAATTTTTGCACACACATTACATCGACATAGGGTAACCTTTCATTCAGAAAGAACGTAAGAGGAATAAGGCAAATCTACATAACACGAGAGAATCCGATAGCAAAATCTAGTAGATAGTAGTATTTTGAAGCGATGATGGCTTTATAGTCTGACCGCAACTTCTATACCGCGCCTTCGGTATGCGCGGGGAGGTAAGGAAGGAAAGCATGAACTCACATGAGATTCACAGTGTCAGACACATCTTGCGATATCAACGAACAGTTTTTTGAAGCTGTTTATCTACGAGTAAAATTATATCCAATACCTGTTTTTGTCCCATTTGAGGATTCTAATGGTCGGTTTTTTCTCAACGTAAACGCTGTGGTAAAATGCGTTAAATATGACAACTACATAGTTCGGCAGAATAAATCTTTTAACTTTTCATCGACCCACTTATAAAAAGTAGGTCCGTTCATATATATCCCCATGGTAATCGAATCTGATTTGAATATAGTAAATGCACCTTTGAGAGTGACAGTGTTGAATCGCACGACCCATCTTTAGATATTTTATCTCATGTACGTCTGATATAGATAGTCCGTTCGCCCCCTCGTCACGCCGCTGGGGTACTCATGGCGGTATCCCAGCTGTACAGCTGTACAGCGGTTGCAGTCACACGATAGTTGATAGCGTGTTCGGATATAGCGTCGATGAACGTAGGTTCGAATCGGAGCTTACGGAGACATCGCGATAAAACCATAACATGAGATGAGATTGTGGTGGTAAAACTCATTGAACAATTAAACAAACAGAACAATTATCCTGTATGTATATACATATATCTGGCCAATTGGAATTTTGGCGACACTAAGCAAATGTCAAGGTTGATCATTAATAAACTATTGGCCGTACTATTTTCAGATCAGCCATTATTAACGCTCGTGATTAATTAAATCATATGTATACGGGAATAGCTAATTAATACGGCGCCCGATATTAATTGATTTATTGTCCTGTTTTAGGTTTTTGAATAATAACATAGTCGTCGTGTGTTGACATTTTATTAGTGCGACGCTGCGTCTACAGTTTTGTGATTAACAAAAAGAATTCGAGTTCCGTAAAATTAATTAACATTGATCTAAATATTTGAAAAAGATGGCGTGATTTTATTATCTGTTACATCATATATAGTCCGTGGACCGCAATTGCTGAAAAACAAATAGAATATAATATATCTGATTTTAGGAAAAATTATATTACACATGTGTTTAATAAAATTTGAAGTTTTCTTAATACTTTATAGGTTTGACCACAATCTCATCTTATGTTAAGTAGCAGTTATCATTAAACAAAAAAAATAACATATCGTAAAAACACACGATAAAAGTGAAACTGTTGCAATACAGGAAAAGATACTAATTTAAAAAATACAACAAAAAACCAACGTGGAGCGGTGTTTTCCCAGGCGGTCACCCATCCAAGTACTGACCGCGCCCGACGTTGTTTAACTTCGGTGAACGGACGTGAACCCGGTGTTTTCAACCTTATCCGACACAGCGTTTATCCACATCAATTTTCGTCACACAAAAAGGTTGCCGATCACAATTTCAAAGCCCTCCCATAAGGTTTCATTTAAAAAAGATTTGCACGCCAAGTCGTGTACATCAGCTAGTGAGATATAAAGTATTACTCCCATGCACGGTCTCTATTACAAATTTTGGACGTTTAAACATTGTTCGGAGAGGTACTTCAACCCATAGTTGATCTAAATTTGTGTTTTAATTAATTTCGTCTGAAAATATTCTTATTGTTTCACAATAAATCATCATTATACAAACAAACAATACATTGTTAAAGTACGTAGACTATTGGAGAAGGGTTCTAGTGTTTACACAAATAGCGTGTTCAGATACTGTATCGTCCCACGTAAGTTCGAATCCTTGCTGTTGAGTCTGAGCTTTGATAAAAGATCGTGATGGAATCATAGCATAATGGTAGTAGGGTTTTTTCTAGGCTCGAGTAGCTAGTTACCACTCTCAAGTACAAATTCTGTCGCCAGCACTTGTCGCTATGTTCCGGCATCTACACTTAAGAGCCAGTCTTATCTAGGTTTAGCGTGATTACCATTTTAGACCAAATAGTCATATAACATCACATGAGATTGTTATTAATAGCTTATAATACAAAACGTGCATATAAAAAACAACTTATGGACATAATACCGACGCATCTTGGTTACGCGAAACTGTGTAATTTTCCGGTTCATCGTCCTCTCGTATCGTATCAAAAATACCCAACAGGCAGCCCTCAGAAGGGTTACCAGCTCTAAAGTAAAATTCTGAATATATCTGAAAAATAATCAATTATTGTAAAAATTTTGTACATGAAAGAGTTGTAAGGCGTGAAAGGTATTGCTAGGTATTCTTGCATTGTTTTCTAGTGATTTGATCCTCGCATGTATCAAATAGCGATGTAAAAGCTTTGAAGTTAACATTAAAATTTATAGTTAAAACCATGTCAGTGTACTGGAGACGGATAGAAACAGTAGGCAGTTCCAATAGAGAAGCAACAAAGTGTATAGTATACGCGCGCACACACTCGTTCAGTAGCGATAGTAACATAAAATCAAATCAAAATCTATCCATTTTTGTACATATTTATGTTAATAATTGTTTTATTTTTATAGTGTAACTAGCGGGCCCGGCAGACGTTGTCCCGCCCTGATAAAAAAAAAATCCTGGACAAATTATATACCATAACGTTCCTCGTAAATTACTTTATCCACTGGTGAAAACCGCATAAAGATCCGTTCAGTAGTTTTTGAGTTTATCGCGAACAGACAGACGCGGTAGGGGACTTTGTTTTATACTATGTAATGATTCACTATTTTATATCTAATAAAAAATGTAATACTAAATAAATCACACAATATTCATAAAAGTAGATTGTAGCAAGAGAAGGCTTTCAACAATAAATTATCTTACGAGTATATTATTTATAATGGAAATGCATTCCTCTTTGATGACATTAATGACCCGAATGACATTAAAGAAAGAATTTATTTTTATTTTCATATAAATTAAACGTTTAATATTGATCAGCCCATATAAAGCCTGTACACACTAGTTCGCAAGCTCAAAATGTGTAAATTAAATGCTTAGGAATTGAGCCGGGCCAACTTTTTCGTCTTGAGTATGCTTAAGACTTTCATAGTTTTATTGTAATAAATCTTCGAAGCAATATGAAAAAGTATTATTGATGTCGCATAAACTATACATAGATCAAAGTAAAACAGTTGACCTCAGTCATAGCATTATGTAAAATGAGGATAAGATAATGACACGCATATACTGAGATTAATTTATTTCGCGTGCTTATGTATTTAAATAATAATACTAGCTTCCCGAACTGTCTCTGCTCATGTTTTGAACGTGATAAAGCATTTGACGGTCCTCGTAGTTCAGTGATAGCAAGTGAGCCAAGAGGCGTAGTTTCTGTTCTCGCACATGAATGAGTTTTACCTGACGTGCATTGTTTTCAGTTCTATGTCAGGTGTTATATACGTACTTTATAAATCTATACTTAATATTATAAAGCAGAGAGTTTGTTTGCTTCAACGCGCTGATCTCAGAAATCACTGGTCCGATTTAAAAAATTGTTTGAGTATTAGCTAACTCATTTATCGAGGAATATATCATCCCGCTAAGAGCAATAGGAGTGGAGCACCAATGAAAAATGTTTCAAAATCGGGGTTAACGTACGTATTATTTACAAATATTGTCACCTTCTACGTAAACGAAGTCCCGAGTTAAAATTAGCGTTAGCCCAAAATAACTATTCTACATGGACAAAGTCGCGGGCAGAAGCTAGTACATATATAAAATTAAATACAAGCTATGCTTAAATTGATTTAAATAGCCGTGTACATAAATAAGGTATTATAAACTCATTGACTGTAATTATGTAATAATAAACATATTTAATAAATTAAAAGCAAAATGTCATGGAAAAATGCGGAATTTTTATAATTAAAATAAAAAAGTATATTCGTACCAAAATTCATATTTCCTGGTAACCCTGTCGCATATGTTATTACATTTTTTTACTTTTTAACATAAATCCGGTTTCTCACGTCCAATGTTTTACATATATTGCCCTCGATTCGAGATATTTTTGTGTTGCGACATTATCGATTCGTACGGTTTTATATTTACCTTAAAAACACCTATACCTCAGTTATTGATAACTCCATAACCGACGCGTATACCTTAATTATTTAATGCTACTGTATACCAGAGTACTTTTTTATGGTTGAGCTAAATTGTTGCAATAATCTTTATTTTCTTATTAGCTACCACCAGTCTTTGTTTTTATCCTTATATATTTAAAATTATTATGTATGTCACTGAACCCCTTCTAAAAGGCTCGAAATATTTAGGTGTTTTTTTTTGTGTGGGTTCAAATGATTACACAAGAGGCAAAAGAATATTTTTGTGCAAGAAAATACATTTCTTAAGGATATGATATAGCAAACATGCATTAAGTAGACTTACTTAATTATTAACTTTTTGATTTGATGTCCTACGTAACGTTATTTGTACTGAAAAAATAATAGAAAATACAAAAAAATATAAATTACACAGACATAGTGAGAGAGAGAGCGAAAGTACCACGGAGGAGCCGTAACGCTTTTTATTTACGTGATGATTTTTATCAGACAACTCCTATAGTAAGTGGCGTTAAGAAACTTCGTTAAAAAAAGAGATAATTGTATAGATTACGATGCTAAAAAGATGTAATTAATTTAAAAAAGATATTAATTTTAATTTTGTCAGCCAATCTTCTAGTAGATTATTACTGCCATTGTCGAGTAGGTAAGGATATTTACAAGTTTCTTGCGATCGTTTCAGTAAACTAACAAGATGGACCTCTTTGTTACAACTTTCCAGGGAGTTTTTCTGGCAAGTCAGAATCCATTCTCCATGGTATTAATATATTTCCTATCCACTTCACTTACGCACAATAACAAAAAAATATAGTTTATATTACGTAAACCACCACCAAAATTACAAAATATACAACCAAATAACACAAGATTATGAATAAAATGTAGAAACCACTACATGACGTTCCACGTTCACGCCAATAATTAAAAAAAAAGCCTAACATTGACCAGAGTGTGTCCTTCTATTGTGTCAGCGTGCTTGTAACTTGTGACGTCACATCCTGCCGACAATCATCAGAGAGCCATGATGACCGCCATTACTGTCATTATACAGTGCATCGTTAACGTATAAACGGAATGACCGTAATTTGGTGACAGTTGAATTTTTAAGGTTAACGATTAATTTATATTCCATAAAGAGTGGTAATTTATAGTACTGGTGTGTTTTACCTTGAATTTTTTCCTGGGAATAGGCTTTTGGACAAACTCCGTTGAAGTTTCGTATTAACCCCTCGGCTTATTTTGTACTAGCTGTGCCCGCGACTCCGTCCGCGAAATATCCAAATAAAATCATCCGAATATATTAAGTTCATTTACTTATCTAATTTTCTCTAGTATTTAAATCGCGTCGTCATTATAAATTACAATAACTTTCGATAGTTCAATATTTTTCCGGTTTTAATGAATCCAAGATTACATGTTACTCGAGAATATGCTTTATGATTTTGTCGATGAGGTTTTATCGTAAACGCAGTACTGTAACAGTGATGTATGTTCATACAAACAGACAGACAGACATTTCTAAAAACGTTTACAATGTATTTTATTACTTATTCCGAGACACCTGTAAAAATTTATTTCACAAAAATCAAAAAAAATACAGACACGTTAGATTTACAGTCTTGTGATATGTATAGAAGACCGTGAATTCAAAACGGTGGATCACGTTTTTACTTTTTTTTTGTAAATTTAACGATTTAGTATAAAAAAGTTTGTACAAATTAAAAAATAATTGAAAAATACAGTTAACAATATATTATTTTGTAATAAATCAGGTATTTTTTTAAAGCTTATTCTGCCAACAGTCTGTTGACCTGTGCCTCATGAAGTCCATATTCGTTTGTATGGAGTTAAACCTTTATGGTTGATCTTTTGGCGGGATCTTGGTCTGTCATGTAGTGGATTTTATTTTTTATTCATAATCTTGTGTTACTTGACTCTATATTGTGTAAAATTGGTGGTGTTTTATGTAATATAGTTTGTTTATTGTGCATAAGTGAAGTGAATGGAAAATAATACCACGGACCATGAATTCTGAGATGCTACAAAAAATCCATGGAAAGTTCTAACAAGATAGCCACCATCTTGTTAGTTAATTGAAATTATATCAAGAAACTTGTAATATCGATACTCACTTGACAATGGCAGTAATAGTCTACTAGAAGACTGGTTGCCAAAATGGAATGGAAGAAGAACTTGAAATACTATTAACTACTCGACAATGGCATTCATTGAAATTATATCAAGAAACTTGTAATATCGATACTCACTTGACAATGGCAGTAATGGTCTACTAGAAGACTGGTTGCCGAAAATGGAATAGAAGAAGAACTTGAAATACTATTAACTACTCGACAATGACATTCATTGAAATTATATCAAGAAACTTGTAATATCGATACTCACTTGATAATGGCAGTAATAGTCTACTAGAAGACTGGTTGCCGAAAATGGAATGGAAGAAGAACTTGTAATACTATTAACTACTCGACAATGGCAGTAATAATCCAAAAGATTGGTTGCCAAAAATAAAGTTAAAAAAAAAAACCTTTATGGTTCTGGACAGACCAGGGGCTAAGTGTGAAAATGGACGGATATAGGAGTAGAGGCAGACCGAAAAAGGTATGGATGGATTGTGTGAAAAGGGACATGTGTATAAAAAGTGTGAATATTGCGATGTCATGTAACAGAGGAGAATGTAAGAGGAAAGCATGTTGACCCGACCCGACCCGACCCTACTAAAGAGGGATAAGGATGAGGAGATTATGGCGAGTATTAAAAAAAATTAGTTGTTTGCAACGTTATTTTGACTAATATAGTCATCATTCTTTTTCAGTTACATCCATAAAATCAAAATAAAAAATACTGTATTCAATTTATGTCTAAGAAGGCCCTTATGAACATCAAAGCTACCATCGGTTCGGACAAACAACCCACTCATCGAGTAGAATCGGCAAGCAACTCGATCGTGTTTATCTTTTCATGATGCATATTTTTACAAACATGATAGCTACATTCGTTTGTGGGGATGCACAGAGCGGGGCGTCATTTCCAGACGTCACCATGGTTTAAATATTGATCCACTCTATAATATAAGCCTTTAGATATTAAAACCCGCTAGACATGGTGCTTGAACTCCATAAAAGACGCACGACGGAAATATGATTATACGATTACGTTAAGTGCATTCGAACCACTTATCTAGTTACAATCTCCGATATTGTTTGATATCGAAAGCAATATTGTGAACGACAGCGCTTGGCTCGGCGCACCACGAACTCTGGCTATTACACAAACCACAGGGTTGACGCAATCATCACCAAACTGTTTGATCGCTCTGAATATAGCTGCGAACACAAATTTAAATAGAAATACCTACGTATTATATTATAGATTACATCTAACTCTAGATTGCTATAATAATATTTTAACTTTGCTATGCATACAAGTCTTGCCTATATTATGCGCAAGCCCAAAATTACGTTTATATTGCGAGCGGACAAAAATATTTATGAGGATTGAACGTACATTTTAAATTATGCGTTTTATTGTTTCTACTTTTTTCTCGAACTAATAACTGGTACTTTTTTTTTTTATTGTAGCTCGGCAAAGTGACTGTACTGTGCCTGACGGTAAGCACAGTACAATCCAAAAACAATGGCGACCACCGAAAGACATACTATCCATCGCCGGTCGCCGCTGTCATGCCGGCCTGAAAGCGACCCAGTCAGTTTGTTTTTCTTTGCCGAAATCGTAAAACTAATTAATTCCTTCTCCAACGCACCACCGAAAACAATCTCCGATCAAACTTATTTTCGTTAATAGAGCTTAATAATGTACTTTTTATATTGTGCATTTCGTGTCTAGGTGTCATAATCCCCTAAGTAATATCTTATATTTCTTTAAAACTATGAAATAATTTCTTAATCTTTTAAATTTCATCAAGAGAATAAATCATCTTTTGAGTTTAGCATTTCCATTCGCTACCCTATTCAGATCTAAGTTGTTTTAAAAAACAACCATTTCTGTTGCGATTTTATTTCTCTGCAGTATTATTTCGGTTAAGCGTTTGTTATTTTTAATTTACGACAGCTTTTACACTGAAAATGCTAATTTTTAATTACTGTTTACGCTTCGGTACTGAGTAGTCACTAAATTGTATACCTTAAATTAATTTACTTATTTAATTAGAAATTCATGCCTCATTCATAGCAATTTGAAAAAAAATACATATAATTTCAATATGCCGATTACGAATTATGTTCCCTTTTGCTTACAATATCTTTAAACGAGGCGTGAAGATGCACTTTTGCAGGTCGGCATGATGGCGACGACTGCCGTTGATTTGGACTCCGTACTTTCAAGTATTGTGCAGTCATTTTGCCGAATTAGACAAAAATAAACATATTTCTTAAAATCATAAATCGAGTATCATGTAAAAGATGTCTGATTGCTGTATTCATGCATGTGTATGTATGCTGTTCGTTGTGGTTATTAAATGCTTATAAAAAGTCTATACAAGATTTCTGAGGTTGAAAAACTGAAGGACACAAGCATGATCTCAGTAAAGTTAGTAGCTTCAGAATTTGCATACCGTTTCCAATAACTTGCACGGTTACAATTAATGGATACAAATTGTTTTGACATCTACTAATTAATTGAATAAGGCGTTAAGAAATGTACAGTGACATTTAATAAATATTTATTGAACAAGTAATAGTTAATATCAATTTACTTTTTAATTACTTTAATTTTTGTGGAGCGTCATTAATAAACATTAATTTTGACTTTTTCATGAGTACCAATTTTTGTTTTCATACCTACACATAAAAGATATGGATGGATCGTGTGAAAAATGTGTATAAAACGTGTGAAAACTGAGATGACATCTGACAGGGGAGTGTGGAAAAGGAAAATATGTTGTGCCGACCCTACTTAGGTGGGAAGTAAGAAGAAGATATGCCTACGTCTCTAGTTATAATGTTAGATGATAGTGAGATATACTGTAAATCTTTACCTAAGTTGTAAACGGGTGTAAGTGGGAATGAGTTCTGACTTATGTTCTCCTGGTACTTATATGTAAAAAATATTCAGGATAAATTTGTTTATAACCTAATTAAACTATCATTATTCCACTTATGAAATTCTGTGGAAAATCTTTATATATATAATTCTTCTGTCCGTGTGTATGGGAATGAACTCTTCGTAAACGGCCGGATAATTTTTTTGTGAGTGTTCACGTGTTTTCAAGAACGGTTTAGATTCACGATTGGACCCGGTAGATGGCATTGCGGTTGACTTTTAGAATTATTTTAATGATCAAGGTAGAACAACGTCCACCGGGCCCGCTAGTCCTAACTAATATTATAAATGCTAAATGAGTTTGTCTGTTGCGCTTTCACACTTTAACCGCTCACCCGAACATCATGAAATTTTGCATATAGTAACTTTGATTTAGAAAAAATGTACTGTTCCCTTGTACAAAACTATAATAAAGTGAGCGAAGCCGCAAACAATAACTAGTAACATAATCTAGGTTTCGTCTACATTTTTTTTGTTATATCTTTATTTATTTTCCTTGGATTATTAACATTAATAGCTATGGGTCCGATTTTATTTCTTCATAACCCCCTTATCTGAGAAAGGTCCTAGGCTATATCACTTCACAATACAACCCAAAGGAGTGAAATAGTTACCGCGAAGGCCAACCAATCTTGCAAGGTAAAAGCGAGTACGCGAAACGAAAACTACAGTAGGATATACTTCACTGAGTAAATGAATCCTTTATTACTGTTCCATTCGATCTTTTGGGCTTGATGGAAAAGGAGTCTGCTATCAAATCGCTTAATAATTTTATCAAACATGTGATCATTAATCTTAAGGCATTTAACGGACTTTGAAATTACCACAACTCTGTGAATTGCATCGAAATCTAACTGACAAGTCTGTGATTTTTTATATAATGCTATGCATTATATAACGCAAGCAACGCGTCAAGGGAAAGAGAAGTGACTCGTATCAAATTGAGATCACCCCTCTTTCAATTTATATTGCTAATTCCAGATAACTTTGTGCGAAACCAACAAAACTGAAAAAAAATCCTGTATTGTAATCTATATATGTATAAGAGATTCCCACCTATATATTGACTCATCACGATATCTCTGGAACCATAAGGCGTAGCGACTTGAAATATGGTAGGAATATTCCTTTCGCCGAGTAGAGGTCAGATAAGAAGGGTTTTAAAAAATTCCACCCAAAGGGGGGGGGGGGGGGGGAATAGGGGGGAAAAAAATGGGGGGGGGCCCCAAATATATATTATATAATATAAAATAAAAAAAAAATAATTTTATTAAAAACTTTACCCAATAAAAAATATATAAAATAAAAAAGAAAAAAAAAAAAAGAAAAAGAAAAAAAAAAAAAAAAAAAAATAATAAAATATAAAAATTTTTTTCTCTCTTTATGCCGGGGGGGCGGGGTCGCTCCTAAATAATTATAATAATATGACTTTTCTTTGTTACGTTTTGGCACCTACAATTACGTCGATCGTGATGAAATTTTACGTACACGTTGTCAGGGGTACAAAAAAGGACATAGGGTATATTATATCCTGAAAAATATTATAATTCTATAGGCTAGGTCAAATCTACATTAAGACGTTCGAAGCCGCGAGCAAAACTTGTAATCCATATTTAACAAGACTGAAATTAAAGGACAGAACTAGGCTCTATATAAAGGTCGGTCAAAGATATTAATTATTATGAGTAGTTAAAAATAAAAGTAAAAATATATATTATAACGTAGGCAGCCCTAAAACTAGCAAGTGTATAAACTAACCGCCTTTCACGGAACCAAGCACAAGGACGCGGAGTTAGGTGTGCGTGCGCCGGTTGCGGCCCCACACACCGGGCCGGTGCGCTGTTGTTTTTGTTATTGTTTATATGTAACCTTACATTACAAAGTTTAAATACGTCTATAACTTGAAAGAAATAGTTTTGAAGATCTTATGGGATTCTTATTGGAGGGCTATGAAATTCTGATCCGCGATCTTTTTGTGTGTTGAAATGTAGTGGGGGTAAACATTATGTCTATTTGTGTGTAACTGTTAGTTACTGCGTTATGTTTTGTTAATACATATAAAATTGGCCAGAGTATTGACAAAAGGAGTAAACACATACAAGAGTAAAGACGTTACAGACGGACGGGATATACTGTCAGGAAAAAATATATCGTACGAGGAATATACTATTTGGTTAATTATTATTTGTTTGTGTAATTGTCAGGACGAGATTTGTATGCATGAAAATGTTTGAAGAATCATAAGGAAAAGTGAAAAAATTGGATTAATAATATTTCATATAAAAAAGGAAGTGAGTGATACAGAAGGAATCTTGAAAAATAATGACAAATTGACGTTCAATTTTCATTGCATCTCATTATACGGTTGTATTTTAAAGGGAAAATTTAAAATTCAGTACTTGATTTTCTTCGTTAGTACAAACCGGGGCGGAAAGTTAATGTTATATAACCCACGTCTGCGCTTCCATTGTCAATAGAGCATAATAAGTGTTCATGAGAGTTCATAAGAGGTCTATTACGTTGTAAATCGATAAATAATTATTAAGTTTTATTTATGAAAATGATTGTTTAAACCAATGGTCCTCAAACTTTTTTTATCTCTTAGCCTTGCCAATTATTACTGTACTGGGTATACTCCTTATCTTTTAAATAGCTTTGAATCCAACCAAAAAGCGAATAGCTTGCTAAATGAAATCGAATATGTAATTAGGTATTACTATGGGATTCATAATAATTCAATGCTTTCATTCAAATGAAATCTCAACAAAAGTACATTTTACAAGTACTTTAATAGCTATTTATAAGTTCATCCTATCCTTGATCAGAAATATTGTCCTGATTGACGGATGCATGTAATCATGAAATTACCTGAATCTAGCAACACATCTTCATCGAATTCTATAAACACTTACCTTTTAGAAGTATTTACTTAGGGTGACTTGTTGGGGGTTAAAGGATTATCAAGTACAACTTTTCTCTAGAACTCAATCATATATCTCACAAACCGGGCTTTCTATGGAAAATAATTCAAAATGGAGTATCCGAGACCCACCCACACCAAAACTATATGTTTATTGTAAAGAAGTATTAGTGAATTACAAACGCATCGTTATATTTTATTATTCTATTTATAGAAAGTTAAATTTTTCGTCACAATTTGCTTAAATAAAATTCATTCTTGTCGACCCCCATTTACAATTTGTTGACCCCCAGATTTTGTTTTCGCTGGCAAAGTTAAATTAAGTTTTCGCTTAAAGTTCGAAATCGACCCCCAGGGGTTCATATGGATCACTTTGGGAGTCTATGGTTTAAACGGTGTCGAACGTGGCGGCGTAAATTTAACTGCGCACGTGCACGCGGCCATCACATCGTAGGATGTTATTACCGTGTTCGAAACCATGACAATGCCAAGGTTACGGCTTTACGTGGCACACTATTTGTTTATCCAATGTATTACTGCTGTACTCACGCCAATATACCTATGTCAGGCGAATTCAAAATCCTCTTTAGATACGTGGAGTGGTAAAAGTCGTGGTGATCTAGTGATTTGACCAGTGGATTACAAATTGGTAAGAGTATCAGTTGACGGTGAAGGAAAACATCATGAGGAAACCTGAACCTGAGAAATGTTCTTGTAGAGTACTAATGTATGTGGGAAAACATAAAACCGTGTATTTCTCACAGTTTGAAATCTTCAATACGTCGTGAGCAGGCACAGTGATTATGCCCAAACCTTCTTTCGAGAAGAGGCCTATGGCCCTGCAATGGGTCTCTTACAGGCTCATGATGATGATGATAAGTGGTAGGAATTAGTAGATATTTTCCCTCTCTAACACTTTGAAGGAGCAAGTCCTTTGAAAAACTTCAAACTATCGTCAATACAAATACGGCAGTAGTATCTATAAATCAATAATGCTGCTGTGTTATTTGACAGTACATGTTATGAACTGTTGGCAGTTACTTTGCTGTCACTTAATTTGCTATATTGTAATTTGTAACGATAACATGATAATTAAAATAATATTCGTTGTCCGTATCGTGATTTTGAGTGTAAGTGAGTGAGTGAGTGTAAGCAACGTGAGCTCTCCCTTAGGCTTATTGGCTGTAGAATAGTGCTTGCTTGTTCGTACATAGCGAGAATACCTAGTTCCCGTTGTCATTTTCATTAATAATAATGGACAGCGAACAACCAACATCAGAATAATTATGTCTGCAATTATTAGTTGTACATTTTGTTAGAATAATGCATTGCATTATTACTACCATTGTCGAGTATGTAATAACATTACTAGTGTGTTGTGACAATTTCAATATTCTAACAAGGTTAGAACTTTCCAGGGAGTTTTTGTGGCATCTCAGAATTCATATTCTGTGGTGTTATATCCCATCCACTTCACTTATGCACGAGAACCGAACTATATTACGTAAAACTCCACCAACATTACAAAATATAGAGCCAAGTAACTCAAGATTATCAATAAATATAAAATTCCGTCAAAAACTTCAAAATATTTGTAATACTAGCGGGCCCGGCAGACGTTGTCCCGCCATGATTATAAAAAAATCCTGGACACATTATATACCAAAACGTTCCTCGTGAATCACTTTATCCACTGGTGAAACCGCATAAAGATCCGTTCAGTAGTTTTTGAGTTTATCGCGAACAGACAGACAGACAAACGTGGTAGGGGACTTTGTTTTATACTATGTAATGATATTAGCGGACCGGGCGGACATTGTCCTGCCTTGATAATATTTTTTTTTATCTAAAGTTCAACCGCAGCGCTGCCTACTGGGTCCAATTGTGAATCTAAACCATTCTCGGATCCACTGGAACACGCACATAAAATTTCATAAAAATCGGTCCAGCCGTTTAGGAGGAGTTCAGTGACATACACACGTACAGAAGAAATTTATATATAAAGAAGATAGTTGTTGTAATGGAGACCAATAGTTGTCAATAGTCAAATAATGGAGGACGGATTATATGTTTTCAGTCGAACAAAAACAACAATACTCGATTGTTGTCAGTAATAATATATGTTAGTATAAAAAATTAACATGTCTTTTTTATAATATAGTGAAAACAATTAATTAGCGGTCCATTGTGACACGGCCATTTGCGTAAGCGAAACCAAACAAGATTCACCGCGTATTGGATTTCGATTATATTGTTAATATTTGTTCAAATATATAGAAATCTGCGAATCACGGTTACTTATATTATTATTGTGTCGGTAATAATTTCGTGGAACGTTTTTACGCTGTTTTTTTTTATGTTGTTTTGTATAGTAGTCGTGCCCGCGAGTTTGTCCTCCGGGAAATTGGTTTTGATGTTTCATAGAAATAAAGTGTAAATTCTTAAATTAACTGTCGGGTTCATTTTTGAAGTGAAAACTTCTTTAGGCGCGTTGATCGGTATTTCTTTGTCAGGGTATACATTTATGATTTCGCGTCATGACATGCTCGTAAGCGTGACCGCTCGTATTGCACTTGCACGGTTTGTGTCACACTAGTGATGCATAGTGTAGTGTTAGTACATGTAATATTGATATTTTGTATTGAGATTTTGCATCCCATCGTATGTTTGACTGATTCATAGACTTTATAAAAATGTATATAATTATTTCTCGGAATGCCAATAATTGTGAAAACCAGACTAATGTTAATAATTTCAATTTACAAATTATGAAATTGAAATATTCTAATTCACACTATAATTAATTTAAAAATTCAAAAGAAAACACAGTTATTTTATTGTTTTAAGTTTTCACTTCTGACGGCAGTCCTTATGACTTTCGCGACTTTATATTAATGAAATTTTAATAATAAAATCGATTATATTTACTGTAAATCAATATTCACTTCCTTATTAATTTTATACCACGTTACAAATAAAGTCATCAGTGAATCAATCCTTTTTTAGGCCTATATTATAAAACGTCAAAATATCTTGTCTGTTAATTATTCTTTGGTGTTATTATATTACACCGGCAGATACAAAGCAACATATAACTATTTGTTCTTCGCCACAGATATTAAGAACATGCCATCCTACTTCCACATTTTATCTAAAACTAACTGTGCTCGTGATTTCGTCCGCGTAGAGCCTAATTTAAAAACGACTAATAAAATCATCTTAATGTATTCAGTCCATTTGGTTATCTACTTTTCTCTTGTACTTAAATCGCATCGTCATTAGAATTATTGTATTTTATTACGTATTCCAAGATACCTGCAACAATTTTTTTCCTAACAATCTAAAAAGTACAGACACGTTAGAATTACATTCTTATTATATGTATAGAAGATTTTAAGGCGTTTAAACGAATTATCGTCCAGTGAAATTGAAAACATACACTTGTAGGGAATTATCTTCTTATAATGTGTAGAGAAAGTAGTGTAAGATTACAATATTAATTTACGTATGTGTGCGTTATCGTGGCATTTATTTTTTCAAAATATCATGTAGGTAACGTATTTACACCTTTTTACATATAATATCATTGGATTAGATCCAATGGATACCTATCCAAGATAGGTAGACCTACATATGTTATAGGACTAAGGAAACACAGAAAGAGACGCGAAAATCCACTTTGTTTTATAAATTCTATAAATAAACAGACGGCAAGATAAAAACCGTTAATTCTTTATACACATGAATTACTAACGTGACAGTTAAGTGATGAAATAACGTACAGGCCGATTCTTGTTAGACAATTTTATGAATGAGATTATACAAACATATAATTACAGCTGATTTACGGGTAAATTCTCACGGGACACGGAAAAAACCGCATTCACATGTAAACATCGTTGCTTCAATTACATGTACCCTATGGAAATTTACACGTCGACTTGTATCGTTAGTCACCTTCTAACACTAGATGGCGCCGTGATCAATAAGACCTGTTGCATAGGGGATGAGATTGCTCTACTGACCTCATACTGCCCGTATACAATTATTGTCTTTATCTCTTTAAGATAAGATATAAGTTAGTATGTAACACTGTAATGAAAATATTGAAGTTATAACAATTTATTTTATACCGTAAGTTGTTGAAAATAGTGATTATTTTTCAATGTATTATTCTTATCACAGCACGAATAAGCAGGTCCCGTCTGGTAAGAAAATTGTGCAAATAGTATTATGTTGTCTGGGTTTTTTAGAATTACTTTTTCAGAGAACTGTTGTTAACTAGCGAAGTAGTGTAATAGGGTTTTTTTTAACAAAACGCCGTTTGTGTGTAATTATAGGGTTTCTATTATCTATGTGTGTCAAGTTGAGCATATATGATGTATTCTGTGGTTAGGCACACGTCTGAGGATTAAAATACGTTTGTACGTGTTTCAGACTCTGTGATACTTTTTTTAAAGTTAGAACATATGATATATGGAATAAATTCAGGTATACTTTACTATTTTGTACAATTTTCAGTTTGCATATTTAGCTATTATTATCCTCTTTTTTACTCCGCCATCTGGTTGTTCATTGTGTTGTGTTCAGAAGGGTTTGATTTAAATGATTCTTATTTATCTTATATAATAATTATTGCATAACTTAAACTAAATCCAATGTTGTGTACCATTCTAAAACTTAGTGCTGTCAATAAATGACGTTGCACGAATGTCATGATTTTTCTAGACCCTTCTCTAGACTTTTTACAAATAGTCATATTAATTTGAACTCCATACCTGATGTGACATATTTTGTAATTTTCAATTAAGAAATTATTAAATAATACTTCTAAAATTATTTACACATACATATTTATCTTCGGCTTTAAACTATTTTTTTTCATAAAATCAACAATAAATCAAAATCTATTCTTATATGATTCTTACCGATTTGTATTTTCTCTTTAAAACTTGCACTATAATACTAAGGTTCACTCGTGTGCGTTACCATTTTTGCGTTACTGCAAAACAAAAACCATATACGTACCATATAGGGATATTTTTCATTTTTAGTATTTTTATAAAGAGTCCAACCACAATAAAGCATAATCTGTGAAACTATCAACCATCTACTCATTGTAATTCCTTTTAAGTATACGTAGGATAACTTTCACTTATATTCAAGAATGGCATTAAAGAAACAATTTTAAATCTAGTTTTAATACAAAAAAAATTCATAGATTATGCAGGAATTTTAAATTACATTATCTTACAAATTTATCATTAATTTATTATGCTTGTATTAATTTATTTTCGTATATATATGCATACACAAGCTGTATATTAAGAAACTCGTTCCGCTTGAAACAAAATGTCAATAGAATTAGAATGGAATTAAAAAAGATAGATTTTCCATTATAATAATCATAATTAACAATAATATTACGTGTTTTTAATTAATTCAATTTTGTACGACAACTGAACTAGTTCTTTAATATAAAAATCTGTCGAAATAATAATATGAATATTGATATTATTATCGATTTCTTGTATTTGTACAAATCTTGCTGACATTAATGATTATTCCGTAAGCAGAATGTTTGCTTTCGTTACTCGTAGTCCGGTGAAGCTGTTAAAGCCTTGCTAGCCTATAGCATAGTCAGTTCGAAAAAAAAACTTTCGTTATTATTTATTAGATTTTAGAATATATACTAAGTAAATTAATTTAAACATAAAAATCTTATTAATATTATGAAGGCGAACGTGAGTTTGTTTGTTTGTTAGCTACTTAACCGATCATCGTGAAATTTTGCATCAACTTTGTCATTTACTATACTGCTGCCGAGGGATATATTAATTCTATATTAACGCGAGCAAAGCATTTAATAAAAAAAAATAGCCTTATATATCTTGCAAAGTAATAACAGTACATGAAAAAATCTTATAACGATGCTAAATCATTTTCTTATTGTTTTTTTTTTGAAGATTTCCATTGATCCCTATCTTGGGCCACTTTTAACCAGTTTGGACCCGCTGTCCTCGTCATGTCGTCCTGCTATCTTGTGTAGGCTATTACTCTATATCGTTTTCCTTTTGGACCATTCCAAGTAGTGATTCATTTGGTCCATATGTCATCTTGCAATCTATATATATTGCAGCCTATATTCATTTGCTAATTTTTAATAAGCAACTATAAAGCTACTCCCATATCGGCGTGTATCGGCACGAAGTTTTGTCTATGGTCACACTAAATGCAGATGTGGGAAGACATTATCGTCATGCGTTACGAACTATCGGGCTCCGTGACGATAGACGCAGCACGATAACTGAGCTGGCGGTTTTTACACACATCAAAGGAGTTTAGCGGATGCTAATGTCGAGTCATGGAAAGACACAGGTGTGGCAACGTATAATTTGCGCCTTTATCGGAATGATTTTTGACGTTAGTTTTAGCGCGACAAGTACTCGAAGATTCGTTTCGCAGATATGGAAGTATCATTAGTAAGCTTGATTTTATTATAGAATTGATTTATGTTAATTAGAATGAGACCTTTTTATGAAATACTGAATTTATGATTATTAAAGCAACATAAATCAACAAAATGTAATTTAAATTTCTCAATTAAAATTCACAAACAGTTAATAATGATATTGCAAGGTAAATTTTATCTTATAAATTATGTAAAGTCTACAATTAATGGTAAAAATACTGAGTTGCTGTTTATCTCACTTTGCAAAATTAACTTTGCGGCTACAACAATTGAGTTCAATATAAATTCTTATACTAATTACAAAGAGAATACTCATTTCAATATACGCAAACTTGCATTGATGTTTTGCAAACGGCTTGATCAAAATGTGAAGGACCCGCGAATCCGTTCTCCGTTTCTAAGAAAAGGGTGTGCAGGTTATATTGCGATTTTGCTTGTGTTTTTTTTAACATATTTTACCTGATTATTTGCTTTATATATGTTATAGCCAAATATCGATATGCAGTCTCTTCCCGTAATGACTGGTTTATCCTATGTTTGACCAAAGCTTTTGGGAAAACCCCGAAATATATTCCTTTTTTGGGCCGTATAATTTAAATATATTGTTGTTGTTATTTATTTATAATATATAGATATTATATTTTAATTATACATAGTCTGTATATTATTATCTAGGCATTCATTAAAACTTAACTTAATCAAACCTTACCTTTTTTCCTTTTTCTTAATTACTTGCGATTTATTTTAATACTGTGATATGGAAAATAAATAAAAGATAATCAGAGCTTATTTCTTGAGCCACTTGAAAGAATTTCTTTTATAAATTTATTCTACCGCTATAGAACGTATAGTTCTATTCAAGCAATTTACATACTGTGTAATAAATCCTTATTCATAAGCCTAAGTTTATTCTAGACCAATTCTACTTTACCTATTTGTATCTTCACCGCATGGGTAAACAGTACGTCCTAGGTGAAGCAGTTTATATTTGTGATCGTTTTAGGCCCACCACACACTAACTACAATTACACAAATGAAACACAAACAGAATATATACTCATTTATTTATTATGAAGCAGTGTTGTACTCCTTATAGCTTACTAGCTGTGCCCGCGACTCCGTCCGCGTGGAATCTGGTGTAATAAGACAGTGACTAATAAAATCATCCGAATGTATTACGTTCATTTACTCATCTACTTTTCTCTCGTACTTAAGTCGCGTCGTCATTAAAATTACAATAACTTTTGATAGACTGAACCGATTTTAATGAAACCGAGACTAAATATTACTCGAGGATATGCTTTATGGTTTGAGGCTTTATCGGACACGCAGTATTTTAGTAGTGATGCGTGTTCAAATCCACAGACATAAAGACATTTCTAAAAATGATTGAAATGTATGTTATTACTTATTCTAAGATATCTGCAACAATTTTTATCACAAAAGTACACAGACACGTTAGATTTACATTCTCATTATATGTACAGAAGATTTTGAGGCACTCAAATGAAATATCTATTAACGAATTATCTTATTAACTGGTTGTCCCATGTTTTAATTTAGTAAAACCAGTAACAGTTTTTTGGGAAATAGTGTAAGATTTTACAACAAAGTCCCAAAGGATATTACCGATTTGCTGGATTGTGAATTTAAGCACCATGTCAAGCGGGTTTTGGTGTCAGAAGGCTATTATAGAGTGGATAAATATGTGAACGATGGTGATGTTTAGAATTTACTCATCTCTGTGCATCCATTAAAAATGTTTGTGACATGTACCTAATATATTCTAAATATAATATATATTTGTTAAAATGATATACCAGACTGAGTTTCTTGCCGGTTCTTCTCGATGACTGGGTTGTTTTCCGAAACGGTGGTAGGTTTGACGTTCATAAGTGACTTCTTAGGGCCTAAATTGAATAAAGTGTTTTTGATTTTGATTTTATCGCCCAGTGAAATTAAAAACATATACTTGTAGGAAATTAAACAATCTACAAAATAAGATCTGACATGATTTCTAGCTTAATTACTTTGCTTTAATACTTTTACAATTTTTCATACCTTATCACAAAATAATGGCTCAAACGGAGATTAGATACGGATTTTGTATTGTAGTTCAACTGTCGTTGGAAAAACGTACGGGTGTGTCCGGCCTTAACTCACCTTCGCCTACGTTTTGAAGTTATATGAAGTTTACCTTAAACAAATTAAAGTTACTGAACGTGAAAATATCTTCAACGTAATATCATGACCTACCTTTGTGTAGAGGTTATGAAAGTTTCAAGGAAATATCTTGAGGATTACATGTTTTTTAAAGACAATCTTCTGCGGCTTTAGTAAAGCTTGACAGCATAAAGATCTATTTAACCTCATACAACCATGGTTATTAGTCTTCGTGTCATCATTAGCCTGTCTAGATCATTTATATAACTCGTCGGACATTTAAATTTTGTCACATTCGTCTAAAAGATTTTGTATGCTCGAGTCATCATTTATTTACGGTTTATGGTTATGGTTTAAGGTTATATATGGTTTGTTTCAGATAATATTATAGGCTAGATAAATATGTTCTATTATCGGAGGTATTTATAGAGATTGATAAAAGAAAGCGAATTTCTAGAAGACGTAATTAAAATTTGAATCGTACAGACAGTTCGTCAGGGGATGGTCTCACACTCAACCCCCGTTGAGGGCTCTATCACCTTGACCTCTCCGACCTTCTTAGAAGGGGCCAACATATTTCTGAGTAGCAGGCGTAGTGCCAGTAAGGCAGCCTCTACTCCCCGGTCAAAAGGTGTAATCAGGTACCATGGGGTTTTGTCCGTGCGAATCGGACTTAACCCATCTTGAGCAGCTCGGCGTGGTGGGTATCCGTTAAGGACTTTCCCATGAAAAATTAAAAAGAAATATTATATATACTAGCTTCTGGTCGTGGTTATGCTCGCATTAATGTAGATTTGTCCTATTCGTCGGGAATGGAGATGAAATGTACCCTATGTCCTTTTGGGTACCCTTGACAACGTGCATGCAAAATTTAATATATAAAATTTATTTTTCTTATAACGGAAGATGGATTTTAATATATATACAATCTAAATATATAAAAATCTAGTGTTATGATGTTTGTCCACGATGAACTCCGAAACTAATGAACCGATCTTCATGAAAGTTGTCATCATTACATAGTATAAAATAAAGTCCCCTACCGCGTCTGTCTGTCTGTCTGTTCGCGATAAACTCGAAAACTACTGAACGGATTGTCATGCAGTTTTCACCGGTGGATAGAGTGATTAATGAGGAACATTTTAGTATATAATTTGTCAAGGATTTTTTCATAAACAGGGCGGGACAACGTCTGCCCAGGAGTCCTGCAACGTCAGGAGCTAGTTTATGTATAATTTGGTCCAACTTGAGATATAGGATAATTTCCTATAGTTGAACAGTTCCTACAGTTCCTTATAGACAGTTGAAATGACTGTCAATTTTGATTATTGTTATTAATTTTAAATTTCATCTGTCTAACCAGATGGCGTTTCAAATCAGTTTGTTGAAAGAAAACTGTAAGATCGACTGTTATAAATGGCGTCATGTTTTAATTTTGAATAACTGAGCCCAAGCAATACGTGGCCGGGTCAGCTAGTTGTTTATGTTAATTCTCTGTTAGTAATTGGATTATATTAAAGTAGAGAGTGCCATTGACTATAATTTTGCTTATTGCATAAACAAATATAATCGAAGTCTTTCGTAATGCATAATGGGGAAGTTATAACAAGTTCCCAACATCTTTAAACAGTTATATGAACAAAGTTGCTAAGATGCTGATAAACGATTTGATACTGCGGTAGGTCTATCTTCTTCTGCATTTTGCATTAAGGAACCTCAGTTGGGCCTCTTTGAAGCTCTAAAGTTTTATAAAAAGGATCTTCTGAATGTGATTCTCTTCACAAAATTGTTTTAAAATATAACACATTATCTAATGTTAGGTTTAGCGTAAACTATATTTAATAGTGGAACTTATGAATTTCGAGACGTAACTGAGAAGAAAACCTGACTTATGTATAGAATATTATATGCTTATTAATTAATTTTATATATACTAATATTATAAAGTTGGCGGGTCCGTTTGTTTGTTTGGTTGATGTGCTAATCTCGGGAACTACTGGTCTGATTCGAAAAATTATTTAAGTGTTAGATAGCTCATTTATCGAGGAAGGCTATAGGCTATATCTTCACACTAAGACTAATAGGAGCGGAGCAAAAACAAAAAATGTTTCAAAATTTTTTTTTTCTTTTGGTAACTTCCGCTGCGTTTTCCCAAAGTAATTATTCCACGCGGACGAAGTCGTGGGCAGAAGCTAGTTTCGTTATAATAATTAATTGTCAGGTGAATATTTTAACAAACTATATTACAATAAAATACTGATATTCTTACTAGTCCTCGCTAATATTATAAATACGAATGTGGTTTTGTTTGTTACACTGTCATGTAAAAAGAAAAGGGCATAGGGTGACTTTTGTCCAAAATAGAGTATTGTTCCCAAGACATAGGTTAAATCTACATGACCGCGAGCGAAGTCAGGGTAAAGGAATGAGATGTTATATACGTTAATAGCAAGTACAAAGATATAAAAAAAAATACAACCAATATTTACAAAATTTAATTTGTCAGTTTGTAAGCGTTATCAAACAGAAACAATTCGACCGGTTGATACAATGAAATATAATTTTAAATCTTTTTATCTACACGTGATTTTAAATAAAAATCAACCGTTACAATTTATTTATTGAGGACAATTGTAGTCTATTTACCATTACGCTATAGCCTTTAGAAGCAGAGTAATTATAATAAAATATGTAGGTCTGAAAGTAGGGTTTACGGTAACTAAGGTGTAAGACGAAACACGAAAACGACATAAGTAGTTTTAAACTAGAAACGGCGTTTAGAAAAAGAACCCTACACTATAATGAAAACTATACCAAGATCAATTTATTAAAAGTGGATTTGATTCAACGTTCCGAAAAACACTGTATATGACTTTACAAATCCCTGTACCACGTTACATAAGCTGTGTAACAATATTGTATTGCTAATTATTACAGATCTAAACACGACATTATAGAGACTAAGTAATCCATGTCTAGTCTATGCTCAAAGGCTGTATATAATCTGTAATAACGCTTCAGTATTAATATTAGATGGCGGTAATAACCTAAGAGTACGCTCTGTCTCGCCTGGTTATGTCTTTCTAGAAATAATGTTATCTGTTTATTGTAAATATATTATGAATCTGCAGAGATTTCTTGGCGAGAGGGTATGGATTTTATAGTACCTAAAACTACGACGCGTAAATCTATATAAAAACAAAATAACAGCTTTTAATTAAATGGATATGAAGTATATAAGGTAATCATAATAAACAGTAGTTTTTCCAATTTTTGTCTATCTGTCTCTCTGTTTGTCTGTCAGTATGTTCCGGCTAATCTCCGAAACGGTTGGACCGATTTTTACGGAACTTTTACTGATAGATTTTTTCTCCATTATTGATTATGCCGATGTAACTTATACAGACCTGACAGAAGAGGTGCTCGATAAACTTGATCGTCTTTTAAATTTGTGCATTCGTTACACTTGGGCTGCGTAAGTACGATCGTATTTCTCAATTTAGTTCGCAACTAAACTGGCTTAATATCCTCTCTCGTCGAAATGCCCATATATTGTATTTTGCATATAGTGTTTTATTTGACCCTCGATCTCCACAGTATCTCATCATATTTTAATAATCATTGTCTGATAACTTTAAAAACAATGATAATAATCGGTTCAAATAATCAATGGTACTCAAACGAAAATCGGTAAATGTTGAAACTTTAAGCGTCGTGTCAACAAGAGGCGCGTTTGCAATAGAATGTGTTACGCCACTGTGAACAATCTCACCGCATTCCGCGAAACGACGACCGGGCCCGACCTTGATTGTCGAACATCAAGACGGTCGGTATACGAGACATCTTGAATGATATCATCCAATCACCCAGTTTAAAGAAAACTATTACTAGACCTTATATTTTACTTTCAAATAAAAAATCGCGACAGTCATAAGGACTGCTGACAGAAGTGAGAACTAACAATGTGTTCTCTTTTGAATTTTTAGATGAATTATAGTGTGAATCACTACATACTATAAAACATAGTCCTCTTCCACGTCTGTCTGTTTGTTCGCGATAAACTCAAAAACTACTGAAAGGATTTTCATGCTGTTTCTAGCAGTCGACAAAGTGTTTCATGAGGAAGGTTTAGGTATATAACTTGTATAGATTTTTTTTTATTATCAAAGCGAGATAACGTCCGTAAGTCCCACTAGTGTTTCATAACTTACATTATTACAGAAATTATTAACATTAATCTGATTTTCACATATATTGTAACTCGGAGCAATAATTATATACATTTTTATAAAGTCTATTAATCAATCAAACGTATAAACGTATCAGCTGCAAAATATCAATATTACATGTTTACAGGCCGCTATATTACCTACGCATCGCTAGTCTGGCGCTAGCCGCGCCAGCGCAATACGGTCGGTCACACTAGTAGCATATCGCTGACTCAAATCCATAAGTTTTTATTCTGCCAAAAACACCGGTCAACACGCCTGAATAAGTTTTCACTACAAAATTACATATATTAAGTTAAATAACTTCTAAGTTACTCAAACTATCATAAACCGTATTAAGGAAACTTGAAAACTTCCTTAAGTTCACATTTTACTTAGACAGCTTTCAACGAAGAAAAACATTACGATAGAACTACGTTATTATAGCGCATTATCTAATGTACACTTTGTTATTTAACAGCCTTGCTTTGAATACTTGACAATAAGTATGTAGGAATTCCATTTTCGTGTTTACGTGCTAGTACCTTTTTACTGCAACTCTTACTGCGCGTTATAAAATATATTAGAAAATGTCAGATGGAACGACTTCAGTTTTTCAGTTTTCATAAGTTACGAAATCTGTCATTGGTAATTTATATTGTGAGTGTTTAATTATTAAATATTTTCCTAAAAGCACATAAATACAAGTGTTTTACGGTAGCTTTATATAAAAGCAAGTAATTTTAAGCATAACTTGTTAGTTTAAAAATTACAGTATCATTTAATATCGGTCGATATTGTTCTCAAACGATCTGTGATGTAAAAATGTTAAGAAGAAAATTAGATTAGATTTAATATAATTGCATTGCAGTGTAATTACATTTTTACCACTGTTATTTAATAGATGATAAACGCTTATATATCAAGATTATTGTCATACCGTGACTGTACAAAAGGGTCTATATATATATTATTTTTATTTTATAATTTCTTGGCACCCAATCTTCTAGTACATTATCATTGCTATAAGTTTCTTGTGATTTCTTCAAATAAGATGGTGGCCGTCTTGTTAGAACTTTCCAGGGAGTTTTCGTAGCAAGTCAGAATCTAGACTCCGTGGTATTATTTCCCTTGTTTACAATAACCAAATTATATTACGTAAAACGCTACTACCAATATTACGAAATATGGAGTCAAGTAAGACTAGATTACGAATAACATATAAAATCCTTAGCATGATATTCCAAGGTCGCACCAAAAACTCCTTGTGAAATTTATAAGACTGCAATTAAGAGTGCTACTAACTCATAATTATCATATAACAAATTATTTCTCTTTCGAAGTTATATCGTGAAAGCTTCCTGTACTTGAAAGCTTTAAAACGTTAGATTCGAATCCAAACACACTAACCGTCATCGCAAAATATATGACAAGATTATTCATTGCTGCGGTTAGGAGATTACCTGCATTATTTTGTTGAATACGCATGTGACAAATATATTTCTTATAAATTGTTATATTCTATATGTTTTGTAATAGAAGCCTATGACTAATACATCGTGAGAAACCCTTTTTATGATTTATGCGTTAGTTTTTTAAAAATAAATTTACTTCAATGATGTTGTAGTTGTAAAAATAACTAAAGCCTAGACTAGGTTTGACTCAATGTTCCTATCTAGGATACACTGATGCTTGGGCTAAAAAACCACAATATTATGATTTCGATGTGATTTCTTCCTTCACTAAAAGCTACGTACTAATATTATATGCGAATGCGATTTTGTTTGTTTATCACGCTTTCATGCGTTAGGTACTTGTTTATCGTTATAGATTTTTACATTTATCTTAATATATATAAATCCAGTGTCATGACGTTTGTCCACGATGAACTCCGAAACTACTCAATCAATCTTTTTTTTATATCATAGAAAGCAAACAAACGAACGAAACGAACAGGCGGGTCACCTGATGTTAAGTGATCAGTGCCGTCCATAGACACTAGCAACACCAGGGAAGTCGCAAGTGCGTTGCCAGCCTGTATTTGGGATCGTGAGATCACGAAAGCTTGCATTTATGTATAATTTGGTACAACTTGAGAGATAGGATAATTGAAATTTCGATTAAGTGCCTCAATAATCAATATTTTTAATTATAAATTAAACGATTGACAATGTTGATTATTGTTATTAATTATAAGCTTCATCACACTTGTTTACGCGATCATATTTAAGGGGGCGTCCATTAATCACGTCAGGGGTTTGGGGGGGGGAGTGAAAGCGAATCTCACTAAATGAGAGAACGTGGGAGAAAGGGTGTTTAAATAAATCAGATTTACTCACATTGTTACACTATTTTTGCTCGAAAGAAAAATGGTGTTAATGTGAGAAAATCAGTTTAAAGTAAAGTATGTTTTTAGATTAAAATCTGACACAATTCTTCTATATATTTAAATCCATGAATATGTCCAAAGCTATTTGGTATTGGTATATCGAAATGTAACGTAATAATTATTATAACCAAATGTAATAGTAGAAAAGAAAACAATATAGCAAATTGTGTATTTTTTTTAATAAATCCAACGCAACTATACTCAAAATACAAATTTTTAAAGACCTCTCATGAGATTTGGGGAAGTAGGAGAGGGATGAAGATAAATATCGCGACATCACACCAGAAGGGAAGGGGGTTCAAAAATCCTCAAAAAAGCCTTACGTAATTAATTCGTAATAATTGCAAAAAATATATCAAAATTGTTTAGACACTAGGATGCCATGTTAGTATATGTATACACACATACGAAGTTGTGACCACTGGTTACCTATGAATAAAACGTATCTGCACGGACCATGACTTATTGGTTTGTACAAATTCTAATTGGTTGTTCCCGAGAATTCCCGGTGATAAATATTTTCCTCGATATTGCGTTCCGTTTTTTCCATATATTGGATTTTCTGTGCGGTTTAATTTTGAACTGAGATATTGAATTGTTGTGTTAACATGGTATGGGCCTCTCTTGTGGGGGCTAAAAAGGATTAAATATGAAGATGGATATATGGTTAGTGAAAGATAAGGTATGTATTGAGATTAGAGTTATAAGTTGATAGTTTTTTTACTTAAATAGTGAGATATATTAATCAATATAATTGCAGCTTCAGCTTTGGTTTCTATGATGACTTAGTAGTTACCGTGTTCGGACACCGTGTCCACTGCGGTTGATTCGAATCCTTGCGAATGAGCTGGAACTTTATATGAAGGAAGACAAAGTGATGAAATCGTAGCATGGTGATAGGGTTTTTTCAAAGCCCACCTGTCCAACTATAATTTACAAGTTGAAAACCTGTCGCCGAGCACCCGTGTGTTCCGCCAGCTGCACTTGACAGTCAATCCCTCTCTCTAGGTTTCTCGTGTTTACCATTTTAGACCGCATTGTGGTCAAACGCTATAACTTATGAAGAATAAAAAAGAAGTTAGGTTTAATGCTTTATTTTTATGTCAACGAAAGGAAGACTTATTGTTAAAAGTATCCTTTATCAGTCTTTCAGGGTTGTACGAAAAAGTTTTTTCTTATAAACCATGCACAGTTCCTTGCTCTGTCAAATGCTAGAAGTAGAATCGTATAAAAGTTTCGAGATTTAATATTTAATGAAGAGTTTTATAGATACGTTGTTGTTACGGTCAATGGTCGATAGTATAAAATATTCGAATGAATTTTATGTAAATTTTGAAGTGAAAATTTCTTTAGGCGCGTTGATCGGTATTTTTGGCAGGAGATAAACGTAGAGAGAGACGAAGAGAACACAGTTATTCCATTGTTTCTTTTTAGGTATTTAGACATTTTCATGTTTATGGAATATATAGAAATAGAGGCAGTAGTATTGTAATCGTGATATGATATGAAGACGCCTGGCGACTGGGCGAGTCTCGGCTAAGTAGCGCGATACGGCGCCGCTGTCGAGACCCGCGCTCTATTGTACTTGCCCACGCGCCGCTAACCGCGACACCTCATTGATGCATTGAGCTTTTGTGTTGAATTACCTCTACTGTACACAGAACAAGTCATACAACTCCGATATACATGCTTGTATATGTGTTAAGTAAAATATTCTTATGCCCGTGGGTAAATAATAATATAAATAATAAGTGCCATTTTTGATAGAACAATTTTGTACTCGTAGAGATAAAACTTAAATAGATTCACTATCATACAATTACACTACAGTCACAACTATACATTACAATGCTGTAGTCGTAGTCTCCTCGAAGATATCTTCCTCTTGTGTTTTCTTCATATTGGAACGTAGTTCTATCTTAAACATGGAAGGTACGCGATTGTTTAGAATCCATTTTAAAAAAGTATCTTGTTCCTACGGTCCATGAGCTATCCAGAGTGTTGTAATACCATATAATTGAGATACAACGATAACTTATGATATTTGAACAAAGAATACAATAACAGCTAATGCTTTATGTCTATCTTCTATGTATAGGAATAAAATGAGAGAGGTCTGCTGATTTGGGCTGACAACACAAGAACTATTAGATATGCTTCGATGATTTTTTTTTAGTTTTACTTCTTAGATACTTAACCCTTATCTAAAATAATTATCACGGTTGATTCATTTGGCATAAAGTTTTAAGAATCTATAGCTTTAATACACTACACATTGAGCGATGTTTTTTTTAATTAAAATATACTATAATTAAGATAATAAACGACGCAAAAGAAGTCGCGAGTATATAAATACGTGAAGAGAAAACTTTGTATCCCACATTGCGCACACGGAGGAATCTGACAGTTTGCTATAGTTAGAGTACATATGACAAAAGATTGCAGAAAGATAAAATTAATGTACATTGCGTGTTATATAACTATATTAAATGCAATAAAATAAAATAAACGCTTCTTACGTTCACACACTGTAAAAAAATTACGAAGTAAATACGGAGTGAATGCAGAGTAGAAGATTTGTATTTAATTTAACCCCGCCGCAGTCAAATGCACTCAAAGAGAGGGTGTATTTATATCATTAATAAAAAATACTCTTTGGAATGGGATACAAAATGTGGATAATTTAAATTAGTCATTTTGAAATGTCAAAACTAAATACATGTTGAGTTTCTTGTAGTACTACTGTATATGGGGAAACATAGAACTCTGAATTTCTTAGAGTTTAAAATCATTAATACGTGGCTGACGTGGTGATTATGCCCATACCTTCCTTCGGGAAGAGGCCTATAGCCCTGCAGTGGGTCTCTTACAGGCTGATGATGATGATGATAAATACAAAAGAGGTTTTTGGCGGGATCTTGGTCTGTCATGTAGTGGATTTTTTTTAATTCATAATCTTGTGTTACTTGACTCTATATTGTGTAAAATTGGTGGTGTTTTATGTAATATAGTTTGTTTATTGTGCATAAGTGAAGTGAATGGAAAATAATACCACGGACCATGAATTCTGAGATGCCACAAAAATTCCATGGAAAGTTCTAACAAGATGGCCACCATCTTGTTAGTTCATTGAAATTATATCAAGAAACTTGTAATATCGGTGCTCACTTGACAATGGCAGTAATAGTCTGCTGGAAGACTGGTTGCCGAAAATGAAATGGAAGAGGGGCTTGTAATGCTATTGACTACTCGACAATGGTAGTGTTAATCTAAAAGATTGGTTGCCAAGGGTAAAGTTAAAAAAAAAATACATGTTAGTCTGTGGTCAAAGACTCCTACAGAGAAGAAATTGTCTCTATGGAATTTACTCATACAGTAATATAATATATATACTCTTTGACAAAATAACCTCATTAGCGTAAAAACTTTTCAAGAAATAAATTATGGTCGATCTCCCAGTACCGAACCACTTATAAGAAGTTAATATGTATTCAAAGAATGCCTATACATATATGTAATTTAAATCTTAATTAATGATTAACAAGAAGGAATCAATTAATTCCGTCATCATCAATTCTCGCAGACCGATTAATAATTAACATACATAATTGAATGATTTTGATTGATTTATAATTATGTACGCGTGACTCCGATGGAAGGGCATTTCCACTTTCACTCAAAATTATAATTATGTATTCATCTTTGGAGCATTTCACAATTTTCATTTTAAAAGTTCATTTTATTAACTGTTTTTTTTCTATTAAATAGTATTTAATATATAATGTTATACGTGAAATAATCCTTTTTTCTGCAGCCAATGCAGTACATTATTACTGCCATTGTCGAGTAGGTAATGGATATTACAAGTTTCTTGCGAACATAAGATTATTTCAAATATAAGTATATAACAATAATAAAAAATGCGTGCAAAGTTGCGAACGTAGCACGTATTTTTTAAGCTAGCTCGATAAATTGAATCCACAGGACTCAATGCAAAAACAAAAGCTATGGTTGATGATGAATTCCATCCATAGAGTAACAAACCTGCAAGTTTGTAAATGTAAGCAGTTTCATAATTCTATGATTCCATTGGTATTCCATCCTTCGTGTCGGTCTGTAAAAATTCACGTTACGATATAAGAAGCCAGCAATAACAGTCCGAGCTTGTTATATTGTAAGGAAAGATTTGAACCAAATAAATATATTACAATAAACGTTATTGCATTAAGAAACCACCAGACGCAATAAATTTTAAGATTACGTAATGTAACACGTGTTCATGTGAACGCAGACACAGAATAGATATCTGTACAGAATGTTCACTTGTGACGTACCGCGCCGTCCTTGATTTTAATTACCTATACCTGATAGTAACGCTCGTATTACTACTCACGCACAAATGCATAACAGCTTTAATTATTAAAGTTTTGTCATGTGCAATATCTCACGTAAATGTATTACTTCACTGTATTATTTCAACATATATAGCACAGCACGCACAACGCTTATATTCAGGGGCAGGCTCATACATACTCATACTTATATACAATAAAATATATATTTCATCAAATCGCATCTTTATCAACATTTTTTTGGTTAATAATGCTATATTTGTTATTTAAAAAAGTTAGTTTTTTTTATTAACTAATAAGGGTATAAAATATCAAAGGGTTACTGATAATCCACCAGATCTCTCATTTTCCTCGTTCTATATTTTTAAAAAAACTCAAAGTAATAATCACTGGAATTTGTCCACGTACCGATCAATTCCTATCCTGAAACCATTTGTCTTGTATAGCGGTAGTTATTGTGTGCAGAAAAGAGTCTACCACTAAGGTATATTTGGACGAGTATCTCACATTCCGCACATAAAGAGAAGCAAATCACCGAAAAAGAAGTGTCGTACAATTAATAGTAGTTGGACGAATAATTCAATATGACAACTTTTATCAGGCCATCGTTCGTCATCGCGTGAATACCCTGACGGAAAAAGTTACACAATACGTGACGGATTTCTGACAACTTAGAAATTTAGTGACACACAATATTGGTTAGTATTTGACTACAACCACACATGATACTTTTTCTAGTGTACCAAGAACACAGTGAAGGCATCATACCTAATTTTGGCATACCTGCTTGCAAGCTTGTCGATTGTTCGACACTGGCTGATTCTGATATATTAAAAATAAAAAAGGAATCATTTAGTACGACTTTATATTATCTGCATAGTGGTAACGATACAGTCAGGTGTAGACATCACACTATACCGCTAAAACTTTATATAACGAGATTCTTAAGTTGGTAATATGCTAAACGTAGAAACTGGCTGTCCAAGACATCTGCTAAAACACCTATACGCTTGAAGACAGGATTTTTAAATTGTGTTTCTAAACAAATGCTAAAAAATAACTTGTCATCATATAATGATTTTTCAACAGTGCCTTTTTATGTCAAAACCAGAGGTACCAGAATGTAGAATTTGAAATAACGACGACAAAGGCGGTTTCCGTATGTCATACTAATATTATACAATCGCTTCATAAGTTAGATCTTCTGTTAAAAATATCTTAATATATATATTTCTTGTGTGCGTGTGTATGTGACTGAACTCCTCCTAAACGACTGGACCGATTTTGATGAAATTTTTTGTGTGTGTTCGTGGAGATTCGAGAATGGTTTATATTGACAATTGGACTCGGTAGGTGGCGCTGCAGTTGACTTTTAGGATTTTTTTTATTATCAAGGCAGGACAACGTCCGCCTGGTCCGCTAGTTTTTATATATTTTTCAATCATTATTACTAATCTGCGCAAATGAATTGATATAAATTCCTGAATGGACCTTCTTTATCTATTGGTTTTGTGGCACAAGACACTGGTAATTGTCGCACGGTTTATTTATGTTATAAAAGACATTGAACTGAGAATACTACACAAATTTATAGACTTATTCACGCCAGTTGCCAATTGTCTCCTGTTCGTACGATTAATTAAGGTAAGCGAAGGTTTCTCTTTGAGGGCTAAAATATATTAAAATACGGAATAACATAACGATTTAGGTATTGCAGTATTTTCAATTCCTGTCAAAAAGCGCTACAACCCGATTTAGCTTATTCTGTTTTTAATGAAATGTCAAAATCAGTGGATTTCAGTGACAATATTTTTGTGTAAAAATGTTATTCATTTATATTCTAAAACCTTTAATTTCTTTCAAAGGACGGTGACGCCGTCATAAACATGTTAAACTAATTACTGTTATTTCGTAATTATTTTGTTTATCTGGACTGTAATACTTGTATATAACGTAATGTTTGTTAGTAGGTATATATATATAAGTTTGACAAACTTCAATACCATGAAAGTTAGTACACGGAAGTAATTTTTCTAGGAAGGTTTTTGAGCTATTCATTTTTTATAACCCGTCACTAGGTAGCGCCAGATTATATTTTCATATTATTATTAAAATTCTAATTATTCTGTACTCTGTAATCATAACTCATTGGAAATTACTAAAGTTACGTTCGAAATAATCGAAAATATTAATTAATTAACTCCAAGATTAAGCAATAAGCTTTGCGGGCTCAGTAACAAACACATCAATGAATCGTATTAATTAAATTCGACACTTTCCAAAGTGATTAATTTAATTTTATCATGCCAATTAATTGGATTCAAGCCTTACTGACTTACTGGCGTATTTAGACATACTCAACTAGCGATGGTACGCGAATTCGTACACAATTAATTATAGTATAAAACTTGCAAATGAATTTTACGAAAGCTTTCGTAATAACATCGCGATGAAATCATAACATTGTAGTAAAGCTTCTTCTAAGTTCACCTGTTCGGCTATCACCCTCAAGTTGAACATCTGTCGTCAAGCACCTGTTGGTGTGTTTCGGCAGCTCTACACGAGAGGCAGTCCTCTCTAAATTTATCGTGTTTAACCTCTTATACCATATCGAGATTTATCATCAGATGATATTGTGGTCAAACGATAAAGCTTATAAAGAATATTGAATTAATAATAGCTTATAGCTTCTTATCTGTGGTATAATCTTTAGAATTAGATTAGTAGTTCTAATGATTATCACCTACAAACATGTTAATAAATATTACATCTATTCAGCCGAAGACGTCAACTGCTGGGTATATACAATTCAACAAGCAAAGTGCTATATTTATTATGGCCATATATTATAACTAAAAAGCTGTACATACGTTTACCTACACGATATTTTGACAAAAAAATGACACGATAACGCATACATACGTAAAGTAATATGTAACGCCACACTACCTTACATAAAATGTGGAAGTAAGATGACATATTTTCAATATCGGTGGTGAAAAAGAAATAGTTATATGTTGCTTAGATACGGGTGGATTGACGGGGCTGGATCACGTTTGCTAGCTAGCCAAGTTTCATCAAGGCGCTGTCGAAGCGCTTATGACGTATCTATAGCTTTTTAGTTATAATATCATTGACTATGACCCTTAAGCGTAGCAATTCTGAATCGACGACTTTGGTTCAGAGCTGATCTCATCGTCTCTAATTCGGGTTACCTGAGTAAAAACATAAAGAAGAGCTAGAGTATTCATAAACAAAAACAGATACAATACAGCCCACAGTCACATTCTAGGAATATAGTGAACGAATCCACAATACATTTTCCACTTTGACCTTTCTAACAAAGCCTTTTGATAGCGCCTGTGAAACGGTTGCGGCTACATCACCCGTCCGGTGTACATTGAATGCGGACTATACGAACATTTACCTGAACAATAGGGGAGTCGTTCGATGAATAACGTTCTTGCAATTTAGGTGGACTCCGAATGTTATAGCAGTCTGCGTTGTTGTGTTGTGTATATATTTGAACGTAATATATTTAAAGTAGCGCCACGCTATGATGGCCGTTTTGACACATCACGGTAATTGCGTGAAATAAATATTTTATTTCTGAAAAAAAAATCAAATGTATCGGATCTATAAATTTTTACATTTACAACTGGTATCATAAGCATAAGCATAGCTGATTAAAAAGTTTAAATTAAACGAAAATACAAATGTTTACTTAATATATTTGAATACTTGAATATTGTAACGAAAATGAATATATTATTTATTTTTATTTACCCACAAGAAACAAAATTGTACAGAAAGAGACAGAAAAGATCTCGTTACTAATGACAATAAAGAACAGTAATTTGCTCCTTTGAAATGTAGTTATTAATGAGTACGAAGCTTTTAGAGTTTTTGGCGGGATCTTGGAAAGTAATATAGTGAATTTTATTGATAATTTTGTGTTAATTAGCTCTACATCTAATATTGGTGGTGTTTTACGTAATATAGGTCGGTTGCTGCCTGGAAAGTTCTAACAAGCGGGCCACCATCTAGTTAGAATATTGAAATGATCGCAAGAAATTTGTAATGTCATTACTTACTTAATGGCAGTAATAATCTACTAGAAGATTGAAGAAAAAAAAAACAAAATTTCATGAACGGCTAAACGTCAAAGCGGTCATCATAGCGTGCCGCTACTATAGAAATATTTAATGAGTTTTCGTTTGATATAATAGAGCAGTTGTGTCCGACACCCGAAATTGTAGTACGTTTATGCGTGTATCCGAGTGGATTGCTACAGCCATACAATTTCTGAAAACCCTGTTTGTAACATTTCGATCACATAAATCTCTTAATAGTTGCTGTTGTTCTGTTCCGTAAATGTAAAATGAATGCACAATGACGTTTGTATACGTTCGTAACTGACGTAATAGAACATTTTGAATGCACCCTTTGATAATAGAACCTCGATAACGTTCAAATTATAGAGAAAAACATGAGTTACTCTCATATTTCGATCACAGGACGATCATTACTTGAAATAACCACATATATGTAGTTTTTTAACATCGATGATACATACACGCGCGGCCGAGAATAGATTTACTAACGTTCTCTCATCATACTTTCGTAACACGTTCACAAATATTTATCGTCCGGTTTGCCCTCCAGTGAAATACATTATTATTACTAAACTCGGACGCGTGAGAAAATGTGCTCGCGGGACGATAAAAACACTGTTATCGTCCAATAACTAATTTCCACAGGAAACATTTACGTGTGTTATTCGTTTGGGTAAAACAATTAATTGTTTCACAATAACTTGTTTTTTTGAAGTGAAAACTTCTTTAGGTGCGTTGAGCAGTATTTTTGACAGGAGATAAATTTATAATTTCACGTCATAACATGTTACGTAAGAATGAGCGGCCATATTGCGCTTGTGCAACTTGCGTTAGATTAGCGACGAATAGGCGATTTGAAACTTGAGGGTAGTAGCTATTCAAACGAGTTATTGTATGTTACGAGTTATTGTAAGTTATTTTATGGCGTTTTTGGCGTTAAATAAATAAATGATAACGTTTAATTATTAAAAAAAGGATTTGGTATACCTTAAATAGATACACACCGTTTGAAAATGAAAATTATTTCGTCATCGACACGGCTTTTATGTTATCCATTTTAATACAACTACCACTAGTTGGCGGTAGCGCTGTATTTTATTTTTATACTGTAATTTAACTCGATCAAAGTCACGTGTGTTTGCTAGTTCAATATTTATTATTAACAATATTATCATGATTTCATATCATAAATCACATTTTGGGGTAACGTTATTATTGAATTAGGTACTAATTGAAGTCGATCTCAGCTTGAATGTAATTACGTACGACCAATTATAAGTAAATACTAGAATATAATATAAATAGCTTCTGCTTGTGGTTTCGCTCGCGTTAGTATATATTACATTTCACTTACTCTCTGGGAACAGTGGGTACTTTTCACTTGATGTCCACTTTGGAACTACTATGGATAAGTATTTTATGTTCATTCTGTATCCCTGCTATACGTGTATGCAAAATATTATTATGATGTCCACTCCAGTGTAATAATAAATTTATTTTTAAGGGAACGAAGCCACAGACATCAGCTTGTTTTACAAATAAAAGATTTAAAAGATATCACAGAGTTAGAAAACGTATCTGAATTGTAATCATAGAAACTATCGGTCTTATTACAAAAACAAAAATGAACACGGGTTTAACACGAGCTTTAACTACGAGGTTTTAACTTACGAGGTTTAACTAAGCAGAGCCTAAAATTTTAGATCTAGTTGTACACATGCTTATAATACTTTATTACAAAAGTGTGTCCGAGCGGTCTCTACTCTGAATAGCATTCGTTCAATTTGATCTCATCGTTCAAAAACGTTCCATTACATACAAATATTTTGCTAAGAATTTCAATTTTATGAATATTATCTTTGTTCAGAACTTCATTTAGAAAATTTACTTATTATAAGTTAAATTGGTTGTCACTATTGTTTTAGTTAAAAGAAAATGATATGATTGTTCAAATAAGCAATTTATAATATTTATATATTACGTCAAAGTGAGTAAGGTGGAGGAACAGTACAATCGGATTAAATAGATTGTCAAATATCAATAGTGTCATATAGTAGTAGTTATGATTGACTTGTGAATCTCTAAAATTGTTTTATTTATTTATTTCCTCCAAGTTAATTATACCCACGAAATTCATAATTTATTACGAAAATGTCTTTTGACGGCAAATAGAGAAACAATAAATGACAACAATAACATAAGAACTGTCAACTTACACAAGTGTTTAGAGAATATTTACATTTAAATAATGTTCATCTGTAAACAAGGGTAAGACACTCTTTTGTGATCAAACTTTTTTAAGTAAGAGTTCAATGCGCATTTAAGTTTTTTGTAATAACATGGCATATTGTCCTAGAAATATGACTGCGTTGCCTAAAGAACGGTTGCGGGTGGTAACCAAAGGTACGTATATGCAGGATTTATAGTTTAACCTGGATTTCTTAATTGGTGTACTCTGAATCACTAATAGTTTTGTTCATTTTCAATCATAATTCCTTCTGATTGATACTTCTGTACTGATCATTCCTTACCCAATCACCAATATTTAGCTGCTCTTAGCGTAATGCTCGAAGGCTTTTATGAGAGGTCGTTGGCAGCAATGAGTGAATAGTGTCGTCATATGAAAATGTTAATATTATGAAACCTATGAGTCGTATGGACTTTATTTGCCTCCGAGATCGTTATTGTTTTGTTTTATTCCTGTACTTAATGTAGAGTGTATTATAGAGTCCACTATCCTTACTAGTACTATATATACGAACTAGCTGTGCCTGCGACCCCGTCCGCGTGGAACCTAATGTAAAAAAACACTGACTAATAAAATCATCTGAATGTATTAAGTCCACTTACTTATCTACTTTTCTCTCGTACTTAACTCGTGTCGTTATTAAAATTACAATAACCTTTGATAGAGTGAACCGATTTTAATGAAACCAAGACCAAATGTGACCCGAGGATATGCTTTATGATTTTCTTCGTAAATTTCTATGTCCTAAGAATAAGCCACAGCATTTTATTTACATTTTGAATATAAATGAAAATAAATGTAGACAAAGCCACGCCGAAAGTATAGTGTTTATTACCACATCATGTTTTAAAGGTGTTACATCGGTTAACCACTTTTTAAATATTGTATGACATTGCAGTAACCGCAAGTTAGAATATGAGTAGAGTGTTAACTTTGCAATTTAAGATTTTCGTTGGACATTTATCGGTCAGTATGTTATTAATATAGTTCTGAATTATGCAATACAGGTAGGGTTGCCACCCGTGCTTTATGATAAATATTGTAAAGTATCGTACGTTATATCAATTGTACTCTATACTTTATGAGCGAAATAAAGTACACGAAAATATTTTATTTTGCATGATTTAATTTCTTGAACAGATTTGTAACAAAACGTTTAATTTTTTTATATATTCGTTTAGTTTAGTAGAGATACTAATTTGATACAAACTGCGAAAAACAATAAAAATGTGTTTTTATACATAATAATAATAATGAAAAATATATGGTACTTTATTTTGATACTATGTACTTTTTTTTTCTTACCTATAATAATCAATGTTCTTTAACTAGAAAATAAGGTGGAAACTTTAAATACAAGCGACCGCCCGCGACTTCGTTTGCGTTAATATCTTTGTAAATAATAACACCGTACATTATCTTCGTTTAACTATTATAGGATTTTGTGCTACTTACTTGCCCATCTGCCACTATATTTTAGCCAATTCACACAATATCTTTATAAATTACTAGCTTTTTTTCACGGCTTTACTCGCGTGGGATTTATTTACCTGTGTTTCCGGAACAACACTTTTTCATTTCAACGGATAGCTATGCTAAAATTACTAATAACATATTATACACTAGTTGGTGCACGTAACTTAGAATTTTTTATACTACTTTTACAGTTTTACGGGAATTACGTGATTCATCAAAGCTGTATTTTTTTTCATTTTGTAATTAATTCTTAGGAATCTAAGTATAGTACTTTAATCTATTTTAAGTAAGCTCTGATTAGTGTTATGAAAACTTATGTAATATACAGTCTATATATATTCACAGGGTTTTTTGTCACTTCTTTTTTGGGGCACGCTAATTTTCGAAAGTTGTAAGTCCATCATTTTCCTGCCACTTGACACTGTGTTCTGAGGGGAAAATGTACATACGCCGTGTTATTTTGGGTACTTGTGGCATATAACGGTAAGTTACTGTTGTGAAATTTTCAGAACGAAAAGCAACGAAAACCACAAGATATTCATAGTTTTATTTCGCTTCCCATATATTGAAATCAGTTTTATTCAATTTATTCTAAACTATAAGTCCAATCTAAAAAGTGCATTTATGTATTTTTATTGCTTTTTATTAGATAAATCAAATAGCATTTAATTTTTATAGACTTTAATATTTTTAGTGCCCTACGTTCGACCTCTACCATAGAGACAAACCACTGTGCGACGCGGTAACTATTCAGGAAAGATAGATTACATTTTGTATTTGGATAACTTTGACCTATTAAAAAAAAATCCAATTTTTTTGTAAAGATTACCATGATTGTTTTTTTTTTCAGTTTTTATGGCAATTTTTCGATACTTTTGCAAATTCCCTTTAAGGGCACCGTGTGCTCCCACAATAAAATCCATGTATATTCATATATTCAGGTTATAAATTACCTTTCATAATTTATTAGTCGTTCAAAATTTCGGCCAGAATCGATCGAACTATCTCGAACACTAGATTTATTTATAACAACAGAATAATATTAATGATCTTATTTTATTATTTACAGGTACAGACAGACGTTACAGATAATCTTTATAGAAATACTTTGGTATGTATTTTTTATTATTGCGAGTTGCGAATGTGTACAACAAAGGCATGAGCAATGTAATGCAACAGATGGTTAGTTGCTCCATTAAAGTCATCTCTGTAAAAAGAAATTGTTATTTCAAAAAAGAATCACTGTCATGTGTACCTGCATATTCCTATGTATAATTATGAATCAAGTGATTCATCAGAACACTATTTCTACTACTCGAGCAATATGATGAATTGCAAGTGAAATCGAACTACGTAATTAATCATATTAACTTCGTTTTCGAGATTTTTTAAAATTTTGAGGCTATATCTAACTGCAAAATGTTCATTTCTGCGTCTAATTTGTTCTTTGCATTATAACGCGGTACTAACTTAAACTAACCGATCCAGCGTACAATCAAAATCACAGATTATTAATAGGATATAAATATGATAAATGATGAAGTTTAAATAAGTATTAATTAAGTAACTCGATATACCTTGATTAATCATTTGATCCATTAAATACATATAGCTAGCATCATAATGACGATGCAGAGAAAAATATGATGAATATACATAAGATATGTTGATGATATGTGAATAAAATACACTCAATCAAAACAAAGGTCACTTTTGACTTATACACAACTATAATAAACAAGGTCTTATGATGACTGTCCCCGACACACCATACTCAATGCAGCAGCGCTGGCTATTTACAAGCTTTTATTTAGCTTGCAATCTTTATTAGTTTGTTTAGGTTAAATCTTGCAAGCTGAATTACAGTTCCTTTAGACCTGCGATTTGCAATTCTGCACGTTTGTTCAGTCCTAATGATAACACACGGAAATTAAATATACCCAAAATGGCAGCTATACCATTACTATAAAAATAGTAAAAGATATAAATATATAATATAAAAATAAGTATAAAAAAGTAACTATAAAAAAAATATAAAATTAATTAAACAATGATATATGTATATTAATTAATCGATTATATAATATTAAATTAATATTAATGTATTGCAGATTGACGTGTAGTGACTACAATCGATTACACGTGTTTCGCTAATTCACGTGGTGTAATCGATTTTTTTTTCATGATTCGCGGTTTTAATTCTTTTCATTATTTTATTAAAAAACGCTTTTTGTTGCAGTGAGACGTAGTAGTGGTCAATCAATTCCAGGCGGAAGTGAAAAGTACCATGCACTATAATATTTAATGATGGATTTCAGCAAAGTAACGCCTTCTTCAATCAAATGTCATATAAATACTTGTATGTAGTTTTTTTATGAGATCTTCAACCGAGGTATAGATCAAATTAAAATTAACACGAGCAGAACATCGGGCAAAAGCTAGTGTACGAACAAAAGGATAAACCAGATATAGTTTCTTGCCTGCTGCAACGAATGCATTGTTTTCCGAACCACTTGGTTTTAATGTCCATAAACGCCTTCTCCAGGCGTAATTTGTATAAAGTATTTTTGGTTTGAATGATTGATATAAATTATAGCTATGAAGCATGAATTTAAAAATGGCTGATGTATTGCCCAACATTTCAGGCTAACACCTACTCTCTGCCCACGCGTCGTTCTAAATTGTCGCAGATAAGGAAGTTAATTCAGGTTTTGTACAGCACAAAAACATTTATTTTCGTTGCACTCATTTACAACTATTTGTATTCAATGTCCAAGTTATTATACTGAATCAAAGTTTCCAAGTTAAGGGTAACTTATTAAAACTTTAAAAAAATAACGCTCCAATTCAGCACAAAATATATCAGTGTAAAGCTTCTATAAAAAATCTTCTATATCTACTTTAATAAAACTGTAGTGTAATCGTGTTTGTATTATATGACAATATTTGTCAATTATTTGAGGCATTAGCAGTAAAGAGTCAATACATTAGTAAAGAGAGTAGCAGAATACAATAAGTACGGTAATTATCTTAAAATAAATGCAAGGCAACAAAATAATAGTACGGGCGGATTATGTTGCGCGGCACGGGGCGGAATAGTAAGACGGGAGTAAAATTACGGGGCAATGAATAATTTTATTGAACAAATCTAAAATATGTAAATCGCTGTGTAATTGTGAACTAATGGCTTGTGAAAATTTGTGTACGATTACACGATTTAACAAGAGATGTCAGCGTAGCACGACCGCCTACAATCTGCCTACGCTCGCCGATACAGCGCGAATGAGAAAATCCACATTTATCTTGTTAATTCGCAGATGCCTTGTTATATTTCCCCTTAATTGGTTTGTTTGCGATAATATCGTAAGCTAGATAAATATGTTTTATTATCGGAGGTATTTGCAGACATTGATAAAGGAAAGCGAATTTCTAGAAGACGTAAATAAAATTTTAATCGTACAGACAATTCGTCAGGGGTGGTCTCACACTCAACCCCCGTTAAGGGCTCTATCACCATGACCTCTCCGAGCTCCTTAGGAGGGGGCAACACATGTCTGAGTAGCAGGCGTAGTGCCAGTAAGGTAGCCTCTACTCCCCGGCCAAAAAGTGTAAGAAGGTACCATGGGGTTTTGTCCGTGCGATTTATGCGACGGATTTTATTACATATACAATCTAAATATATAAAACCCAGTGTCATGATGTTTGTCCACGATGAACTCTGAAACGACTAAACCGATCATAATGAAACTTGGCATGTAATATATAATTTTGTCCAACGTGAGAGATAGGATAATTTATACTTCGATTAATGCCTTCAGTGTTTTTTCATTACAAATCAAATAATTATAAGAGTAGATTATTGTTATTAATTTTAAGTTACATCAGTCTCGAACAGATGGCACTTTAAACTAGTTTGTTGACAGAAAATTGTAGTACTTACTGTTATAGATATCTCATAGAAGGCGACACGTTTCAATTTTAAATTTGTTTTGTAATAACTGAGCCATATCAACACATGGCCGGATCAGCTAGGATTATTTTATATTTTATAAGCCTTATTCCGATGTATCTTCTATATTAGAGTTCATTAAAATCCGTTCAATAGGTTATGTGTGATAGAGTAATAAACATTCAATACATCTTCATAAATTGTCTCATTTCTAATGTAAATAGAATTTATCTCGTATTGAAACTAAACTATATTACCCGTGCGACCATTTTGCATTTGAGTAGAACATTGTGAATTCACCTTGTTAAGTTCAACCGTTGAATTAATCTATATAACTAGATACGGCATCATATATTTGATATAATATCTTTTATAATCCATTTCAATTCGTTTAATAATTTCTTAATAAAATTAGAACTGTTTTATACTTTATAGGTTCTAGCGTTTGAGCACAATCTCATCAGATGTTAAATGGCGATGTGTTCTAACAGGGTAAACACGCTAGACCTGGAGGGTACTGGCTCTCAAATGCAGCTCTTGGAACACACCAACAGGTGCTTGGCGATAGATTTTCAACTAGAGGGTATTAGATAGTCAGGCGGAATTTAAAATGCCCTGCCACCATGCTATGGTTCAATCACGATGTTTTCCTTCACCGGAAGCTGCGACTCAGTTGCAAGGATTCGAATCTACGTCCGCCGATGTGGTGTCTCAACACGTCATCATTGCTTATCGCTCGGAAAGGTACAAATATATATATATATATATTTTATATCATAGGAGGCAAACGGACAGGTGGGTCACCTGATGTTAGATGATCACCACCGTCCATAGACACTTGCAACACCAGGGGAGTCGAGGGGAGGGGAGGTAGGCCTCCGGCGCTCTCACTGACCGAACGAAATAAGACAATGCAAGCACTGTTAGTTTACGTCGGTTTTCTGTGAGAGGGTGGCACTACCCCGGACGAGCCGACCCATTCATGCTGAAACCATTAATAGCTTCAGCGTAGCTCTACCACCGTAGTCGCGGGCTAATGCTAGTAATAGAAATATAGTAACGTGCAAATAAATACACGTTACATATCATCATTACATAGTATAAAACAAAGTCTCCTACCGCGTCTGTCTGTCTGTCTGTTCGCGATAACCGCAAAAACTACTAAACGGATCTTCATGCGGTTAAAGTGGATAAAGTGATTTATGAGGAACATTTTGGTATATAATTTGTCACGGATTTTTTTTATAATCAGGGCGGGACAACGTTTGCCGTGCCCGCTAGTTGGTTATATGTTTGCATATATATAATCGTACAAGTGTTTATTATATTTTTTTTATTAATTCAAAATGCCTTGTAATGTTTTTTAAAATATTATTATTACATTCATAAAAGAAAACTTTAAATATTGTTTTAAATTATTTGAGTTATTCTTATCGTCGGTATTTATATTAGAAATCTCAATAGATTTCTTTGTATTTGTTTGAATGAGTTATTATCTGGAGTCACCCGTCACATGTGAAATAATATTTTGCCATTTGGTAGTACATTTATTGAGTAAGATTAGAATCTATCTAATAGCACGCTTTGACCTTTAGGAGCCGAGCAATTGCCATATAAAACATTTATCAGAGTGTGATAACCAACAAACAAGTAATATATACGTAAATAAGACATGATTAAAGCCAGTGGACACATAGTGTAACGTATTAAAATAGAAAACGAAATTACTTTGCTCCGTTTATTAATGAATTCCACTTGATTAACCCCAGATCATTTAGTCAGCCTTGAGTTTATCCGAAAAACCTACGTCAGTCGATATTTGGTGACAATGTAAAGATATTTAGATCGGTGTCAAAAGCTTGTCAGGACAGGCGCCGGCTGTACGTCGCTAGGCGGGCGCGTCCGCCCACACTGCCGGCTTCCCGCCCAGATGAGTTTTCACCATAGTAATCACTCGTGTCTCATGTATTGTATTGTAACTATACGAGGATCAATTGTGCTATAAATACTTTATTTATAATAAAAAGGACAAAATATATTTTTGCTTATAAATGGAACACTATAGAAAATTCTCAAAAAATAGTTAATTATGATTAAATGAACGTTATTTTGCACTTCCGCCTGACTTGATTGACCGCTACCACATCTCACTGCAACATAAAACGTATGATTATATTAGTGCGAGTTGTACTTGAAAAAGTTTAATCCGAAACTAGTAATAGAAGGAGAGAAATATTAGTTACTAAAACAACAAAATAATAAAAAACACGTCCTTTGTTGACAGTCAAGCCTGACGTCGGTTGACACTGTCAGTATGTATCTGTCAAATATAAATGTTACGATTATATTACAATTATGTTTATTTAACTACGTCTTCAAATGAAATTTCAGTAGGTCGTAAGATCGTATCATTTATCCATAGTGCTTATAGAGTTATTGTATTATTGTCTTGCCGAATACCTAATAACATGGATTGTGTTAAGCGGGCTTTGTATTCATAGTGTAGATAGTTACGTAAATTTTTTATTGTCTTGAAATAGTTCTTCTCTAATTATGAAAAATGAAATCTTTGTACGTTTTAGAATTTGCATAATCTCATGCACTGTTGAAACATGAAGCAACTTAAGAAGGTATCGCGTTAAACCTGGAGTAGAAGTAGCTTTTTTCTTAGGCATTTATACTTAGAGACAGATTTCAACTTGAAGGAGATAATTTGTCAGCTAGGTACAACGTTATTGTTTCAGAATGATGTTTTCCCGTATCGCAAGCATAGATACATCGTAGGAATCGAATATGTTGAATAGATACACAGTTTAAAAATACTGCAATAGAACCACCATCACTTTAGTTAGCCATGTATTGTCCAAAATCATAAAGGTTTAGGCTCCATACAAACGAATTTAGACCCCATGAGGCACAGGCCAACAGACTGTTCCCAGCATAAGCTTAAAAAATTACCAAACTTTGAAAAATAACAAATTATGCATTGTATAGCTATAATTTTTATGTAAAACGTATATTTCAATTATTTTTTCACTTACAGTTGTCTTACGTCTTACTTACATGTCGTGAATTAAAAAAAATTAAAACATGGTCCGCCGTTTTTGAGATCTGGGTCTTAAAATTCAGCCGAGGGGTTAATGAGGACTCGAGAAATCATTCCTTTTGTACTACTCAATGTTGTTTGTATATACACAGAGAGAAATGATCATAAATATTCAAAACAACGTCAATGTATGTTAATTCACAATTTGGAGATTATTTCCACACGCACGATAACGTTAAAAGGTTTTCAGAGCGCCGCGCCGCCCGCCGACGCACGGCGCCCGACCCAATTCACTGCCTCTTTGTGGGACGCGACCTTGCGTCCGTGCCGTTACTACGACCGATTCGAGTCACTGTCTAGCGTCTTTCTAATCCTAAAATACTAATTTTTTTATACTTTATAGATTTTAACGTTGGACCACATTCTCATCTGATGTTAAACGACGATGTGGTATAAGATGGTAGACACGCTAAATACAAAGAGGGATTAGCTCTGAAGTGCAGCTGCAGGACCACACCTATTCTTCAGTCTAGATCATCGTTTTATCACATCGAAGGCCTAACAATGTTTCTCCGACCTGTTCTAAGTCTCCAGAACATTTTTTTTTTATTTTTCGATCTGACTACGTTTTTTTTACTGTTTACGCTATTGGCCTCGAAAGGCCTTAACAGCTTCACCGGACTACATACTAGTACAATACCACTTTGTCCCAATTGCCATCATTTATACGATGTATGTGGTCCTCCCACTTACATATCCTTCGAGATAAAACAGTAGCATTGTTTGCCGGTCTGATTCGCATCTGTATTTTGGAACTTGTTTAAAAAGAAATAACATAGCGTACTTGGTGATTTACAATTTACTCATGATTTGCTGCGTGTGCGTCTAAATATCGACCACATATACTCCTTTATGTAGTTCCGTTTAAGTAGTATTTAACTAAAAGTTTGGACATGAATCAAATACAGGTATGTTTGTTAATATGATTCGTATCTGTATTTTGGAACTTGTTTAGAAAGAAATAACATAGCGTACTTGGTGACTTACAATTTACTCATGATTTGCTGCGTGTGCGTCTAAATATCGACCACATATACTCCTTTATGTAGTTCCGTTTAAGTAGTATTTTACTAAAAGTTTGGTCATGAATCAAATACAGGTATGTTTGTTAATATGATTCGTATCTGTATTTTGGAACTTGTTTAGAAGGAAATAACATGGCGTACTTGGTGACTTACAATTTACTCATGATTTGCTGCGTGTGCGTCTAAATATCGACCACATATACTCCTTTATGTAGTTCCGTTTAAGTAGTATTTAACTAAAAGTTTGGACATGAATCAAATACAGGTATGTTTGCTAATATGATTCGTATCTGCGTTGTTTAGAAAGTGACTTACAATTTACTCATGATTTGCTGCATGCGCGTCCAAATATTGAATGCATGTACTCCTTTATGTAGTTCCAGTGACTCAAAATAGTTTTGGCCATGAATCAAAAACAAGTCTGTTTGTTAATCTGATTCGTATCTGTATATTTTTTATTTTCATAATTAATTGCAACAAACATGTTTAACGTTACCCTTCGTGGTGATAACATTATTGATGGAATTTGCATTATTTTACTAAAAAGAACACTAGAATTTAATTCTTTAGTTGAGGTATAGAACCGCAAAATGGTAAAACAATTTCCTACTACGACAAAAACAATGTTCAATCAAGAGGGATTGGTTGTAAAGAAGCAGAATTATAACGAAAAAATAACTCTGTATAAATAATAACAAAAAATATTATTCGACTTCTGTAAGTAGAGTCGGCGTGAGTAGCAAATAAGTCGAGGCCACCCCTACACTAATCTCGTTACCAGAACCTTTGACTGGCTGGCGAATAATTTCTCTTTTGATGTATAAATAAGGAATACAATCTATAAAGTCCGCGTCACTCATAATTTATGTATTTCTATTTTCGCTATAACATTTTCATTCCTTCATAGTTTATTTGCATTTATTTTATAAGTATAATTTGAATTAATTTGTAACAGTCTAGTTTTATTAATTCTTGAAATACTGGATACTTAATGTTGTTTTTTTAATCAAAAACTTCATCTGACAAGTTACGGAAAAGGGTGGTTACGGTAACTCTGTTACGGAAGTGAATGTTACTATATTTAAACCTGTAGAAAAATGCAAATTACTAGATCTTTGTTAATATGACACTATGCATACGACTACCACAAGAAATCTATATATATAGGAATATGAAATGGCTATTGTTTGGGCAGGCTGAGCTCCAAAACGGATTAACTAATTTTGATAAAACTTTATTGGCAGATTAAGGACTTCTTAGAGTATTATCTGGCTTATATAGCGTTGTCAGTAGAACTAAGCAGTAATTAGAAAATTTGATAGTGGTAAAATAAAACCTAAAGTTTAATATGTTCTAAAGAGAATCCACGATATATCCAGTTAAAACCTTCTTCATAAGAACGAGTCGCAGGCAGAGACTAGTTTCTACTGTATATATCTATACATACAATAAGAATGTAAATCTAACGTGTTTGAACTTTTTAGATTTTAGTGAAAAAAATTGTTGCGGGTGTCTAGGAATAAATAATAAAATACATTTCAATCATTTTTAGAAATATTTATCTGTCTGTCTGTCGGTTTGTTTGAACTCGCATCGCTGCTAAGGTACTGCGTTCGCGATAAAACCTCACCAAGTAGGTCATAAAACCAATATCCTCGAGTAATATTTAGTCTTTGATTCATTAAAATCGGTCGACATTATCAAGAGTTATTGTAATTTTAATGAGGACGCGCCTTAAGTACGATTGAGATGTTGATAAGTAAATGAAAAAAAAAGACTTGAGACATTCAAATTACTTTATTAATCACTGTTTTTTACATAAGTTTCCACGCGGGCGAAGTCGCGGGCGCAGCTAGTAAACTATATAAATAAATATTTATAAACAAGTAGTGTGTTAATTAAAGAAAATAATTAGCTCCGCGAATTGTACCAAGAGCCGGAGTAATGTGATATTTGACGTAAATATCTTATTTCACTATAATACCCGGGTTTTAATTTTATTGTATCGATTCGTGAGACCGTCACAATTGTAACGCTTTGGTAGTTACGGGGTCAGAAAACATTACCATACATTATGTAAAGTAAAAAGATTTAAAAATGTCGATAACTTTATATTTGGATGGAACTAGTCTGTCGCAAACTGTGTGTTTATTTGACCTCGCGACTGCACCTGGAAACTACGTAGATTTTAGTTAATTTTACCATTATTAAAATTATTGCTATCGTATATATGCAATTTAGCCCGCGTTAGTTACAACATTGCAACTTCATGAGTATAAACGATGAAACGAAATAAATTCTATCTTCTAACATATGAAAATCTCGTGTCACGATGTTTGTGGTCGAACTCTGCCGAAACGGCTGGACCGATTTTTAGAAATTTTTAATATATATTTGGTAGGTATGAGAATAGGTCGTAAAGTATATTTCATACTACTAAGTGATTAGGGTGTCGCTGTCCAGAATTTTTTTTCTATCTTTCTGGCGAAAATGTTTATTGTATTTTTTTTTTATTGTCATCAATAACTACCTACAAAGTCGAAATGTCACCCTCCTCTCGCACCCTCATATTTTTTTATCACGATTTTAGTACTTTTGCAAGAACTATATCCAAATCATTTAGCGGTTGTAAGTATTTCAAACAAAACGAAATTATTGATGTTGCTGAATAACAGATGGCGCCGCATCCGCCTCATCGAAATTTATTTCACACATGCGTAAGTTGTTAACGAGAAACGTCGCATCATTTGCGGGTTCTAAGTTTTTTTAAGATTTTTTGATTTTGTAAATACATTTGGAATCGGCAGTAACCGATTTTACGCAGACGAAGTTGTCCGGGTCAGCTAGTAATAAATATATTCTTTATGTCGTCGCTTTATACGTCGCTATGTATAAGTATATAATAGTAAGTAACAACAGTGACCATATCGTCTAGTGTTAAAGTATTTGAACATAAAAAAATTGATTTAAAAAACCGAGTGTGTGTCCATACGCGGTAGAAGTGAAACTTAGTATTCTTATTCATTTTTAAGAAAATCAGATGAATATACTGTGGATGCGGTTAACATTAGTTTTCGGCATTATTTTGTAATATTATTATATTATTCTAGCGGGCCCGGCGGACGTGATCACGTCCTGATAATAAAAAAACCTTGGTAAATTATGTACTTAAACCTTCCTCATGGATCAATCTATTTACTGGTGAAAACCACATGAAAATCCACTCAGTAGTTTTTGGGTTTATCGTGAACAGACAGACAGACGTGGCAGAGGACTTTGTTTCATAATATTTAGTGATTAATAATACACAACACCGAATGTATTTTTTAATTACGCGATAGTTACTACGATCGCAATCAAACTAGTGAGCGAACTGCGATCAAACAAAAATAATGTGCAATTTCAACGTTTCCCTCTCACTCTTTATATATATTTCGAGTACATTAAGAATATACTATCTCATTCTCTCACAGCCTAAAATCTGTATATACATTTATAGCTATCTCTTTTTCGTTTCATAAAATCCAATACACTCCGTTCCAGGAGAAGTTTCACTACGAAAATTAAACATTAATTAGTCCCAATTGGAACGTTTTTTCACTGAATGACAAAGCAAAAATCGCTCGATTGAGACCTTCACTGTTTAGCTGGAATAAAGTCCAAAGTCAACCCAATTGTAAACAAACCGACTTAACGAAGTTCTCTGTTAAACTTAACCTACTTTACTGGTTTATATATATTTTAAACAATCCACTTACCAATTACTTTCAACGTTGGTCCTTCGAACTTCGATTAAAGTTTATAAGTTTAAAAGTTGAGGCAAGTCGAAGTGAAAACAGTAAAATAAATGTGTTCTCTTTTGAATTTTCGTATTAATTATAGTGTGAATGACAATATGTAAATATCAGAATTTGTTTATTGAAATTATTAACATTAGTGTGGTTTTCTTGTCTTTTAGCACTCGGGGCAAGAATTATATACATTTTAATAAAGTCTATTAATCAATCAAACGTATGATGACCGGCCATGCTTACGTAGCATGTCATAACTCGAAATTATAAATGTATCTTCTGTCAAAAATACCGCTCAATGTGCCTAAATAATTTTTCATTTCAAAAAGTTTTTAATAAAAGCTACTCCACGAATTTCTGTATTCAAAATGTACGTAATAAATCATAATTATATAAAAGCGTACCAGAATAGTGAAATGTGTGGAGACGACTAGAGTGACATTGATGTATCTTTGTCAAAGTTTTCGTATTTGTGTCACACAGTACTTACCGTAACGAAGTTCTGTCACTTTTTTATGTAACTAATGTAATAAATTTTTTTGTAAAAATGGCTAATGTGTCTTTGTTGTTTTGCTTGTAAATCAACTGAAATGAAATATTTTGTTTTTTTTTTACATTCCAGGGCAGTGTATATATTTAATATAAAATTTCTTTTTTTCTTTATTTATAAATCAGCCTGGTGAAAATTCAAGACTTCATGATAGTTTGTAACACGTTAAGTTGAAAATAAAGGCTAGATCTTAAGCACTAGGTACCAATTTTCCATGGCCATTAAGAAAAGCAACTATACTGTAATGTTATCTAGTTCTTGAATAATGACTTCAAAATTTAAAACATATGACTTTACTTTCTTCTATACATATATGGCTAGATTGATACAAATAAGATGTCATAAAGTGTTGCCGTCAGGTTGGCGGCCAATCGTTGAATATCAAGCCAAATCTCAGTTTACGATATAAAGGAAGAGAACATGTTTTGACGACCCTACTCAGGTGGGACAAGAGCAAGAAGAAATCTGGTTATTACGTTATTTTCCTTCACCGACAGATATGTAAACCGTTCTAGTATTCGAATATATATCGATAGACACAGTGTACGAACACGCTATCACTGTGTCATCGAAATTTGGAAATATACATAACTAGCTGACCCGGACACGCGTTGCTGTCGCTCAGTTATTACACGTTGAAATAAAATAACGATAAACTATTTTCAAGTGCTAGCTAGCTAGCTGAGCAGGGTGAGCGGCAACCATGCGACGTTTTTCTAATACTTATATTTTTTAACTCTTGATATCTTTCAAATGGAATGTCCGAATTGAATAATTCAAAAAATTATATGAAAGTATTTAAGCATTTTTGAATATGAAATAGTTTATTTTGATAAGAATTAATACCAAACTACCAAGCGACGGCATTTCAATTAAATTTTTAAATAAAAGAATACTTATTGTGACATAACTATAATGGTTAGACACATGCTCTTGTGACACTTTTTGTAGACAATGATATGTTCTACAAAATTGTAGTACATTATTTTGATCTATAATCAATAGTTTTCGCAGCGCACGCAATGTAAGACATTTTTAGGTCATTTTTTTACACCTTGGGTTACATTATTGGAGTTTTAAAAAGGATCCCTAATTTTTTGGAAATATAATATAGCCTATGTCACCCGGGAATAGTGTGGCTTCCCAACGGTGAAAGAATTTTAAAATTGGTCCAGTAGTTTGGGAGCCTATTCAATACAAACGATCAAATCTTCTCTCTTTAGTATGGTAAAGCAATTTAGGTATATCTTGTTGAAATGCTCTGTGTGTATCCACTTATATAAGTATACATTTTCATACTAGAACATCGCGAGTACTCAGCAACAAAAACTGTTTCGGTGATGGTGTTTATAAATATAATGAAAGCAAACACCTGATTCCAGTGTGAAATTAATAAATATCAGCATCCAAAATATTCCTAATTCGCAGAATATTCCTAAATACCTCGTAAATTATTTTCGTGTTAGTAATCTGAGTAGAAATTTGTAGAATTTAATATATTTTCAATGGAGGCAGTTAATAAATATTTCAGTATCTAAAATTAGGTGTTTGATGAGGCTTTATTTAATTCAAGGCTATTCTGTTTCATGGTTAGCAGAAACATTTATCAGAGCAGATTCGCAACCTTGTAAGTTGTATCATGTCTGTGAATGTGTACCTTTAGCCATTCTCAAATTCGGGAGAAATTAAATTGTTATTAGTATATGTATAGTATATCAGCGATATCTGATTTTATTATTACAAAAATCTTTCATAAAACAACGATATTGTCTTTATTTTTATCGAATTTATTGATGCTATTGGTCTGATTCGTCACTACAGCTTAACTTGGCTTTGTGGCGAGCGCAGTATGTACCAAACTGGGTAGATAACTAACACAAAGGTGTTAAGATGTGACCTTTACTTAGTTTGCTCACGTGTACGTTATTCTGGTAATAGTATCACTTAGCAAAATTGAAAACACGGCCCTTTACTTCTGAATATCTGATTAGTGCAAGTTTTGAAGTGAAATTTGTTTTGGGACGGCATGAGTTGGATTTTATAAGATGAAAATGTGTAACGAAAAAGGGACAGCTATAAATGTATATATAGGTTTTAGGCTGTGAGAGAATGAAATAGAATGCGTTTCTATATAGTTTCCCTATCCTTAAACATATACAAAGACAGGGAGAGAGAGAGCGAAACGTTAAAATCTATTATATCACAATATTTTCTGTTGGATCTTAGTGACTGTAGCGAGCGCACTTTTAAAAATTAATTTGTGTTGTATAGAAATTTTTAATAAGTTAAAATTTACAAAATAATGCCCAAAATGAACGTTTACCACCTCCATAGTGTAGTCATGTTATTCTCTTAAAATTAATTAGAATATAAGTTTCACTTCTACCGTCTGTGAATTTACACAATTTTTTTTTTGTTATAAACTAAAACGCCAATCACTGCACAATATTCGGATACTAATACTGGTGCGAAATGAAATCACACATACTTTTACCGCATATGTCGGAAAGAGATAAAATATTTTAATTTTCCTTCCTCTTTCACAAGCTTTATTTATTTTGGAGCATACATTTTTTTTTGGTTAACGCGTGGCAAGTAATTCAATATTTCAAAGCAAGATATCACATCTCTGATCCTTTTGCCAAGGTTATTCTCAAAGATTTTGGGTAATTATAATTTCTAAAATCAAACTCAAAGCCGATGAGCCCTTTAAGCCTTAACAGCGTCCTTAATTCGTATTATTCAAATTCATAAGCTCGTTACTTAGTTATCGCGATGCATACCTGTCAACTTTGCAAATGTATTTAGGGAACTTATAATTGTCCTTGAAATTTGTCCATGCTTTGTTGTGAAATATCTTTACGTCGATATTTAGAAGGACAGTGACTGAAGGTGACTGGATTTAAAGGGATAGAAGTATTCAGATTGATCTAAATTTGGGCACTGTAACATCAAATTAGAAAAACAACTATGTGTCACAAATGTGTAGCGTGTCGTTTCTTTTTAACAAGTATGCTAGGATTATACAGATTTGACTGTGTGCCACATATGAATAGCGTCTTATGCTGCTTTTAGCAATTATGTCATTAATGTCACGATAGAGTGTTTAACAAGTATGCTAGGATTATACAGATTTGACTGTGTGCCACATATGAATAGCGTCTTATGCTGCTTTTAGCAATTATGTCATTAATGTCACGACAGAGTGTTTAACAAGTATGCTAGGATTATACAGATTTGACTGTGTGCCACATATGAATAGCGTCTTATGCTGCTTTTAGCAATTATGTCATTAATGTCACGACAGAGTGTTTAACAAGTATGCTAGGATTATACAGATTTGACTGTGTGCCACATATGAATAGCGTCTTATGCTGCTTTTAGCAATTATGTCATTAATGTCACGACAGAGTGTTTAACAAGTATGCTAGGATTATACAGATTTGACTGTGTGCCACATATGAATAGCGTCTTATGCTGCTTTTAGCAATTATGTCATTAATGCCACGACAGAGTGTTTAACAAGTATGCTAGGATTATACAGATTTGACTGTGTGCCACATATGAATAGCGTCTTATGCTGCTTTTAGCAATTATGTCATTAATGTCACGACAGAGTGTTTAACAAGTATGCTAGGATTATACAGATTTGACTGTGTGCCACATATGAATAGCGTCTTATGCTGCTTTTAGCAATTATGTCATTAATGTCACGACAGAGTGTTTAACAAGTATGCTAGGATTATACAGATTTGACTGTGTGCCACATATGAATACCGTCTTATGCTGCTTTTAGCAATTATGTCATTAATGTCACGACAGAGTGTTTAACAAGTATGCTAGGATTATACAGATTTGACTGTGTGCCACATATGAATAGCGTCTTATGCTGCTTTTAGCAATTATGTCATTAATGTCACGACAGAGTGTTTAACAAGTATGCTAGGATTATACAGATTTGACTGTGTGCCACATATGAATAGCGTCTTATGCTGCTTTTAGCAATTATGTCATTAATGTCACGACAGAGTGTTTAACAAGTATGCTAGGATTATACAGATTTGACTGTGTGCCACATATGAATAGCGTCTTATGCTGCTTTTAGCAATTATGTCATTAATGTCACGACAGAGTGTTTAACAAGTATGCTAGGATTATACAGATTTGACTGTGTGCCACATATGAATAGTGTCTTATGCCGTTTTCTAGAAAGTAAATCTTAATGACACGACAGTGTGTTTAACAAGTATGCTAGGGTTATAAAGATTTGACTGTGTGCCACATATGAATAGTGTCTTATGCCGTTTTCTAGAAAGTAAATCTTAATGACACGACAGTGTGTTTAAAAAGTATGCTAGGGTTATAAAGATTTGACTGTGTGCCACATATGAATAGTGTCTTATGGCGTTTTCTAGAAAGTAAGTCTTAATGACACGACAGTGTGTTTAACAAGTATGCTAGGGTTATAAAGATTTGACTGTGTGCCACATATGAATAGTGTCTTATGGCGTTTTCTAGAAAGTAAGTCTTAATGACACGACAGTGTGTTTAACAAGTATGCTAGGGTTATAAAGATTTGACTGTGTGCCACATATGAATAGTGTCTTATGCCGTTTTCTAGAAAGTAAGTCTTAATGACACGACAGTGTGTTTAACAAGTATGCTAGGGTTATAAAGATTTGACTGTGTGCCATATATGAATAGCGTCTTATGCCATTTTTTAGCAAGTATGCTTTTAATGGTACGACAGAATGAGAAAACCTTTACCTACGTTATTGTTGTTTAAATCTTGTAGAGGAAAAATGTTTATATTAATAACTAGTTGATGTCCACGGCTTCGTTTTCATTAAAAAGATTTTGTGATTTTATAAGGATTCATTGTGTGCTGGATTCTTTTAATTATTTTATTGTATTATTATTACTTAACTCCTACAAACTTTTAGTTAACTTAAGTTGTGTTAAATTTTGTGATTACTCTTTAGTTCATCGGAATAGCATAATTTGATATGTAACCGTAGTACTGTAACCGTAGTACTGTAACCGTACTATAAACAATGTCTGGTTTATTTAATTATATACATTTTTATACAGTTTATTAATTAATCAAACATATGATAGGCTGCACAATCTCAATACAAAATATGAACATTAAATGCTACGTGTCGCTAGTCTAACACAAGCCGCGCAAGCGCAATACGGCCGGTCATGCTTACTGGCATGACATGACGCGAAATTATAAATATATATCCTGTCAAAAATACCGCTCAACGCGCCTACAGAAGTATTGACTTCAAAAATACTAAGTCTTTTCTTCTGGATTTCATATTATTTATATTATGGTCAGCACATTTCTAACTTCAATTTTCCATTTTGGAATCCCCATTTATTTATTTCTACTCTCGTAGAATAAGTCGCCATAGAATTAATGATTAGGGACGAAAAAACAATATTAGTAAAAAACATATATTTTACACCTATACACTTTTATATTGATGACAATAATAATATTTGCAACGAACTCTAATGTAATATGCTGATATTTATATTGTAGTTTAAGCACGTGTTGAAAATTAGGCATAATAACTCATTTGGATGATTAGCATAATTGAAAAAAACAAACCTAATTAATTAAATATCGTTCAACAGTAATTTAGGATTTCTTATCGAGCTGTTTGAGCTAAAGTGTTCTAACCTTGCTATTATCCAGAACGTTCGAAACAGCTGTTCAAATCAATTCCTTCCTTTCCGAACCATAACCGAGACACGATTGGTTGGTTTCGAAAACACAGTCTTACGGTAAATACCATCTCGTTACGAAATAAAAGCCTGTTATATTCTATGGAACCGTTTTCCGGCCTTTGCGGTCCCTCCTTATAGCATCGGGTCTGGTAAGTGTAACGGCAATATATATTTGTGCTGGAAGACAAATGAAAAGCGACTAATGGGTTATTATTTCGCAACGTCTTACCTTTGCCGTACCGTGAAGCTGTGGAACAATCTTCTAGCCGATTTGTTTCCTCCTTCCTATAACATGTGGTTCTTCAAGCGTAACGTGAAGAGACATTTACGTAGGCCGGTATGACAGCGGCGACTGGCGATAGATTTGTTTCTCGGTAGTCGCCGTTGTTTTGGATTGTACTGTGCTTACCATCAGGCATAGTGCAGTAATTTTGCTGTGCTACCAAAAAAAGGAATGAATTACGAAGCAACGATGGCTTAGGTGATAGCGTGTTCGGACACAGCATCGATGGACCAAGGTTCAAATCCATGCAACTAAGTCGGATCTTCCGGTGAAGGAATACATCGTGTTGACACCATAGCATGTTCGTAGAAGTGTTTCTAAGTCCGCCTGGCTAGCTACTAACCCCCAAGTTGAAAATCCGTTTCTAAGCGCCTGTTGGTGTGTTCCGGCAGCTGTACTTGAGAGCCAGTCCCTCTAGATTGAGCGTGTTTATCATCTTAGACCACTTCGTCATTTGACATCTGATGAAATTGTAGCCAAACGCTAAAACCTATAAAACGTGTAGAAAAAAGAATTAAATTGATATAGTTTTGTGCCGTAAGGAATAAGGAATCCCGACGGCTTGACAACCCTAGCTAGATCTGTTACCCGCGTCAAAACAGAGTAGCCTAAATTGTTACTGCGTAAATATAATAATGTACCCTATTTTTCACAATCAGGATAATACGGTTTATTTATCTCAAACAACCCACAGAGTGGTGTATCTCACTGAATTATGTTTATATTATTATTCTTTTTTATTAAGACGTACTCGTTACTTAGTAGCCCTTATTTCTTACTTTTGTAGCTGTATGTTTTATCTTATTTTCATTATTTTATCTTTTACTATTGAAAGCAACTTTATTCTCGTCAGTTGCAATCTACGTATCTTAGCGATAGTAATTTTGAACTATATTTTTGTATATTCATAGAGGCTATACATATACATGATGTAGTTCATATTACTTCCAAAATTAAGACGAGACAAACGATACCTAGTATGTTGAAATCAATCGAACCCTTTAAGCTACAAAGCGGGTCAAAAATAATACGATATATACATACGCCAATATACATACATACACTCTAAAAACATTACACGCTTTTGTGAACATCGTGGTATCCAATGTACTAATACTACAGTACACGTGAAGAAAAACTGTACTCCATTCTAATCCATTTGCGCTCACGGTGTGTGTATGAAATTAGGTGTCGTTAAAGCTCCTGCGGAGATGAATACAGAAAGATAGAATGTATGTATTGTATATTGAAATCATCATTATCATCAGCCTGTAAAAGACCCACTGGAGGGTCATAGGCCTCTTCCCAAAGAAAGGTATGGGCATAAGCACCACGCCCGGCTTCGACGTATTGGCGATTTCAAGCTCTGAGAAATCCACAGTTCTCTATTTTTGCACATACAGTATTACTACAAACACATTTCTAAGGTTCAGGTTTCCTCACGATGTTCTCCAACACCGTCACTCGATAGTGTTACCAATTTAAGTTAGTAAATGTACGCGAATTCCAAACAATTCGTTGGAATATGCTGGGATTCAAACCTGCGCATACCGGAATGATATTCAACCGCTAACACTACTAGATCACCACGTCACGACCAATGTAGATTTAAATACATTCAATTAAAATAAATAAAACATTAATTGTTCATATAAATGCTCAATATGAAAAAGCCAAACATTCATTATGAGTAGAGATAATCACCAAAGAAGTTACATATAATACTTACTACATATAGGTATACATAAAAATGTATTTTATCTCTAAAATATCAGTATTTTAAATAAATCGAAAATTAATGCATAGTAACGCATTTGTACACGCTAGAGAATAACCTAATGTAGCAAACAAAAATCCAATAAGGTATATATATATACATCCTTTGATAAAATAATCTCAATAACATTGAAACTCAAAAAACAAAATTAAATACGCTCGAATTTTGTCCACTAAACGACCATTAGTTTCATAAATATTTACGTACTATCAACACAACCAATGCTTCTTGAACACTTACATCGACTGCATTAGCACTCACTTATTACAAAAAGATACCGATTTTAAATAGTCACCTCACAAATCCCTTATGATATGTGTATGGTGATCACAATTTAATCAGATACCTACTTGTACCCGTCTATTTGAAAATAGAAAATTTACAATAAAAAATAATAAATAATCCAAAATTATTATTACTACTAGTTGTGCACCGCGGTCTAACCCGCTTTTACACTATACGCGCTACCTGTGTCTGCACTATAAATGTGTCGTTACATTTCAAAATGAGCTATATCCAACTTTAGCCCTTCCTAATATTTCACGTACACGTAAAATATGAAGATAAGATAATAAACTAAAAATCTTACGAACGGCAAAATTTGAACTTCGTTCCCGGTGTATAAAAACTGGGAATCTTAAAAAAATTAATCATGTTATATGAGTGATAAACATTGGATTTCGCTCATTTTGAAATGTAGCGATACAAATACTGAATTCTCGCTTAGTGTATTTTTTTATCTACATTTTGTATCGTTGTTGCTTAATGTTAAAAAAGAACTCGTAGTGTGATCTGAGAAAACCTTTCGCCTTAAATAGGCTACATATATGCTTTGAGCTTCAAGATATTGTATAGACTAAAAAGGAACGGTATTTGTTTTGGTCTCTTGAAGTTTTTTAATATATTAGGTACATATTCTTCTATTTACCCAATGTTCAGCAAACTAATCTTTTTAGGAGCAGCACTGTGCCCGACATCAGGTATATTTTATAGTAGAATTATAATTCTAAGCGAAATACAAAATGTAACTTCACCTATTATGATATAAGACGTAAAATCGCTTGATTTTGCTTTGCGATAAAATATTTCAAGTTATCCCTCAATCTAATTTATTATTTAAACGATCATAGAGAAACTCAGTCCTAATTCGTCTGTGGGTACATTTTAACCTTCGTATAGAGCTTTATATAATAATCTTCAACGTATATAGTAGGAAACATCGTCGATAAGCATTGAGGACACGTGTGGGTGTATCAAACAATACGGATTACCTATGCTGCATGATTAAGCTAGGGGCTTTGTAAAATGTATAGCACTAGAAGTCGCGCGTGATTTTGCTTACACATGTATCTTTATAAATAATGTCTGTGCCCGTATCTTCACCCGTGTGGAACATTATGTATATTATTTAATTTCGAATGTGCACATTTTAAACTAATATAACCCTATAGTTCTCTACTACTAAGATGTTTCAAATAAACTGACTATTTCTCTTATTGTCGTTATTCTTTTCTGCGATGATACTAAGAAAAAACGATCGAAATGACCGAGGAATTAAGTCACGGGTTCTCTATTTAGACAACGTATCAGCTCATATAGAGTATTCTCTGTCAGAATACCAATCAAATACAAAATACCAATGTGGCACTTTTTTCGCTTGACTCTGCACCAAATGGCTTTTATTGGTGACCTAAGATCAGATCTATCTTAAAAGGAACAAGAATACGGACAGTCGAGGCATCACATATCGTGAAGGATCTCTAGGAAAATGAATGGCAGCACTGTTTCTAACAAGACAAACTTAACATGACACGTAAATATAGAGGTATAGAGATTTAAATAAAAATAAAAATGTGCAAGATCAGAATAAAATGGTTATACAGCAATAACTTAGTACGCCACTCAGGAGGTCGGTGGAAGGAGGTCATTTACCCTCTTTTACTTGCATACTTTCACCACCTTTCAGGCTCCCAGGGTGATAGAGAATAAGAGGCGGCAGCTGCGGGAGGAGGCTATGGAGAGATGGATGTAGAACCTGGCACATGCGCGGTATCGGTAGTATACTGTGGACGCCGTCCGCCCGGTTCTGCAGGAGTGGATGGGAAGGGAATGGGGCTCCCTGGCGTTCGGACTGGTGCAGGTGCTTATTCATATATCAGAGTATTCTGCCTGGGAAAGACAGCGCCACATTCTGACTACGGCGGTGGGAAATAGGGATTTGTCACTGCTGAGTGTAGTTTCGGCCATGCTCGGCAGCGAACAGGCATGGGCGAAATGGCCTCCTCACAGAAGGAGGCAGCGGAGAGGGCCTGCGAGGTAAACCCTCTAAGTGGCTCTCTCCGCCAACTCCTCCCGCCACCGTAGCCGCACCTGAGGGGATGAGCCGGGGGACCCATCTCCTCATTGCACTAGTTCGGCTGACGAAGGAAGGCAGCTGGTGTGTACCCAGTATATCTTCCTATAAGGTAGGAGCCCAGCGGCCACCTTCCGCTGTGCGGACCGTTGGGGCGGCTATCCAAGGTGATTAGCATAGAACGATCCCTTACAGCCCCAACAATACAGTCTGTCGGTACACCGTGGGGTTTTAGTCCGTGCGAGTCGGACATAACCCACTCTCTCCCCCGGGAGGGTGGGTATCCATAATGAATTTCCCCACGCAAAAAAAATAGATAAATAAAAAAGACGATTTGGTATTTCCAAAAATCCTTCTTTAATGTTTATCTATAGTGTAAAAGGATACCGCACGCCTCTAGCCCCCCTTTGGGCTGTGTTATATGTCAGTCAGTTACATATACAGATAGATTGTCAAATGATTTAGTCAAAATCTTACCGTCCGAATGCTATATGGTCGTACTTAGTACATATCATTAAATTTAGACGAAAACAATGTACGGTCATCATCGATACATATAATAAGTATGTAAATCTAACGTGTTTGAACTTTTTAGATTTTTCTGAATAAAATTGTTGCAGGTGTCTAGGAATAAGTAATAAAATACATTTCAATCATTTTTGGAAATGTCTGTCTGTTTGTTTGGACACGCATCACTGCGAAATACTGCGTTCACGATAAAATCGCACGAAGAAAAACCATAAAGCATATCCTTGAGTAACATTTGGTCTTTGTTTCATTAAAGTCGGTTCCCTCTATCAAAAGTTATTGAATTTTAATGAAGACGCGACCTAAGTACGACAGAAGAAGATAAGTAAATGGACTTAATGCATTCAGATGATTTTAATCACTGTTTTTTTACATAAGGTTCCACGCGGGCACAGCTAGTACATTATATAGCCTAAATCCATCAAGCTACCTGGAAAAAAAACTTCGAAAGACACGTTTACAATGTACGTGAAGATTAAAATTAAATATAATTGTTACCCGTCAGTACTAGTCGACAGGGCGGGCCGGCGCCGCCCGCAACTGCTCGGCGCCATGAGGACGCTCTACGGTCATAGCCACCCAGCATCACAATTAACAAGACAAATACGTCACAACCTTCAACATAACCGTTCATTACATGTAACACGGGGAATATTTAAAACTCCACTCTATCTAGAAATGATAATCGCACAATGCTATATGTGTCGTTACATTTAAAAATAAGCTAAATTCAATCGTAGCCGTTCCTAATGCTTTACGTTATTTTTCAAGATCTTCAATTTTTGTACATGTAAATTTTAAAGGTCATAAAAAAAGTCGAGGCAGTCATAAGGATTGTCGACAGTAGTGAAAACTCAAAAACAATGAAATAAATGACTATATTTAAGTTTCAGAATTTGTTTATTGAAGTTATTAACGTTAGTGTGGTTTTCGTATTTATTGGCACTCGGAGCAATAGTTATATATTTTGTTATAAAGTCTATTAATCAATCGAACGTATGGTGAGCTGCAAAATATCAATATTACATGTACACAGGCCCCTATACTACACCCCGCTTGTCTGAAGTAAACCGCACAAGCGCTGTACGGCCGGTCATGCTTACGTAGCTTGTCATGACGCGAAATTATAAATTTATCTGCAGCCAAAATTACCGGTCAACTCGCCTTAAACGGTGTTTAAAAACTGAGAATCTTAAAAAAAATAAACCCTTTATATGAACGATTAAGATTGGGTTTAGCTCATTTTTAAATGTAACGACTCGTCTATTATGTTATCCTATACTTCTTTTTTAAATCATATTTTTGAATTGAAACTTGTAATTGTCCTTGAAATTCTGATCGGCGACCTTTTTGTGCGACGAAAAGTAGTGGGTCTAAACACAGTGTCGGGGAGTGTTGAAAACACCGGGTCTCGTCCGATCAGTGAAGTTAAGCAATGTCGCGTCGGGCGCGGTCAGTACTTGGATGGGTGACCGCTTGGAAACACTGTGAATTTGAGTTTTTGTTGTATTTTTTTTATTAAGATGTTTTCCTATAATACAAAAGTTTCCCTTCTATCGTGTGTCTTTACGACACACTATTTTCTACTGAAGTTAAAACTTTTTTAGGCGCATTGAACAGTCAACTAAGGTGAACCGTCATGCCGGAATCAGTAACGCTGAACCGTGTATGCTCGGCTCCAATCATCATTAACTATGTTCTTAGCCTGATAAGGAGTGCATCATTACAATAATTACGTAATTAAAAGTTTTCACTTCTATCGCGAGGTCATAAGCACACACCAACTGTTTTCTGTATTAATATTCCCACTTGTTTTTATAATCTAAGAGAAGTTTATGAAAAACTAAACGGTCTGATAAAATAACTGAAGCACTTATCCGTATAACGCGTGGGCTTTTGTATCGGCACACGCACTGATTCTGTATGATTGATGCTTTGGGACGTCATTAAATACGTCATCGCTTCTGGTTACATATATCCAATGGATTACAGCGTCAAACTCGCCCACGACTGATATCAAAACATGTTTACAGCGATTCTACTTTGTCTTGAATTAGCTTTTTATACCGTCTGCAAAAGTTTTGATACTTTACGAATGTAATGAAGGAATTGTTTTCTTCGTTGTTTAAGATGCGACGGTGCAGTCGGATAACTAGTCCTTTGCAATCTCCTTTCTCATTACTTAGTCTAGTGACGTCACACATTACGTCTATCTAAAAAATAAAAGTAAAATACAGGACAAAAGTAGATAAGTATTATAGTAACACTAGCTGACCTGGGATAATATAGAAGTATAGATTTAAAGACGCCTGCAACAAAATTCTTTACAAAAATCTTTCTTATTATATGTACAGTAATATAGTGTAGATAACATATTGATTATTGAAATAAATACATTCTGCAAAGTATATTTATTTATTTTTTATTTAAGTACATTAATATACATTTATTGTTTATATTATTATTTTTTATATAGTATTATTATTAAAGTGAACTTGTGGCAAATAACATGGATTTATAGTGCGCTATCTTACCTAAACAGATATCTATACTTCTATACTAATATCATAAAGAGGTAAAGTTTTTGAGTTTGTGACGTTGTACGGGGTAATCTTAGGAAAAACTGGTCCGATTTGAAAAATTCTTTCAGCGCTATATAGCTCATATATCGAGGAAGGTTATAGGCTATATATTATCACGCTAAGAACAATAGGAGCGGAGCACCAATGAGGAATATTTCAAAATCGGGGTTTTTTCCCTCTTCAATGCTTCCGTTGCGTGTTAGCGTTAGCTCAAAGTAACTATTCCTCGGGAACGAAGTCGCGGGCAGACTTTTTAAATAAATGTCGCAGTATAAAAGCCCTGGAACGCCGTGAGAAGGTAGCGGGAGTGGCGCAAAACGCTTGTGTTTTCTCTACTCTAGAAATGATTTCCATTCTATTCTTATTATTCTTGAAATTCGGTTCATCTAGAAACTTCTAATTTGATTATATACCCTTAGTTTTATACATGCTTAGATTAGGTTGTTCTGGCTGCACTTTTAACATATAACGCCGGTGGTACACGATCCGATAACTATTGAAAATGAAATAATTACTTGTCTCATGTTATATCTGATGTTCTAACGTAATATTGTATGATAATACGTGATGTAGTCCGGTGAAGCTGTGAAGGCCCGTCAGGTAAATAGCGTAGATTATTAAAAAAAAAAGTGTGTGTGTACTTATGTACACGCGTTAGAAGTTACTTCTTTGGCGTAACAAGATAAAAATCTTTTCAAAAATTTTATCTTTCGCCTTATTCTACGTTTGTAGAAAAAACGACACTAACAATAGAAAACAGGTTTTTAATACATTGAAATTTTCAATATAAAGAAATACAAACAACAAATACAAAGAAACAAAATGTTAACTATAGCTAACTTCAGAGTGTCGGTTTTTCGTGACGGTGTGCGCGCCCATCGTAAAAATTTACTCTCATCATTTTTCCCTAACGCGCCAAAAGAAGTATAACTACAAAAATTTGATAATAAATCTATTATTTTGCTGTCAAAATATTAAACGGTCTAAATATCGTTGTGATTGTACATTTGACTTGTAACCGAAAAAGTTTGAGAACCAGTGAATTAAGTATGAATAAGATGTGAAATACTCTTTCACCAAGCATTAAACTATTCTCTACAGACCGTGATGCGCGTTACGAACATGTCTTTTACTAATGGATTCAGATAATCTTTTGAACGTCAGAACTAGAAATCATCAATCAAACGTAGTTAATTGTCAATACATTAACGGTATTCAGTAATGTGTTTCTGAACGGCGGGAGGTGATAACACGAATTAAGTGTTTTCCTTCTTTGTACTAATGGCCCATTTGTTTCCTACCGTTTTATTGCCCGCCACTAACCTACATTCGTCAATAAGCGTTATGCGATATTGGTATTTCGAAGTGGCAAGCGATTAGGACCTAATATATGAAGGAGTCAAGACTGTGAAGCGATTAACTAGAAAGTGTTCTAAAGAACCGCTTGTACTCATTAATCTCTACATATTATAAAACAAAGTCGTCTGCTACGTCTGTCTATCTGTTCGCGATAAACTCAAAAACTACTGAACGGAGTTTCATGCGGTTATCACCAGTATATAAAGTGATTCATGAGGAAGGTTTAGGTATATAATGTGTAAAAGTTTTTTATAATCAGCGCGGGAGAACATCTGCCGGGCCCGATAGTATCTTTCATATTAACAATTTCATGTAATATGGATACACTAACGAGCCCGACGTACGTTGTCCCGCCCTGATAATAAATAAAACCTTGACAAATTTCATACCTAAACTTTCCTCATGAATTACTTTATCTACTAACGAAAACCGCCTGAAAATCTGTTCAGTAGAATTTGAATTTGTCGCGATCAGACCGACAGACAGACGTGGCAAAGGGGTTTGTTTTATAATATGTAGTGATTATTTACTGAAATAAAGATTTATTATATTTTAATAAGCCTAAAACCCGATTGCAGCCACACCTACCGTTTCCAATTGTGAATCCAAACTATCAAGGGACTCACTCAAACATATACCCAGATGGTATGTGAGAAATCTTTTAAAATAAGCCTACAACTCGTTCGTAGCATCGTCTACCGGGTTCAATTAAAATAAAAGCTAAACCTACATATATTGGCGGTAATGTAAAAAAAGCTTTAGAGGTCTATGGACCCCCAGTTGAAACGAAGTTCCTTTCCATTTTTTATAGACGTTTACTATACAGTTAGTATAGTTTACATTATAAAATATCAAGTTGATAGAGTTAAATTGTAAATTAAACGATAAAATATATTCATAAAAAAATAATGATAAATTAAACACTGAATGATATAATAACTATTTTCAACTTGTATTAAAACTTTTTCACACTGCATTGTATTGAAGAAAAATATAAATATTAAAAAGATATGAGCATGACACGTCAACTGTCACTTGCTGTAACTATTCGTCTAAGAGCTAGCAACGGTTTCCACAACAAATTCGAATTAGCCAGTTTTTTTATATACCTTTATGTTCTTCCAAACAGCGTGCGTGCTACCTGGCTGCCGGTATACGTTGCGTTTATTAGTGGATATCGCACCTTTACAGGCAAAAATATTAATTTTTATATAATTTAGAATGTTTTGTTTTTTTCTAACTTTGAAACGCTACTAAAACATGAAATTATTATTGCCAGGCATTTTTGTTATTAACAATAATGTGCCCGATACCATTTTTTGTAAATAAAAAAAGTATGTTCAAACCATGTTAAGATAGCTGTAATTTTAATATTATTTTATTTAGACATAAAAGAGAGTAAATTAAAAATAATATGTATAGAATAACTTAGCTATAGCCATACTTTAGCGCTACACTAGCTCTATGATAAAGACAGCGATAATTGTGGAAGCGCCTGTTATAGATAGATGTATTCAAGATGGCGTGAGTCCCAAGGCATATGTCTACGTTTATCATTGTTTTTCATTATTTACGGTGAAATCTCAATATCATAATGGTTAATAAAATGAAATATGTTCTTTGCAATGGAAAGAATAAAATGGTTTGAAATGAATTATTTTATTTATAAAGAATATCATCGGGCACATTATTGTTAATAACAAAGTTGTCTGGCAGTGATAAATTCATATTTTTAATAGGGTTTGAAAGTTACTGAAAAGAAATGTTCCTAAAAAAATTCATAAATCAAAATTTTGACCTGTGAGGGTGTGATGCGCATTAAAAACACAAGGTTAACCGGCTACCAGGTATCCTGAATCCTGTTTGGAAGGGTGTAATATATCTTCATATTAAAGAACAGCTTTTCTAAAATTTTCGTTCATCCAACGTTGCTGGCTCTTGTACTAAGGTGTCGCAAAAGGTCTAGTTACATAACTACAATTTTTTGTCTTTCGTTGTCTTGGATAACCCCGTACGTTTTATGGGACAAAAAGTATTCTAAATGTAATCTTGGAATATTAGTTATTATTTTGTCAAGTTTCATTAAAATCGGTTCAGTACTTTCAGTGTGATGCGTGTTCACAGGGACAGAAAGACAGACAGACAAAAATTGTAAAAGGATAATTTTTGGCTTCTATATCGATAACAAAGTCTACGCCGATCAAAACTTTCAAAAAATATTTAATGTACAGATTTAGCTTTGTTACAGTTTTATTATAGTATAGAAGAAGATTATTAATAACTTTTAGGTAAGTAGAACTGACAGATTTAAAATAATCTTTACTAATAATAATTACTTACTAATAAATATGAATATGAGTTTGTATGTTACCACTTCACACCTTAACAACTCGATGTATCATCATAAAATTACGCACATTCCAGAAAAAAGTACTGTTACCGAAGGATTCGTCAAATCTATATTAAAACGGGCGAAAGCGTGAATAAAAGCTAGTAATCTTTTTTAATTCTAAGTTTAAATTTATTATGGGCAATTTATTAGAACTTACATAAAAATCAGCTCCGCCGCATAGGGCAATAAATAAAATATAATAAATGAATGATAGTTAAATAGTAAAATTAAACTATATCTATATATATATAAGAGATTTCCACGTATATAGTCACTCATCACGATATCGCTGGAACCATTAGAGCTAAAGACTTGAAATTTGGTAGGAATATTCTTTTCACCGAGTAGACGTCAGCTAAGAACGGATTTTACGAAATTCAACCCCCAAGAGGGTTGTGCGGGGGCGTTAAAAATTAAAAAAAATTATATCTTTTAATCTGTAGATTTAAAACTTAGAAACTTGACCAGAATATTTTTTTTGGTATGTTTGAATTTACTACACAGTACCTTCATGGTGATGTGGAAAGCTGTGTTATTTATTATTTTAACTCATATAAATCGATAAGACCCTAAGTAGTTAAGGGTGTGTTAATTTCGTATAATCCGTTCATGATAAATAATTAGGCAGCTAGATAACACAATTTAATATTTCTTTCACTTGGCATGTATTTTATGCCAAGCGAAACGGGCGGGTAACGGCTAGTATAATATATATATATCAATTAAGTATATAATACAGTACGGAGTTAAAAAAATACGAAAAGATAAAAAGCAATAGACATTCCAAGCATTCTAATCACATCACAGTTAAAGACTCAATAATAGAATAAAATCTACCCGTCTTAAAGTACATTGCGCATTTGAAAACAGTTAAAGTACATATCGAGATGTGATGCAGACGGATTCTATTTTAGTAAACAGATATTGTTATTCTTCACCGAAAGTTTAAGCCACCACTAGTTCTTTGGCACTTAATGTAAGAAACCACGAAATTATCTGTTTATGTTTCCAAAGCTTTGTACATACATGCCTGTTCCAAGTACTCGATAACTTTCTCTAGTCAATATTGGAAATGATCCCGGCTTCTAATTATGATATTTTTTCTATATTTTTCAATCAGTTTTTAAGTTATTTCAAATTACTCAAGGCTAACAAATGGACTATACAAAACCTGTATTGAATAATTGATATTTATGTCATATACAACGTGGTGCCTCCGACTTCGTTCTCGAAAATATTATTTATTTCTATCACAAGAACTGTATCGTTCATTTGGTTTAACTGTCCATTATTTTTTTTAATCATTACATAGTATAAAATAAAGTCCCCTACCGCGTTTGTCTGTCTGTCTGTTCGCGATAAACTGAAAAACTACTAAACGGATTTCCATAGGGTTTTCACCAGTATATAAAGTGATTCATGAGGAACGTATAGGTATATAATTTGTCAAAGGTTTTTTTATCATCAGGGCGGGACACCGTCCGCCGGGCCCGCAAGTAAGCTATACCAATTTGTCATCGATTTTTAGTTAGTCCTATTAAATTTGATCCTTAATATCAAACTCTTGTTGAAAGGCGTAATAGTCTGAAAATTCTTTTATTTACCTGTAAAAGTTTAATCAAAGTCGGTTTAATCGTCTCGGAGATATACCAGGACAAACATAGTGAAACTTGTTATTGGCACGGTACGGAATTTTTTTAATTACAGGTTACTCGTCAGATAGGTATATATTTGTGTGTATATAAGTGTCTGTCCGGGTCTACCGTATATACCGGGTATACCGAGATGAGTAAATGTATAGTTAAGTATTTATATTACGGGACTAGAGCATTCTCATGTATATACCTAGTCCAGCCATAAGTTAATTACATATGAAAATGCATTTTTTTTAAATGAAGTAATGTAACATTATTAAAATTTATATATTTATTAGTCTCAGCAAAAAATAAAAAAAATATTATGTTCGAAATGGCCAGTTTTGGTTTTTATACAGGCCACGAATCTATGCATTTACGCACTGTTTCCAAGGGAAATTATGCCATTGCTTGCTCCAAAGATTTTTTAAGAGACTCAATGTCGCCGTGTCGTCTAGAGCAGGCCGTGTCCTCTAAAACTGACCATAATTTGAAATCTAAAGGGTCGAGGTCTGGGCTAGATGAGGGCCAGTCTTCAGGTCTTATAAAGTCTAGAACGTTGGTTTCAAGCCAGGCTTGGGTAGTTCGTGCCTTGTGACCAGGCGCAGAATTCTGCTGGAAAGTCCACGGTATATTTTTAAAAAATGTATTGCTGAGAGGTTGGCTGAAGTTTTCACTCCTTTTTCACAAAAATGTAGTTTTATGACTCCTTGATAAGACACGCCCCACCAAACCATCACTGAGGCAGGATGATGACCACGTTGTACCTTTCCGACCACTTGAGCAGCTTCTTTAGAACTGTGAGCATGCACTTTATCATTTTGCTTATTGTAGTGTTCTTCAATCGTGAAAATTTTTTCATCGGTAGAGAGGTTATTTCTGTGGCTTTCACCTGCGTATCGCGATAGAAGGCGTTACGATCCATCCATTCTCTTTAATTGAAAGATTGATTTAGGGCATGTCCTGTATGTCTACGATAAGGACCGAGCTTCAGGTCTTGTTTTATAATACGCGACAGAGTCCTAGCGGGAATCTTCATTTCTCGCGATAACATTTTTTGCTTTCTAATGGGGTTTCGACGAATTCTTGCATTAACAGCATTAACAGCCTTTATAGTTCTAACAGCACACGGCCGCCCCGATGTTTTCTGGTCTTCGACATAGGAAGTGTTGTTGTATCTGTTGATAGTACGGTATACGAACATACGGCTGGTACCAAGCTTTTGAAGTGTCTGGAATATGACCCACGGCTCCATACCCACTTTGTGCAAGGCGATCACTGCAATCCTGTTTTCTTTAACACCCCATTCCATATTGTAATTTGATAATGAATACGAAAAAATATGTGAAATGGCGCAAAATCGAAAGAAGTTTTTAAAATAATATATGTGTTCCAAGTTCAAAATAATTAAAAAGTTGAAAATAATAAAAGTTTTTATGTAACAGTATTTATGGCCAGACTAGTTATAATTTAATGCATATAAGTCTAAGAAGTTTCATTTCCTCCGCGTGTACATACCGATACACTCAAGGGTTTTTTATATATCTGTAAATTGTGCAACTATACTCAATTAAATTTAAAACTTGCTCCAATTAATGTGTAGGATAATTATATCAATTACATAAAACATATTATATATCCTTATATGGTAGAGTAATGACTGATTTATTTTTTAATAATTTAGCATTGAACTTGTCAGGTTTGCCTTGAAACGGATTTTTGAGAGATATTAGTAAATTTATTTGTACTGCTTTAGCTACTAGAATAAACCAATAGATACTTGGCATTGAACACTCGACATACAGCTAAACGTAAGAGCACTAAAATGTCCTTTTAACATAATATATTTTTTCATTTGTTCCTCTACCGCGTTGCACTGTGTCAAATTTCTTTTTTTATACTTTATCGGTGTTATTACAAAAAAGTTAAATACGTATTGAATACTTGCTTTAAAAAGGTTTCGAATTAAATGCACCGCGGTCGCTGAATGTTCGCCATCTTGCTCTTTTGTCTCGCTTTGGTTACGTTAGGTCAGACTTACGAAAAAGGATAACGCGAACTTGCCTCGGGCGAGCGCGGTGCATTTAATTCGAAACCTTTTTAAACCAAGTATTCGATACAGATTTAACTTTTTTTTTAATAACACCGTATAGGTTTTAGCATTTGATCACAATCTCACCTGATGTTAAACGACCATGTGGACTAAGTTTAAGCACGCTAAAGCAAGAGAGAGACTGGCTCTCGATTGCAGCTGTCGGAACACAACAACAGAATTTTGGCGAAAGATTTTCAAGTTTAGGCTGGTGCATAGCATGACGAACATAGAAAAAGTCCTACCACCATACAATGCATATCTATCCGACAGTATTGCGAGCACTATACGTTAGTTGTAAGTTCTCCTCTTAAGTTTGATGCGTTTCGATGTCTTTCGGAAGTGTGATAATCTTTTTTGATTTTAAGGCATTACATTTATTCAAAAGATTGGGTAATAACATAGTATATATATTATATTTTTAAATCTTTCGCTGTTTCTATTTCAGACTCAGATAAATAGGGTTAATCATATTTAAAAAATTAAATAAAAGAATGTTTCCTCCAATCATTTTTTAATTTTGTCTATTTTATATATATTGAAATATTTCATTTAAAAATCTTTTAACTTTTCTCCTTTGTTTTTATTTATTTATCTATTGGTAGCCATCGACGAGCTTTTTTTCATGTCATTAAGGAATCGAAGCCATTGTTTACAATTATCTATACGTTATACTTTAAACTCATCACGCATGTATATACTCTACAATGTTTGTAAATTAATTTATATAACTTTTACAGTTTAGTAAAACGTATCAAAGAGAAATACAGATAAGAATAACTGTATATTATGTCGTGAAAACAAGTCTTTGTGGTCAAATTTCGACCAATAGACGATCACTAACATATATACATTTTTTGAGATAGGTATTCGTGAATCTTAATTCATATTATAAATGAAAATGAATTTTCTTGGGGCATAGGTTATACCTTTCGTTTCGAAAAAGGTACTGTTGTTAAAGGATAAGCCAGATATACAATAATGAGACAGAACCTGCGAGCGAAAGCTAGTTCAAGAAAAAATTGAATGTAAGTTCACTCACAGTAGAAGAGAAACTTAGTATTCTGATTATTCTTTAAAAGAATAAAAAGGAGAGAAAAAGAAGAGGATGTGCGATTGATCGTCATTTTTTTTTATTACTAAAAGTAATATTTTGGTAAAGATAGAAATTGTTCGATTAAATATAAAAAAAAAAACTGATTATTCTATTTCTACAAAATAGATAAAGTTACATCGTACATCAACATTACTATCATTATCGCTTATTTCTAAACGTGGTACTGGTGGCTTACGATAGCTTAAGTTACTTTAAAAATATAGTACGACATGGAGTCTCCATGGTATGCAGAGTCCATGTATGGACCCGTATACGACAGTAGAGTAGTGGGGAATCAAACTGCAACGTTCCATCACATAAAGAGCATACGAAGTATAGGGAAACTACAATTAAAAAAATTATATAGAAACGCATATCATTCTCTCACAGCCTAAAACCTATATATATATATATACAAGCTGACCCGGCCATTAGAGAAAGAAATTGAAAATTAAAACGTCATCTATGAGATATCTATAACAATCGGTCATATAGTTTTCTGTCAGCAAACGAATTTAAAGCGTCATCTGTTCCAGACTAATGATACTTACAATTAATAACAATAATCAATTAATTATGAAATATTGATGCCATTAAACGTCTTATAAAAACCAATTCACGCCGTACCAAAAAAAGTTTCATTTCAATAATCTAAAAAATGATAATCGGACGTAAGTATGGTTAATAAACGAACAGGCACAATACAGATTATTGTCCTTAAATATGACCTTGACATTCTACTCACTTCCTTAATTGATCTTTGGCTATCGCAAAACAATAATTATCTCGTCTCTACGCAACGAGGTCCGTTAAGACGCTGTTACCTCCATTACATATATGTCGGAGTCGTAAAAATAATTGAGTTGGTAACACACTCAGTGTAAATGTATTCTGATAAAATACACGTTACCTATTTGTATTATTACTAAGTTTTGCTATCGTTAAATTTTGAAAACAATATACAGCCTCTTCGTACTCGCTGATAATGTACTTGGTAGAGTATTTTTTTTAATTTGGCCATTACAAACAAAAAACCTAATCGTTTATCTTTATAATAGTGGTTTAGATTAGCCGACTTGGTGGGAAAATGTTGATTTAGAACATACCTCAATTAGGAATAATAGAAAAATGAATTAAAGTTGTTTATTAAGCGAGAAATGAGAAAAAATAACTTGTTCGGAAAAAAATTCTAGAGCTCGACAACAACGCCACATAGCGTATATAACTATAACTAAAAACCATGCATATGTCCCCATAATATAGCGGAAGATATGCGCGATCAGTTTCCACTCACCGGTAAAAAAGTATAAAAAGCAGGGAATGATGATGACCAACACTCTAGGACTCGATTTTTTTATGAATCTATTCCAAAAACCGTGGTTCAGATCGATTTAAAAATCGTTCTTTTTTTTTTGCCAAGAATCGCCATTCCTAGTGGGAAAAACACCGTAGAGGAACACTCTGATATACCTAACCTCTGGTGCTCAGGGTTGAGGTGACCCTATAATTATTAAAAAATCATTAAAATCGATCGAGCTGTTAAGCAGCAGAATAATTGCATACTTACGCACATCGAAATATTATATATGTACAAAGATAGCAGAACTTAGAATATTCTTTGTTTAAGTAAATACTGTCCTGATGTCGAATTCTATCAACATTTTATAGTGAAAAAGTAGCAAAACTATAGACAACCAGACTTCCTTTCACATTTATGAAATTAAAACGAAATGAAACGAAAAAGCAACATTAAAAAGAGATAAAACATATACATCTATAGGATATAACGTACGAGAGAATATAATGTATTTGAACTAATCACTTCTACAGTGTGTGAACTGCACAGATTTGTTTTTGTACATATTAATCTATACTGATATTATAAAGAGGGAAAGTTTGTGACGTTGTAGGGGGTAGTATCTGAGGAGTCGAAGAAAAAATGGTCGAACGAAAAAGTTTCTTACGAACGCTGCCTTAGCTATGAGAGATATATGTTTGAGTTCTAGTGCAACGAAGTGGGCACGGGTCGGCTAGTTGTAGATATACAAGTTATTGTTGTTAAAGTCTGTTTCAGCGGATATACAGAAAGGTTTGTCATTTCCAGGCGTTGCAATCGTTCACGTAACAATTTGATTCACTATATAGTAATTAGTTTTTTGGGTTGAAAAAATAAACCCGCTCTCTTTGTGCACCGATCCTTTGAACAGAAATCATTAAATTCGGCTTCTCGTATCTGAACAAGTTTCACTGCATTCCACATTGTAAAAATCTATTGCAATTCGATAGTGGAGCCATTCACTTAAATTGTAATAAAATGTTATCATATACACGTAATTTTAATAATTAAAAATTCTCGTTTTGTTAAGATTATTTTGAGAAATATCAATTCCGGGGTTAACGTACAGTTTGTCTTGGGCTTTGTTAGTCTAGATAATTTGAATTCGAAGTTGAGAGGTATTTTTGGCAGGAAATAAATTTATAATTTCGCGTCATGACAAGCTACGTAAGCATGACCGGCCGTACTGCGCTTGTGCGGTTTACTTCAGACAAGCGGGGTGTAGTATAGGGGCCTGTGTACATGTAATATTGATATTTTGCAGCTCATCATACGTTTGATTGATTAATAAACTTTATAAAAATGTATATAATTATTGCTCCGAATGCCAATAGATATGAAAATTACACTAATGTTAATAATTTTAATAAACCAAATTCTGAAATTTAAATAATGTCATTCACATTATAATTTATTTGAAAATTCAAAAGAGAACACATTAATTTCATTGTTTTGAGTTTTCACTTCTGTCGGCAGTCCTAAGCTTTTTATATTACGATGGTGGCAAACAAGCACGCGGCTCGGTTAATAATAAGCGGTGTCCGCAGCCTATGTACGCTTGCCAACCTTTAACAATGCACCCTCAGGTGCTCTGGCAACCTTACTCACGACAGGAACATAACGTTACAAATAATTTACGTTATTTGGCTGGCTTGGCTGGTCTGTAACGTACAGGTACTTACTCAGTCGGGTTACTCCAAGTTTTATGCGAGTTTAATCCCGCTGTACCCTACCTTGCTTTAAATATGATATATTTTATTCATTTCTTTTAAATTCAATTGTCATGACTTCGAAAAGTGTCATTTAGATTCCTCAGTATTATTTAGTAACTGAGTACTAATTAATATAATGACGTAATTAGTAAGATACGCTGTAATATTGTTTAATGCAGAAGGTTTTTTATGATATACGTGTTATATAATGATACTCTTCATTTGGTGGTGCTGTAGAAGTATATAATCATAATAAACCGTTGTATTTATACGACGATATTGTATAGTATCATCTATACGTATAATAAGAATGTAAATCTAACTTGTCTGTCCTTATTAGATTAAAAAAAAAAGATGGTGCAGGTATCTAAGAATCATTATCATTACATAGTATAAAACAAAGTCCCATAACGCGTCTGTCTGTCTGTCTGTTCGCGATAAACTCAAAAACTACTGAACGGATTTTCATGCGGTTTTCACCAGTAGATAAAGTGATTCATGAGGAAGATTTTAGTATATAATTTTTCAAAGATTTTTTTTTTTACAATCAGGGTGGGACAACGTCTGCCGGGCCCGCTAGTAAGTAATAAAATACATTTCAATCATTTTTAGAAATGTCTGTCTGTTTATATATCTGTCTGTCTGTTTGTTTTAACATGCGTCACTACTAAAGTACTGCATTCACGATTAAGCCTCACAAAGAAAACCATAAAACCTATCCCCAAGTAACACTTAGTCTTATTTTTATTAAAAACTGTAGACTCTTAAAAGTTATCGTAATTTTAATGACGACGCGACTAATTATGAGAGAAAAGTTGATAAGTATACATTCAGATGATTTTATTAGTCACGGTTTTTTTACACTAGGTTCCACGCGAAATAGAAACAGTTAGTATGCAATAAATGTGAAGATATATTAGTTCGAATATTAGGCCATCAGACACGCTCAAACGGCTGGGCGGATTCTAATGAAATATTCTATAGAAGTCGATTACGTGGCGGAATAGGTTTCATCGTCTCACGTGGAGGGCGGGCGACTACCTAGTTATTTAATAATAAGGAAATAAAATAAACGCTTATATAATCTAGATGTTGTTGTAAAGAGACAGTCTAGATTCTCAATTTTATAAATTCGCTACTAAATACTTCAATAAGCAAAATGGCGCTTTAGATATGTTATTAATGTTAGTTTTTAAATATAGAAGGTACGAGAGATGAAAGAATCACAAATATAAGACGTGTGAAAGTTGTTGAATGACCCCAACTCATGGCGGATCTAACAGAAAAGGTAGTGTCGAAATAAAGATCACGAGTTACTGGTATAAATTGGTGAGCAATGAGGATGAATTTTTAAAAGTTTCTCCTTTAAAGGTATATTCTCAAAATACTATCAACCATAAATCCTACCAGCCACATGCCAGCCATTTTTAAACGATGGTTCAGATGAGAGCATCTTCGAAGACCGCGTCGTAGGTTCGAATCCTACCAACTAAGTTGGAGCTTTCGATGAAGGAAGTCATTATGATGAAACCATACCATACCAAACCATAGCATGGTGGTAGTATTTTTTTCTAACTCCGCCGGCTACACTTACCATTCTCAAGTTAAAAGATTGTCGCCAGGAACTTATTGGTGCTTTCCGGCAACTGCGCTTGGAAACCAGCCCCCTCTAGATCTAGCGTGTTTACCTTCTTAGACCACATCGACATTTAACATAAGATACGATTGTGGTCAAACATAACCTACAAAGTATAAAGAAGTGGCTATTGATTGATTTTTTAAATACTTCCCCTATACACGGATCGGCAACATTTTCTTACATTTTCTTATAAGTATAAGGGCCACAAATATTATGTCACATTTCATCTAATAAACAAATGTTTATTGTTAAACAAATGTTTATGTAATAGGTCTAAAAGTAAGTACGAGTTATAAAATTAATGCGATTTTCAAGATTGTATTTGGCTTAAGTTTTTTAACGTCTGCTTCCATTTTAGACGTAGAAATACGCAGTATCGCATCTAAATGTTCATCAGTCAATCGAGAACAATGCTTGTTTTCTGTTCTACACAGCAGTTCTGCTTAGACTGTGATTGCTTGAACTGAATCCCCTAATTACATTTTTTATAAGTTTTAGCGTTTGCCCACAATCTCACTTGATGTTAGATGTTGATATGACTTAGGATTGTGAAAGAGTAATGCGGGATGGCGACTGACTCTCAAATGCAAATACTAGAACACATTTACAAGTGCTGAGCCTATTGAAATAACTCGCAAGACGAGCATTACTGAGAGTTTCATCGCCATGCTATACTTTTATGATACTTTCCTTCATCTAAAACTAAAAACTCTTTCCAGGATTCTGAACACGCCACCACTGAACCATCTGCAGTTTCTGCATAACTCAATAAGCCTAGAAATTTTGTCATAAGCATGTCAGTTACGTGTAAATATCTATTGTCGCCTCTTAGTACGGAGATTGTATGGTTACTTACGTCCAGTTAGTAAAGGTCTTGCCTTTCCCGCGTAAATCGCTTACACAATATAGGCGTATTCCGCGTACGTGGACGGCGTACATGTGGCAAGATTATCATATGACTTTAAGAATCTCTGGGAGAACTCACGATGTTTTAATGTCACTAGAATAAAATATGCCGGTAGATGACACCGATGCGTTACGTGTATTCGATTATTCTAGTTTAGAATTTCTATTAAGTTACTGATAATATTTTTAAGTGATACTTCGTAAGATCATATTATGAGAAGATATGAAGGTCATGTAATGTAAGTTTTGAGTATAAAAGTGGATGGATATAAGAGTAAAGGAAGACCGAGAAATGGGTGAATGGATTGTGTGTAGAATAATACGTATAGGGAAGAAAAAGAAAATAAGAAGGCTTAAAAAAAAGAATAATTGTGATATTTCTTTATGATTTCTAAAGGTTACTGAAAATCAAGGTTCATGTCTCCTGTGCATAAAATTTTATCAAAATAGAGTTTTTTTTAGTTAAACCAGACATATCGACAAATAAAATAATGTCATATTGTCATTATTTTCCTTTAATATAGATACTAGCGGTCCCGGCAAACGTTGTCTTGTCTTGGTAATAAAAAAAGTCCTAAAAGTCACAGCCACCGTCACCTACCGAGCTCTAATGTGGAACTAAACCATTCGTGAATCAACCTGAACACATGATCCAATCCAACAATTCATCAAAATTTGCCCAGCCAGCTAAGAGGAGTTCAGTCACATACACACGGACAGAAGATTTATATGTATAAAGATCTATCAAAACATTTGGAAAAAAATTACATGCACAGACAGAACTACAGATTTATTAGTGATCTATAGTTTGCTATTATCAAAATAATATTTGTCACTATTAGAACATCTAACTCGATATTTGTTTTCAATTCAGTATTTACATATTCACATACACTTTGACAAGTTGTGTGTTACAATTAAGTAATACTTAGATTATGCAGGCTTAGAGTTCTCGCTTTGTCCCGGCTTATACCTACTGGGATTATTGTTTCTGAACACCCCCAAACAAAGGTAACTGTGTTATTATAGTCTTAGAGTGAACTCGAAGTTCGAAATTAAATTGATTGTACCCAGTTAGACAGTTTATATAATTTCATTGGCATATTAAAACATCTTGAGGTTCAGTAAAACAGAAGGACTCAACTATGATTTTTTTGCTTATCAGAGTTCGAGAAAGTGTTTGCATTGTAAATTATTATAATAGGGTGGGCTAAAAAAACGGTTCTTTCTTCAGTTATTATGCAACTAACGTACAAGATGACGAAATAAAATTCTGCTAAAGTTTGAGCTCTTCCTATTAATACTAAGAGTCGGCTCATCGTGATTCTTATGGCATTTCGTTTTTATACATTAATTGATTATACTATACCTAGTCTTGCCATAAACACTGAAACAAAGAAAAAATATATTTTCTATTGCAAATACCATTTATTACTTTTACAATGTGTTAGTTTAATACATAAATATAAAAAGCTTATTCGAAGTGGTCTCCACTGGCTGCAATACAGTCCTTTAAACGTTGAAGCCAGTTATCAATAGAAACACGCACGCTTTCCATGGGAATATTCTTCACTGCCAATCCTACGGATTGTTTTAGGCACTCTAAATTATCATGGCGTTTAGAGCAAGCCGTACTCTCTAAAATTGACCATAAATCATAATCCAGCGGAATTAGATCGGGACTAGACGACGGCCAGTCTTCACATCTGATGAAGTCCGAAACGTTTGTTTCCAACCAAGACTACGTAGACCGAGCATTATGACCCGGCGCCAAGTCTTACTGGAAGGACCATTCTTGGTTATTGAACATGGTGTTGTTAAGGGGCTTCACTACCTTCTCATGAATGGTATCTTGATACACTTGTACCGATGTTTTGATACCTTTCTCACAAAAGTATGGCTCAGTCACTCCATAACTAATACCCCACCAAACCATCACTGAAGTCGGATAGTGCCCACGTTGCACTTTGTCGACTAATTGGGAAGCTTCTTTAGAGCTTTGAGCATAAATACGGTCATTTTGTTTGTTAAAATGTTGCTCAATTGTAAAAATTTTCTCATTCGTAAACAAAATTTTTCTGTGACCTCCCTTTGCGTACCGCTTTAGTAGTTGTTTCAATCTTACCACCCTATTCTTTTTTAAATTATCAGTTAAGAAATGACCAATACGTCTCTTATAGGCTGCAAGTCCTAAGTCATCGTTTAAAATACAAGACATGATTCTAGGTGCTATCTTCATCTCCCGAGATAAAATCTTTTGTTTTCGGAAAGGATTTCTTCGAATTCTTTGCCTTACTTCTTTGACCACCTTTCTCGTACGAACACTACGTGGACGGCCAGATCTTTTTCTGTCACAAACAGAGGAGGTCTCATTGTATCTATTAATAGCCCGGTACACAAACATTTTACTAATACCAAGCGTATGGAGAGTTTTAAATATGGCATTTGGCTCCATACCTACTTTGTGTAATGCAATCACATCGATTCGGTTCTCTTTATCACCCCACTCCATTTTAATATCGCAAAATGTACAATGTATTGGCGCCAAAATGAGAAAACTCAATGAATAATCATATAAAAATGACAGACTCCAAATTCAAATGTAATATTTTGTTTATTTTTAATTGTAACAATATTTATGGCCAGACTAAGTATATTGCTATATATCCGTAGGTAACAGTACTTTTATTCTGGATAAAAATGTACTCTGTGTCCTTTACTGTAATCCTAATCGGTTGAGTAGTTAGTTTTCCGTCACTGAAAGTTCTGACTTAGTTACTACGAATCGAACCTACGTCCACCGACGCGGTATCCGAACACGGTATCAACTAAGCAATCATCGCATCGAAAACTTTAAGCTTCGTAGACTCCATATGTATTTGTAATGCCTAAAAACCATGACTGGCTTGATCAAAAATGGAACTTTTATAGCAAAAATAATAATAAATCACTTGTACGAATCGGCTTTCAGCTGAAATCCAGAAATGATGAGACGTCTGACAAATTGAAGCTTAGATATGTCTTCTTATTTTGATAACACAATGAAACATCTATTTTTTATGGGTAATGGTTAGTGGACAAATACACATCTTTACGAAACATATAAATATAATCCGATTGTGGAATGAGCTTCCTGCTGAAGTTTTTCCCGGGGACTACAGTATGGAGTGCTTCAAGAGGAAAAGAAATAGGTTATTTAAGGGTCGGCAACGCGCATTTCACACATCTGATGTTGCAATCGTCCATAGGCTGCGGTGACCACTTTATATCAAGCGGCCCGCATGCTTGTTTGCTACCGTCGTGGTATAAAAAAAAATACATTATCTTGTCATGGTGTTTGTCCACGATGAACTCCGAAACTACTCAACTGATCTTCATAAAAGTTGAGATGTATTTATAATTTGATCCAACTTAAGAGATAGGATAATTTATATTTCGATTAATGGCCTCAATATTTTTAAATTACGAATCAAATGATTGTCAATGTTGATTATTGTTATTAATCGTAAGTTTCATCAATCTCGAACAGATGGCGCTTTAAATTTGTTTGTTGACAGAAAGTTGTAGGACCGACTGAAATAAACAACTCATAGATGGCGCCACGTTTTAATTTTGAATTTCTTTTTCAACTCCAGTTTATTTTATAAGGCTTTAAGGTTGACTATCGAATACACTTGTTTTCGTTAACTTTACAGGTTACAGTTTAATTTCACCTAACATTAAAAGAGTTAAAATTGATGGACAGTTTTTTTCATATTTCTGATGATTTCTAGTACTCCACCAAATAAATAATTCAGTGGTGTTATTTGATCCTTATGTGAAACGAAATCAATTGGCATCAAAAAAAGTTTTCTAATTTTTTGCTGTAATTTTTATTTAAGCAAAATCTATGGAATCCGGAACCATACCTATTTAAAAATAACAGTAAAATTTCCTAAGAACATTTTCCAGTAGATGCATGTGCGAACAATATGTATAGACTGTATCAATAAGTGTGAAAACAGCTGACAGTTGACAAATGAATATGATTGCGTTATTGATTGTCGATCACACAAAATGCTTCCAGTGACTTTTGGCAAATTTTTTATATATAACTTTTTGCTAAGATTTTTATTCAGATTATCACAACAATGTAATAGAATGACACGCAATCAGATACGTCAGGACATTAATCAAATAAATAATACGAGTTATTACGCGAGATGATTTTAATTAGGTAAATAATTGATTTAGAATTGCTGGATAAAACGTAACACTGTCTTGCGTGACAAGACTTTTTAAACTGACGTTAGCATCCTGTACTAATCAGAAGACTATTAGACTAGCCTTTGTTGTCGGTTTCGCTCGCATTAATGAACTTTTAACCTATCCTCTAAGTATAGTACTTATTTTCTGGGTGAAAAATGTCCAAATGACATGTCCTTCACTTTACCCCTTGCCTAATGTATGCACATTTCATGACAATCGGTTGAATTAAACATCGGTTGAATTAACATAGTAACTCACGTTCCCATTTTTAATATTAGTTTGGATTTTGATTGAACGTAAGTTTTACAAGTTACTAGCGGGCCCGGCGGACGTTGTCCCGCCCAGTTTATATACCTAAACCATCCTCATGAATCACTGTATCTACTGGTGAAAACCGCATGAAAATTCGTTAAGTAGTTTTTGAGTTTATCGCGAACAGACAGACAAACAGACGTGGCAGAGGACTTTGTTTTATAATAATTAGTGATGACGTATCTGTATATGGAGCGATGACGGCTTTGTTGATAGCGTGTTCGGACACCGCTTTGATGGACGTAGGTTCGAATCCTAGCAACCGTGTCGGAGTTTTTCGATGAAGGAAAATATCGTAATGAAATCATAGATAGCATGATGGTACAGCTTTTTCTAAGTCCGCCTTGATAGCTACCACGTCTCACTGCAAAAAAAACGGTCGATTTTATTTGCGCGAGATACATCTGAAAAATTTGTAACCAATACTAGGAAATTCGAAGTATTAGCAATTAAAACAACAAAAATAATTTAAAAACTCGTCTTCGGTCGACGGTTGAACCTGACGTCTGTTAACTCTATTGGTATGTAATTTATAAAATATAAAAAAAATATAAAAAAAATGTTGCAGATTAACGTGTAATTATCGTAATCGATTACGTCGTTCGCTCCTTCACGAAAAATTTTCACATCAACGTTGACTCTTCCAATTCAAGAGCGCGAATAAAAAAGCTAACTATTATGAAGAAGTAATGGCTCAGTTGTAACGATCGAATCCCATACGAAATATATATAAGAGTTGTTGAGGTATGTATGCTTGGTATACATATATGTTTCAACAACTCATATATGTATGAATAGTTAGCTTAGCTTAGGTTAGCTCAGATAAGTCGCGAATTGCACGTATCAGGCAACAGCCCAAGCCGAAGTGTGCCGTGCACCCTTGAGCTAGTTGCCCAAATAAAATCGGCTGAGTGTCTTAAGCGCTCGCCTTAGTAGTCCGGTGAAGCTGTTAAGACCTTGCTAGGTAAATAGCGTAGTCGGTTCGAAAAAAAAAATGTAACAATGGATGAATCGAGTCGATCAACGTAAGTTCGTACCACTAAAACGGAACTTTTGATGAAGGAAAGAATGAAATCATAGCAAATAACTTATTTGTTATCAACCTCAGTTTGAAAGTCTGTGTCCAAAAAACTTTATATTCGGGCAGCTGCATTTTAGAGTCAGTCCTAATCTAAGTTTAACATATTACCATTTCAAACGACGTTATTTAACATCAGATGAGAGTGTGATCAAGTGCTAGAAACTTATAAAATGTAAAAAAGATTCAGAACTGAAAGGAAAGCAATTTATACGGTGTCGTGTAAACACGAGCGATGTTCTACGAACTACATAAAGGAAAATGAAATATGCTAAGATGGCCGACGTCATCTGGCAAAAGTTCCCGGGTCGTGTCAAAGGAAAACTCTTTAATTTCACGCATGTATAATGAACTAACTGAGGTGAACCTACTGCGTTAGAATTAGATTTCATTTTAATACGTTTCTCGTAGCTTTACAATTTTTTGCTTTTTTTTCTACCTCAGTGTAATTATTTCACTCTACCTTATAAAATCAAAAACACTTTATTCAATTTAGGCCCTAAGAAGGCGCTTATGGACGTCAAAACTGTTAGTAGTTACATCTCTATTAAAAATGTGGTGCAGCACTAATAAACTAGTTGTTTGTCTGCAAAGATATTACCTATAAGTAAAAGGGTGTAGATCAATTACCCTTATGATATTTTGACAAAACAAATGGCACGATAACGCACACATACGTAAAGTAATATTACAATATTACAGTTACAACGCCACACTATAAAATGTTGAAGTAAGATGACATATTCTCAATTTCGATGGTGAAAAAGAAATAGTTATATGTTGTTTACATACGGGCGGATTGACGGAGCAGCTGTTAAAAATAAGCTAGTTAGCCAATTTTTAACAAGGCGCTGTCGAAGCGCTTGTGACGTATCTACAGCTTTTTACTTATAATATAATTGTTTGTCTGTAGTAGATGAGTTTGTATATATATCGTGTAGTCATGGCGTATAACAAATATAAAATGATGATTGTATTAGTATAATAATAACACGTTAATTATAATAAAAGGTGTATTTCTCTCTTCTGCGTATTCCCTATACCTCTTCAAAAATTACCACCGGTTCGGAAAACAACCCAGTCATCGAAAAGAACCGGCAAGGAACTCAATCGCGTTTATCTTTTTAACATACATATATCTAAAACACGTTAACGTTACAATCGTTTTTAGTGGTGCACAGAGAGATGTCGATTTCAGATATCATCACCGTTCACATCCACTCTATAATAGACTTTTGAAAACCCGCTTGACATGGCGCTTAAACTTCCAGTCCGACAAATCGGTAATATGCTTTGGGACTTTGTTGTAAAACCTAACACTATTACCTAAAAAACTGTTACTGGTCTTACGGTAGAAACTGTTCATCAACAGCAGCGACTCTCGAAAGATTTGTCGACTCGACTTATGTAATATAAGGTATACAAACTGTGGCCCGCGGTTTCACGCGCGTTTAATAACTCGCTTATAGGTATACTAGGTCATACACGCGACTGCGGCTGTGTTGTTTATTATCCTGACAATATATTTTACGTACAAAGAATAACCATGAAAAGATGGAAAGCAAAACTATACTTTGCTTACAAAGAAATTTTGTCAACAGCAGACCTCTATATTTGCATATAGAGTATATGATAGATTATACAATTATACAAAATATCCTGGTTTTTGATGAGACAGAAGTGCCTACCTACCTGTCTCTCGTACTTGTATTCGTCATTCCAATTACAATATCTTTCGATAGAGTAAATCGATTTTAATGAAACAAAGACTAAATATTTCTCGAGGATATGCTTTATAATTTTCACGTCTGACGTTTTATCATAAGCGTTATACTTAAGCAGTAATGCGTGGACAAACAAACAGAAAAGAGACATTTGAAATATTTGAATTGTATTTAATTACTTATTTCTATTTACCTGCAATAATTTTGTAAACAAAAATCTCAAATATATAGACACGTAAAATTGACAGTCTTATTATATATATACTTAAAAAAAAATTGTCACCACCTATATACCTATTTCCAAATACAGTAATAAGTCTGAACTGAACGTGTAAATAGGTATTTATTGCTCCCTACAATTATCACATAGTGATATCAGCAACAAAGTAATCTTATTTGCCGTCCAATCATTTAGCTACCAACTGGGCTGTTCTTCAATCAACTGCATGTTTCAAGTGAGGGGACACTAGATGAATTATCGATAAAAATATGCAATCGATAGGAATCGACATCGCCCGAGGGAGATAGAAGATGTCTAATTGATTTCTCGAACATAAAACAAGTCGATAAACCATTTTTTTTTATTACTTAATTTAACTTCATAATAAAGTAGTTTTTAATATGATGAATTATTAAATAAAGATGGATATACCAATTTCTCTTTATTCAAACAGAAATTAGCTTTTAATGCTTAACTGAAACTTGCCGCTACAAAAAAAGTAAATTTTCAAAAAAAAGTATTAACCGACTTCAATATCAATCAAAAACCCATAAGGCACTAAAAAGCGGAAAATAAATAGTTTATCAAATTAACCAAATTAAATAAAACATATGAATATGTGTGCTACCTAGAGATGTATTAGAAGTCGGTGCCAACCGAAATTTCAAATTTGTTCCAGGTAGAAATGTATTATAGAGACGCGAGAGTGGACTTAAACTTTGTACCTATGTAGATGATATGATTTTCGGTTCGCACCGACTTCCAATACATCTCTAGGTAGCACACATATTCATATGTTTTATTTAATTTGATAAACTATTTATTTTCCGCTTTTTAGTGCCTTATGGGTTTTTGATTGATATTGAAGTCGGTTAATACTTTTTTGAAAATTTACTTTATTTTTCCATTTTTAGTGTACATAAATATATTTTACTAGCAGTGCCCGCGAACTCCGTTCCGCCTTAAGTATATTAAAATATGCGCATTTTTGCGGTATGGTATCTATCGGTATGGTATGCGATATGGTTTCAATTGGTTGTACAATAAGTAACGTTTGGTACAAACGCAACCTTATCAATAATCCGCGATAGTTTCTACCACCAACTCGGCTACCATCGCTTCACACATAATACACCTTAAGTAATGTAATTACAATGCTTGCGTCATGTTGCAACACAGCAACGAACATAAGCACAATAGGCTCCTAAGAATTGAAGAGTTTTTTTTATACTATTGGTGGCAAACGAACATACGGGTCACCTGATGGTAAGTGATCACGGCCGCCCATGGACATCTGCGACACGAGAGGAAACACAGATGCGTTGCCGACCCTTACTTCGTTTCTTGAAAGTTTTCTTACTTTGTCACGGATCCCATGATCAGAACCTAACCAAATTCTCATCAAACTACCCTTGAAGTACATCCTTTCCAATAAAAAATGAATAATCGAAATCGGTTAGCGTGATATTGAGTTATTCGTCTATTTGTCGTTTTCATAATTAATGCAAATTTAAAACTTATACGGTTTTGCACTGGATGCCGTTTTCGGAACTGGACCAAATTGAAATGGGACCACACGGGAAGTACCAGCTTTCAAATAAATAAAGAATAATCAAAATCGGTTCACCCAGTCCAAAGTTATGAGGTAACAAACATAAAAAAAAATAAAAAAAATACACTCGAATTGATAACCTACTTTTTTTTTTGAAGTCGGTTAATAATATATTGTTTTATAATTAAACTCTACCATGTTTAAATATTTGTAAAAGCCATTTCCTTTAGCAATAACGAAATTGATCTAATGTATATGTATGACTAGCTGTGCCCGCGACTCTGTTGGCGTGGAGCATTATCTAAAATAAACAATGACTAATAAAATCATCTGAATGTATTAAGTCCATTTACTTATCTACTTTACTCTCGTACTTAAGTCGCGTCGTCATTCAAATTACTATATGATTGATTGATGTTGAATGATTTTCTTGATGAGGTTTTATCATGAACGTATTACTTTAATTGTGATGCGTGTGCAAACAAACAGACAGACAGATATTTCTAAACATGATTGAAGTGTATTTAATTACTCATTCCAAGACACCTGCAATAATTTTTTTCACAAAAAATGTAAAAGGTACAGACACATTAAATTTACATTCTTGTTATACATATGTATAGATACTCCTTTTTTATTTGCCCGACATAAATTTCAAAGTGGATGAATCGGTTATGATGAAACTTCTACTGGCAGCTGCGGAATAGGTTAAGCAGTAGGATTAAGTAGTAGCGTTTAAATTTAACAATTTTAACTTAGAAAAGTTTGGAATACTCTTCTCTCTTTGAAAGAATAAACGAGTATGCCTGTTTTCTTTTCGCTCGTGCCAAACCGTTAGCTAAAGTCGTAAAAATACATCGATATCAGATTACAATCGAGGCGGCCGCGTCCCGACCCTAACGCTCCGGGACGCCGCGCCATTACCGCCCGCATCTTCGGTCATTGAACTCGACACCCACATAAACTACGCATAACATACAACTTATTGAAAACTGTACTGGTTCGTTGAACTGCACTACTGAAGCCTTATTTACGTACAGATCAGGGATGCGAGGTAGGTCAACTATATTAACCGTATATAGTAAAAACAGTGCCATGTAAAACAAACGACGACCACCCATCGACAGTCAACACATGAGGGCCTATAAGCCTCTGTATCTAGGTTGATCCCGAAATTCGATAAACCATAAGAAAGTCACTGAGACTGGTTTCACACGGTATGCATGGTGGTAGCAATCCAATTTGAAACAGCGCACTCACTTCTCCGGTTTAGATATACACTGTATGTGTTGTTGTTGCTGTCCAATATACTATCTTCGTGTCCTGCCATTTGATATATTATTATATACTAACTGTTATCTGCGACTTCTCATAAATCGCGAATGTATGTCCACTATAGAGCGGAGCGTGAAGAACACGCGGTACTGGGCACTACTTCTTTGGGTGATACCATGTTTTTTCTAAGATAATAGTAGACTAAGTTACTTCTAAATTAAGTTAGTTCTAGCATTAACTATCTTTCAGTAAAAATGCAAGAAACAGATAGACAACTGTTGTAATTTTTTTTATACGTTCCGTACTTAATGTTTTACATATCCATTTAGTGAAAAAAATGTTGTTTTCATATTACAAACAGCCACCTCAGTTTTATTTATTTCTATAGATAGATGAACATGGTTTGAAAGCTACATCAACGTAACTTAATAAAAAAAAACTAATTTCATTTAATATATGCATGTGATAATTTTATCTTATTAACGAAATTCTAGATAAAACTAACGGACCTCGTATTATGCTACCACAGGGAACGGACCTCGTATGAAATTATTATCCTACCACAGGACCTTAACAAGTTATGTATAAAAATTACATAACTAAAAACGATTACAAAGTGTTCAGAGATTGAAAATTTGGAATTATGTTTTTTTTTTTTATGAAAAAAAATCATCAAAAAAGATCATTGACGTAAAAGTTATTAAAAAACCATCCCCCTGACCGTGTAAGTACAAAAAAAATCCAAATCTATCAAACTCCATGAAGAGAAAAGAATTAGAAATACTCTTTACTGCTGTTGGTAAATAAAGCCTTTGTAGTTATATTGCTTTCTAAAAATATTGGTAAATAATACCTATGTAGTAGTGTTATATTGTTTTTTTTTTAAATCGGTGTTCTATTTCCGCGTAAGCTTTGCGCGAACGGCGTCTGTTTTTTCAGGACCCCATGTAAATTTTATTACAATACGGGCAGACGTGATCCGCTTCATAAACACCGCGTTCGCTTCGATCCGACCCCCGACAGCTTTGGAAATGCTCTCACGATGAAATTTTTTCTCATTTCCTTCAACATACGAGGAACTTGTTAACAAACACCCCGACTTTGGCATGCGAAATCTTTATAACAATCCAATATTTCAACTTTTATATTGCTAGTTTCAGTTCGTCTACATATTCGCTAGGTGCACTGGTAACCTCCAAGAGCGTTAAAATAAATATTCGAAAATTATCCAAATTTATACAAGAACTCCGAAAATTATCAATACTCTTTTTTCTACAATCTATCTATCTATCGATGTTGTTTCTGAACACGTTATCAACTAAGCCATCATGTGAATTTATGTCTAAGCATTTAGGTAAGGTTGCATCAATTGTATATACCATAATACACGACTGTTGCGTACGGAGCCGATCACGCGACTGACCCGCGCGGTATGAAACTTTTTCTTTTTTCGAACTGGTTACTCTGTTAGCCTGGCAAGGCCTTTACAATTTTACCGGACTACACCGGCATGATACCTCATTACAGTAATCAGTATACCAATACAGTAATGCTTTTGTTTTTGGGGTGTATTATATTGATTGATCTGTTCCTATAGATAGTAGGATGATGTTAAATAGATTTCTTCATTGAAAAAAAAAAGTGAAGGCCGTCATAAGGACTGCCAACAGAAGTGAAAACTCAAAGCAATTAAATACATGTGTTATATTTCGAATTTTCATATTAATTATAAGTAAGAAAGACAATATTTAAATTTCGGAATGTGTAAATTCAAATTATTACCATTAGATGGTTTTCACATCTATTGGCACCCCGAACAATAATTATACACATTTTCATATAATTTATAATTAATATATGTTAGGCTGCATAATCTCAATACAAAATATCAATATTAGATGTACACAGACGCATCGCTAGTTTTACGCAAGCCACGAAATACAACCGGTCACGCTTATTACCATGTCATGACGTGAAATTATAAATTTTTCCCCTGCCAAAAATAACACTCAGCGCGTCTAAAGAAGGTTACACTTAAAAAAAATTACAATCAAAAAGAGTTTCTTGTGCTATAGTGTTAGTATAGATGACCGCGATAAACCTTCGTTCAATTGAAAAGGAATAAAGGCATTATAATAAAAATTATACAACACAATCTGAGCCGGGGCTCGGCGGGACGTCTTCTGCCAACATCACAGTCTTCGCGGAAACCGAACTGTCAGTACCAGAGATTCCGATAGAGGAATATTTCTACTGGCAACGTGATCAAAATAAAGGAAATAATGTGTAAATTTATTGTCACGTTTTATCGACGATTGTATTTAATTTATTTATTTATCAATACAAGTAGTTAATAACCAATTCAGTTTGGAACAATCGATGCTATTTATTTTCGTTTTATCACGACCTGATATTGACAACAGTGCAATCTAAAAATAGCAACGAAGATCGAAAATTATGCAATGTATCGACAGTAATGATTATAATGCCCGCAAAGCTGGATATACACTAAGAGTTCCTAAAAGTTTAGTCTTTATAGGCTGTATATTTCAAAATGGCATGTACTTCCCTTGTGCAAAATTTCACAAAAATCGGGTTTGAGTTAAATTGAACTACATAAACACACAGATAAAAAATTCGTTCAGATCATATTTGCTGTTTGTAATAGTTACCTAATATAAAATTTTCCACAAATCGGTACCATATAGGACTTAAGGTTTACTAAAATATTTATATCACGTTTTTAAAGCGGATCATAGAACATATAACATAGATAATTTCTCTTAAATTCATAAAGATTTAAAATACCATACAGTTTCCTAAAGTCCCACAGATTATACTGAAAATTTGTGATGTATAATTTAAAATGGAAACCTTGAAGTGCACGCCACAGATAATTGATCTAACAATAGTTCAATTGACCATTTTATTGCATTACGAATGATATGAAACTATATGAGTATTTTCATTGATAGTTCATTATTGCATCCCACGTTTTCGTTTGACCGACCATAAAAGTCGGCACACCTCAAGTGTTTTTCATCAAGAAGGTTTTTATGATATTTTACTAACTCCCAACTAGGTGGCGCTAGGTTACATTATATTCTTATTAAGTATTATGCTGTAATTTTGACCACCGCGTTATTTAACCAGCCTTGAAGTATGTTCTATATTATATTATCAATTTAATCCTCAACACTGTGCCGTGAATTCAACACTTGCACATTAATAATTCTTAGGTTTATTCGTAACCTTAGGAAAGACCCTTTTCATCAGAATTGTAAATTTTTCTCGGTGGACCTATTCTCAAAGCGGTGGAAGTGTTTTCACCTTTCTGAGTACGTTGTTAAGCCTCTTTCTAAGTCATGTACATACAAAATAAATTAAAGAAAATGAAAAGTGCTTACAATTGAAAGTTTGGGATATAAGGTCTTTTATTTGAAAAGTTAAAAATATTCTACATTGCGATTCTACATCGCGATAACAGCGCTACTTACCGAAGTCAAAACTTCTTACGTACTGAAGAAATTAATATATAGATATTGTAATAGTCATTTATAATAATTATCAACATATTTTAATTTATATTGTATCTTTCTTTGTTATATTTTAATTGAAACTGTCTACCATATAGTGTATGCTGTGGCAGCCTTTAAAGGTCAAATGCCTACAGATTGCTTGTATATAGTGTTAATTCATGTTTGGGTTATTGGCCACTAGCTGTCCTAAATAAATAAATATAAGACATAATTAACATCAGTCAAGCCTAGAAGCGTTAAGAACATGTGCGTATCGGACTTTTGTATATTAAGATATTTATAGTTGTGAGTTGACAAAAACTTATAAGGTCAAAGCAACTTTCCAGAGGTTTTGGTGTCTTAGCATAATTTAAGGAGCCGTAAGTGTATCTCGCGCCCGCGTAACCACAGATCACGTCGCCGTGGTCTAAGGGTCAATTTCGCTCTCGCTCACCAGATTAGGCCCCCTTCGGCAGCGGCTCAAACCTAGGTCCATTCCCTCGGCGTGGAGCCCTAGAGTGCGCTGCTCGCACGATACAGTGACACAAAATCTTACATCACTGCGACAACATTACACATATCACCTCCACACACGTGCACGCATACACGCTTACACATGAAAGTGGAAAGGTTTTATTTATTTATTTTTTCCCTTATCAAACTGAAATAGTTTTGAAAATTATCCGATATAAAATATATATAAGAGTTGTTGAGGTATGTATGCTTGGTACATATATATTTCAACAACTCATATATGTAGTTAGCTTAGTTTAGGTTAGCTCAGATAGGTCGCAAATTGCATGTATCAGGCAACAGCCCAAGCCTAGGTGTGCCGTGCACCCTTGAGCTAGTTGTCAAATAAAATCGGCTGGGTGCCTTAAGCTCTCGTCTTAGTAGTCTGGTGAAGCTGTTAAGACCTTGCTAGGTCAATAGCGTAGTCAGTTCGAGAAAAAAAAAACCGTAAGTGTATGATATCGTAATAACTACTTAAATTAACTGGACTTAAATTGAACTGAACTTAGGCTTAAATGAACTGTCTCTCAAGTGCAGTTGCCGGGACACACTTCTAGGTGCATTCCAACAACGAACTTGAGAGTTGTAGCCTAGCCAGCTGGGCACTAGAAAATATACCTACAATTACGCTATGATTCCAACAATATATTTATGGCACTTCTGTGCACAATGATGTATGGATATTAGATTAAAAGTTTTAGAATTTTTCTACTTCTTCTTCTTACCCTTATTTCACTTAAAAGGGTCGGCCACTATTTTCCTTTTCCACTCTCCCCTGTCAGATGTCATCTCAGTATTCACACCTTTCATATACATATGTCTTCACACAAGCCATCCATATTTTTTTCGGTCTTCCTTTATCATAGTATGAAACAAAACCCCTACCGCCTCTGTTTGTTTGTCTGTATGTCTGTTCGCGATAAACTCAAAAATTACTGATCGGATTTTCATACGCTCCTCACCAGTAGATAAAGTATATAATTTGTCAAGATTTTTTTATAATCAGACTCGTACAACGTCTGCCGGGCACGCTAGCAAATAAATACAAAGGTAAATATTAACCGTACGCTCCGTAAACATGCTTAGTATTTAAGCTCTAGGCGTAACATTCCATTAGAGACACGTGTTTAAAAGAAACGATACGGGGTCATCTTTCCCGTGTCGCGTGTCTCTTGTCCTGATTTTTACATTTATTTCGTCCCGTAATAAAAAAGAACAATAGCCGTGGTAATTGAATGTTGAAGTAAAGGACACGTAAGAGGAGTTTAGAGCCGCGGGGAAATCAACTCGCAGACGTTTGCACCGCCCGGCGTCCGCCCAGGGCGAGTGTCGCGCGCGCCCGTCCTTGTCGCCCGTCGGGAACGCTCCGACAACCCGACGCGGACGCCTACTGTCACACGTCGTGTTCTAACGCGGCTAATTCCCTGAGATTCCGTAAAAAGAATACAATTTAACACGCGTCCTTTTGTTAGAATTGAGTTTAATAGCGAACTGAGAACTCTCTTTCGACTCTCAAAGACTCTCTTTCGATGCTGTTCTTGGCACACTCTATCATCAGGTGATGCGTATCTTCAGTTTATCTTCATACATCGCAGTTGGGAAATTCCGCTTTCCTCATTAAGTATGCAAAACTTCTGGGTGGATACTAACCCGAATGGAGTCTTACAGCTCCGTTATATATTTTTTTTTATATTATAACACAAGTAAATGAAGTCGCTATATCTTATTTATTTATTCATAACACCAGATTTACACTAGGACAGTCCTATTCATAGACACAAATGTAACCTTAATTATAGATATTTACTACTTGTTGCATGACAGAGCAAATAACCAAGTTAAATGTTAAAAACAGAACCTAACTTAACAACATGTACGATTCTGTTTTCCTTTTTTATCATAACTTAAGTATATCTTTTTAAATTTGCTGACTTGTGGAGATGTTTAGTTTGAGATTTTGGATTTATCATTATAATGCGATAACATTCAATAGAAAATAAAGGCCCCATTTTGTTCGATAGTAATTCGTAACAAAAAAAATAAAAACATGAATCTCTAGGCAGCTTCACAGAAACAGTTATATCAACTCTAATTAGTAGTTCAGGTGCATCCCAGATTCCATTCATTCATTTGTACAGAATTATAAGATCCAAGTGACCTTCTGCGATCTTTTAAAGAATTTAAATTAAAACATTGAAGTCGACATGTTATGTGAAAAGTTTTTTCCGTAAGTGTAAATCGTATGTCAAACGCCACAAGAATCGTTTTTGTGCCTTTTCTATTTTATTTACATTAATTTCATAATGAGGGTTCCATACAACACTGCAATATTACAAATCGCAACAAACGAATGACATAAATAGTTTAAGGATCAGTGGAACCCAACAAACAAAACGACTACGGAGAGATATACAATCTATTACACTCATCACTCTATAAGCCTCTGAATATACACTGAATTATCAAGAAACGTTTTTTTTTCTCTTTTTTATGTCATAGGGGGCGAACGTAACTGGTGGGTCACCTGATGTTAAGTGATCACCACCGTCCATAGACACTGGCAACACTAGCAACACCAAGGGACCCACAAGTGCGTTGCCAGCCTGTGTTTGAGGCGGGGGGGGGGGGGGGAGAGAAGAGGAGGAGAATGGTAGGGGAGAGGGGAGGTGGGCCTCCGGCGCTCTCACTGACCGAACGAAACGCAGCAATGCAAGCACTGTTACTTCACGTCGGTTTTCTGTCGGTCGTCGGTCGACTTGTACTACCCCGGGCGAGCCGGCCCATTCATGCTGAAACCTGTAGTAGCTTCAGCTCTACGAATTAAAGAAAATGACAAACAATAGTCACTGCGACTGAATTATCACTATATACATGGCAGTAGTGATCTAGGCGAGTACAGTCATCGTACCATTTGATTATCGAATATACAGTAGGATGGACCAAATAAACCGATTATTTTTTATTTCGTTACTATCTCCGTGAAAATAATGTTTAAATTGACGTAAAAACCAATTCTTTCAAAGTTTCACATTTTAGTATTAATATTAACACATCTCTGTTTGCGATTTTCTTATTTAAATAATACAGCAAATATATAATTTTTTTACATTAGAATTTTATTACTAACTTCGTCCACGTAGAATAGTTACTTTGGGCTAACGCTAACACGCAGCGGAAGCTCTCAAAAGGAAAAAAAACCCGATTTTGAAACATTATTCATTGTTGCTCCGCGCCTATTGGTCTTAGCATTTTGCTATATAGCCTTCCTCGATAAATGAACTATCCGCAACTGAAACAATTTTTCAAATCGGACTCCTGAATCTCCGGAATCTGGAATCGGTAGTTCCTGAGATTAGCGCGTTCGACCAAACAATATGTATTGCTACTCTTCTGTCGTACTTACCTCGAGTCGTCATTCAAATTACAATAACTTTTGATAGAGTGGACCGATTTTAATGAAACAAAGACTAAGTTACTCTCGTAACATACAGACAGACAGATCTACAGACAGACAGACATTCCTAAAAATGATTGAAATGTACTCTATCACTTATTCCTAGACCCCTACATCAATTTTTTCAGGAAAATCGAAAAAGTACAGACATGTTAGATTTACATTCTTATTATATGTATATAGTAATGACGAATAAACGCTTCATAAAAATCAATAAATTTTATTAAATGACGTTGAACGATCTAGAAAAAAGGTATTTCAGATCTAAGTTTCGCCTCAAATAATGTGTGGATTATATGTATTTTTTTATTTCCCCTACGAGATAGTGATTTTAAATGTATTTTGCTGATTTGTTTTTTGTTCTGATTAATTCCAGTAATTGCGAACAATGATTTGTTCACGGTTAGAAAAACATTGGGATATCCTGTTTGTTGGTTGTAACAAGTGAACAAGTGAGTAGGTAAGCGCGATACACTGAGAGGTACTCGTAGGCATGCGAAGGCCGCGCCGCTGTTTTAGCAATAACATTTTACTAAACGCTCTCTCATAATTTCATGCAAGGCCGGATGTAAATACCACGTTGCGAACGACCTTGCCAGCAGATTGCGATGAGAGATTGCCTTTCTTCATCTTTAGGCTTGCTCTACACCAACTTGCTAAGCTGTATATCCTTCACTATTGATCATATTAATATCTATACTATTCTCATTACATAGTATAAAACAAAGTCCCCCACCGCGTCTGTCTGTCTGTCTGTTCGCGATAAACTCAAAAACTACTGAATGGATTTTCATGCGGTTTTCACCAGCGGATACAGTAATTCATGGGGAAGGTTTTAGTGTATAATTTGTCAAGGTTTTTTTTATAGTCAGGGCGGAACAGCGTCTGCCGGGCCCGCTAGTAATATTTAATAACAGCGGAAGAGTTTGTTTGCTTAAACGCGCTAATCTCAGGAACTACTGGTCCGATTTGAGAAATGATATATAAGTTGATAAGGGGCATTGTGTAAAATAAAATAAAAAAGTCCAGGCACTCATAAGAACTGCCGACAGAAGTGAAAACTCAAAACAATGGAATTTAAACTGTGTTCTCTTTTGAATTTTTAAATTTATACTAATATTATAAAGTTGGAGGGTTTGTTTGTTTGTTTGGTTGAACGTGTTAAGATCAGGAACTACTGATCCGATTTCTGTCAGTGTGAGATAGTTCATTTATTGAGGAAGGCTATAGGCTATAGATCATCACGCTAAAACCAATAGGAGCGGAGCATCAATGAAGGATGTTTCAAAATTGGGGTCTCTTTTTTCTTTTGAGAGCTTCTGGCGTGTATTAGCGTTAGCCCAAAGTAACTATTTCACGCGGACAAAGTCGCGGGCAGAAGCTACTATATTATACGTTCCTTTTGTTTTTAACGTGGCAAGATCCTGCATTGTGCATCTACTCCCTCGGGCGTAGAGACGGGTAGTGTCAGATACATAGAGTCTTACTTACCAAAGCCTCACTGTGAATCGTCTGCCGCGCTAAAATAGTACCATGGAATCACACAAGCAGGGATATGTTATATTCATATTGCCTTAGCTTTGATCTAGACTGTATTAAATGCCGTATATTATACGCCAGTTAATTGATCAATGCCTTCAAATGTTACAATAATTATTTACAATCTTAATTTTAGTCACAAAACTGCAAATTATCTTTTGGTGCCATTCGTTATTTTTAATGAACAGCTGCGGTTTCTAATTCTGTCTTGTAAATCAATTTCTAATGAAAACTGTTCAAATACACTACTTTTTTTATATTAATGTGTACATTTTAATATAATAATTTGATGTGGTAAATGTTTAGAACGATAGCATCGCTTAGTATAGCTGTTGCAGTGGTCGACTCGCCGACCGCGTTGGGTAGGTGCACGTTTTGTTCGAATTGGAAACGGTTTCGAATGATTTCCCAAACTATCGATTCGACACACAGCTTGATAATGTAACGTCCGCGACATTGGACAATGTCTCACAATCGACATTGAAGCGAATCCGTTGCGAGAATCGTGCGTTGATTCGGTGTAATTAATTTTTATTGAAACGGGAAAATTTAATAAACTAATTTACTCGTAATTATTTGGTGTATTTAAGTCTGCAGGTGGACACGGCTTCTTGACAAATGTAGTGTAGGATACTTTGAAGGTAAACGATGATTTGATTATTCCCAACTTTTTTTTAGTTTTATTTTTGGCAACAAATTTTCTAGTAAATTATTACTGCCATTGTCGAGTACGTAATGAATGATATTACAAGTTTCTTGCAATTATTTCAATGCTTTAGCAAGATGGCGGCGGTCTTGAACTTTCCAAGGAGTTTTTGTGGTAAGTCAGAATTGATGCTCCGTGGTGGAATTGATATTATTTCCCATCCACTTCACTTGTGCATAATAACCAAACTATATAAAATCAAATAAATAATAAATAAAATATAAAATCCACTACACGATATTCCAAGATCCCGCTAAAAACTCTCTATTCCAAACTGAATTGGTACTTATCTTTAGGCAATTTGAAGAATTTCTTCAATATAAATTATAACCTAGATGCTATTATGATGTATAAACTATGTTACTATAAGCTATATCAAAATCCATTCAATAGTTCTTCACAAATTTTCTCGTTTTTGATATTAATAGAATATAAAAAATAAGAATACAAGTTTACTCAACAATACGTTTTTGTTATATAAAAGAGAGCTAAAAATGTAAGAAAATAAGCCGGTCTTAGTGACTGCTGCTTGAGAGCTAAATATTTTACTAACAATGCCTCCTAATATTAAAAGACGATATGGTAAAAAATGGCAACACACTAAGCTTAGAGGAGATTAACTTTCGAAAATAGCTACCGAAACACACCGGCATTGGGCTTAGCGAACAAGTTTCTACATTAGGGTGTTTTAACTTAAAATTGTACGTATGACCAAGATAAAGATTCATCCCATACGATACAAGTATATATTACGTGATATTCGCAACTTATGTCATAGAGATAGATGAGTTTGTTATTCAAGTTGAACTGCTTGTTTTAACTGGACTAATTTTGGAATATTTTTTTCATTGCCGTATTGTTATAACCACACAACAAGCGTTTTAACAATTTTAGGTTACTTCTTTTTAATTTTATCACTGCCGTCTAGATACTACTTATATTATTTACAAATATCCTCTTTCCGCCGGTAAAAGATCATAAAGGCTATTAACCTGGACAAATATCAGGCACTTCGATTTTATTTACATGTATAGTTAACTAATTTTGAAAGGACATGCAAGCACTGTTACTTCACGTCGGTGTTTCTGTAGGTCGGGGGCGAGCCAACCCATTCATGCTGAAACCAGTAATAGCTTCAGTGTTGCTCTACCTACCACTTACAAAGTCCATCCATACTGATTTGTTTTGACAAACTATTGAGGAAATTGACATTGAGACCAAGGCATCTCTTAGACTTCTTCCGGGCACCTTCCATCAATATGCGATGTATAAATATTGATTTATGTATAGAAGCTTTAATTTGACTACCAAATGTAGATTAGAAAACGCGGCGTAGACTACAATTATCGGTCGGATCAAGTGATTAGACTTCACCGTTTCAAGTTAGAAGTGTAAATATACTCAAGTGCCTTCGGATCTATTGTGTAGACAGTATAGTCTAGACAGTCTAAATTCTAGAGCTTAGACTTTATTTTGGGTGGAAGGTAGCAGAAAGTTTACGTACACTTCTTGGAAGATTATACAATTTTATCTTGGGTATCTTTCTTACATATAACAATAAAGTAAATTAAACGTGGTCTGTACTTTTCAGAATTTTGTGAAAAAATGTATTGCACGTGACTAAGAATAAATAATTTTGAGAAATGTCTGACTGTCGGTTAGTGTGTGCACGCATCGCTGCTAAAGTGCACCGTTGATGGTAAAACATAACAGAGAAAGTCATAAAGAACATCCTTCAGTAACATTTAGTCTTTCTTTCATTAAAATCGGTTCATTCTATCAAAAGTTATTGTAATTTAAATGACGGCGCAAGTTATGTACAAGAGTAAAGTAGGTAATAACAAAGGTCATTTCCGCGTCAACAAATTATATCCATTAAATTTTTTAATGTCTTCTCCCGTATACATGAAATATATTATTAAAATAATAAACAACGCAGACGTAGGCGCGAGTATCAGCTAGTATAATATAAAACAAAACATCTGTTAGTCTGATTGTCTGTTACTGATAGCTCAAAAATCCATAATTATTTAAATTACATCTGTATTCTCTGTGATGAGGTTTTAGTATATATGTTGCTACTTTAGGAACAAGTAATGAGTTTCAAGTTTAATTAACTTGACACAAAATAATTTCCAGTGCGTTCTGTTCTCATATTTGACCTAAATAGTTGAATATTAACCAGTACACTGCAGTTGATTATTTTAATATTTTAACGGCACTTTTTCATTTTTAAATCACAGTGATCGCGTTTATGATATAATTTGGTATTGGCAGTAAAAGTCTTCAGTAAAGAAAATTGGTGACCAGAGTTAGAAGGCGAAAAAATATTTTATAAATGGTAAATATTATGTTATGTCTTCAATATTCCGCTTGTTTATTTACGTTTATCATCACTATAGGCAAAAGATTGATTCAAATGTTGATCTATGAGTAAAAAAATTACAATAATTATAACCTGTAAATAACATAATTATATTAAATTAATGTCTGTCATTTGTGGTAAATAAAAACAAAATGGCGCGCGGACTTCATTACAGTTAAAAGATTATTTACTAGCGTGATTGAAAAAAATCGTCAATTTTTTTTCTTAAATATATCGAAAATATTGTTGGAAATGATGAAATAACATCCTGTGAAAGCCACAGCCCTTAATATTAATATTAAGATATCCCGCATGGTAAATTTCAATTTCCCGTATGATTAACATGGGAAAGCTTGTTTTTTTGTGGGGGTTTTTCAATTTGTTTTAATGGTTTGTCAAAAAGGCTAGCCTAAATCATTATTTTGTATAAAATTGATCGCTCTACAAAATAGCTATCTTATAATTTTTTGGACACACAGACGCGTTCGAAGTTATTCAACTTTAAAATATAATTTATAATATTTTCTCATTTTTCTCAATTTTTTATCAAAAAACATTGTACTTGTAAAATACCTTTAATTGGAATTCTAACATAAAATTATAAACTAATCATTCAAGAATATATGTTTTAAACACTCACGTATCTTTGCAATAAATGTGAAGGAGTTTTATCGACTGATGGTGGATCATAGGAGCGTTATGGACTATGAAGATGAAAAGTATCGATGTACGTAATATTGGCCTCGATTAATAATAAATTGGAAGAGAAATGTAGACACAAATGTACACAAATGCCATGTTATTCTTCTGGGCCGCATAAATTGATCTTTATTTTAATTTTTATGTATTTTCCATGTTTGGTCACTCTATATTCTTTACACCTAATATCGAGTGACGACTTGGTATGAGATGGTAACATGCTAAGGTTAGAGAAAATTAGCTCACAAGAAACACACTTACAAGCGTTTGACAACAAATATTGAAGTTGTGAGTGGTAGGGGTAGACAGATACTAAAAAAGGACCTAGCACCATGTTTTGGATTCATTAAGGTATTTTCCTTTATCGCAAACTGCAGTACATCATAGTATTCGAATCTATTTATATGGACACGATGTACGACCTCACTACCACTAAAGTCATCATTATTTCAAACAATAACTTAAAACTGAACAAGACTGGTTGGTTTTTACTATTACAAAAATGATTTAATATTCAATTTTCTAATAACTTTGCATCTATTTGGAGCTTTGTTTAATGCATGTGCTAACCAGAACTTTTAATATTTGTAAACTATAACAAAGTCTCTGATAAACGAATAGAAGATTATACATTCTACAGTTGCTTCAATCAGGATTATATTAGTGTCAAATACCTGCTACTGAAGCTATAAATCCTTACATAGTCTCACAAGGTCACGCGGCACACGTTTTGTCACGTAAGCCGACGGAACACGACGTTATGTCGGCATTAGTCCTTTGAAAAAAAATTCACACATTATTAATGCAACAACGTGGGATGTATGTCATCTTCCTAGTGTAAAAGTTGCACGTTTTAAACCATCACGATTTTTTGAAAACCGTAATATCGCACGTGAGTTCTTTAAGTTCTTAAGAAGAATTTTCCGAACTCGTGAAAATGGAGGTAAAATGATTCGAATTTGTAAATAGTAAAATGGCTGTTAAAATTCTTTTATTCATAAAAAATTAACTCTCAAAATGAAAATGTACCATCGCGAAAAAACGAACATAAAATCCGCCCGCATGTTGGTCTGTTATGGCCTCTGGCCTAAAGCGATATAAACAAAACCTGATGGAAAATAACTGACAGCTGACGTTATAATGAGATGAGCAACTTGTCTCCACTATATTAGGTTGTGGAGTTTTGCTCGCGTGAGCTGAATATCTTAACCGTAGGGGGCAGCCACAAAGAATATTTGTTGTTTTTGTTTAATTACTTAAAAGTTACACTTCGATCAGTTTTTTATGTCACTTAATTGCCATTTCATTTAGTTAATAGAAAGGTTTTTGTTAAAGTGGGTGTTCAGTTATTTGTATTTAATATCTTATATCTTAAGAGGCATCTTCTGATGACCAGTGATAACTGATAACGGGGGGCTAGGAACTGGGTCTGACAAGACTGAAAAAAATACTTAATCTACCACAATGTTTTACTAATATTTACAATAGTGGAAGGTCTTACATTTATTTGTGTGCGAAAATAAAATAAATAAAAGTAGGGAAACCACTTAAAAGCCCGTGCACCTAAAAGATTAAAAAGTAATAATACCTATTTTAACATTTCTACACTAGCTACTACAAAAAGCGTAATTTATCTCTCAGAGGGTCACCGATTTTAGTTACTCCAATGTTGGCGAGAGATCTATGCAGATTTAAAATTACAGATACTGATAGAAAGACATATAATCGACATTATGTTTTATGCCGTAGCACGTATGTGCATGCAAAGTAGTAAAAAAAAACTGAAATTCAAACCCCTGTATGGATGAAACGAATGTGGAATATTTTTATAGAATACATATTAACTGAAAGTGTGAAAAGAATGTACTGTCATTTGAGTACAAATAAGTATTGTGTAGCTTTTGGAAAGCCAATTTAAAAAGCTTAAACAAGGGTTTCACACAATACTATAACATATGTTATACGCGCAAGAAACGGATGGTATAAAACATAATTATTACATTAGTAGTTGTTATAAAGTAAATAATAATTAGAAGATTTTTTTTCTCATAGAAAGAAAATGAACAAAATACTACGTAATTTATGGGTAATTCTTTGTCTAAATATATGTTGATCTTTCTATAATGTTTACGGTTTAAAGGAAGCGCCTGATCCGAATACTGTTTACGAAGTGGCTGTTTGGTCGAGTGACGATTATGGAATCAAATTGCATAATATGGCGAGAATAGAATATATATTAGTGAAGATTCACTCGCGTTTTGGTCTTTTATGTGTTTCTTGTCTCCATTTGTTATGCAACTAGTAGTTTGTTCATTGAAATTACTATTATATATTTGTTCTATTTACCATCTTAAAAGGCCCGATGTACCAAGTGCATCATCCGAGCGGTTTTGTTGTATGGAAGCGAAACGTGGTCAGCCCTAGTTAGACGTATCTAGCAATTAAGCGTCACTGAGGTGAAAATGTTGCCATGGATTTGTAGCGTTAGGCGACTAAATTGTATTCCAAAAGAACACATTCGTGGAAGCTTTAGAGTCTGTGACGTCACAGATAAGCTGCAGGAAAGTCACCTCTGTTGGTACGGTCACATAAGTCGTAGGCATTCAGACTACGTTGGAAATAAGTGTCTCAATATCACCGTACAAGGGCCACGATATCGCGGTAGGCCACAAAAACGCTGGCTAAACGTGGTGAAAGCGGACATAAAGGAGAACCACCACACACGAAAGGATGCCAAAAAACGGGCAACGTGGAGGAAGTTACGTTGGAAAGCGGATCCCAGCCGAGGCATGGAGCATGCTAGGAAAAGGAAGAAGAAGTTCTATGTACTTTTTTCGTCCTTACTTATATTGTACAAGGAACTCTTGTGTACAATTTCGTACTTCTGGACATAGCGAATTAAAGTATGCATTACCAGTCAGTGTTATGAAGTAAAATAGCATGTAACTGTCGTTTCGTTCTTTTGAAAGTTGTTTTACTCTTTCATTGGAACTACAGGAATTTGAATTCGTATTAGGACTGTCGTTTATTCTTTTATTATGTTTTTGTCCCAACTTTGGATACCTATAATCAATTGCGTTATTACTACGCGATATAACGTGTGCATATGTTTATTGGATATTACAATTACATTTTGTTTATTTATTTTCTATAATTTTAAAAGTCGTAATCTACTATACTGTAGGTTTTTATATAATTTGAACTCTCAAATTAGGACAGTTTAGGTCCTAATAATATATATTATGAACTATGAACGAAATAAATATATTATGAACGTCAAAACTACCGCCGGTTCGGACAAACAACTCAGTCATCGAGAAGATCCGGCAACAAACTCGATCGGGTTTATCTTTTTAACACACATATATTTAAAATGCATTAACGTTACAATAGTTTTTAGCGGATGCACAGAGAGAGGTATCAATTCCACACATCACCATCCTTCACATATTTGACACACTTTGACATCAAAACCCGCTTGACATGGCACTTATAGTGCGGAAATTTCATATTCATATATTATATAACATATTCATTTTTATTATAGAGCTCTGACATTATTTTGTTACATACATACATATTTTCTTTTAAAACTTAACTTATTATATTTGTGGTAGTTGTCGAAATTTTTACCCTAATTTTTTTTTATCTTTGAACATTACCGATGTTTTGTGGTCAAAGAATTTACATTTATAATCATTTCATGTACATTTTCATGTTACTACGTCACTATGCATTAATTTGTTAGAATGCATATAATATATAGATTTGAGTGCTATTCCCTACTCAGTGACTCTTTGACCACAGGCTAATAAGTGTTTAATAACATTTAGAATTAACGTAAGCGATAAATATTTTATTTAATATATTTGTATTACGTATTGCACATAAATGTTATATTTGTGCACTTCTTCTGCGTATGAATTTTAACTATCCCAAACTTCATACACCACCGCAATATGCTTAAAAAGGGGGTACAAAATCTTTTCTTCACGTGGTGTTGTAAACATCATGTTAATAACCAGTCACAAACGTGAAGAACTAACAGACGAAGACGTTTTCACTGTGGTGAAACACGGCAGTCGTGTTCTATTCGATTGCAACGGTCATAGACTAGTTATAATAACGTAGGTAACGCGTAGAAGTGTCTCATTCCGGAACATACATCCAGTAAACGGAATGGCTCTGACCATCACACACAAGATGATAAAATATAAACTATTAAAGCAAAAACTTTGTCGAGATCATTTCTAGTTGTTTTTGGACTATACTGTGATTACCATCAGACACAGTTCAGTCACTATATCGCGGTCATGTCGTATAAAAAAATTCACGATATTATTATAACATATTTCACGATAAAACTAGCGCTCAATAATAATAACATGAGACATCATAATGTTTCCAATACAGTATTTTTCCTTTACTATTTGATGTGGACTATATGAATCCAAAAGTCTCGTCTGTGGCTGATAATCACGTACAACACACAAACAGGTCAATAACCTATATATATAGCAATAATAAAACCGTTCTGTTTGTTTAATGTACTCGTAGTTAATGTGGGGAAGTACTCCTGCTCGACTGGAATGCCTAACATAACTGAATAACTCATCATTAACTCAGTTCGGATTCAGCTAGTGAAAATTAATCTGACTTGAGTTTTTTTCTACAGTACCTATTCGTAAACTAGAATACCGTATGCAACCGTCAACTGATTGTAATCATTAAAATCTACTGCTGATATAACATATAACTAACTTTAAAAGATTCGCAATCCTATACTCAGTCAATAGTAAGTTACTATTCATGAGAAGTGAGTTACAACTTCATCGCGTATCAGCTTGTGTTGTAAACTATACACTTCAAACTTGGACACAGCAGTTTGCAGCACATATATTAACCTCTGGACTGTCCAAAACCGTCAATGTTTAAGTTAAATACAAAAGAATGTAGACCTCATTAGGCACAGGTCAACAGACTGTTAGCAGCATAAGCTTAAAAAATACCTGGTTAATTACAAAACTTTGAAAAATAACAAGTTATGTATTGTAAAATCATACTTTCTATGTAAAATATATTTTAAAATTATTTATCATTCCTTCGAATGAAATTTATAATTTACGGTGACGTGACGGTGACGTGACGATGACGTGAATTAAAAAATAAATAAAAACATGATCCGTCATCTTGAGATCTAGATCTTAAAAAGTCCGCCGAAGGGTTATTAAGACTAGCAGCATCCCGCAGTTACACTTTTTTCCTGTCTGTTCTTCACGTAATAAATGTATAGCCATTTGAAGTACTACTACTATTCGACGCAATTTTTTTCGTAGATGTTTCTCTACTACTTACAATTTGGATTCCATTGAAACTTTACCATTTTTCTTCTTCTTCTTATCCTTATCCTACCTAAGTAGGGTAAATGATCTCCGTCGTCCATAGATACTAGCAACACTAGTGGAGTTGCAAGTGCCTTGCCATCCTGTGTTTCGGGGATGGGGGGAGGAGGGAAATGTGGGGGAATCGGGAAGTAGGGGAGGGAGTTGGGCCTTCGGCGTTCTCACTGACCGAACGAAACGCAACAATGCAAGCACTATAACTTCACGTCGATTTGCTGTGGGCGGGTGGTATTATCCCGGGCGAGCCGACCCATTCATGCTGAAACCAGTAATATCTTCAGCGTGGCTCTACCACCTACAAACTTACATGAATTTCATCTCTTCTCATAATATGCCCGTATGGTACATAACCTATTGCTCCTCAACTTCTCTGTCACTGGTGCTATTTTAAAATGTCCTCTGACAATTCTGACATACTCATTCTTAATCTTATCCTTCTAGTTATACCAGACATTCATCTTAACATTCGCATCTCGCTACATGTAATCTTTTCTCATCCATCTCTTTCGTAGCCCACCACTCAGATCCATATAATTCGATCAATTACCATTTTTATCAGCTTGAATTAGCAAGTAACCTATAAGATAATATAAAGATTATATATAGTTATTATTGATGTACATCGCAGAAATACTAATGGTATATGCGAGACTACACGGGTGGGAATAAACTTTACGTAAGAACAATGTTGCCAATCTTGTGCTCATCTAACATACATTACAAAAAACAAGTATTCAAAAAAGTTTCCAAATACTTTTTGGAAAATCGACTTTCTCCATGAAAACATTAGATTGGAAATAGCAGAGCGCAACCGAATCTGCATATCCATGAGCGAAGTTAACGCACTGGTACACTGAATAAGCAATTATGTAAAAACGAATTAATTTCGTTACAGCGGGATGCAAGAAACGTAGTTACGACATTCTGCCGTATATTTTTTTGCTTAAGGGCTTATTTCTTAAGGCAGTCTTCAAGGTCTACTAGTTGTGAGATTGCACTTAGAATACGAAGTCGATCGTGAAGATATATATTTCTCATTTAAAATTTCAACTTCTACAAATGATTTGAACTTCAATAACGAGGTATAATAATTTAGTATGGATAAAAATCAATGTAAGCTATTTATCTAAAAAAAAATGTGTGTGTACTTATGTACACGCGTTAGAAGTTATACTTCTTTGACGTAACAAGACAAAAATCTTTTCAAAATTTTTATCTTTTACCTTATTCTACGTTTGTAGAAAAAACCACATTAACAATAGTAAAAAGGTATTTAAGACATTGAAAGTTTTAATACAAAGAAACAAAATGTTGACTATAGCTAACTTCAGGGTGTCGGTTTTTCGTGACGGTGTGCGCACGCATCGTAAAAATTTACTCTCATCATTTTTCCCTAACGCGCCAAAAGAAGTATAACTTCAAAAATTTTCGATGTAGTCTAAGATGGTAAACAGGCCAAACCTAGGGGGGGGGGGGGCTGGTTCTCAAGTGCAGCTGACGGAACACCCCAGTAACTGCGTGCGTGAATAACGTGTAACGTTCTCTTTTTAATACTTATTCGCACGTCGCTTTAACACCAATCTTCCATTATAATTTCGAATTATAATAAAAGGTTATACTTAGTTTCAAATTAAATTACCGTGTGTGAAATTGTATCTTTGAATATAAAACGAATCATTGCGTGTATCAGTGTTTACACGCGGAGGAAGGGAAACTTTTATATGTATTATATTATAATATGTGAGAATGCTCATAAACTATATACTATTCGAAGTGCCATAGTATAAATACTTAACTATACATTTACTCATTTTTGTATACTGTCGGACCCAGACAGACGCTCCTACATACTTACATATATACACAAATACATACCTACCTTACGTTTATCGCGTAACAGGTAACAAAAAAATTTCCCTACCGTGCCGTAAGAAGTTTTACTTTTTAAAAAGTCGGTTTGCTAAATCATTACATATTATAAATCAAAATCCTCTGCCACATCTGTCTGTCTGTCTGTTCGCGATAAACTCAAAAACTACTGAACGGGTTTTAATGCGGCTTTCACCAGTAGATAAAGTGATTCACGAGGAAGGTTTAGGCATATAATTTGTCAAGGTTTTTTTTATTATCATGGTGGAATCACGTCCGCTAGGCCCGCTAGTATAATTTAAACTTTTCGTAATTTTTTATTTACCTAAATATCTCCCAATTACCAAACAATAACACGGTAACACAATTAATGTAGGCTATTGATAAGTTTGTTGTATTGTATTGTATTGTTGTAGTTATATTCAGTAGGGTGTTTCAAAAAAAGACGATTTTTTTTTTTCTTTTGGTGTCTAAAAATTAATAGTATACCTAAAAACAAAAATTTTGGCGCCCATGTGAGCTCTTAATATCAATAGTAAGATTTGCCTGTATCCATTTCTTTATTTTCCATTTAAATAACACGGGAATTTTTTTTTTCATTTTTTAATTTTTATTACTTTGGAACGGTTCATCGTAACTACAATCTGAAAAATGATATTTGTAGGAAATTTTACGCTCTACAAAAAACGTCTGAAGACCAAAGTTCCTCAGATTAACGGCTTCAAAGATATCCGCGGTCAATGATAACACTAATAAAAAATTTCAAATATTTTCCAATAAAACTACAAAAAAAATATCATATGCTATATTTTTATTATTTTTTATGTAAAATTACTTTAATTCCGTTAACCTGAGACTGTAAACTTTTTTTTTTACTAATTAATTCAATACTTAACTCACGAAATGCACTAATATATAAATATAAACGTTAAAAATGTCACATAAATGATTTTTTGGTCTTTCTTATAACAAATTTATTTTATATTTTATAAAATTTATAAATTTTTGTAAGAGGAAAATGTAAAGTTCCTTATTACAGAAACTCACCAAACACTCATCATTGCATATTATTCAAAATAATATGAAAATTCTGTAAATACGTTAAATCAATTAAATCTACTATAAAACTTGATCAAATGTTTTTTCTCTCTTTGATAAAAATGTTTCAGTTGGAACAAAAAAAAGAATAGTTCATGCTCTTAAAAACTGTAAAGCCAATGAAACTACAACAAATCGCTTTATAATAGATAAGAAAAATTTAGAGTCATTATTAAATAAAGATCTTAGTCAATTTGTGTCTATGAGATCGATTAATATATTTGAATCGTTTGATTTGTCGTATGAGTTCATTGAAGAGGATGTTACTTTGTGGCCTCAGAATCCGAATTTCTTAGAAAACTTGGAGTATTTCGGGAAACTTCAAGTTGTGAATGATGTAGCAGAACGCGGCGTGGCATTGATAGAGCAGTATAATCGATGCTTAACGAAAGATGAAGAACAGCTTCAATATTTGTTGCAAGTAGTGACAGAACATAGAAAACAATATCCTAATTGCAATAAAAGTAATTTTATAAAACTGTAATATTTTCAAGTTGAAAAATTGTTGTAACAAGTTGTAAATATAGTTTTTTGTTATAAAGAATTAATTGTTCAATTAAATTTCTTAATATTTAGTAAAGAAAAAAATAAATTTGTTATAAAAGAGACCAAAAATCATTTATAAGATATTTTTAACGTTTATATTTATATATTAATGCATTTCGTGAGTTAAGTATTGAATTAATTAGTAAAAAAAAAAATTTACAGTCTCAGGTTAACGGAATTAAAGTAATTTTACATAAAAAATAATAAAAATATAGCATATGATATTTTTTTTGTAGTTTTATTGGAAAATATTTGAAATTTTTTATTAGTGTTATCTTTGACCGCGGATATCTTTGAAGCCGTTAATCTGAGAAACTTTGGTCTTCATACGTTTTTTGTAGAGCGTAAAATTTCCTACAAATATAATTTTTCAGATTGTAGTTACGATGAACCGTTCCAAAGTAATAAAAATTAAAAAATAAAAAAAAAAAATTCCCATGTTATTTAAATGGAAAATAAAGAAATGGATACAGGCAAATCTTACTATTGATATTAAGAGCTCACATGGGCGCCAAAATTTTTGTTTTTAGGTATACTATCAATTTTTAGACACCAAAAGAAAAAAAAAATCGTCTTTTTTTTAAACACCCTAATATTCAGTATGTTAAAGTTGTATGTTACTAGGCGATGTAGTCGCGCAGGTGACTAAGCCTTAATTAAAATAAAAAATAAATAAAAAAAAATATTATTTTTTTATAAGAACGATTTATTTATCAACTCGATTTGCTTTGTAAGTATTAGACAGATGTGTGTATTGAAAATTATTAGATAAAATATTATTCATTAGTACGTTTATCGTGCGTAGTTTTTTTATTACGTAAGTGAGAAGTTTTATTCTTAGAAGACAATTTGGGTATATTTGTTTTAGCAGTTAACACTCCACTGTTCACTTTCCTAGTATCGAACAAGGAAAATTTTAGATTAAGAAGGAATTACCTATTTTTACCCAACTGTTAGACCTTAGAAGAGCAAAGTTTTTGTAATTTATGTAAATTTAATAAATAAAACATGGATAAGTCATTGAGCGTGAGAACGGGGAACATATATTGACACCTTATCCGTTATTAAACCTAGTATATGGTAGCTGCAACCCAGTATACACAATTGGTATGTTCTACCTCGCGTTTCTAGGTTATCTCTAGAAATACTGACCTGATTTTATGAAATATTTCATTGGTCGAAAATTACGATCAAACTAACGGTCATAGAGGTTATGTTTTATTTTTGGTATTTTTTAATTAATACACACAAAGTCAGAAGCCGTTGGTAATTGAAGCAAAAATGATTAAAATACCATTATTCATAATGAAACATTAAGTCATTGACATTAATTTAAATATTTATATACGTAAAATGATAAAGGTCTGTCGTTGTGTGTCCACATGCAAAAACTACTTGATATATTTAAATAATTTTTTTTTGTTTTTATTCTTATACCTGTATGTCCTTATCTAAAAATATTGTAATAGATATACATAATAAATAACTATTATCATATAGTTATTAAACTTTTAAGAAACTACGCACCTTCAGCGATGTGTTGTCTTTGGAGAAATATTGTAAGGGTGCAGTGGGCACGCACAAAAGAACGGAAGTAAACAATTAACAATGTTTACAAAGAAATTTTGTAAGCAAAGCATGTTTTTGGAATGGATTATAATAATAAAAAACACAGACGATGTCGTGGGTAATCAGCTAGTCGTAAATAGAAGCACAAAAAATCTATAAATTTAAAAATCTACAACATAAATTGTAGGAATTTGTGAAAATTTCCCCTAATATTAGTTCTCAAAGTTGTAAGATGGAAAAGCGCCTGCCGTGTTAATAAACCTCGCCACCCGCTTCTACTACTTCAATGTAAGGCGCAGTTTCATAAAAAAAATCGGGGTACTCGAAGTACGCCTTGGGGAAGATGCGACTGAAATGCGTGACCGTACACTGTAACGCAGGAACTTCAGAGAATGAAAACTTTTTCGCAAATTTTGGAGTAAAACATTTTTTACAAAAACTTTATGTATGTATATACAATGTACCGCAACGTAACATACTAGTAAGGTAATATACGTATGTTAATAAATCAATATATTCTAACTTTTATGACATAGAAAATATTAATGCTGTTCTATATACAAACTTTACTAAGAAATTAAAACATATTAAGCTACACTGCTGTAATTTTATACTTGATACTTCATAAGCGTATGTCGCTTATTATATTATATATCTCTCATACACAAAATATAATATGCGTATTGATAAATCCATAGAAATTAAAATAATATATAATTTAAAACCGTAATAGAGCAAATCTGGCGTCCATTGATCAGGTTTTTATTTGTATGGTCCGGATTTGGGTTTTTATTTACAAGTAATATTTATCACAAGCAATGTGGTTAATTTTTGAAGCTATTATAAAAATTCAAATATAAAGTTTTTTTTGTATGAAAATCCGACCCTTACTTAGTTATGTAATGAATACAAACCATGGGTTGAAATGTAAATTGTGGTTTTCTTTCGCAACTGCCTCGCACATTTGCATCCCTTAGACTATGTGTACCTTCTACCTTTCGCTTTATTATTATAATAGCAGTTATATTCTTATTATGTGAACATAAGTATAGTTTATGATCAAGCTATATCTCTTTTAGAGTAAGTAGTATTAGGTTAAGATCCTAGAGCGACCAGACATAACTTATTTTTAAATATATAATACTTTACGTTCTGAGTAGCGTTCATGTACTTAGAACGCTTGCGTACTCACAGAGTTGAGTTTGTGACAAATCTACAGGTACCAGGTGAGAAAGGTGACACTAAAATAAGAGCTACATTACTTAAATTTAAATGGCTGATTTTTACTTATGTTTTGTAAAATATCACTTTAAAGTAGTATCCAATATCGCTAGATACTTTCCGCTGACCACAACTTCTGTCAGACGCTTTAAAGTGGATAGAAAAATGGATGAACTTCAATTATATTGAAATGCTCGATTTTTAAATATGTTATTCAAAAAGCTGTTACAAAATTATACTTCATTAGCCAGACAGATTGTGATTGATCAAACATCCCTCCAGACGTGAAAATAGTTAGCTGTTAACTGGTTGATGAAATATAATTTTGTAATAGTTATCTGAAAAACATATTTAAAAAGAAGCATTTCAATAGAAGTGAAGTTCATTCATTTTTTTGTCTAGTTTAGAGAGTCTGGCAAAAGTCGTGGCCAGCGTAAAGTGTCTGGCGATACTGGATACTACTTTAGAGTAATATATTACAAAACATATAAAAATCAACCATTTCAATTTAAGTAAAGTAGCTCTTATTTTTAGTCACCTTTATCACCCGGTACACCTATACATTGGCTACAGAGTCAAACTCTGTGAGTACGCAAGCGTTCCAAGTACATGAAACACTACTCAGAACGTAAGGTATTATATATTTAAAAATAAGTTATGTCTGGTCGCTCTAGGATCTTGAATCATAGACATGTAAATCAGTTCGGTGGTTTAAGAATTACCAGCACATTGATAGACAGACAGTCGAGGTTGATGTCGTCTTTATTATATGTAAGGACTATGCGTGCTTGTTTCTATTATATATATATACTAGTAGCTTGTTAGAAAAGCAATGAACAATGTCGCTAACGTGATGGAATTGCTCAATGGATCACGTAATGGAATCCGGTCCCTCGTCCTTTATCAGACGCGACCACGTTACCATCTCAGCTGAAATATTACAATCACATTAAATGCGGCGTTCTATTTTTAGACAACTCATTTCGTAACAACCCTAGTAGCACATAACTAAATCGTATTAGACGGAAAATAAGGTTTCTATTTTTATTTAATCGTCAGTTCGACTTCTTTTCGTCATTTTTAATCTTAAGAACATATTATAGGTAAAACATAAATATCACACCGCTTGTTCTACTTCTCAACGATAAGAAAATACACATAACTGAACGCGTAGTGTTTATAAAAATTATACTTTCTTAAAACTTTAATAACCTTGTATTAAATGAAGCTATCGTGATCGTCTCTCGTCGATAAGAGTCAAGTGTCTAGAAGTAAAACTAAAAAGAATGAGTGTGTGTAACTGTCACATGCGATTGAAGTAAAACTTCTTTGGCGTTATAAGAGATGGCGACTTCTATGAAATCATAATTAATTTAATTCGTTACTTATCATAGTAATCTGTTCGTACTTTTCTATATTTTATTTACTTTATAACAAAGAGTTGTTAATAATATTTTCTGTGTTATTTAAGTTCCGAATTAGCTGATAGATGGCACTACACACAATGAAGCTTTGATTTAATTTGTTACTTACTTACATTGAAACCAGATGACAGCACGGTCGCAAGCTCATATATACATAATTAATTCTATTGTATGATTTTTACTATTATTCAATTCAATAATTTTTGATTCAAAAAATATTGGATTGATTTGATTATAAACTATTTATTGACAAAATCAAAACTATTTAAACACCGGAAGGTACAGAAACGTGACGCCATATTGCCGTAACGGACTTCCGTTGCATCGTCGTTCAGTTACCTCCTAGTCGCGTTTAAAGAAGTTTTACTTCAAAAAGTCGACGCAGTCGTAAGCACTGCCTAGAGAAGTAAAAACTCAAAACAATTGTATAACTGTGTTCTTTCTTGAATTTTTTAATCAATTATAGTCTGAATTATTTAAATTTTTAAACTGAAATTATTTACATTAGTCTGGTTTTCACATGTATTGGCACGCCGAGCACTAATTATATACATTTTATATAGTTTATTTGTTAATTAAACATATGATGGGCTGGCTGCACGTGCTCAATACAAAATATCAATCTTACACATACACAGCCCGCTATTCTACGCGTCTGGCGCAAGCGCAATACGTCACGAGCATGGCGAGGTCATCGGTAACGCGAACCCATAAGTTTTCCCCTAAAAAAAATAGCTCAACGCGGCTATAAAAGCTTTCACTTCATAAAATAACGTCAGAATGAATTTAATTTGATTGGTACCAGAATAAATCGTTATATCAAATTGGGTAATATGAAACAAATAATATATGACGAGATACGCGATATCCCGGGCGACCTTTAAATTTTTCCATTTAAATTGGACGACTTGGGAGTTGAACATATTGCCAATAACAACTTAAATCTATATACTTGAAATGTCAGTGAATAGTATGTATTCAATAAATATACATTTTTTTCAATTATAAGTTCAGTCGAAGCTGTTATTGGAATTTGATTCGTAATATAATTAATTCATTTTATTTGTGCATTTTCATCTTATTCGTGTTTTTATATAATTTATGTCTATATATAATGTACTATTTTGGCGCATTTCATTGATTTTTTCATTTTTATTTCATTTGCCTCACAAAAAGAAAACATACGATATAAAAGTCAATTTTGACCAATTTTAATTCTTGCTAATGTTAAATTAAAAGTATGTCAATTAATTACACGATTGCCAATACGTGGGATACTGAAGGGTAATTTTTTTATTAAATATAAATAAGCGGTATTGCATTGTAAGTCTACATATAATATTGTTTTTATTTTCAGGTAATTACGGTGTTAAACATCACAACAGCTCAGCTACAATGACAGTTAAGATAAGGTATGACAAGTGATTTACGCGCAATTTACATTGACGGTGTAGTTATCAGTAATTATTGTGAGTGCAACTAAGTGCTGTTTGTATGGGGGTGGGAAAATCGTAACTCTGGGAATCCCTAAGCTAATCGTTGAAGATAAAATATAATGTTCAAGTGCGAACAGTAATGGTTGGAGTGAAGTAAAATTATTAAGATGTCGGTTCGATGTGTGTAGATTATAGCTTAATGTATGTACACTTGTATAGCTTATAATTTGTGTATGTGTGATTAGCTTCTTTAATTTAGTAAGATTCGCGATATTGCATCCAACGTTCAGCCACTTTGTCACCCTTGAGTTTGTTTCCAAACGACTGAGCGCCATAAGTTGTCGTCCTATTAGTCCGGTGAAACTCAAGACCCATCAAACCAATATCATTAGTCAATTCCAAAGCAAAAGATAGATACATGTATGTCACTCTTTTATCTAAAAACTATTGAATGGATTTTGATGAAGCTTCATAACGTAGTTTAAACATCAGGACAGCACGTAGGTTATGTCTAAATATATTATTTAATATACCCAAGATATAATGATAGGATCAAATAAATTTCAAAGAGTCCTCCTGCCATCTGAGAATTATGTTGGCATGCTCTGGTAAACAATTTGACTTACGCAAAGATAAAATATAAGGTTACCATACATACTGCTAGTTATATATAACATCTGAATAATATTCTCTACTCATGTTTAACCATGAGCTATTTGAGGTGTAAATGTTTCGTTGAATGAATAAATTTTCGGTAAATGAATAAAAACAATAAATGTTTTATTTTATTCAAGAATCATTAAAGAAATAAAATTCAGGAATTCGGTATCTTAACTCTGCCCTCCCAATACGTTCTTGATAATTTAATGTATATCCACCAAAACCTTTGATTAAATGCCCAGCATGATCTAAATACAAGAAACTGTGATAAACTGTTCGTCCCGTGTTTCAGACTCGCTAAGCCCAGTTTTTTAGGTAATAGTGTTAGATTTTACAACAAAATCCCAAAGCATATTACCGATTTACCGGGCTGTAAGTTTAAGCGCCATGCCAAGCAGGTTTTGGTGTCAAAAGGCAATTATAGAGTAGACCAAAATGTGAACGATGATATGGAACCGACTCCTCTCTCTGTACATTCACTTAAAACGATTGTAACGTGTAGTGTGTCATTACATAGTATAAAATAAAGTCCCCTATCGCGTCTGTCTGTCTGTCTGTCTGTTCGCGATAAACTCAAAAACTACTGAACGGATTTTCATGCGGTTTTCACAAGTAGATAAAGTGATTCATGAGGAACGTTTTGGTGTATAATTTGTCAAGGATTTATTTTTAATTAGGGAGTTACAACGTCTGCTGCGCCCGCTAGTTTCAAATAAATGTATGTCAAAAAGGTAAACTCGATCGAATTTCTTGCCGATTTTTCTCGATAACCGGTAGTAGTTTTGACGTTCGCAAACGCCGTCTTAGGACCTAAATTGAACTATTTTATTGTATGTATTTTAAACGCATATTGTACATACATTTTATATTTCAGCATTCTTTTCTCGTATGAACTTTAACTGTACCAAATATCACGCGCCTTAGTGCGCGCAAAATTCTGAAAAAGTGAACAAGTGGTTCTTTTTCGTGTGGTAATAACAAAATAAACATTAATTATATGATTACTGGACCATACAACTGACTTAAAGATACTTGAATTCTCAATTCCAGTACAAATTTTGCATATTAAATTATTTTTATTAACTCGAGCTTTGTAGGTCGCACTGCGCGACGGTTGCGCAACTTTTACGTTAAGTTAGGTCTATGTTACTCCCAGCAAAACGATTTAAGTACGAAAGTGAAGTATAAATTATATATATAATGTCGTAAGCGAGGGAGTGGCAAGGCCGGCCGTTCTACTGCACGCATGCCATGCATGCATGCGTTATGCAATTGCTACATATTTTATATTTGGATATGCCACGTGGGTGTTTATAAGCTTTAAGTTACTAACCTGTCATTATCTATGTCTTACAATGTTGCATTCGAAAGGTTATGCTAATTTTTGTTTGTAGCTCGAGGAATATTAAAATAACTCCTTCACGGTATTCAAATGACTTTGTGTTCAAAATTCATAGAGAAATAGCGTTTGCAATATTATGAAAGGTCGATAAGATTTCTCTCTATCTAAAAACACTTTATTTTTGTATTAATAACACAACCATGAATATAAAATGACCAGAAAATCAATATAAGACGACAATTGAGACAGAAACAAAAGAGAGGTCAATTATTTTTTTATTATTTGATATCTAGCGAATTAAATTAATGTCGGATCGACAGCGACATGTCGTACAAATACGGCGATAAAATGAAAGCGCGAGCTATTTCGGCAATGGCGCCATCTCTGAACAACAAATAAAAGTACCCATGGATAATTAAACATAATACAAAAGTCAATTGTGTCGCGAACATTAGCAATGATTAAAGTATTACAGGTCATTAGATACCTCAAATGCAGGGACATTTATGTCTATACATATTGAAAAAGACAGCGTTTCTTCGTCTGTCTGCGTGCCTGTTAGAGTATGTAATTAATGTAATTGTAATGTAATTGGGAAACTACTGAACTTATTAATATGATTGTTTTTTAAATCATATATGTACTCTTAGGTAAGGATTTCATATTTGTTTTTGTAATATTATGTAGTAAAAATAAAATAAATAGACTCTAAATGACTAAGAGTAATACCATACTTGCCCAATGCAATACGTTACATGAACCATTAAATAAGAACCAATATAATGAATTAAATAATTACTTAGAACAGAATATAATATGTAGGAGCGTCAATGTCATAAATCTAACTCCGAACCATTTTTTTTTTTTTTTTTTTAACGTGGGGAAATCCCTTATGGATACCCACCCGCCCGGGGGAGAGAGTGGGTTATGTCCGACTCGCACGGACTAAAACCCCAGGGTGTACCGACAGACCGTTGTGTGGGGGCGGCAAGGGATCGTTCAAGCTAATCAACCTTGTAGAGCCGCCCCCACGGTCCGCCCGGCGGAAGGTGACCGCCGGGCTCCTACCTATAGAGGGACAGACCGGGTACACGCCGGCTGTCCCCCCTCGTCCGCCGGACCTGTGCAAATCCGAACCAAATTTAAACCACTGTATCCCCTTTTATGTGACAAAGCAAAATTTAAATATTAAACGCAAAATGTAAAACATAAGTCAAATTAAAATATTTCGTCCTAATAATTAATTATATTAGTCCTCTATGACAACGCATTTGGTCCCATTGTTTACGTGATAAATATTGTGTACAAACTCGTACTAGAGTAAATATTTAGATATAAAATGAGCCATGCTATGTTTGAAAAGCTTTATGAAGTAAGTCTACAACAGTTTTGTTCTTCATACGAGCTGTTATAACTATACCATGTTCCTTATGTTGCAGACCCGTTACCTTTTACCGTTACCTCAGCTATCCACGTTCTATCAGTCTCATCCTGATTTCCAAACCTGACGGTTATTCATTCACAAATTAACATTTTTTTATTGCTAAGTCCTTTAAAAAGCGATTTTCAAAGTTCTGTATAGCAGACCGAAACCGCGTGAATAGCTAATTTAATTTATAAAAAAATAATTGGTTTTAATATATTCCCATATAAAAAAGTCGTTGTGTGTTAGACTTCGGTAGGTGCTAGAGCCACGCTGAAACTATTATTGGTTTCATCATGAATGGGTCGGCTCGCCCGGGGTACTACCACTCGACCCACAGAAAATTGAGGTGAAGTAACAGTGCTTGCATTGTTGCATTTCGTTCGGTCAGTGAGAGCGCCGGGGGACCATCTCCCTTCTCCCACCCTCGGTGACCCCTTCGCATCCCTCCTCCGCCCAAACTCAGGCTGGCAACATCACACTGACATTACCATAACACCAGGTGACCCACCTGTTCGTTTTTCTACAATGATATAAAAAAAAAATCTAAGTATTGTTAGACTCTGCCTAAGTATTACGTTTCATGGATTACTAATGAAATGCAGGATTATTAAAGCAAATAATCGCAGTTTATCAATTATTTATATATCCCATGGAAAACAATATTAATTTCGGTTTTAGTTTACCAAAAAATTTTTTGTATAAACCGCTTAAGTTACTAGAAAATGTATCATAATATAATAGAATAATTAATCTATACTATAATAAAACTGTAGCAAGGTCAAATCTGTACATTAAATATTTTTTGAAAATTTTGATCGGGGTAGACTTTGTTATCGATATAGAAGCCAAAAACAATCTTTTTACAATTTTTGTCTGTCTGTCTGTCTGTCTGTCTGTCTGTCTGTCTGTCTTTCTGTCCCTGTGAACACGCATCACGCTGAAAGTACTGAACCAATTTTAACGAAGCTTGACACAATAATAACTAATATTCCAAGGTTACATTTAGGATACTTTTTGTCCCATAAAACGCAAGGGGTTCTCCAGGATAACGAAAGACAAAAAATTGTAGTTAATGTAATTAGACTTTTTTGCGACACCTTAGTACAAGAGCCAGCAATGTTGAAAGAACGAGAATTTTAGTAAAGCTGGTTCTTTAAAATGAAGATATATTATGCCCTTCCAAACAGAATTCAGGATACCTGGTAGCCGGTTAACGTTGTGTGTTTTAATGCGCATCACACCTTTACAGGTTAAAATTTTGGGTTATAAATAATTTAAGGAACATTTTTTTTTCAGTAACTTTTAAACGCTATTAAAAATATGAATTTATCACTGCCAGACAATTTTGTTATTGATAATAATGTGCCCGATGATATTCTTTATAAATAAAATAATTAATTTCAAACCATTTTATTTTTTCCACTGCAAAGAACATATTTCATTTTATTAACCATTATGATATTCAGATTTCACCGTAAACACCGTAAACGAAAAACAACAATAAACGTAGACATATGACCTGAGACTGACGTCATCTTGAATACATGCGTCTATAACAGGCGCTTCCACAATTATCGCTATCTTAATCATACATAAAATGGGGTAAACATATCAATGCAGTTGCAGTATCTAGCTCTAAGTTTCTAAACGTTTTCAAAGCATTAGCCGGTTTTAATTGGGGTGTTCATCCATAATATTTACTTCGTTTATACTTCAATATTACACGCAGTCGAATTTACTATGCCAGCTTTCTTTATGATAGTAGTGCTCAGGTTAACCTCTATAAACTTGAAAAAGTCCAAAACCAGGATATGAGAATTATCGGGGGTTTCATTAAAAGTACTCCAATCCATGTTATGGAAAGCGAATTGAGCATATGTCCGTTACATCTTAGGAGATAATATTAAGCTGGCAAAATTCTATTTAAATTTAAGTCATTCGAAAAGAACGAACTAATGTATCAGAAGAACTGTCCACCTCTTTCCAATCACTCTATTGGCGTAAAAGGAAAAGACCACCTTTTTTTCTCAATATAAAAATACTCCAAGTCAAACAAGTATAAAACATGAAATGTTCACTTTACACACCTGGGTTAATAACATTGATTTGCACAATATAATTAAAATAAATGTATATGGTATTTGGAAGCCAAAGCGTCAATATGATGTTGTTAAAATAAAAGATATTTGTCTTCAATATATAAATAAATATTATCAAAATTTTGTTAAAATATACACTGACGGATCTAAAGCTGGTAATTATTTAGGAGCCGCATTTTTTGAGTCAAATTCAAAAACATTTATGAAGTTTCAAATTGATGAAAATATTTCAATTATGCACACTGAATTAATAGCAATTGCAGAGGCCTTATCGTTTGCACAATCAACTGAGTCCATTAAAATTGTTATTTTATCCGATTCAAAAAGTGTTCTTCAACATGTAGCGCGATGTACCTCGACTTTTCGAGGAATACCGATAGCCTACATACACTATTTTGAAGCAATTACTAGATTTCAAAGCAAAGAACAAAGTAGTTGTTTTACAATGGATCCCTTCTCATATAAGTATAACTGGGAATGAAAGAGTTGATCTTTTAGCTAGAGAAGGATGCTCCGAAGGTGCTCCTATTAATATTTTACCAACTTACTTGGATGTATGCTCAGTATTTAAAAATAGCTGTTACTCGCATTGGACGGAATACTTTGATGAGCGTTCTAAAACAAAACGAATATGGTATAGAACGATTCAGCCACGCCCCTTAAGGTCACCATGGATTGATGACAGTACGATTTGCCGTTGGGAAGCAATCACAGGAATAAGATTACGCTCAGAACACATCCCATGTAAAAAGTTCGCCTACCTGATGCGTAAAGTACTATCACCACTCTGCCAGAGTTGTGAGCTCATCGATGATGTGCACCACATCCTGGCAGAATGTGTTCGAAACGAAGATATTAGATCTCGGCTTAATGCTTCTGGTTCGTTCCACACTGGTTTGTACAATTCGTTATTGTCTGACCCCACTTCGAAAGATGCTAAAGAATTGTACAAAATTAATATAAGCTATTGTTAAGTTTATTGTCATTCTTATGTTATATAGTTGTATGTCACTTAGGCGATATAGCCGAGAAGGCGACTAAGCCTTCATTAAAAAATAAATAATAATAATATTAAAATTACAGCTATATTAACATGGTTTGGACATACTTTATTTTATTTACAAAAAAAAATAGTATCAGGCACATTATTGTTAATAACAAAAATGTCTGGCAATGATCATTTCATGTTTTAGTAGCGTGTCTAAGTTAGTAAAAAACAAAACATTCAAAAATTATATACAAATCAATATTTTTGCCTGTAAAGGTGCGATATGCACTAATAAACGCAGCGTTTATCGGCAGCCAGGTAGCCCGCACTCTATTCGGAAGAACATAAAGATATATAAAAACTGGCTTATTTTCTTTTTCGAAACCGTTGCTAGCTCTTAGACAAATAGTTATAGGCAAGTGACATTTGACGCGTCGTGCTCATATCTTTTTAATATTTATATTTTTCTTCAATACAATGGAGTGTGAAAAAGTTTTAATACAAGTTGAAAATAGTTATGATATTATTCAGTGTTTCATTTATCATTATTTTATTTTATGAATACATTTTATCGTTTAATTTACAATTTAACTCTATCAACTTGATATTTTATAAAGTAAACTCTACTGACTGTATAGTAAACGTCTACAAAAAAGGGAAAGGAACTTCGTTAGAAACTGGGGGGTCCATAGGCCTTTAAAGCTTTTTTTCACATTACCATCAATATATGTTGGTTGCTACGAACGGGTTGTAGGCTTATTTTAAAAGATTTCTCACATACCATCTGGGTATATGTTTAATTGAGTCCCTTGATAGTTTGGATTCACAATTGAAAGCCGATGGTGTGGCTGCAATAAGGTTTTAGTTACCTATATTAAAATTTTTCGCGTTTAAAAATACAATTGGCTCCAGTGATAACCGATTTGGTGCAGACGAAGTTGCACGGGTCAGCTAGTAATAAATATAATAATCACAAAAAACAATCTAAAGCGTTTCAATTAATAAATCAATTAATCGGGTAGTAATAAAAAGTTACGTATACAGAGTTATAAAGTACGATAGTTAGTATATCACAACATATTATAAAACAAAGTCCTCTGCCAAGTCTGTCTGTCTGTTTGGGAAAAATTAAAAAACTACTGAACGGATTTTCATGCAGGTATGTAATTTGTCAAGGTTTTTTTTATTATCAGGACGGGGCAACGTCATTAACTTAATATATGACATATAATAAACTCTGATACATCTGTTACTAAAGTTTACACTTCAGTACTCACAATTAAGAAATCGATGTTTCGCATTCTGCCAGTATCAGAGATCTCCTATAATTATAAGACGTAAATTACAACCAAATTACAGACTAAATTTAATTTAACCCACAGCTTTATATTCGTTTGAATATAACGTTATTAAGCTCGATTCGCTGAGCCTACGAAGTGATGCCAATTTTAATTAGAGAAGTGAAATTTTTACTTTTTCGTCCCTACTATTTTACGGGTGATAAATGATAATCTGCTATATTTTGCTATTATTATCACACCGTGCCTGTTTTACTTTGTTTGTTTTTTGCTACTTGGCCTATACCCTTTATAAATCCAAAACAGTAATTTAAGAGACATTTGAAATTAACAAATTATAATTTACTAGCGGACCGGGCGGACGTTGTCCTGCCTTGAAAACAAAAAAATCCTAAAAGTCGACCGCAGCGCCACCTACCGGGTCCAATTGTGAATCTAAACCATTCTCGGATCCACTCGAACACGCACACAAAATTTCATCAAAATCGGTCCAGTCGTTTAGGAGGAGTTCAGTCACATACACACGCACACAAGAAATATATATATTAAGAATAGGTAATTTGAATACAAGTTATTTTTCACGATATGTGAAAAGTAGCAGTGATACGAATATTTAATCATTATACATTATTGTATTTTCTTTTCATATGTATGTTCCATGCTTAGAATCCTTGTTTCAGTAAAATTGTTTGAGCATCCACTTGGAAAATACTCAAACCATTACTCGACTATTATCTCACACATGGACTAGTGACGTAACATCATCCCACGCTCTATACAAATACTTAAACTACACACCGTGACGTGTGCTTGTTGTACGCGATATAATGCGAACTAATCGTGAAACTGTGATGATATACTTAACTTCGCACACCCCTACTTTAAAGCATATCATTAAAATGAATATCTCAAAAGATATCATACATTGAAAGTATCTTAGTAGCTTAATTTCTGTGACTTGGATGTACTGCAAACATCAAAGCGATAAAAAAGTACGTAAATTGTTTTGATTACGACATTGCACCCATGCGAAACCGGGGCGTGTCGCTAGTTACAAATAAATTATATATTTGCTAAATGAAAATAAAAAATTAAATACTTAAGTTAATTGAATCAATTTAGGTTCGGATACTAATCGGGTATATGAAATAATTTAATAAATAAATACAATACAACCTTATTAACCTAAATGCACGTGTTTTATATATATAAAAAATGTATACCAATCCGGTATCCTTTCGAATCATATCAGGGCCGACCGGATCGGCGCAATGTTATCAATACCTTATCATTACAACCTACTGGTCTTGTGTTAGTTTTACCAAATAATTATAAGATATTTTTAGAACGATTTATTCTCTTTTTATACAGTAATTCTCTTAGTAGTTAATGATTTTAGATTTCGAGTTAAACTCCTATTAATTGAACTCTCTATAAACAATATTAACGACGTTCATACTTTTCGTTTGGTATATAATTTTCTGGAATCATTTTCAAATTTGAAATAATTTATGTGAATATTTATCTACCTATAATTAACCCGTGGAATCAGCGTGCTTGTAACTTTGTAAATATTAATATATAATTTAGTAAAATAAGTATTAATATTATATTGAAAATATTTATCAAAAATAGTAACAGAATAAAATATCTATATATTTTTTAATAATTTGTCCATATGTTTCGACATGCTAATCTTAGAAACTGTTAGACGAATTCTCATGGAATTAACTTTAGGACTTGGGTGTAACTTGGAGCAATATATAAGCTCTATTCCAACGAAATTAGCTGATGGAGACTTTCATAGTTTCTAGTTATAGTAATCTTTGTAGAAAAGTTAAAAATTGCGGTGCCTCTGTTGATATGAAGCAGACAGTCGCCTTTTTCGTATCTCCCTATCTATATATTCGTATGTAAGTCAATAAGGCGTATGAATTTACGTACAGTTACTACTTAAATTCACTATACAAGGTAGATACAACGCCATAAGCCACGTCCAAAAAATAGATAAGATCACACTACGCCCACATCACGACATAACACGTCCCGCGGTAACATTTCCTTTTTTACACGTCCCGCGGTATAATTTTTTTTTTCTTTTTTTCAAATGTGGGCGTTTTATTGACAAAATGTTTTCGCAAAAATCTTAAAGCCGTGTAATACTTTTACAATGGAAACGTATAAATGCATTTGCTTACTAATATCCGAAAAGGTGTAATTATGTTTGCAAATTTGACGTTCAATCACAGGCGAACTAAATAACAGTTTGTAATGATATTAGGTAAAGAAATGGATTATAGGTAATACTTGTTGATACCCGCGACTTCGTCTGCGTCGTTTATTATTTCAATTGTTCATCAAAGAGATTAAGGAAGCGCTTTCGACGAATCATTCTACCTATTAATGGAAACCGCATGAAAATCTGTTCAATAGCTTTAGAGTCTATTGCGAACAGACAGACAGACACGGCAGAGAACTTTGTTTTATAATATGTAGTCTTAATAATAAATGAAAATATGCCTTAATGCTCTTAAGATTATAAATGAATATGTTTGTAAGGATTGATATTTTGTTACTTTTTAACGCAAAAATTGCTCAACGAATTTTGATATAATTTACGGTAATTTAGTTTAATACTTCAGAATAATACTTAGGTTGATAAATATATTATTTCAATTAGTTAAAACATAACGAAGATAATAAAATGATAGCAGACGTAGGCGACGTCGCGCGCGGCTTCCAGTATGCACATAGATCGAAGTGCCTGAATGTCCGACATAGCTTAACCGATTTTGACGAGACTTTTGGTAGCATATAGATGCTATTTCACAGTAGTGTATGCTATATGACGCAATGTTTTTTTAATGAATGTTGAATAGCAATGCTAAAATAATAATGACGATCACTACATTAAAAAAAAAAAACAAAGTTCTCTGCCACCTCTATCTGTGTGTTTGTGATAAACTTAAAAACTACTGAGCGGATTTTCATGCGGCTTTCAGCAGTAGATAAAGTGATTCATGAGGTAGCTTTGGTTTTTTTATTATCAGGGCGGGACAACGTCCGCCACGCCGCCTAGTATTGGGATAAGAATAACATTAGACTGCGCGAAGTTAATAGTCAAATAACTATATTTTATGAGAATATAGTCGCGTGCATCAGTTAGTACATTTTGCAGACGCCAACACTATAATGGAATGGTTTCAATCTTGGATGCAAAACGTTGGAATAGTGTATATTACCGCCCGTCTAACAGACATCAACTTGCGAGTAATAATATTTTCTGTAAACGCCGGCAAATTGTACCTTACATGACTGACAAGCTATTAGCAGCGACTAGAATTATGAGCGAGGTAATGCAAGTCCTTATATTTATGCAAGTTTTAATGTTGTGACAAAATTAATAGAGTATACGTTTAAGTTTAAAATCATGAAGTTCTTTGATTTTTTTTATGTCATAGTAGGCAAACGTACCGATTGGTCACCTGATGTTAAGTGATCACCACCGTCCATAGACACTAACAACACCAAGGGAGGCGAAAGTGCGTTGCCAGCCTGTGTTTGGCGGAAAGGGAGGGAGGGGGAGAGGAGAGGGGAGGTGGGCCTCTGGCGCTCTCACTGACCTAACGAAACGCAACAATGCACTGTTCCTTCATGTCGGTTTTCTATGAGAGTGTGGTACTACCCCGGTCGAGCCGACCCATTCGTGCTGAAACCAATAATAGCTTCAGCGTAGCTCTACCACCTACATTTATGGGAATCTTTTACCTATTCTATGTATATAGCCGATCTCGCAGTAAATAGAAGCATGAGAGTTTTTTAACTTAATATTTTGTAGTATTAGTTATTATATTGGCATTTTACATAATATAGTTCGGTCATTATGCCGAAGTGAAGTGGATAGATAATAATAATAGCACGGAGCATGAACTCTGTAATGTCACAAAAATTCCCGTGAAAGTTCTAACAAGGGGGCGCCTTCTTTGTCAGAACATTGAAATTATCTCAAGACACTTGTGATGCTATTACGTACTCGTCAATGGCAGTAATAATATAGAAGATTGGTTGCCAAATATAATAAAATGGAAATATTTGTTTTGTTTACTAGTACAAATAATAATAAAATAGAAATGCCTTTGGAAATGATTCTTTGGTAAACGCAGAGAATAGGGTTGTTATAGTACCATGAATAACTAAAATTTAAAATAAAAACTACTGAAACGATTTTGATCAAATACTTTTTTATTTTAGTTCTTAAACACTTTGCCCTCATCTAAAATTATCAATAAAGTTTTATTTAATACAAAGTAATTAAAGTTTTGAGAAAAGCCATGTAGAAGTGGGGCAAGTGGTGTAATGTTTATATTTTTCCCTCAATAAATCTTATTCCAGCTCTCATTTCTTCGCAAGAGAGAGAAGATTTAGGTTTAAATAATAGCTGTTAAAATACTTCAATTATTTTTGTGACTTGGGAAAAAGAAAGGGGTTTTTTCAACACTATTGGTGAAAAGAAGAATAACTTTTAAACTCTATGTTTTAATATAAGAAAAGAAAAGATGCATTTACACTATTGAGACAACGAACTGTGTAGTTTCGATGCTCATTACACGCTGCCAAAACAGGCCGATTTTTCCGGTATATAAGGTGATGCCGCATCCTTAGATCATTTATGGCATTCCTTAGACATACCCCACTTGCGCTTGTTAATAAAAGTACATCTGTGTGCCCTATAATAAAAATCCTCATAATTATTTATTGCGGTTAATCTTTTTATTACTCTTAATCTTCTAATTATTTTACTGCGATGTCTAATCGTTTTATTGCGATGTCTAATTATTTTACAATTGTACTAATTCTTTTACTATTCGCATATTCGGTCATACTCAACAATACCCACTATACGGGTGAAGCAACGAGAAAAATATATATATACTTTTAATTCTTCTGTCCGTGTTGTGTATGTGACTGTCCTCATCCGTCTAAACGGTTGGACAGATTTTGATGAATTTTTTTCTGAGTGTTCAGGTGGATTCAAGAATGCTTTAGATTCATAACTGGACCCGGTAGGTGGCGCTGCTGTTGACTTTTAGGTTTTTCTTATTATCAAAGTTTTATTATCAAGACAACGTCTGCCGAGAATGTTAGTAATTATACATAATTTCTGTATAAGGTTAACTTCTCTACACAACTTTATTAACCTTGCACGCGATGCGCTGTCAGCTTTGCAATTTTAGTGATTGAATAATTACCGTGTAACCATCGAACATGGTGGCTTGTAATTAATCGTAATCAATTGTTGTCTAGGCGTAATCATGAGACATTTCAAACTGCCACGATACTTGTTAGCATGCTTTAGCGATTCTATCAAAATTAATATTATTAATACATTCTATGAAAACTTCCGGACCAGATACATTCCTCGTTATCAAAGAGATTGTAATATATAATCTATTATTTATGCATAATTCATCGGAAAAATTTCGCGTACACTAAAATCTTCCCCTCGAATTTTCCTTTTTTAACTAACTTAGTTCAATATACTAATAAAAAAGTCGAAACAGTCATAAGGACTGCCGAGAGAAGTGAAAATTCAATACAATGGAATTACTGTCTACTCTTTTAAATTATTAAACCATATGATGATTCATTAATAGACTTTACAAAAATGTATATAATTATTGTTTCGAGTGCCAATTGTTATGAAAACCACACTAATGTTAATAATTTCAATAAACAAAATCTGCAATTTAAATATTGTCTTTCACACTACAATTAATATGAAAATTCAAAAAGAACACATTTATTTCATTATTTTGAGTTTTCGCTTCTGTCGGCAGTACTCATGAATGCCTCGACTTGTTTTACAATTATACATTCACAAGTCTTACTTACTACATAGTTAAATGCGTGTCACTTCCAGACCCGACTACCGATCACGTAATGGACACTAAGAATCTTTTAAAAGCAAAAAATTCTTGAACCTTCTGTCCGGAGAATTTGAAATGTCCTTCCCCACTTTATTGTTGACACTGTCACTTAAAAAGCTTTTATTGAATCTGAAACACGGGATTGCAAATTTTTGAATATTTCCAATATTATAATCACGCCAGTCTTTTACAAAATCTACTTTTTTAGTTTTTGCAAACATTATTCACAATTTATTTATTATTAACACTTACATTTTTACATATTTTTACAATAACTTCCAAGCTAGGTAAAGCTCTGTAGCTTAGTAGCCAAGATTACGATCAGCCAGCTTGTTTCGTAGTCCGACTAAACTGCAAAGACCTTGTCAGGCTAACTGTGTAGTCAGTTCGAAAAAAAACAGCTTGTTTTACAACAAGAAGCACCTTAGCGTGCCTTACGCATTAGGCTCGTTGAGCGGTATTTTTGACAGGAGATAAATTTATCATTTCGCGTCATGACATGCTACGTAAGCATGACCGGCCATATTGCGCTTACGCTAGACTAGCGACGCGTAGTATACGGGCCTGTGTACATGTAATATTGATATTTTGCAACTCAGCATACGTTTGATTGATTAATAGACTTTATAAATATATATATATATATATACTCGTAATTATTGCTCCGAGTGCCAATAGTTATGGAAAACCACACTAATATTAGTAGTTTCAATAAACAAATTCTGTAATTTAAATATTGTCATTCACACTATATTTCATATGAAAATTCAAAAGAGAATACAGTTATTTCATTGTTTTGAGTTTTCAGTTCTTATGACTGCCTCGACTTTTTTTATTATAAGCTAGATTACCAAATTGTCAACTGTCGAAAGAATATATTTAACTATCTCGTGTATTGTCATTTTCTATAAAAACTATTTACTAAATTCTTAATGACTAGTGGTCGAAATTCGACCGTAATTCATTTTGACGTTGAATAAGACCAAATAATAATAATAATAATTTCAGTGCGTTCATCAATTTATTAAAGACATATCATTTATTAATTAATTATTTAAGTATTTATTAATGTATATTATGAATTTACATATTATCTATCTATATATATATTAGAGATTCCCACCTATATATTGACTCATCACGATATCTCTGGAACCATAAGGCGTAGCGACTTGAAATATGGTAGGAATATTCCTTTCGCCGAGTAGAGGTCAGCTAAGAACGGATTTTACGAAATTCCACCCACAAGGGGGGTTGCGGGGGGATAATCTGGGCGGGACAACGTCCTGGGAGCTAGAGGCGGAGGTGCTTGCCGCCGTATATAACTATACGGCGGCTAAGAAACTGTTGGGGGAGCCCCTGGCTCCTGGGGAAATAGAACGGAGGAGGAAGGAGGAGAGAGAGGAGAAGATACAGAGGTGGAGGCAGGACCTGGCGGACGCGCGTTACGGTCGATATACGATCGACGCCGTCCGCCCGGTCCTGCCGGAGTGGAACTAAAGGAAGTGGGGCTCCCTGACGTTCCGTCTGGTGCAGGTGCTGACCGGGCACGGATGCTTCGGTTGGTACCTGCACCGGATAGCTCGCAGGGAGCCGACCGCCGTATGTCACGAGTGCGGCGTTGAACCGGACACCGCGCAGCACACACTCTCGGAGTGTGCTGCGTGGGAGGAGCAGCGCCGCACTCTGGCTGCGGCGGTAGGACAGGAGCTCTCGCTGCCGAGCGTGGTTGTGGCCATGCTCGGCAGCGAGGATGCGTGGAACGCAATGGCCTCCTTCTGCGAGGAAGTCGTCTCGCAGAAGGAGGCGGCGGAGAGGGTCCGGGAGGAGAACCCTCAAAGTGACCCTCTCCGCCAACGGAGGACAGGCAGGAGGAGGCGGCAGTTTGACCGCCGCCTCCTCCCACCGTAACCGGACCTAGGGAGGATGGGTCGGGGGGCCCATTCTCCCATTGCACAGGTCCGGCGGACGGAGGAGACGACCGGTGTGTACACGGTTGTCTCCTAACAAGACGGGGTCCGGCGGCGGCGCTTTCGCCGCTGGGCCAACCGCTGGGGCGGCACGATGAAATCTGTAGAGATCTCGTGTCGCCCCAACTATAGCGGCAGACGTACACCGTGGGGTTTTAGTCCGTGCGAGTCGGACATAACCCATCCTCTCCCCCGAGGGGGTGGGTATCCATAAGGGATTTCCCCACGTAAAAAAAAAAAAAAAAAAAAAAAAAAAAGGGCGGGACAACGTCAGCCGGGCCCGCTAGTATTGTTATAAAATTGAGCTACAGTTTGACCAGTTAACTTCAAAGGGCATGTAAGGTATGGAACGTAAACATCATGTTCATTTACATGTGTGTATATGTTGTATGTCATTCGAACAGTACAGTGTGTAATGTTAATTTTAATTGGTTTAATATATTTCTAATGCATTTTATATCAAATAAATAGCTTTATACACGTCTCCTCGATATAAACTTCAACTATCCCAAATTTAACGTTCATCCGTTCACGGAATTCGCTTAAAAAGGGGTACAAAGTTTTCGACGTATTAATATATAGATAGCTTCTTAATTTATTCAGGTCTATACGTACTTACCACAATACTTTCCTTATAAGAACGAAACAAGAAAACTAAAGCAAACAATAACTTGGACAAGGAACGAGCGAAATTATTTATAAGATTCAACGTGACAGACACAACATGACAACTCGAATGCTATGAATGGTGGCAACTACTAAGGCTGTCAACTTTGGTACACAAATACAAAAGTTTTACTTCTAACGACTGTTTTTACGCCACATCCTGTTTTTTTATTGTTTATAAGTGACTAATAAAGTCATCGGAATGTATTAAGTCTAATTACTATTTACATTTCTCTCATGATTAAGTCGCGTCGTCATTGAAATTACTATAACTTTTGATAGGCCCAATCGATTTTAATGAAAAAATTAAACCTTAAAAAGGTTTTATCATGAACGCAGTGCTTTAGCAGTGGTGCGTGTTCAAACAAACAGACAGATAGACATTTCTAAAAATGATTGTAATGTATTTTATTACTTATTCGTAGACACGTGCAATATTTTTTTTTCAAAAATCTAAAAGTACAGACTCGATAGATTTCTTTCTCTATCTGACTACGCTATGGGCCTAACGGGCCTTCACAGCTTCACTGGACTAAGACGAGCGCTTAAGGCACTTCGTCGCGGACGTTAGATTTACATTCTTATTATATGTATAGAATATATCATTTTGTTCGACTTGTAGCGAACGCTATTTTTTTTTTATGTTTTTTTTTTTTATTTGGTCTACGAAAGTGTGTTTAATTTTACAATTTGAAGTCATGTATTCCTTAAATATACTTAAAATTAAACACTTCTGGACGTAAACACAGCTTACATTGTTGAAACGGTACGTATGGAAATGCGTATGCGTAAGTAAACATAAAAGAAAAATAGCTAAAACTAAAATTTAAATTACAAAATACTTATTTACAAATTAAAAAAAAAAACAAGACTAATACATAAAACAAAAGAAATAAAAAAACGATTATAAAAGTATACAATAATAATATGTAAAATAATTTTAAGATTAATTACGGTAATACTGCTTTAATTTAGATTTCAACGAGGCTAAAGGACAACAGAGAAACAAATCTATATCTCTTTGAATTTCATTATATGAGGAACACATTCGATAAACGGGAGAATGCTGACCCAAGTTGGTTCTCGATTGTGGTAAGGTAAATGTTTTTCGGTTACACAAGCGACTTGAAGGCCGAGGAACACAGAAGGACAGTTTTTTTAGTATCTCCGGAGCATCTACATGTCCATGAACTAGCTTGTACAGAAAAATAACATCAGCCATTTTCCTACGAATATGCAGTGGCTCCACTTTGTAATGCAGTAATCGTTTATTGTATGAATATAGAGTACGACACTGATTATCAAAGAATGCAAGATGATATAAGAATTGCTTTTGGACTCGCTCGATTCTGTCAATGTGGACCTGATAGCAGGGGTTCCATACAGTACTGCAATATTCTAAGATGCCACGAACAAATGTATTATAAAGTAAAATTGTTAAGGACGGTTGTCTAAACAGTTTAGTTTGTCTATTTATAAAACCTGCTAATTGCGACGATTTCTTAATTATGTTATCTATATGTGATCTAAAGTTTAATTGGGTGTCTATAGTGATGCCTAGGTCTCGAATCGACGAAACTTCAGAAAGTGCAGTACCATTTATATAATAAACTGCTGGAGTTGGCATTTTCTTTCTTGTAAGTTTTATATGGACACACTTATCTGAATTAAGTATCATATCATTTGAATTACACCATTCCTGAATATTGTTTATATCATTTTGCAGTATATTGATATCAGAGTTGTTTGTGATTATACGGTATATTTTTAAATCATCTGCATATAGCTGGTGGTTGGAATGTATAATACTAGTAATATCGTTTATAAAAGCTAAGAATAACAGCGGTCCTAAATGAGAACCTTGCGGGACGCCAGAAGGGACTTTATACTTTTGAGAGCTGAAACCTCGAACCATTACTAACGCTTTATGTATTATGTCCATTGAAACGCAGAATGCGAATGCCATAACGCTTCTTTCCGCTATTCTCATCAATAAGACGTCACCCGTTAATATTAGCGACAAAACAGTTCCACACAAGCGTAGGATTATTATTATCCTTGACATTCATTGAGGCTTCGGAGTGTGGTGTTTCGAAAACGTCACCACTCGCTAACCTGCGTGCAATTTAATTCAACTTTATTAACGAATAGCATAAGGCTTAAATTCAAAGTGAAGTTTAGTGAGAAAATATCCGGGTTCTCTCGCACAAAGCGCAGAACGACATTTACAGATCGGGCCAGTTTTGCCCTCGCCGTGGTATGTTATATGAATTTGGGTTAGTTCCATTTTTTGTGGGAATCTAATTATAATAATTGATTTATGAGTTTTTTTTTCTACCTTTTCAAAGATTTATCAACCATTGTTCTTTTGTTGTACCGTACCATATTCAATATAACAATTATATACCATATTAAATATTTACATTAATTAATATAAATGTGGCATATACAATTTCAATACAAATATGTATAGGTGACACTAAAAGACCGGCAACGCACTTGTAACTCCCCTGGTGTCGCTTGTGTCTATGGACGGCGGGGATCACTTAACATCAGGCGACGCATATGTTTGTTAGGCTCCTATGATATAAAAAAAAACTATTTAGTATGGAAGTTTTGTTCTGTCAAATTGAAAAAATCGTCTTCAATAAAAGCAGGATATGTCTTAAAGACACGATATATGTGATCAATTTGTATTACAGGAAAACTTTCTAATTAAAAAAATGTAACAAAAAGCCACGTCACGTGGATTTACGAGGCGGTCACCCATCCAAGTACTGAACGCGATCAACGTTGTTTAACTTCGGTGATCGGACGAGAACCGGTGCTTTCAACACTCTACCCGACACAGTATTTATCCCCACCACTCTTCATCACACAGTCAGTATCCTTAAACATGAAAACCGCTGAACTAGTTTATGTTTTTTTTTTACCTAAGAAAATAATATGGAACAAGTATTTCATCCTGCTGATTCCGAGTAACACGTACATTTTGAAATCTGATCTCACAGGATAAGCACCGACAATTTCCTAGTAATACGCAAACAGATCTCTCCACGATTTCATGGAAGTATTAATACTTACCCGTTAATAAAAGGAAGTGGTATGAATGAAAATGTTTCATTCAATTCTAAATATAACTCTTTTCTAAACAGACGAAAAAATGTAAAGAAAATAGAAATATTTTTCTATTATAATCGTTCGATTTACCTAACAAGGAGTCCTTAGAAGCGTATATAGAACAGCATGTAACCACAGCACAATGAGACCAGCTTCCTTGATTTGTATATATGTAAGGATGAGACAGCTACACGCTTAGAACGTGGATACACGAAAACAATAGATTGTTCGCAATTACAGTAATTCTTAAGAAGTACGCAAATAAATTAAGGACTTTGCAAATAGCTGTCTATAATTATATATATTCTAACGTTCTTGTGAACTATAGTTTTGTTTTTAAATTTAATAGTAAAAGCACATTAAGTACACTAGTTATTGGAACAAGTAATAGTTATGCGAATTGAACAATCGGTACTAACATTCGATGTCAAGATAAATGCGAAGAGCATTATCGTAAGTGAAACAAATTATAAATGTTTTACTGTTAATAAACAATTTTTCATATCTAATTACGAAACTTCAGAACCTCTTACAATATAATTTTATCTTATAAATAAGAGCGGCTGTGATCACAGTATGTCAGGGTAATGTTGAGAGAATAATTTTGTATGAAAGTAAAACGTCATCTTAATAATTTTGCAATAGATACAGTAATGTACTACTGAATATAGTTCCAAAGTATGTTCCGAGATGTGAGCGTTCCGACAACGCGCGTAATAATGATTGGCGCTTCTTTTGCACCACTTTTTTATAGTCTTCTTTTGTGTTAGCGGGTAGGGTTCAATATTTGTTACAGAACACAAATATTTTTGACGTTAAATGGACCTTTGCTCCGATGTATGTTTTGAAAGAACTAAACATCTGATAACAAATATTCTTACACCCATATTACTTAATCACTATCTTAAAATGCTCAGAAAAAATTAAATAAGTAAACAACAGTTAACTTCACCATCATCACTATAGTATAGTAAAAAAATATCATTCAAATGCTACCATGTGTACAGTGCACAAGCTGTTGTTACTTGATATAGTTCGAATTTCTTTCCCGTTCAACCCGGAATCAGATCATAAAGCGGTTTTTTTGTCCACTTTTAACTTTATTCCGTTGGGATTGTTCCTTAAGTTACATTGGTTTTACGTAATAAATAATTCGCGATGACAACACTTAAATCTGCAGGAATTATCGCACTATTCAAGAGCTGATTGATATAAAAAATTATAAATCCTGCTTCCCGTAGGATTACTATGTAAAATTAGACTTAGCAGATACGCTATTAAGATATAGCATACATATAAAGCCACCAAATGAAGGTATATTATATTACAAGCGAACTTCAAAGAACTTGAACGTAATATAATATAATACTTATTTAATATATAACTAAATATGTATTCTGAACAACTATATTCAGAGCTATTAAAAAGTGTAGTCCGGTGAAGCTGTAAAGACCTCGCCAGGTCAATAGCATAGTTAGTTCGAGAAAAAAAAAATATTAAAAGGTTTGACGCGGATTGTATGAAGATTAAGCTGGAACGTATAGCATCAGTAATAGTGCAAAGCACAATGTCCACAAACATGCTTTTTGACAAAATATATCTCATCCATAGTCCAACCATAAATATACAAACAAAGTGTATTTACTTCTCTGTCCTCATGCAAACCACACTATCCACAAACATGCTGATGTATTTTGCCAAAATACCTGAATATATTTCTTCCATAGTCCAACCGTAAATATACAAACAAAGTGTATTTACTTCTCTATCCCTATGCAACCCACAGTACTGCACAGCATGCTAATGCTTTTTGACAAAATATATGAAGACATTTCTTCTCTTGTCCAACCGTAAATATACAAACAAAGTGTATTTACTTCTCTATTCCTATGCAAACCACACTACTGCACAACATGCTGATGCTTTTTGACAAAATATATGAAGACATTTCTTCTCTTGTCCAACCGTAAATATACATACAAAGTGTATTTACTTCTCTATCCCTATGTAACCCACACTACTGCACAACATGCTGATGCTTTTTGACAAAATTTATGAAGACATTTCTTCTCTTGTCCAACCGTAAATATACAAACAAAGTGTATTTACTTCTCTATTCCTATGCAAACCACTCTACTGCACAACATGCTGATGCTTTTTGACAAAATATATGAAGACATTTCTTCTCTTGTCCAACCGTAAATATAAAAACAAAGTATTTACTTCTCTGTCCTCATGCAAAATACACTATCCACAAACATGCTGATGATTTTTGACAAAATATGTGAAGACATTTCTTTTATTGTTCAACTGTAAATATAAAAACAAAGCGTATTTATTTCTCTGTCCTCATGCAAACCACACTATCCACAGACATGCTGATACTTTTTGACAAAATATGCGAAGACATTTCTTCTCTTGTCCAACCGTAAATATAAAAACAAAGGGTATTTACTTCTCTGTCCTCATGCAGACCAGACTATCCACAAACATGCTGATGCTTTTTGTCAAAATATATGAAGACGTTTCTTCTCTTGTCCAACCGTAAATATACAAACAAAGTGTATTTACTTCTCTATCCCTATGCAACCCACACTACTGCACAACATGCTGATGCTTTTTGACAAAATATACGAAGACATTTCTTCTCTTGTCCAACCGTAAATATAAAAACAAAGTATTTACTTCTCTGTCCTCGTGCAAACCAGACTATGCACAAAAATGCTGATGCTTTTTGACAAAATATGTGAAGATATTTCTTCTATTGCCCAACCGTAAATATAAAAACAAAATGTATTTATTTCTCTGTCCACATGCAAAACACACTATCCACAAACATGCTGATGATTTTTGAGAAAATATGTGAAGACGTTTCTTTTATTGTTCAACTGTAAATATAAAAACAAAGCGTATTTATTTCTCTGTCCTCATGCAAACCACACTATCCACAGACATGCTGATATTTTTTGACAAAATATGCGAAGATATTTTTTCTCTTGTCCAACCATAAATATAAAAACAAAGGGTATTTATTTCTCTGTCCTCATGCAGACCAGACTATCCACAAACATGCTGATGCTTTTTGACAAAATATATGAAGACATTTTTTCTCTTGTCCAACTGTAAATATAAAAATAAAGTGTATTTATTTCTCTGCCCTCATGCAATCCTCACTATACACAAACATACTGATGCTTTTTGACAATGACAAATTTATGACATTTCTTCCATAGTCCAACCGTAAATATACTATTATACCACACAATATACCATTCTAAACAACTATGAACCAATATTCAATTTTTAAATAAGATGACATTTTAATATTGATTCATTCGATGGATGTTCAAACAGTATGAACTGATGCAACTTAGCAATGTAAAACGCAATATCTTTATAAGTTACATATAATAAAATTCCACTTATACGTAAATTAATGTTGAAACTAACGGGAGAATGTGAATTTTTTGTACATTCATTATCACCTGTTGCATGTTTAACATTCTCTTGTGTTGGGAAACATATTGCTTTTTATCACGCTTTTATTAGCTTCACCTGTATGTTTGTATGTTTGTTTGTTTGTTTGTAACCGACCCCTTTGAGCTCGATTTTGTCCTACTTAGAACGATCAGATTTAATTCAAACTTTGCACACCTGTCAAAGGTCGATGACAATGCAATAATCCGAATAAAAAGTTAAAAAATTTTAACTAAAAAAAAAATTAAATAAATTAAACTAAAAAATGAAAAATAAATAATAGTTAAAAAAAATAAAAAAACACGCTTTCACGCACTAATCTAGCTACAACAGCTAACAGATTCATCCGTGTTAATCAATAGTAATTGTGGAATATATAGAATACATAGTATAAAACAAAGTCCCCTACCGCGTCTGTCTGTCTGTCTGTTCGGGATAAACTCAAAAACTACTGAACGGATCTTTATGCCGATTTCACCAGTGAATAAAGTGATTCACGAGGAACGTTTTGGTATATAATTTGTCCAGGATTTTTTTATAATCAGGGCGGGACAACGTCTGCCGGACCCGCTAGTATAGAATATTTTACAATTGTGTTTAGAGCTCTTCTTAGGATTCCTTAGGAATCAGCTCACCATAGGAAGAAATATATATATGTTTAAAAGATCAACTCAACTTGATTGAGTTTTTCGCCGGTTCTTCTCGATGACTGGATTATATTTTGAACCGGTGGTAGTATTGACGTTCATAAGCGCCTTATTAGGACTTAAACTGAATAAAGTATTATTGATTTTGATTGTAAAACCTAATATTGGATCCTTCAGGTCAGTCGTTCTCAAGTACCTTGCTCTTATTTAGGATGTTTCAATATACTACGCATATAATGAGAGTTTTATGTTCGTAATTGTGTAGTGACAAACCGACGCTTTATCGTAATGTATGTGCTTAAATCCTACATTAATCCCGAAATTTGGATTAATGAATGGTATGGTGATTAACCTTGAGTGATGGTAAATAATATTTTAAAAGACTATTTCATATTTACAATTATGTACACGGGTAAAGTGAGTTTGTTCTTTTGGGCAGTCGGTCTGCTGAAGATGTTACCATTCAAGATTTTGTTGTCGATTGAAGACTCTATCTTTTTATTAAAAAAAAAATTGATACAGAATACAGATACGCATCTGTTTTTAAACATACCGGAATTCATCACCACTTGACATGAGATTGTGATCAAGCCTTAAGTTAAACTCAAGAGAAGTCGAGTCAGAATAGTCAGTTTAATAAAAAAATATTTCAATTAATATAAAAACCCTTTTAAGGTAATGTACAATAACGGTTTTGTTAATAATATTAAATAGTCGAAGGTACATGAAACCGGTTAAACAACGGTCCGGTTATCCGGCTCATCCGGATTTTCGATTATAAGCCCTGTGAAGCTTTTTGTTTAATTGTAAAACCGTGTTCAAATCAACTTGGTATTTGGAATCTATAACTTTTCTATATACTATTTCGGATGCTTTATTCATTCTATCTATTATTTTTATAAATAGGAATTGTTTGTTTGTCTGTAGAAGGTAATAAATACATAGAAACACTGATCCCTTCCTAAAAAAAAGCCAACGTCACGCGGTTTTCCCAGTATTGACAGCGCACGACGTTACTTAACTTCGGTGATCGGACGAGATACCGTGTTTTCAACACTCTAACCGATACAGTGTTTACCCCCATCACTTTTTATCACAGGTTGCTGATCAGAATTTGACAGTCGTCCCATAAGAAGATTCACTTCAACATTTTTTAATGAATACAGGACTACGTTATCCTTGTGTGATGTAGTTTATACATTATTCTTTTATGTAGTTGTAGGTGATTAATGATGTACACTAATATGCGTAAGTGATTTTGTCTGCGTGTTACATTTCCGAGCTAACAGAACTGTTAAAAACGAAATATGTCATAGTGGTAGCCTGAAATTTGAAGAATCGTTTGAAGGTTCGTTTTAAATAACTATGATAGATTTTTTGACGGGATCTTGGAATGCCATATTGTGGATTTTGTATTTTGTTCATAACTAGCGGGCCCGGCAGACGTTGTCCCGCCCTGATTATGAAAAAATCCTCGACAAATTATATACTAAAACGTTTCTCAATAATCACTCTACCCACCGGTGAAAACAGCATAAAAATCTGTTCGGTAGTTTTTGAGTTTATCGCGAACAGACAGACAGACAGACGCGGTAGGGGACTTTGTTTTATACTATGTAATGATTTTGTGTTATTTGGCTCTGTATTATGTAATATTGGTGGTGTTTTTCCTAATATAGTTTGATTATTGTGCACAAGTGAAGTGAATGAGAAATAATACCACGGAGCATGGATGGACTCATATTTGCCACAAAATCTCCCTGGAAAAATGTAATAAGACGACCACCATCTTGTTAGTTCATTGAAATGATCACAAGAAAATGTGTAATATGATTAGGCACCTATTCAACAATGACGGTATTAACCTACTACAAGATTACAAGGTTGCCAATAATAAAATAAAGGAAGAGAATAACTATGCACTAAACAGCCTGTTTGGCATTGCACAGGTGTGCTAACGATGAAATTGAGACATAAGTTTTCCCTAAGGAACTTGTCTAATATATAAAAATCTCGTGTCACGGTGTTTGTCGTTGAACTCTTCCGAAACGGCTGGACCGATTTTTATGACATTTGAAATGTAATTTGGTAGGTATGAGAATAGGTCGTAAAGTATATTCTATACCTCTAGATGATTAGGGTGTCCCTTGAATGAGTCTCTGAATTGTATCGTTTCACAGTTGGAAATGGTGGGAGTCTGTGTATTCAGGTTCTAGGTTTTTAAGATTTTTCGAGTTTGGAACATTGACTGAGTTTTTATATACATCAATGGTTTGGAAATACGATTGGAACCGGTAGGTAACCGTTTTCACGCAGACGAAGTTGCGCGAGTCAGCTTGTAATAATATAGAATGGCAACTGGACAACTAAACGTCAGTCTGTCAATACCTTTGAAGAGCTCCCAACTGTCTTCTGTCACATTCATTCACTTGTTTATGTGAAGATATTTTAACCGACATATTTCGCTTTTGTGTATCATTGTTTAAATATGTTCTGTCTTACAAACCTTATCCTGACAATTGCACAAACAACAAAAAACTAATTAGCTCAATGACTGCAGCCTATGTGAGGTGATGCGGTTAGATACATACAAAAATTGATTTTCTTTACATAAATCAAAAAGAAACAGCTAGTGTTATTTTTTGTTTTGTTTTGAAGAAAACTTTTTTAGGCGCGTTGAGCGGTATTTTTAGCAGGGCATAAACTTTTGATTTCGCGTCATGACTTGCTAGTAAGCGTGACCGACTGTATGGCGCTTGCGCGACTTGCTTCAGACTAGCTACGCGTAATATAGGGACCCGTGTACATCTAATATTTATATTTTAGAGCTCATCATGTTTAATTGATTAATAAACTTTATATAAATGCATACAATTATTGCTCTGAGTGCCAACAGATGCGAAAACCAGAATAATATTCATAATTTCAATAAACAAATTGTGGAATTTTAAATATTGTCACTCACACTACAATTAATTCAGAAATTCAAAAGAGAACACAGTTATTTCAATGTTTTTACTTCTGTCGACGGTCCTTATTACTGCCTCGACTAAGTACAATAATTAATATTCAAAATCATTTTTTTCGGTAAATACAACATAGTAATTGTTATGTATGGGACCATTCAAGTATTACGTAAGCACTGATAGGGGGTGGGGGAGTCCTTGATTTACTTATTTTTGATGACATAGGGGTTGGCGGTCTGAGTGGTGATTGCGTCACCAATATTTATTTATTGAACCAGAACAGATTTGATAATACTTATAATGTTTACGTAAGTAAGTACGTTTGGGCATTGATTATTTTTGCTGACGAGGGGGAGGGGGGATCAGGAATTACAAAAAATCTGTTTACGTAATACTTGAATGGCCCCTATGTATTGTTATATATGTATACGTAGTGACTCTACTCATTGTTACTTCTTGTAATAAATGTCAGTACGTATACAACTTGCTGCTATTTCACTCGTATCGCATACATAACAGTAATTATGTCGGGATCAATTACCATATATTTGTAACGTACGCTATATTGATATGCTTGGACATATCAAATTCTTCCCCTAACGTATGTATATTAAGTAGTCGAACGTGTTATCAGTTTGTAATGTGATAGTAATCGACTGGGTTTCTATCATCATCATGACAAGCATTTTGTCAAGTTTTGGGCTCAGCGAATTTTTATTCAACTGCTGACAGACTTAAGGGCTGACAGCGGCGACCAATAACGGATTGCAGATCCCTTAGCTGTTATCGTTGTTTTTGGATTGTACTATTCTTAACATATAGTAAAGTATCGTTTCTTTGTTCCAGTACAATAATATTGTCAAAATATTGGAAGACTAGACTTTCATTGTTTTACTATAAACTACAATCAGAATTAAGATGAGATGTAATTAATGAATCCATCGATGTAATGTTTAATATTTTTTTAACCAACGTATAAGCAACGACACATGTGTACCGAGGTACATTCAGAGCTCTCTTTTGAATTGTTATTAAAACTAAATTGCTTGCAACGACGGCTAAAGTGTTTTGAGAAAGGTTACCAAAAGTGTAATATAGATGGAGTTATTTAACTTTAAAAAAATCAACAGACGATAAACATAGATGTAACAATTGCATCACTGAGGATGTAGCAATCGGTACACATTTTTTTAATATAGTTACGATTAAATAGAAATGTTAAAGAGTGGCAAATAGGTATATAATTCACGTAAGATGAAATTGCTACTGTATAGTATATCTATGCTATATATTTTTTTAAAATTAGTTATTTCAATACTTGAACGCACTAATCTCCAGAACTACAGTCAGATTTGAAGATTGTTATTTATAGTTTATTTATTGCAGGAAGTTATGGTTCATCTTTCATCACGCTACGATCTTTAAGAGCAAAGCAGTTACTATAAAAAATGTACTTTAGAAAGAACGCTACAAGAGAACAAAGTAATTATGAGGATATTAAGGGTCGAAGGTATGATTAATTAAACGCAAGTGAAATTGTGAGACACAGTTAGATTCGATTGATTGATTTAGACTAACTGAAACCAGATATAAATAAAGTGACGTAGGTAAATACAGTTTTTTACATGGCGTACTGGTAAATGCTGGAACGTTATTTTTATGCGAAGATAATGTAAAAAAAATTATGAAGAGCAATATAAATCTGGTCAACAACGTCACCTGAATCATATTATAGCTACGAACTGTCCAGGGGATCCCAGAGTTACAAAGGTAACGATCCGAGCGGGCATTAGTACTCTCACTTCACACAAATTAGTGTCTGTGCAAACTTTACAAAGCGTGGCATGAGCTGATTTCCAAATATATTTCCTAACATCTGTGCTCCCACCTCCGCAAGGGAAACACTACGTAACTATATTATTTAATTCCTTGCTTAAATATCGCATTATATTGAACATCATATCAAATAATTAAAAACGGTAACCAGACTTAACTTCTGAAAAAAATATTTAATTAGCGTGTGATAGAACATTGCAATCATAATCAAAATCTCCTTTATTCAGTTTAGGCACTGAGAAGGCGCTTATGAACGTCAAAGCTTCAAAGCGTCAAAACCACCAGTTCGGAAAACAACCCAGTCATCGAGTAGAACCGGCAAGAAACTCGATATTTCGATAATTGCTCGGAATTGTGTCTAACTCACTGGTGGAACTAAACTGTGACGAAACGAAACTTACGGGAAAAATTGTGACTTTCATACATCTAATGTAAACAGTCGTAGTAGCACGGTTAGGCTGTCACATTCCAGGTATAATTATATGGTTGGATCAGGATCATCAGATAGAAAGTTCGTGCACCATGTTATGTGCATCCGCCTAAAAGTAACGTAACTGTCTATGTCTTTGAACTATGCTTGTAAAACATGTTATGTTACGTATATATGAAAAAATAAAGCAGATCGAGTTGTTTGCCGGTTCTTCTCGATAGCTGGGTGGTGGTTTTCCGAACCGGTGGTAGTTTTGACGTTCATAAGTGCCTTCTCAGGGCCTAAATTATGTAGAGTGTTTTTAATTTTGATTGGTTTACATTTGGTATCTATATGTTCAGTATTTTGGTAGAGATATACGATATCCACGAAACTTTGTTTGGAATATATTTTGCCATGGCTTTTCGCATTGTTCCACGTATTGTTGATACCTTCATTTTGCAAAACAATCATCCTCTGCCTTTATCATCCGGCTGTTATTTTTGCTTATCGGCTTCTAATATCTTGAAGGATGTCTATGTACGTTGTGGGCTTTAACCTTGTTTTAATTAAAGTTGAGTAATTAGAAATTTAGTTACGCATTAGCCTATTCATAGTAAATGATTAAATTGTTTTTTTTTTTCCATTATTTTAAGATTTTGTTTTACTTAGATTTTCAGATGGATTAAAACCGAAATATCGGATTTAAAAATCTTTGATTACTCATTCCTATTTTTGATTTTAACGTAAAATTGATATAATATATTAGGTTTCAAGACTGGACTTCTTTCTCTGTTTAAAAACCTATATTTAGCTGGCAGATTACGGTAATTCCATTGGTGTGTTCTGTATGAAATTTTAAAATTGTCTATACAGAAGTTATGTAGGAATTTACGATATATATTTTATTTAGTTTCGATTGCCTCGGGGATTCGCTTAAAGGCTTAATCTCTTATCTCTCCTATTTTCGAACACGCTTTACTACAAGTCAATTTTTTTCGATTTTCCAATATTTTGGTCAGATTTCCATTTAATCTTTTATCACGTTACAGTTTTATATAATAAAATAATTAATTTTGAGTTGGACATGATTTGACATAAGAAAACAATCGATATCCATTGCCTACACTTAAAAACTAATTCTAATTAAAGGAGTCATTAGTTAAGATTAAGAAAATGCTATTGGTAATGCATGAGATTATTAATTTCTAACAGGTTGTCTTTACTATTAGTTATATTACAAAAACGTTATAACAGACTTTTACAATTCAAAAGCAAAGATTTTAAATTAATAGCTCCTTAATTTTTTTCGTTTTTTTTTAAAGTTGTCAAATGGAAGTACCATTTTATTTTCTCGTTTCTTTTTACATTTCTTAATTGTATCTTCTGTATTGTATCGTATATCTATATGAATGCTGTAATCGACTTTAATTAGTAACATAAATAATTCTACCAACTTTCATATATGGAATGAAATTCACTGACTCCGTGATTTTAATCAAAAACATGCGGTCATTTGAAATATATTTATTCAAATGCTATTACTCGTTATATTGCTATTATTTTCTTCTTATTTACATGATTTAATTGAACGAGCGTCAACTGTTTGTGCAGGTGTTCTTCAAATGTATTGTACTGTTCGTACAAATGTGTATTTTGGCGTCAATATGTCTACAGAATAAATTTACGTTGTTGTCAACGATAGAATCGTAATTTATTTAATTCATTTGTGCATTTTCAATCTGTTTTTTGTTATTCGTACCTGCAGTACCTATCAAGAGAATACATTTTAATGTACTGTCCATGCGACGGCAAACCAAACTGCGCGACGATCATGTGAAATGCAAAAATATGAGTTATGCCCACTTATCGGTATTGCACTCCCTCTAGTGCTATAGGTCGACACCGACTAGGTTATGATGCTAATTACAGATACACTAATATAAAGGATGCAATATAAACGAAGACGTGGCAGTGATCCGGCGAGTGCTTCAAGGAATACGCATTTAAAAGGCAACTAATAATAACAAATGTATTTCTACCCTCACTGCTGTGATATTTTACGACAAACGAATGATTTTAATTGCGCGTCTACAATACTTGATAGATGTTTGTACGAGTCAAAGCTTAACGTTGAAAATAATATTTATGCTTATGTACATGAGATTGAGCGTAATGTCCATTCTCAACATAGACTTATATGGACTTATGTTGAAGGCCTCCTCATTAGATCTTCAGAAGCCTTCATGACGATGTATTTTAAGCTACTATAGTCCATACTTTCATTTTATGATATTTTTTACACTAGTTTAACAAGACGATGACAATACTTCTGAAACCACCTTGTAATCCGAAAATAGTGTTGGATACCAAGATGTATTAATATGAATATATTATGACGATAAGGTAACGTGACAGTTTTATTACTGTTTCATGCTAGTGAGACTTAAGTCTTTATCATCTTTCAAAATGTCCTTTACGTGCGCTATAATGTATACAGGTACAGCTTTTTTGTATAACATCATATTGGCACCGCTGCAATGATGTTTTGCATACTCGCAAATTTGGCTATATGTCTCCATTACTTTAATTGATTATCATAATTATATCCCCTATAATATTCAAATTTAATCTAAAGTAATTTAAGATATAGATAAAATTTGAGATCAGTCAGATGACTTAAATGAATTCCAAGATGTATTTCGTCTTAGGATAGCCTGACCTTTTGGAGCGGCAAGTTTAATTGGTTATGGCACAATGAATGAATTAGACGTCCTTGAAGACTCAGGGTGAATTAATGCCCGAACGCCGGGCAATTTGCATGATAGATGATCCCCGGAGTTCCACTTAATAAAATGTTTGTCGCCGGCGAAAAGGTTTACGCCGGAGATAAATGTTTTTGATGAAGCCTTAGCAACGTTTTCACGGAAAGCTGTAATTAAGCCGGGGATCGTTTCATTTTCAAATATTGGTTTATGTTTTAATTGTAAATGGTAGTTGCGAGTGCTTTTTCTGTTTGATTTTAGACGTTGTATCGCGGTCGATATAATGTTAACAATTCCAAATTCCTCTGTGTTAATTGCAATAACTTTTTGTTTAAAAATATCGCTATCATACCAAATACGTTTGCGTACAAACAAATCAACGTAACAATAATTGACCTTTTGTTATAGCTGTAGTTCAATACAAAGTAGCAATTGCAGATATACAATATTTTCAAAAGAAAGTTGCATCACTCGTATGGTTTTTTATATGAAGCTTCTTGTAGTATCAAATTGAAAGATGCATGTGAACAGTTAGACGTGTCTATATGTTAATTTAATATTCTGTTGAGAGAGCAAAATGTTTTTTTATACTTTATAGGTTTTATAACGTTCGATCACAATTTCATCTGATGATAAATGATGATGTGGTCTAAGATGATAAATACGCCAAACCTGGAAGGGACTGGCTCTCTAATACATCTACTAGAACGCACCAACAGGTGCTTGGCGACAAATTTTGAACTTGAGGGTGGTAGCTAATCAGGCGGACTTAGAAAAACCTGACCACTATGCAAAAATATGTTTGATCAACGCTAATAAACAATTTCACTGCTTTTATTCGGCTCTACATTTGCAATACGACTAGAGTGCGTATTTGCTATTTCTCACGTTTTGTTTAAATACACAGAGGAAGCAAATAAGTCCTCTATTTTTTTAATTATAAGTAATCTATATATTAATACGTGAAGCGGAAACTTTGTACCCCTTTTTAAGCGAATTACGCGAACGGATGAACGTGAAATTTGGCATAGTTAAAGATTATATGGAGAAGAAGGGCACATAGCTATTTTTTAAATATAAAATGCATTAAAACACATTAAATTAATTAAAATATACACACACTACTGCTTGAATGACACCCAAGATATGCACACGTGTAAATGAAAATGGCGTTTCGTCATCCTTCTTTTTACTCTTACGTTCCTATTAGCTTTTTTCACCCTACATTCAATATTTTTAACATGACTTACGTTCCATACGTTACATGCCTTTTGAAATTAATTGGTCAAATTGTGCGTTAATTTTATAATTATATAAATATGTAAATTCAATATATACATTGATAATTAATTGATCATGATCAAGATAAATTATTAATTTATCTTTATTAAATCTACGAAACCACTGAAATAATTGTTATTGTCTTCGGTTTTAATGAATGTCAAAATGGATTATGGTCGAACCTCGACCACTAGGCGACCACTAGTTATCGTAAATAGACGAAAATTTTTGAAACCATGTGGACATAGTCAAGCGGTGAATTATCTGCGATAGAAACCATATCACAGCGGTTTGCGTTTAGACTGTATATCAAAAAACACCGTGGTTTCATTGAGTAATGAATGAAATTAAGTAATTTTGTAATAATTATATCGAAAAATAATTAATATATATATAATCAGGTTACAGTTCTTTGAGTAATATAGCGTCAAAAGTATTAAAGATATAAGCATATAACTATGCCCACTGGATGCTCAATTTTCCATAGATAGTTAGTTCTGGGCTACTTAGTTTTGGATTCATTTGAGTCTGCCATTTTTTTAATGCAGAACGTAGCTGACGAGAGTCGTTTAGTAATAAATTAATTTTAAAGATAGAAAGGCAATGAATTCCACAAGACTACATCAGGCTTAACATACAAGCGTAGAGTTGATATAATTTTTTGTAACTCTTATATCGCTGCTTATTATTACTGAGTTAATGTGTGATGATGACATTTACTTGCTCATTTAATTATATATATATATATATATATATATATATATATATTCTTTTAAACCTAACTTTAAATATGGCTTTAACTTAGTACGTTCGATCGAAGCGCTTAAATAATAACGCTCACAATAAAGGCGGAAACTTCTGCATTCTAACTTTTCCATCTGTGCCGTATAATATCGTTTATTGTATGCATTTTTACTCCATATTTTCCACATCTATAAGGTTTCCGGAGTTATAAACTCTCATATACTCTTCCTCCGTCGAGTTGCAATTTCCAATATCGTTTTTATAATACACTAACGCATTTCTAAGTTTGATTATAAAATACCGTATTGTTTTTATGTTTACTTTCAAACAATACACTCGTTAGATTGTAACGAATAAAGACGTTTTATATCTATTGTAATAAATGTTTTTATATGTGCGATAATTCAACTTCTACTGGATATATTATTGTAGCACGTCGAAGTGATTGATATATTAGAGATGATTCGATTATTCACTATTCAGTTTTTGGGATTAAATTCCTTAAGTCGGCTTGCGGTAGGCGATTATTTATAAAAATCGTCACGTAAGGAAAAGCGTTATGTGATTTTCGCTCGCTCTCCGTCTCTTTCTGTTATATACGGGTCTGTATATGCGAGACTATTGAAATTTGAGCAGAAAAACATCGTGTACTGCCGGTTGTATAACCTCAACACTAGCCACTTCAAAATTTAATGAACACCTATTTTTATTTTGCATTTTTTTTTTTGAATTCCTTCTTTACTTCATTTGAAGGAGCTACGTTTTTTGTGCTTGTAAAGGTTTTTTTTTATCGGAACACGACAAAGTGACTACGCTGTGTCTGATGGTAAGCACAGTGCAATCTAAAAACAAGAGATCTACAATCATGCCGGCTTACAGCCAAACACTGGTTAGTCACATAACATGACATTTCGAAAAAGAATTACTGTGGTTAATTGTGGTGTCTTTTCAATCACGCACAGATATCCAACCATATTGTATCTATACATATAATAAGAATGTAAATCTAATATGCCTGTACGTTTCAGATTTTTGTGAAAATTGTGAAAATATTCTTGTAGGTGTGTTGAAATAAGTAATGTCTATGTGTTTGTTGAACCACGCATCACTGTTAAAATACTGCTTTCACGATAAAACCTCACACAAAAAATCATAAAACATCCCATCGAGTAACATTTAGTCTTTCTTTTATTAAAATCAGTATATCACTCTATTAAAAGTTAGTATAGTTTTAATGACGACGCGACTTAAGTACGAGAGTAGTAAAAGTAGATAAGTAAACGGACTTAATACATTCATGATTTTATTATTCAGTGTTTTTTTACACTAGGTTCCACGCGGAGAGAGTTGCGGGCACAGCTAGTATTAGATATAACTCTCTGACCCTTGAACGCAAGTGTATAAACTATTGAGGATATTACATCTAGTGTAATGGTCGCTATTCAATTGCATACGATTGCGACAACAGCTCTTGTTTACAGTATAAAATAATTCTTATGCAGCCCGTACGAGCTATCATGCAGTCCATGTAGAGTCCATCCTAGAATAATTAATATACAAAAATAAATAGTTTATTACTTTAATTGAGTATAAAAACATCTAAATAACTCAAGTCAGTCAGTCAAATCATCCATATGTATTTTACAAGCAAGTGCAATGCAGTCTTCCTTAATTTTTGACAACCAATCTTCTAGTAGATTATCACTGTCATCATCGAGTAGTTAGTGATATTACAATTTTCTTGCGATTATTCCAATGAACTAAAAAGATGGTGGCCGTCTTGTTAGAACTTTCCGGGGAGTTTTGTGGCAAGTCAGAATCCATGCTTCGTGGTATTATTTTTCATCCACTTCACTTGTGAACAATAATCAAACTATATTACGTAAAACAGTACCAATATTACAAAATAGAGAGCGATATAACACAAGATTATGAATAAAATATAAAATCCACTACGTGATATTCCAAGATCTCGTCAAAAACTCCGAGATGCGGTCAATTTGCCGAGTTTGAGAAAAAAAATGCTAAATTACTCACACGATGTCAAAAGCAGACAACAAAAGGCTTTGCATCATATACCGAGGCATCATAATGGCTTTATGTCACCAAATTTACGCATCAATGAAATTTAATAACTTGAAATCACGGAGGAAAATCAGCCCCGTTCCGCGTCGTCTCGATTACCCTTAATAGTCGAGGAGCTGATGTACATCAAAAATCCGTAATAGTGTCTCGAATAAAATTAATATTTTTATTACATAATTAGTACTGGTTCTTGACAATTTACGAAGATTATCGTAATCATTAGGTATTATTCGTATACATGTGATCGTCAAGCGGCCTTATGACGTAAGTACTAAAGAGGGTGATCTATATTTTGATTCATCTGTCTATATCCAGAGATCTCAATGCTGATTATATCAACAATATTTAATAATTATTTGAAGCGATGTTGGCTTAGTTGATAGCGTATTCGGACACAGCGTCAGTGGACGTAGGTTCGAATACTCAATTTTGTTGGAGCTTCCGGTGAAGGAAATCATCGTGATAAAACAATAGTGGTACGAAACATTGTGGTACGGTTTTCTCTAAATCCGCCTGGCTAGCTACCACCCTCAACTTGAAAATCTGTCGCCAAACACTTGTTAGTGTGTTTTCTCTATGGCACTTTTGTGTACTTAAAATTTGGCGTGTTTACCATCTTAGGCTACGCCGTCATTGAATATCATATGAGATTTTTGTCAAATGCTAAAACCAATAAAGTATTTAAAAAAAAATCACTTTCGTATTTTAACACGTATAACATCTAGCAAGATTTTTGTAATAATTATACCAAAACTTACTTACTTAAGCATAGGAGGAAAGATAAGTACTTATTAAACAAATTGGTGTTATAATCACATCTTGAATAAGAAAAAGTTTATATTTGATAAAAAATATATATTAACAATATATATTTACTTTGAAGCATAAATTAAATACGAAATATATCAAACATATAGAATAATCAAATAAAAACAATCATACATCATGTAAAAGCAAACAATGCCGGCTCCGAGATACTTAGCAAACATAAGTAAAATATAGGGTGTAGTAGGTCGCCCACGCTGCCATGAATAGGACCTCACACCACTCGCATAACGTCACGACTCCCTTTACTAAACAGAAGGGACAAAGGGAGTTGAGGGGTCGGGGTTAGGGCGCGAAGCAATTTATATTTAACTTACTACGTGTAAACTGTATATGCGTATGTATATTTACAGTGCCATGTAAACAAGTGAATTCTCTAAGCTCTTTGACTATTACAGTGTCTGGTCTTCGTCTCACAAGTATGTTTTCTACGAACAATATTTAATTTTTAATTTTATATAAATTTATGCATATGTTTTCTTTTGCTGCTATTCGCTATTTCACGAACTCCTATATATTTAAAAACAATACTGTAATTGCAGTAATACGAAGAAGATTTTTTTTTAATATGAGAAACTTATCTATTTATAAGATGTAAATACGAAATAATCCGTCCTAGATTTTTCAAGTCGTATTTCATCTTTTCTAGACCGCGGCAACGCGGATAAATTGAATGTGTTATTTTTTACATAAATATGCACGAATAGTACAGATTACAATGTTTATGTTTATTTGTTATTTTATTCTCCATGAACTCCATGAACACGTTTGAAGAATGTTCACGACTTAGTTAAGCTACGATTTCGCGCAATATTTTAATTTTAACAGGCTTGGATTGACCGTCTCGTGTACAACGAAGTGCTTCGCGTGTAAAATTTTCAGTAAAAACAATAAGTTTTTTTTTTAATTATATTGCTTTTTTAAAGTCTGAATGTACATTGATAATTACTATAGCGTATCAATTTGTAAATGACATATAATTTCTGTGTATAAACATTTTTCAAAATCCATAAAAAATAAAGAACCAAATCATTACGATTTTATATACGTATATAAAATTGTAAATAAAGTAAATTTTCAAAAAAAAGTATTAACCGACTTCAATATCAATCAAAAACCCATAAGGCACTAAAAAGCGGAAAATAAATAGTTTATCAAATTAACCAAATTAAATAAAACATATGAATATGTGTGCTACCTAGAGATGTATTGGAAGTCGGTGCCAGTTATATATATATATATAATTTTATTTGGTCTACGGAATTGTGGTTAATTTTAAAATTTGAAGTTATGTATTCTGTAAATATACTTAAAATAAAACACTTCTGTACGTAAACACAGCTTACATTATTAAAAGTTGAAACGGTACGTATGGAAATGCGTATGCGTAACAAAACATAAAATAAAAATAAATAAAACTAAACTTTAACGTACAAATACTCAGTCTAAAATACTCAATACTCACGTAAAAAAAGTGCGTGTGTGCTGTGTGTGTATATACACGCGTTAGAAGTTATACTTCTTTGGCGTAACAAGATAAAAATCTTTTCAAAAATTTTATCTTTCGCCTTATTCTACATTTGTAGAAAAAACGACACTAACAGTAGAAAAAAGGTATTAATTCATTCAAAGTTTTAATACAAAGAAACAAAACGTTGACGATAGCTAACTTCAGGGTGTCGGTTTTCGTGACGGTGTGCGCGCGCATCGTAATAAATTCAGGGTGTCGGTTTTCGTGACGGTGTGCGCGCGCATCGTAATAAATTCAGGGTATCGGTTTTCATGATGGTGTGCGCGCGCATCGTAATAAATTCAGGGTGTCGGTTTTCATGACGGTGTGCGCGTGCGTCGTAATAAATTCAGGGTGTCGGTTTTCGTGACGGTGTGCGCGCTCATCGTAATAAATTCAGGGTGTCGGTTTTCATGACGGTGTGCGCGCGCGTCGTAATAAATGCAGGGTGTCGGTTTTCGTGACGGTGTGCGCGCACATCGTAATAAATTCAGGGTGTCGGTTTTCGTGAGGGTGTGCGCGCGCATCGTAATAAATTCAGGGTGTCGGTTTTCGTGACGGTGTGCGCGCGCGTCGTAATAAATTCAGGGTGTCGGTTTTCGTGACGGTGTGCGCGCGCATCGTCATAAATTCAGGGTGTCGGTTTTCGTGACGGTGTGCGCGCGCATCGTAATAAATTCAGGGTGTCGGTTTTCGTGACGGTGTGCGCGCGCATCGTAATAAATTCAGGGTGTCGGTTTTCGTGACGGTGTGCGCGCGCATCGTAATAAATTCAGGGTATCGGTTTTCATGATGGTGTGCGCGCGCATCGTAATAAATTCAGGGTGTCGGTTTTCATGACGGTGTGCGCGTGCGTCGTAATAAATTCAGGGTGTCGGTTTTCGTGACGGTGTGCGCGCACATCGTAATAAATTCAGGGTGTCGGTTTTCATGACGGTGTGCGCGCGCGTCGTAATAAATGCAGGGTGTCGGTTTTCGTGACGGTGTGCGCGCACATCGTAATAAATTCAGGGTGTCGGTTTTCGTGACAGTGTGCGCACGCATCGTAATAAATTCAGGGTGTCGGTTTTCGTGACGGTGTGCGCGCGCGTCGTAATAAATTCAGGGTGTCGGTTTTCGTGACGGTGTGCGCGCGCATCGTCATAAATTCAGGGTGTCGGTTTTCGTGACGGTGTGCGCGCGCATCGTAATAAATTCAGGGTGTCGGTTTTCGTGACGGTGTGCGCGCGCATCGTAATAAATTCAGGGTGTCGGTTTTCGTGACGGTGTGCGCGCGCATCGTCATAAATTCAGGGTATCGGTTTTCATGATGGTGTGCGCGCGCATCGTAATAAATTCAGGGTGTCGGTTTTCATGACGGTGTGCGCGGGCGTCGTAATAAATTCAGGGTGTCGGTTTTCGTGACGGTGTGCGCGCACATCGTAATAAATTCAGGGTGTCGGTTTTCATGACGGTGTGCGCGCGCGTCGTAATAAATGCAGGGTGTCGGTTTTCGTGACGGTGTGCGCGCACATCGTAATAAATTCAGGGTGTCGGTTTTCGTGACAGTGTGCGCACGCATCGTAATAAATTCAGGGTGTCGGTTTTCGTGACGGTGTGCGCGCGCGTCGTAATAAATTCAGGGTGTCGGTTTTCGTGACGGTGTGCGCGCGCATCGTCATAAATTCAGGGTGTCGGTTTTCGTGACGGTGTGCGCGCGCATCGTAATAAATTCAGGGTGTCGGTTTTCGTGACGGTGTGCGCGCGCATCGTAATAAATTCAGGGTGTCGGTTTTCGTGACGGTGTGCGCGCGCATCGTCATAAATTCAGGGTGTCGGTTTTCGTGACGGTGTGCGCGCGCATCGTAATAAATTCAGGGTGTCGGTTTTCGTGACGGTGTGCGCGCGCATCGTAATAAATTCAGGGTGTCGGTTTTCGTGACGGTGTGCGCGCGCATCGTAATAAATTCAGGGTGTCGGTTTTTCGTCACGGTGTGCGCGCGCATTATAATAAATTCAGGGTGCCGGTTTTTCGTGATAGTGCGCGCGCATCGTAATAAATTCAGGGTGTCGGTTTTTCGTGACGGTATGCGCGCTCCTCGTAATAAATTCAGGGTGTCGGTTTTTCGTGACGGTGTGCGCACGCATCGTAATAAATTCAGGGTATCGGTTTTTCGTCACGGTGTGCACGCGCATCGTAATAAATTCAGGGTGTCGGTTTTTCGTGAAGTGTGCGCGCGCATCGTAATAAATTCAGGGTGTCGGTTTTTCGTGACGGTGTGCGCGCGCATCTTAAAAATTTACTCTCATCATTTTTCCCTAACGCGCCAAAAGAAGTATAACTTCAAAAAACTAATACATAAAACAAAAGCAGAAAACAACGGTTATAAAAGTATGTAATAAAATAAATAAGTAAATAAATAAATTATATATGTGTAAATTAATTTTAAGATTAATTACGATATTGCTTTAATTTAGATTCCAATGAGGCTAAAGTAAAACAGAGAAACAAATCTGATATAGATTTTTTTGAATTTTATCACACTCGGTAAACGAGAAAATGCTGACCCAAGTTGATGATTTAATTGATGAATATCTGTTTTCAAATATCATTTCATACGTATAATCTGCAGAATTATCCCGGACGAAAGATGCCTTGAACTATCAAAGCAATAAAGAACTTTTGCGAAAAATTATCTCATTCAGACGTTTGGAAATGAGTGAATAATTTTTTAAAGATTCCGATACATAAATACGATTCGCTTTTTACATACATTACAGTAAATTATGTACACGTTAAATTGGAACATTAAAATATACTATATTATATAGACAAATAGAAGTCAAGGTAAGAAGAAAATAAAGTGTGTTAAAAATATCATGTAGAGTCTGCAAAAACGAGTTATTTACACGTTCGTTTTAGGCCTTTTTTATTCGTAGACAGTTCTTATATAGTATATTGTCTGTATAACGTGATGATAATGTAGACTTTATAAAAAAAAATGGGTCGCATCTGGCAGTGAGCCCTCGCTTACATTCACAGCATTATTGTGCGCAAAGTGGCCTGAACAGCGCCGAGCCGCGCCGGGCAAGCCGCCATTCAGAGCCTAAAAATAGAACCTCACACCACCTTAGGGAGGGGAATGATTCAAAAATATCGAATAAATTACCGCACTTTCGAGACACCTTGTGAAAAGTGATTTTACGCGTACGTCAATTGTTATTCTAGTGTCTATATCTAACGTCTGTTTAGGGTGGCGAGTAGCGTTTATATCTTAATAGATCGCAAGCACCATACACCAGATGTTACACCCGTCACAATATCGCGTTCCGGAAACAACCTATGTATGTATAGTAATCAAACGCAGTAGTAACACGTCTATACCTGATTTATTTATTTACAATTGTGGATAATGCAACAGTCAACAACCCGATGAGTAATATAATAATAATAATAAGAAGGAGCATACTATATTGAAAACCTACAACGCTATATATCACGCTATCACATCGATACAATTTACACTATTAGTAGTATTAAAAAATAAACTGTGTAACATTAAATAATAATAAACAAAAATATTAGAAGTGAAACTATAGAATAAATGAAAAAGTGAAAATAAATTCATCTATAAAAACTAAAATTAACTTATGGAAAAGAAAACAATACGGAAAATATAATCAAGAATATTGAAATATAGTTTCCTGAATGTTGTTTAAATAGTCATATATATAAAATGTGTTGAATTGATTGAATGAATTTTTTTATTGAATCGTTACCGTACTGAACATAGTGCTAAATACTTCAAAGTGATTTTTCTTTGGTTTGTCGGTTGTCACAATCAGCCAGTACATTACTAGTTCCTGATAGTGACAACTACGATTCGATTATAAACTTCTCGGGCGATTGTCGATGTTTTTGAACCGAACTGCGCTTACCATCCGGTGTTATATCATTTTTCATGCTACAATAATAATATATAACTGCTAGCCGATTCCCTACCGCTTCGCTGGCAAAGAGTCATTCGAATCCAAAAAAATCCGCATCGAATGGTCATAATCTTATGCCAATAGGCTCAGTAGTTTTGATTTGAAAGAACTGTATTTTCATTGTTTACATTTATACAACCTAGTAATCTAACTTAATATAAGCTTAATATAGCAATTCTGTTTTTAGCTCTATAAAGTTAGATTCCTATTATTATCAAACTAAAACCTACCATAAATCGATATTAGACAAAGAAACGTCTCGAGTAAATAAAAGAAATATCGACATAGTCATAATAGTCATATATTCGAATCTAATAGAAGCACATCACTAAACAGAATCCCTTGGCTGCTGTAAATACACCTTTATTTGTAGCCCCGTTATTTAACGAAAGGCTTTATTAAAGTGGGATTTTAGTTCTATTTTTAGAACTCGATCATTAGGAAGTCAGGTTATATTCACACTGTTAAAAATTTCTGTAGTAATTTTACAAAAAAAATGTTGGCTGTTTTTACGCACAACAAAAAAGTAATTCTATAATTCCGTTTTGTAAATTTACAATACAATTTATTTCAACTCAATTTGGAAAAATTACGAAACATTTGTAGAAATTTACCAAACGATTATCGGAAATTCGCTCAGCAAAATTACAATACAAATAGTGTAATTTTACCAAACAAATTCTGTTAAAAATGGTTTGTAATTTCAAAATGATGTATTGTAAATTTACTACACAATTAATTTCAACTTAGTTTACAAAAATTACAAAACATTTTTAAAAATATACCAAACGATTATCGGATATACACTTGGCAATATTACAAAACAAATATTGTAATTTTATGAAAAAATTTTTTTTTTAATTGTTTTGTAATTTTAATATGATGTATACAATTTTTTTATATCTTCTATATTCACGTTCATGATGTTTACAGCATTAAATAATTGAGATAAATTAAATTTTTATTTGCTTAAGTAACTTTTATATTTTATTCGTCCTCGTGTTCACCTAAATAAAAGGCTCGCATATATTAATAGACTAGCAGATATTGAGGTATAATAGTCCAGTCGGCTGGGAAATTTTAGCCGTATATTTGAGAATTTAAAAATAAATGGTCCAAATTACAAAAAATTTTTTTTTAAATACTGGGAAAAAAATACTCATCAAATGTAAGAAAAAAAATTCAGGGAAAATTGATTGTTCAAAAAATAGCCATTTTGCAACTAGTTTTGAATTAAAATATCTCGTAAACTATTGGAAAGTAGTCGAGACATTCTGCGAATGAAATTGAGACGAAAAAATAATGAATAAATCGAAAAAAACCGCATTGCTCTGCGACTAATAGTTTACGAAATATTAATATTTTAATAAAAAAAAAACGGTAGTTCCGCGCGCGCGCTTATAAGCAAATAGCTCTATCGTGGAGAGAATTTAATCAATTTTATTTTATTTTTTTTAGTCTAGCTCTTATTTAGTTCTATTATACAAAAATTCAGCTAAGCTTAAAAAAATTTTTGCAACTGCTATTTTTAAAAAACAGATTTTTTTTGCCGTTAAAAATCGTTTATATTAACAAAATGAACTTTTTTTTATTCAAGTGGCTACTATGTTTATCAATGCATCAGGTACATTGACTATCGAAAAAAAAAAAATTATTTATAGAAAATAAAAAGTTTAAAAATTTTTCATTTCTTCGATGCTGACCAACAAGTCAACTAATAAGACAAAGACGACGCGATTGGATAAATTTTTAATAATTTCGTAGAAATTTCATCTTCTACATTTTTTCAAAATTTTATAAAAAAAAGTATTGTAAACCAACTTACAAACAATTTTTGTAAATTTCAAATTATTTTCTTTGGATCTTATCAACAATCATAAAAAAATACAATACCTGTTTGAAAAATAAAAACTTTTGGGAAAATTCCAATACGTAATGCAATTTTGAAATTTGTGTTAGAAAAATATTAAAATTATTTGTAAATTCTTAATGACTTCATACTAATTTGAGTTTCAACATTTTTTCGTAATATCACAAGAAAAGTATTGTAAATAGAATTACGAACAATTCTGGTAAATTTACAACATTTCATTGGAAATTCACCAATGGTTAGGAATAATTACAATACGTGTAAGATTATTACAAAAAAGTTTTAAAATTACAACTCATTATATATAAATTCCTTCACGTGTTGTAATTTTACTCGAATTGTATTATGTTTTGAATTAATATACGTTGATTTGGAATTTTGCTAATATTTGTTTTGTAAAACAATTGTAATTTTACAAAAAAATTTAACAGTGCATATATAGTCATTTTTTTGTACAGTCTCTATATTCTTTGTGCTGTTTTGGCAGTACCGTGAATGATCTAAGCGTAATCGTCATCTCCTTACCCTTATGCCATTTAAATAGGGTCTGCATAATGTTTTCATCTTTTACACTCCTCTATCAGTATTACTTTTTACATAATCTATTTATACCGTTTTCGGTCTTCCTCTGCTCCTATATCCTTCCCACCTTCATACTTAAAACTCTTCTGGTAACATGTCTCTAATCCCTCCTCACGACTTGACCATACATACCATGTTAACCTATTGTTATTGTTATGCTCGTCAACTTCTTTATAATTTGCGTTAAATTCAAATTTCCCTTCATATACTTATTTCTAACCGCATCATCCTAGTTACATGACACATCTATCTTAATATTCGCATCTCTGCCACATATAGTATTATTTCGTCCATCAATTCCGTAGCCCAGCTCTCAGATCCATTTATCACGATATATCTCACAAAGTGTAAATGTGATATATCAAGAAGATATAAAGCTAAATAAAAAATTAAACGTCTTACGCACGTTTATTTAGGACTTACAAATATAAAAAAGAAATCAGAACCGTTTCTTGACTGTCATCGAAATTGATTAACGCCCCCTACTATTTAGTGAGCGTAAACAAGACGAGTATTTGTAAGGTCTACTTTTCTCCATTAAAATTAATTTAGGGCTATATGGTCACACAGTTATACATGTGCTACCAATTTGCGAATCCTTTTACCAAATATTAACATCGTTAATTAACCCAAAGGTTATCTCAAAGATTATCCCTTCTAAAATTAGAAAATTCTATATTATTATTAGACCTTTAAATGCAGTGATTTCAATAACTGATTCAGATTACAAAAGCACAATGTTCACGTTCTGATTAGGTGCGTGAATCCTGCGAACTCGTCATTATTTTTTAATCCATATACAAGTTGATGTTTCGTTTATAAAGTTACGTGTTTTATCTGAATTTATTTCGGCCTCTCTCTCTTTTTTAAATTGTTTTAGTGTTATTGTTAAAACAATTTTTTTTATCAAGTATTGATTCAAATAAATAATTGTTATTATGCGAATATATGTAAGCCGATCACAAATTATCATCAGACCTTTTTTTTAAAATACTTTATAGTTTTCATTTTAAATTACGTCGTGGTCCAAGATGGTAGACACGCCAAACCCAGAGAGGACTTGCTCTCAAGTGCACCTATCGGAACACGCCAACAGGTGCTTGGCAACATACCTTCAACTTGAGGATGGTAGCCAGGCGGACTTAGAAAGAAAACAGATGCATTCATGTGGCTGATTTCTTCTCTGTTAGCGTGGAATTTATCAGGGCACGTTTTTATGAAAGATAATGTTTTAAAAATCGGACGAAAAAGTGAAATATTTGGGTTAAAGAATCCTCATATAAAAATGACAGAAAAAAAAGTAGTAGTTTGATCTTCAAAAATATTGACGGAATTGATGTTCAGTTTTTCAGTTCGAGTTTATTCAATTACATGGCCATAGTATAAAGGAAGATTGGTCTCATTTTCTCTCTTCTCGTTCGGAACGATTAGCTATTAGATAAATATAATTTTAAATTCAATCTCCAGTCGTTCAACTATTCTTATACCTATATAGCGTTATTATATACCGTACTTGTTCAGTATCGTCCGCTCCTTCGACACAATTCAGTGAGCGGAACAATTCAATAAACTTTGAACCCATGTGGCTAGACACAGTCTTATCTGGAACAATCGTATAACGCTAAATGCGTTATTGTGATATACATACGTACAATATGAGAGAGTTGATTCATTTAACTTAAGTAATACCAGGATCGTAGTTTCAACTTCAAAAGACAAGTAACAGAGAATTCTCTAAATCTCATTGCGATAATACGCACACGACATGAGAGCTTCGCTGTGTAAAGACAATCTTAGTATCGTTAATCTTTACTTTTTGTTGTAAATCAATGTAATTTTAAAACAATGAAATGACACTGTATGTAATGGTAAGGTAATATGTAACAGATTGGTAGATCTCGAAAAGCGGCAAACTGCAAGACAGACACTATGACGCGAATATCACCATATGCATGTGATATGCCAATTAAAAGAAGAAACTAATAGTTTACTTAATAACTAATGGAATGGTTCCTATAAATTTTTCTTTGTTTTATTTCCTTTAGACACTCGATCCTTATCCAAAAACATAATTACGACATTAAATTTAACACAAATTTATTTAAAAAAACTATCGCGTTTAGCAATGTGTGTTTTGTAGCCGTGGAGTAGTAGGGCAAGCGGTTTGGTGCTTATATTGTTTCTCTGCGCATAAAATATATCTATACTTTTATATTAATATTATAAAGTTGGAGAGTTTGTTTGTTTGAACGCGCTAATCTCAGGAACAGGTTATAGGCTATATATCATCACGCTAAGGCCAATAGCAGCGGACCACTTAGGAAGAATGTTTGAAAATCGAGGTTAACGAACGTATTATTAAAAATATTTTCACCTTCTACGTAAACGAAGTAGCGAGTTAAAGTTAGCGTTAGCGTAAAGTAACTATTCCATAAAATATATCGTTAAGGTAAATAAACGATGCAGACAAAGTCGCCAGCATCAGCTAGCTATATATAGAATCAATCCTTTGCAAACATTGAAAATCCAAAAACATCAGCCTCAAGTAAGAATTTCCATTCAACAGTTCACCTTCATACGACCAATCTGGGTCCTGCGAGACGTCTCGTCCTATGCTAATATTAAAATTCCTGCAGAACTATATACCTTATTAAACAGACATGTTCACGTCATACTGAAATAAATTGTATTCCCTGAGGTTTACGTTCCATTATCTGTTGTCTTGAGAGCTTGGAAATTACATTTTAAATTATGTTTGTAAAGTTTTCCACAGATTTATTAAATGAAAACTTTTTTCCGTCTGCTCACATTTTTCTTACGTGAAGTGGGTTTATGTGGTATATAAACTAGCGGGGCTGCCGGAGGTTGTCCTTGATAATAAAAAAAGCGTAAAATTCTAACTGCAGCGCCACCTACCGGCTACAATTGTGAATCTAAATCATTGTTGAATCCACCTGAATACTCACAAGAACTTTCATCAAAATCTGCCCAGCCGTTTAGGAGGAGTTCTGTCCCATACACATGGAAAAAAGAATGATATATATAAAGATAATATTTAAGTGTCGTTCATTTGCAAGAGCTAATCGGCTGAACTAATTTAGATGCGACTTACGACCAGATTGAAATTCAAATTTTATTTATGAACATTACATTTTTCAAATACTTTTACAATAGTTCCAAACTAGGCAGAGCATGTATTTTGGCAGCCAGAATATAATGAAACAGCTTGATTAGATAAAGGATTTTTCAAAGTTGTATCTAGGTTACTTTGGGGTATAAAGAAAGAATAAAATTATGATTTAGAGAATACAATACAGATACCACTATGTATCAACATTAAAGAGTTTACACAGGAACAGTGTCGCGGGCACAAATTAGTTAATAATAAATCACACAAATCTATCAAATTGCAATTAAAATGAATAGATAACAAATAAATGTAGCAGATAAAAAGAAGTTGAGGCCATCATAAAAATTACCGACAGAAGCGAAAACTCAAAACAATGGAATAACTGTGTTCTTTTTTTGAATTTTTAAATCAATTATGATGTGAATTAGTTCAATTTCATAATTTGTAAGATGAAATTATTAACATTAGTCTAGTCCTCGCATCTATTGGCACTCCGAGCAATATATACGTTTTTATACGGTTTATTCATTAATTAGATATAGGTTACGCTGAACAAGCTCAATACAAAATAGCAATATTACATGTACACAGGCCGATATACTACGCGTCGCTGGTCTAATATAAACGCAATACGTCACGAGCATGTCGCTGACACGAACTCATAAGTTTTTCTCGTGCTAACTAACTTTCGCTCAACGCGGTTGAAGAAGTTTTCACTTCAAAAATAAAGTTACCTATAGTATCAAAATAAAATAATAAAACGATTTAAGTAAAGAATATAAAGAGAGAAATACTAGTTCAAACGATATATTTTAAAGCTTTGTGGGAATATCGTCGATAGTTCTGTAGGTGCGTATCTTTCAGGCGTCCACGACGCATTTACGCAGTACGCAGCTACTCGTCACCCGCCCGCCCTGCTTAGGGGGCAGCGCGTGACGTCACTGGCGCTTAGACGTCCCATGACGTCACGATGTGCGTCGTAGGCACTTTTTTCATGCGTAGACAGACAACGGAGTATCGTTTTTTTGTATAATCTCAATTGTTATACGCATGTTTAGGGATGACATTAAGCGAATTGGATAGAATGTCTCATCTCGGTTCGAACACCATTTTGGACTTTCTATTTTTGAAGTGAAAACTTCTTTAGGTGCGTCGAGCGGTATTTTTGGCAGGAGATAAATTTATAATTTTGCGTGGTGACATGCTAGTAAGCGTGACTGGCCGTATTGCGCTTGCGTGTGGCTAACATGGTATATATGTAATATTGATATTTTGAAGCTCACATTAGTTTGATTAATTAATAAATTTAATTAATAGATTAATTAATAAAAATGTATATAATTATTGCTCCGAACGTCAATAGATATGAAAACCACACTAATGTTATGTAATGTAAATATTGTCATTCACACCACAATTGATTTAAAAATTCAAAAGAGAACAGAGTGTTGTCTTTGTTTTGAGTTTTCACTTCTGTCGACAGTCCTTATGACTTCCTCGACTTTTGTTTTTCTGTTATCGTATGTTATAATTTTATTGTTTAATATTGAATTAGTAAAAGTCGTATAGCATTTAGAAAATCAGAGTCGAATAGTATTTTAATATGTGGGACCACAAGCGACTTATTCACCCCTCAACGAGTGTTCGCGTGGGCCACCACCTACTGTAATTCAGTACCCCCCTGAAAGTTCGTCTCACTCACTCGTGTTGATGAAGTGTATCGTTTGTCTCGTTCGAGACGCCCACGCGTCCATTCAACGCCCACGCTTGTCCTCATTCAAGTGCGGTTATCGTTTCGAGATGTGCAAGCTTCAACGATTATGTTGATTAATGTCCCGGCTCTAGGAAATTGGGTTTTGTCGATTACATTGCCCGTTCACGATTGTTCTTGCGACAAAATTGTTGTCCTATAAATATGAGACAGTTGCCGCCAAATGATACCGTATTTATAGATTGTTTAATGGAATTGACTATTTATTGGAATATAAAAAACGATGATAATTTTTTGTCTATGAAAGTGAAACTTCTTATGGCAGGGTAGGGAAAGCTTTTCGTTACGCTTTATGCGTTAAATGTAAAGTATGTATTTATGTTATGTGTAGATTTATGTTATGTTAAGTCTGTTGGGTTATATATACCAAAAAAAGAAATATATTGTAAGTATTTGTACATGGGACTATGTATATGGGTATTCCATGTAAATCGACAAATTTTTTACCGACCCCCTTAATTCGCTGAAAAATTTTTATCTTTTTTACCCCCAAAAAAAATTTTTAAAATTTTTTAAAATTTTTTTTCCAAAAAAAAAAAAAAAATTTTAAAAAAAACCTTTTTTTTAAAATAAAAATTTAAAAAAAAAAGGGAATTTTTTTTAAAAAATTTTTTAATTAAAAAAAAAAAAAAAAAAAAAAAAAAAAATTTTTTAAAAAAATTTTTAATAAGTGGGGTTTACTTCTTTGATTTTATATAACTTTGTTTGAAATTTTTTTTTTTCCTGTGAAACTAAAAGTGAAAAATAAAATTTTTTGGGAATTTAAGGATTATGTAAAAAATTTTTAAAAAAAAAAAATTTTTTTTTTGGTGGGGGTAATAGGGGAAGGGAATGTAATATCTTTGGCGTTATATTTTGTTAATTTTGGTTTAGGGAGATGGCGTAAAAAAATTCGCAGGGTAGGGAAAACTTTTCGTTACGCTTTATGCGTTAAATGTAAAGTATGTATTTATGTATATTTGTAAGTATTTATGTATATGTATAAGTCTGTCTGGGTCTATATATATCAAAATAAGTAAATATATTATTTTTTTATATATTAACAAATATTTATACTAATAATTCTTTTAAACATCACTTACACATTGAAGTTTTAAATAAGAAAAAAAATTTATTTATAGAATAAAAAGTCCTTTTTTTAATTTTTAAAAAAAAAAAAAATTTAAAAAAATCAAATAAAAATAAAAAAATATAATTTAAATTTAAAAAAAAAAAAAAAAAAAAAAAAAAAAAAAAAAAAAAAAAAAAAAAAAAAAAAAAAAAAAAAAAAAAAAAAAAAAAAAAAAAAAAAAAAAAATAAAAAAAAAAAAAAAAAAAAAAAAAAAAAAAAAAAAAAAAAAAAAAAAAAAAAAAAAAAAAAAAAAAAAAAAAAAAAAAAAAAAAAAAAAAAAAAAAAAAAAAAATAAAAAAAAAAAAAAAAAAAAAAAAAAAAAAAAAAAAAAAAAAAAAAAAAAAAAAAAAAAAAAAAAAAAAAAAAAAAAAAAAAAAAAAAAAAAAAAAAAAAAAAAAAAAAAAAAAAAAAAAAAAAAAAAAAAAAAAAAAAAAAAAAGTTAAGTATTTGTACGATGGGACTATGTATATAGTATATAGTTTATGAACATTCTCGTATTTACATATATAAATAGGCAGTGGGGGAACGGTTAAAAATATCTCCCTCTGTTTCTACATGCTTCTACATTCTTTTTTTGTTTAGTAGCTATTGACGAGCTTTAATGTTATCAGAAAAATTACAGGTTTTTTTTTCTCTATTGTCGAAGTTCAACCACAGGATGAGCACTCGTATATATAATTTAATACATATAAGCCAAATGAGTTTCACTTCCTCCGCGTGTACAGACTGATACACGCAACGTTTTATAGTGATAATCACAGTGTGATCCAGGAACATGTGCTTGTGAATGTTGTATAATGTCTCAAAAGACCATAAGTGACATTCTGTAGATATATTTAGGGAGTCAAGTTTTTTAGATAATATCCGATCATTTCTACATGCATGCTTTTGGAGATTATTCAATGTAGATAAGATTAATTGTAGATAAGATATACGTGGTTTTAATGCGGAAATTTATGAGTCGAGAGTAAAGGAAAATGACCACATTATTTAAAAAAAATTACATGTAAGTAAAACGTACAAAACATTCTATAGTGGTAAACCGTTTTGAAGAGAGTTAGGACGCCTTGATTGTACTTGACACTAGTATCTGAGACACAAGTTATATCTAGTGCAGGTGACAGAATTCAATCGTATTTATTTGTGTAGTTTATTATATGTATAGTTTGAGAAATTAATAAAAGTAATTATTATACCTAATTTAGTTATAGCAAGTCGCGCTCGGCTACAAATAAATCGAATGTAAATAATATCGATGTATATCGAATGTTTACGGAACCCCTGGAATCGATAAGTGAACCCCCACGCGGAAGCGTTCGTCGCATAAGTGCAGTGACCTTCACCTCTACTTTCACCTTCGTACTGACCTTTGACCGACGTTTGTATGTGCCCACTAGCCTCCCCCGAAATACCAAAGTTCGAAACACCTGCATTGCGACGACGTATATAAAAATCTGTATTCCATTACACGCTTTATATAGTAAAATATATATTAGTTCCTTATAAAACCGCAATGTATATGTAACTAACTATTTTCGTTGCGTGCATTCTTCGCCACACGAGTATGGGTGTTTTTGGCGGGATCGTTGTTTCTCATGTAGTGAATTTTATTCATAAACTTGTGTAATTTGACCCTATTTTGCGTAATATTGGCGATATTTTCTGTTATGTAATTTGACTATTATTCACAAATGAATTAGACTGGGAATAATAACGTAGAATATATATTAGACATGCCACTAAAAGTTTCTAACAATAGGACCACCCTTTTTTAGAAGACTGAAGTTTAACTGGGAGTTTTTGGCGGGATCTTGGAATGTCATGTAGTGGATTTTATTTTTGTATTCATAATCTTGTGTTATTTAATTCTACCAATATCTTGTTTTATTGCTGGTATTTTACGTAATATAGTTTGGTTGTTGTGCACAAGTGGATTGGATGGGAAAAACCACGGAACAGCATGAATTCTAACTTGCCGCAAAACTCTCTGGAAAGTTCTAACAAGAGGGCCACCATCTTATTATATTTCGTAATATCATTACCTACTCGACAATGGCAGTATTAAACTACTAGGGGATCGGTTGTTGGAAGTGTAACTAGACCTACTTGACAACGGTATTAATAAATAACCTCCAATAATGACAATTGACAACATATAAAAAAATAATACACAAGAAAGATTGTTGTATTCGTTTGAATGAAAGTCATGGTATTTCATTATAGTATAGATTAAGTAGTCCTTATGTTTATAAATGGCTCTGCGAGGGTACGAGACAGATTGCTGGATAGATAATTATTTGATTAAAGACATTAAGCTGCCATGTACAACGTAGGAGACAGATTAATAATCAAGGTTCAGTTCCTAATTGCCTTACTAATTACTGCGTCAAAGCTTTTGGATTTATTTAGCATATTCTCTTAATTATTTGGTTTTGATAACACGTCGACATGAATGCAAGTAGTAAATTGTATTTTCAAATCATATGAAAACGTACTTAATAATATTATGAAGACTGACAGACAGAGTTTATATGTATATCTGAAGTGTAGAATTTAACACAGGAGCAGTATAATATAATAGTATATTTTATTCAATATTCTCTATTTTTTTTATTGTATGATTTTTTCTATTTTATCGAGCTTTTAAGTGCCCTTCTTTATCGAAATGTCTTCCTTCTTGTTCCGTCTTTTTATTAGATATATGCTAGCACAAATCTTTTTCTATATTGTTTTATCAATTAAATGGAATTCCTCTGTCCACTAATTTATCTGAACGCACCTTAAACCAACACAAATATTGCCCTTTATCAAAAGGAATACGTTTTAATCTTGCAACTCGCAAAAAACGCGTTGCGTTAAAAAACAATTATAAATTCGGTGATAATAATTACAAAACCGTAATAAAACCTAGTGTTCTGTTTTTTTTTAATTTCAAAAACAGACAAATGAAGTGATCTGTCACCTGATGGTAAGTGATCACCACCGTCCATAGACACTAGCAACACCAGGGGAGTCGCAAGTGCGTTGCCAGCCTGTGTATGGGGAGGGATAGGGAAAGGAGAAAGGGGAACGGAAAGGGGGAAAGGAGGTGGGCCTCCGGCGCTCTCACTGACCGAACGAAACGCAACAATGCAAGCACTGTTACTTCACGTCGGTGTTCTGTGAGGGGGTGGTACTACCCCGGGCGAGCCGACCCTTTCATACTGAAACTAGTAATATCTACAACGTGGCTCTACCACCTTCAGGAAGTTGTTCTGTTAACAAGATCAGCGACCCAAGCCACAACCTCAGCCGGGTTACCCCGAAAAAGAGGATCGCCATGTACAGGTGATAGGTGGATAGATGTCCTCATATACACTTCTCGTTCAGAGAAAACGGATTGGAATTCTAGATGTTATTTAAAAATAAAACTATAAAAACATAATTAAATTTAGTTATTTTATGAATGTGAAATAATCATTGTAAGCTTAAAGTATCCGTCTTTATATAATAACCTGATAACATTTATTATTTATTTGTTTTATCGGTGACAATTGTTTGCATGTTCAACAACTGCATTTAATGCATGCAGTTCTTATATATTTATAATGGATAAAGTATACATCAACAGATAACACATAATGTATTTTAAATAGAAAACAGTTTGAATTAAATATTTTAAAGTGTTATCAAAATATAGATAAACACAATATTTGTTGATAATCTATATACTAGTTAATACTTGTAGAACAATGTTTTGCCCCCTTTTTAAGCACATCGCTCGCATAGCGGAGCGTTGCATTTGGCATATTGAAATGGATAAAAATACAGATAGACATATAATATGTGTTAAAAGTACAATAAATAAAATATTCATAGTTTACATTCTTAATGAAAACTTAATAGTCTGTGATCAAATGATCTCTTTGAGTAGAAATTGTCATCACCAAAGAGGACATATACTACACAGGCATATTAAGAGGTATTTCAAAAAAATCTAAAGTTACATACCTCGCCAAACTTTTTGACCGCTCTAAATATGGTTCGCAGAGCACAAACATAGGTATAAAGATACACATTATATTATATACACTAGCCGACCCATGCCCACTTCGTTGGGCGGTAATAGGCATTATCAAGCTACAACTTTTCTCTAGAACTTAATCATATATATCTCATAATTAAGGCAACGTTCGTAAGAAACGTTTTCGTTCGACCATTTTTCTCCGACTCCCCAGATATTACCCCCTACAACCTCATAAACTTTACCTCTTTATAATATTAGTATAGATTATAGATAATATAATTAGTTAATAGCTTCTGCCCGCGACTTTGCACGCGTGGAATAATTATTTTGGGCTAAGACGCAGGCGGAAACTCTCAAAAAGGAAAAAATAAAAAAAAAAGAGAAGAAAAAAAAAAAAAGGGAGGCTAAGACGCAGCGGAAACTCTCAAAAGGAAAAAAAGTCCCGATTTTAAAATATTTTTCATTGTTGCTCCGCTCCTATTGCCCTTAGCGTGATGATATATATCCTATGGCACTCACAAATAACGTGGCTTTCTATTGGTAAAAGAATTTTAAAATCGGTTGAGTAGTTCCTGAGATTACCCCCTATAACTTCACAAACTCACAAACTTTACTTCTTTATAATATTAGTATATAGATTATAGCCCCTGCCCGCAACTTCGTCCGCGTAGTAATAGTTACTACCCTGGGCCAACGCTGACACACAGCAGAAGCTGTCAAAAAGAAAAAAACATCTCGATTTTGAAAATTTTTTCATCTGTGCTCCGCTCCTATTGGCCTCAGCGTGATGATATATAGCCTATAACCATTCTCGATGAATAAGCTATATAACACTGAAAGAATTATTCAAATCGGACCAGTAGTTCTTGAGATTACCCCTTACAACGCCACAACGTCACAAACTCACAAACTTTACCTCTTTATAATATTAGTATATAGATTATAGCCCCTGCCCGCGACTTCGTCCGCGTAGTAATAGTTACTACTCTGGGCTAACTCTGACACACAGCAGAAGCTCTCAAAAAGAAAAAACATCTCGATTTTGAAACATTTTTCATCTGTGCTCCGCTCCTATTGGCCTTAGCGTGATGATATATAGCCTATTATAACCATTCTCGATGAATGAGCTATATAAAACTGAAAGAATTATTCAAATCGGACCAGTAGTTCCTGAGATTACCCCTTACAACGCCACAACGTCACAAACTCACAAACCCACAAACTCACAAACTTTACCTCTTTATAATATTAGTATAGATAACGAAATTAGCGTTCAAAATAATCTGACAAATAGTCCGTGTCTTGTCCACCTTCAACAAAGTCTAATAAAAGAACAATAAAATTAATTAATTATTTTATTACACGTTTTAAAATCCCAAACACTCAGAACGATTAAAATCGATACAAGGAAGTCTTGTTTCGTGTGCGACCGTCAAATGATTTTTCGAATGTATCACAAATCCTTCAAGATTTCAGGTATATTTGTTTTTGTACTGCGATAGGTAGACAATCAGACGTGGTTTATTGAAGTGAAGCGTTGAGCGGTATTTTTGGCAGGAAATAACGGCTGTCACGGCTTTTAACGAAATTTTATAGTTATATTATTTTCTACAAGTAACACAATGATTGTAATTCATTAATATAATTTATTTTTTCATACAAATTTGTATGTTTATATACACAATAATTTAGAAATATGCCTAATACAATAAACTGGATAATGATGATTTAAAATTATCATCATCAAAATTCTTTGGTAAATGCCGGTGTTCGAACATGCGGTCATCGAATTGATATTCCACCGGTCAAACCACTAGATCACCACGATGATTTAACATAATGTAAAAAAATAACTAAAAGTATAATCTATATTTTTCTATTACAGGTAAAAATCGTTGTTAAGTAACGAACATCGGAAAGAATTATCCAAATTCATCGTGCGGGTAAGTTAATTACATAGAAAACGACCTTCCAATCAACGGACCAAATTAAATCGGCTAATTTCATAATTGAGTTCGCTCTGACGGTTGACGGTTAAACGAATTATTTGGAATTGGTGAAACCTACGTACGACTAACTATCCGTCCAACTATGTACACATAGTCTCTTGTATTATTATTATTTGGAATAGTTGAGCTCGCGACTTCGTTCGCGTGAAACCTTATACAAAAAACAGCGATTAATAAAATCATTTCAATGTATTAGGTCTAATTACTATCTACTTTTCTCTCGTACTTAAGTCGCGCCTTCATTAAAAGTACAATAACTTTTGATAGACTGAACCGATTTTACGGAAACAAAGACTAACTGTTACTCGAAGATATGCATGCGTTATGATTTCTTTAAAGAGGTTTTATCATGAACGCTGTATCTTAGAAGTGATGCGTGTTCATACGAACAGACAGACATTTCTAAAATTGATCGAGATGTGTTTTATTGCCTATTCCTAGACACCTGCAACATTTTTTTTACAAAAATCTAAGAAGTACAGACACGTTAGATTTACATTCTTATTATAGGTATAGAATATTAAATCTATAAAATCTATCCGCTATTCGCTACACTGAAATGAATAATATAATATCAAATTTAATTTTTTATGAAAACGTCATTTCAATTTGAAAATTCCAAATAGCCGCCATGCTCTTGGAATACGCTGCAATATAATTATAACAATAAACGATTACCGAGTACTTGGCGGGATTTTAGTCTGTCATGTAGTGGCTTTCATAATTTACTAGCGGGCCCGGCGGACGTCGTCCCGTCCTGATAATATAAAAAAACCATTTTTTTTTTTATATCATAGGAGGCAAACGAACAGGTGGGTCACCTGATGTAAGTGATCACCACCGTCCATAGACACTTGAAACACCAGGGGAGTCGCAAGTGCGTTGCCAACCTGTGTGTGGGGGGGGGGAGGAGGAAGGGAAGGGGAAGGGGAAAGTGGAAGGGGAGGGGAGGTGGATCTCCGGCGCTCTCACTGACCGAACGAAACGCAACAATGCAAGCACTGTTACTTGACGTCGGTTTTCTGTGAGAGGGTGGTAGTACCCCGGGCGAGCCGATCCATTCATGCTGTAACCAGTAATAGCTTCAGCGTGGCTCTACCACCTATTAAACAAATTACAAACTAATTGACAAATTACAAACCAAAACCTCCTCAGGAATCACTTTATTTACTGGTAAAAACCGCATGAAAATTCGTTCAGTTCACAGAGCATGAATTCTGAAATGCCACCAAAACTCGATGGAAAGTTCTAACAATTAGGCCACCATCTTGTAACTTTTTTTTTTATTTATCACCTGTGTTGCAAAGTTTCACTGTTATACAATTGTATCAAAATAGCATAGCTATAATTTCCATACTTAAAACATTATAATTAAACAGTTAACTACAATGTACAAAAAGAAAAAAAAAACAAAATCTTCTCAATGAACTGAAACAAGATAATAATTGTTATCAAACGAAAAACACATAAAGTGAATGCGTTTATTATTAAACTCCATAATTGTTGTTGATAAAATGACATTTAACGATGATTTAATGACTTGTTTAGATCGAGACTTTATTGTGTTACAAAGAAATATATCTATACTTATTTTAATATTATAAAGCTGAATTGTTTGTTTGTTTGAACGCGATAATCTCAGGAACAACTGGTCCGTTTTGAAAAACTCTTTCAGTATTACATAGTTCAGTTATCGAGGAATTTATATACAGAAGAAAAACCTTCAAAAATTAAATGCAAATAAAGTATGCTTACATTTTTTTTGTATTTTTTTGTGATTATCAAAATAGTACTTTCCTAAAACTGTAATAACTTTATATTAAACAAAGATTTCGTGATTATTTTTACGATATTTTGCATCGAAAGATTCGAACCTACGTCCATCGACGCGATATTTTTTAATCGACAGACCACCGCTCCGCGATCATCGCTTCAAATGATTACACAACACGGTCATAGTATTTTTTTCTAATGACCGTCTAGCTAGATAATATTTGAAAATTCATAATTGATAATTTTATTAATTTTGACGAATTGATATTACTTGAAAAGTTGTCTCCAAGCACTTATATGTGTGTGCCATCAGATTCATTTGAGAGCCAGACCTCTTCTCAATTTAGCGTTTTATCATCTTAGACTACATTATCGTTTAATATCAACTAAGATAATTGTAAAATGTTAAAACCTGTCAACAAATACATAGAGTAAGGTTTAAAAAAATGTATTCGGTATTATAGCATTTCCTTTGAATATGTGGACAGTTGATACAACTAACTATTGTCAAGTTACAGATAGGTCTCTCTTAAAACGCGTAACGGTCTGTTCCGGTAACTACACACGGGAACCGGTCTCATTGTCAGATCGTCACTTAACGTCAGGTTTTGTAGTTGTCAAACGCTGACTTGACACTTAAAAAAATGAACATCTAGCATAGAATATAACGTTCATAAGAAACCTAGTTGACAACCCCACTTCGCTTTAGATATTTAAAAATAAATCGCAAAGGGATAATGGATGCCAAAAATAAGTAGCTTAAAATTATCTACGAAAAAATCCGCTTCGATTGTTCATAGCCCTATACCTCGTACCGGAATCATTTAGAACAATAGTATTGATGTAATTGTGTCTCAAAGGAACTATATTTCTATTACATATTTTAAGAACATGGACGAATAATTTGGTCATTGAATTAGTCGTACCATGTTTCAGACTCAGTGAAACCAGTGACAGTTTTTTAGGTAATAGTGTTAGGTTTTACAACAAAGTCCCAGAGCATATTACCGATTTGTCGGACTGTAAGTTTACGCGCCATGTCAAGCGGGTTTTGATATCAAAAGGTGGAATAGAGTGGATCAATATGTGAACGATGGTAATGTCTGGAATTTGCTCTTCTCTGTGCCTCCACTAAAAACGATTCTAATGCGTAATATATTTCGAATATATACATTATATTCTATCTATCAATCGACTTTTTAAGTTGAGATAATTTTATGTGGAAACGGGAGGTCTTAATTCATGTACCCAAATTTCATTGAAAAAGAGGACAGGGTTCAAATTAAAAAATAAAAAACGTAAAGAAAAAATTGAGAAATAATAGCGATACAAATTCACAAATTTCGTAAAACATTATTTTTATCTCAATCTATTATAACAGCTAACACATTTTACAATGAATGTCGCCGTTACGAATTAGTTAAAATAATGTATATTTTGAAGTTGTCTCTCGCGTTAACAGATAAAAGGTTCCGGTGTTAATTGGTCGGTAATGTGAACGTAGATTATTATTTCACACGATGTGACCCGACCGCGGCCGGGGTCCTGACCACTTCGGAGTTTGTTTCATTATCTGTTCTGTTTCATTATCAGTGAAAGACTTTAGCGATTAATCTATGAAGTTTATTTAAATTTTATTTAAAACTAGCTGTGCCCACGACTTTGTCCGCATGGAACCAGATACAAAACGTGACTATTAAAGTCACGTGAATGTATTAAGTCTAATTACTATCTACTTTTCTCTCGTACTTAAGTCGCATCGTCATTAAAATTACAATAACTTGTGCTAGGCCGAAACAATTTTAAAGAAACAAAGACGAAACGCTACTCGTAGTTATTTTTTATGATTTTCTTGAAAAGGTTTTATTATGAACGCAAATAAAGTACTTAACAGTGATGCATGTTTAAACAAACACACAGACAGACATTTCTAAATATGACTGAAATGTATTTTATCGCTTATTCCAAGAAATCGGCAACAATTTTTTTCACTAAAGTCTAAAAAGTACAGGCACGTTATATTTACATTCTTATTATATGTATAGATTAGAGTACGATGGGACTAACATGTGGACTAACACTTTGTGGACCTGAGTCCCTAAATGAAATAAAGATTTAAAAAAGATTATAAGCTACATAAAATGATCCTTCGACTTTCGGGAACGTAGTAATTCCCATAATAAGCTTAGGTCAGGATATATGCTAATCGCAAACGAAGTAATATTGTGTGTAGGATTGAAAGCGCTACGCGGAATTTCAATTACAGACGGTAGAAGAAAATAAACTATATATAAAAAAATATATAAAAAATATAGCTTAAAATATATAATATTTTGTGTGTAAACACGAAATAATTTAGTTAGTTACCTAAAAGTCCGAATTATGTTAACATAAAATTAAGATTCAACGTAATTAGTAATATTCTCTTGAAATACATTTGCTAAAAACTTCAGCTTGAAAATTAACATAATCATTTTACAAATTTTAAACCTTATTTCACTGACTTAAAGCCGGATTTACAAAAACCCTTAATACATTTCCAAATTTAATATTTAATACGCATTTTTAATTATATCTCAGATTTACGTTGCTCTCACCTGAGTTAGTACTTGGCGGTTTATACAATTACTTAAAAAACCTGCCCTTGAGGTTTAGAGTTACGCGGGTATAGTGGCGTGGTTACACGGTCTCACAACCCTGAGTACTGACCCTCACAATATCAGCTTACTTTTGTTCCCGTGTATTTCGTAAACTGAACCGAATAAAAATCACGAACAATATGTTGTTTTATGTCTTTAAGGCATTTTTTTATAAAAAAAATTATAAAAGATTGTGAAAGTCATCATATATTATTTTAGGTTGAACTTTAACTGCGAATAACTTTTAACCGAGTTGACTTAGCGAAAAATTATATCAGCCCTTTTTTGTAGGCCGTTCAATTTCCTACAAAATTATGTATTTACTTTTACCACAGAATAACTCGTTGAGATACATCAAAATTCGAAAAAAAAACCCCTGTAATTTAAATGGGAAATCGAAAATCACGATGTGACACCTCTGAAAATTAATATTAGGTCTTTACCTATGAAATTGCCGTTTTGTATGAAAAAATTTAAACGATTTTTTTTCATGTATTTTTTATTTGTATTAAGCGAAGTAATCACCCATGCAATCAATGCATCTTTGCCAACGTAGTGGCAGTTTATTCATGCCCTTCTTAAAGAAATCAGCTGGACGGGAGGCAACAAATTCTTCAAAGGCATTTTGTACTGCCTCTCGGGTATTTAATTTTTTCCCGCCAAGGAGTTATCCAAATTCTGGAAAAAGTACTAGTCTGTAGGCGCAAGGTCTGGTAAGTAGGGCGGATGACGGAGAACTTCCAACCCCAGTTCTTGCAACTTGGAGACCGTCTGCTGTGCAGTATGAGGTCGCGCGTTGTCGTGCAGGAGCAGCGGAAACGAGCGATTGACCAATGTTGGTTGGAGATGTGCCAGCTTCTCCATCATTGTGTTCAGTTCTTCACAGTACACATCTGCAGTAATGTTCACCTCGTTTGGTAAGAAGCTGTGATGAATCACACCGGCGCTAGACCACCAAACACTGACCATCACTTTTCTAGGGGTAAGTTTTCGTTTAGGGCATTGTTTAGGTGCTGAACCAGGATCCAACCGACTTGCTGAGCATTTGCGGTTATTAAACAGAATCCATTTTTCATCGCAGATAACAATGCGGTTCAAAATTCCTTCATTTGTGTGTCTGTTGAGCAGTGCAAGGCACGTCTCGACGCGTACTTCGCGCTGGCGATCATTGAGTTTGTGGGGCACCCATTTGTCAAGCTTTTTTACCTTGCCAATTTGACGCAAATGGACCAATATTGTTTTGACGCTAACGTCGAAAGCTGCTGCTAATTCAGCCGTAGGTTGTGTATCATCAGCTTCCACAATCGCCTTTAATTCGTCATTGTCGACCAAAGTCTTCGGACGACCGCGAGGTTCATTTTTCAGGTCGAAATTCCCAGAACGGAAGCGAGCAAACCAATAACAGGTGGTGCGTTGGTTTGTAGTGTTAGCTCCGTAAACGTCGTTGATGTTGCGTGCCGTTTGTGCCGCGTTGCTGCCACGACGGTACTCATATTCCATAATTACTCGAATTTTTAACGTATCCATGATGACAAAAAAGATTGAAATGCGATGAAAATGTAACACTAATCAGTAAACAAATGACTACTTTTGGAAAAGAATTCCATGTTTTTAAAATAAAATTAATTTGAAATTAGAATTCTTAGCCAAACAAAAATTATTTTGATTTGAAATGACCAGTACTGCGGAACGGCAATTTTATAGGTAAAGACCTATTATATATCATTACATAGTATAAAACAAAGTCGCTTTCTCTGTCCCTATATCCCTATGTATGCTTAAATCTTTAAAACTACGCAACGGATTTTGATGCGGTTTTTTTTAATAGATAGGGTGATTGAAGAGGGAGGTTTATATCTATAATAACATCCATTAAATAGTGGAGAAATACTGTTATTTTTGAGGTTTCTAATGTGATGTTGTAAATAATTACATTTTTTCCGCTTACATTGCAACAAACGCAGGCGGGCCACGGGCAGTAATGAATAAATCAAAACTACTGGATCGATTTTAATTATTTTTTCAGTGAATAACATAGGCTATATATTTTATACCCGTGCGAAGCCGGAGCGAGCCGCTAATATATATATCTATACTATAATAAAACTGTAGCAAGGTCAAATCTGTACATTAAATATTTTTTGAAATTTTTTATCGGGGTAGACTTTGTTATCGACATAGAAGCCAAAAATAATCTTTTTACAATTTTTGTTGTTGTTGTTGTTGTCCCTGTGAACACGCATCACTCTGAAAGTACTGAACCGATTTTAACGAAACTTGGCACAGTGATAACTAATATTACGAGATTACATCTAGGATACTTTTTATCTCATAAAACGCAAGGGATTTCAGGATCTGCCTGTTTGTCTGTCCTTTGAACACGTACCACTCTGAAAGTACTGAACCAATTTTGACGAAATTTGGCACAGTGATAACTAATATTATAAGGTTACATCTAGAATACTTTTTATCTATAAAACGCAAGGGATTTCAGGATAACGGACGAAAGTAAAAATTTGTAGTTAATGAAATTTTTGACGGATTTTGGTAAATTTTCATTGTGCTATATATAGCAGACAGATTAGCTAAAAAGATAAGCTATTTTCCCTAAGCTTCTTTAAAAAAAATACAAAAAAAAAGATGCAGGATTCGACCGTGGTGGCGGACTATAATGTCGTCGTTATACTGGCTCGGCTATATGACATTTTTGCGTAATTATAACCACGTAAAATATGTGTAAACGAACTGTCTTATTGTTGTTACATTTTTTTATTGTATAAAAATGTTTGTAAAAAAGGTGACAAGATTTAAAACATACTAGATAATAGTTCATGATTGTAGAAGATGATTATAGAGTTTAGTAGTGTGTTGTTTGATATTGATAAAATTGTTTTTAAATGTTGTTGAGTTTGAAGTAGTTGGGTTAGGTTTGTGAATAAGATTAAAATAAATAGTTGAGGTGTATGCAGTTATTTTTTTTTCTCGAACTGACCACGCTATTGACCTAGCAAGGTCTTAACAGCTTCACCGGACTCTGTTTGCAGTTCTATGTTGTATTTATACTAATATTATAATGAATGGTAAAGTTTTGTTTTGAGGAATGCTTGGTCTACTACTGGTCGATTAAAAATTTTTTACTGTTAGAAAAGTATATTAAGTTAGTTTAGTAAAAAAGGTGGTTTGTATGTAAAAGTAAAATAAATGTGACAAATTAAAATTGAATGAGATTTACGTTAGTTTAAATTTTAAAAAAAAACTAAAAAAAATGGAAATTTAATGTAGATAAAGTTACTTAGTATGTTCGTGATGAAGTTACAAGGGGTCTGGGAAGACATTTGGAATATAGTAAGTTGTTTTGTTCACTTTGATGACACTCTTTAGGTGCTGCGAACAGATCTGGTTATTTAAAAGATTTTATCAACTGGGTTAGTTGAGTGGTGGATAGTTTGGATTACGATTAGAAGTGCTGGATCGCTGCAATGGGTTTTGGTTTAAGATTATTTGCGTTTAAAAATACAATTGAAACCGGTAATAACTGATTTGGTGCAGACGAAGTTGCACGGGTCAGCTAGTATTTAATAAATCAGCTTATCAGAAATTAATTTCGCCAATCACATATAAGTTATAGTTATAAAATTATTTTGAAACGCAGTGACCATTTCAAAACCTAACAAGGGTCTGTCCTTTGACTAGCTTAGGAATGATAAGTACGTATTACTAATAAATAATATTACCTACCAGATACATGAAATACCTATCGCGAGAATTTGTAAATGAGTCGACACAACAATTATTAAACAATAGTAAAATTACTTACTATGTTGTAAAAGTTTAAGGTCTGTATTAACTTACGTACTCTTTGCAAAATAATATATTTAAGAGAATTTAAAAATGAATTAGCCTGAACTATTACTATTAACTAATTTAAACTTACATTTAAATTTCGTTCACGTAAAAGTGTTTATCAAAGTTATGTTTACATCAATGGCGTGATAAAAATGGCGGACTCATTTTAAAATGGCCGAAGAGTTTTTGGCGGTCTTGGTATGTAATGAGGCAATTTATATTTTATTCATAATCTTGTGTTATATGGCTCTATATTTTGTAATATGGGTGGTGCTTTACGTAATATAGTTTGGTTATTATGCACAAGTGAAGTGGATATTACCACGGAGCATGGATACTGACTTGCCACAAAAACTCCCTTGAAAGTTCTACTAAGGTAACACTGAAATGATCGCAAAAACCTAGTAATATCATTACCTACTCCACAATGGCAGTAACAATATAAGAGAAGATAGGTTGCCCAAAAAATAAAATGGCTGACGCATTTGTCAATGTCCTGGAATATTTTTTGTCTTTGCTAGATTTTAATAACACAGTAACAGAACTATGGTCACAAGTCACAGCATACGACCCTCACAATGTTGTTATAAAAACAGAATATGGTAGGCAACCGACACGAGAGTTCGTCGACACGGTAAACCAGTTGGCTGTCAGTTACAGTTTATTGTAATAATTACAATTGTATTTAGATTTACGAGTCCTTTTATAGATATTTACTCTGTTTCGTACCTATATATTTTGCATTCGTGCAGTTCACTATTGAATACTTTGTTTCCATAAATATAGTTCGTAATAGTAAACGTATAAAGCGTAATGATTTTACTGACCGTATAGCTGTCATCATTCGATCATCAATCATTTTATTTTTAATACTCATTTAACGTTTATTAGGGGACGATTATTCAGCATTTTTTTAGCACGCAACTGCGGTACTCTATCAATTTACTGTAGAAACTCACTGTACTCATTCAGTGTAGAAACTGTGCAAAACTTTATGCTTCAAAACTCACCAATTTAAGGTCTGTATTATCTGAAAGTCAGCCCTAAGAACTTATTGAGTATTTAGTTCTATAAATACTAATAGTTACGATACTTATTGGCACATGATCTAAATTCGATACTCAGGAATGGCAAAATATTATTAGTTAATATTATTTATAACTACGATCACTACGATATGCTTCGCTATCCTTTTTTTCTCAATTTTGACTTTAAAGGAATACAGAACACCTACCTGTATGTTTACCGAAATATTTACGACTGGGGGGTGCACATTTATTTACGACAGTGAGCTTTTCTCACATTGAGTTGTTAATAGGTACGGAAGTGATTGTTTTTTTTTTACAATAGTAAGTAGCATTTTATCATAGTATCACATCTATTGCATAGTTTTCATTAGGATTTTTTGGGTTTTAGCGTTTGACCATAATCTTATCTGATGTTAAATGATGATATGGATTATGGTCTAAGATGGTACGATATACGCTAAATCTATAAGGAGACTAGATCTCAAGTGCAACTGCTATTCTAACAAGATGGTGGTACAGAACTTCACAGGGAGTTTTTGTGACATTTCAGATTCATGCTCCGTGGTATTATTTTCCATCCACTTCACTTGTCCACAATAACCAAACTATATTCCGTAAAACACCACCCATATTATAACATATAGTGTCAAATAAAAAAAGATTAGGAATGAAATACATATAACATACTAAGATTCCACCGAAAACTCTATTTTAATTTTCATATAGAAACGGTAAATAACTATGATACATATTTATAATCATAAGCCTAATTATTTTTCGTACCGTGTGAAAAAGTTATAATGATTTTGTAGTTATCATGTTATAATATTTTTTTTATTTCGTATCAAAAATAGTAGTGATGCGTGAATGTTAGATCACTATAGAAGTCACTAGGTATATACGAAATGTGAAGTAAAAAGGGGAACCACTGTGACGAGTTCTTCGTTTGTTTATACTGTACCCATTGTATTTATTCTCACGACCGCTGTCTCTGAGGCGGGATTATATGTCAGAGTTGTCGTTCAAGATGTCTCTAACATGGACAACAAAATTATAGTCGTGGCAATAACGAAATCTGTTTATCCACTACTAATATGCTACTGTAATAATTTTGATATTGGTGTTTTTGTATTAAAACTTCTTATGTAAGGGCTTTGAAACTCTGATCGGAATCTTTTTTGTGTGAAAGAAACTGGTATGGTAAATACTGTGTAGGGTGTAGTGTTGAAAATACCCGTTTTTGTTCGATCATCGAAGTTATGTAACGTCAGGCGCGGTTGGTGTTTGGATGGGTGTTCGTCTGGGAACACCGCGTGACGTTGGCGTTTTGTTGTATTTTTGTAATTAAAATATTTCCCTCGAATACAAAAGATTCACTTTTTTCGTATGTCTTTATGACACACCCTGTTTTTTTTAAAATTATTTTCGCATCGCAGAACACAATCCAAAAACAGTGGCGACCACGAAGAAGCATAGAATCCATTCGTGTTGTTAATATCATGCCGGCCTACAAGTCCCATTGCAACTGAATATAATGACTGATCCTGAAGCACGGTAAACTAAAAGAGAGTCATTGTGACTGACTTATCAACATAAGCGTGGTAGTAATAATCTCATTCGAATCGAATAGCTTACATCGATTTATTATGGAACGCGATAAGGCTAAGCAAATCACAATGCAGAGGCTTATTATATTTTGAAGTAATACTTCTATTGGCGCGTTAGGGAAAAATTATGAGAGTAAATTTTTACGATGCGCGCGGACACCGTCACGAAAAACCGACACTCTGAAGTTATTAAGATGCGCGCGCACACCATCACAAAAAACCGACACCCTGAAGTTAGTTATAGTCAACATTTTGTTTCTTTGTATTTGTTGTTTGTATTTCTTTGTATTAAAACTCTCAATGTAATGAAATACAAAGAAAAGAACTAACAATAGAAAAATTTTCTATTGTTAGTGTCGTTTTTTCTACAAACGTAGAATAAGGCGAAAGATAAAATTTTTGAAAAGATTTTTATCTTGTTACGCCAAAGCAGTATAACTTCTAATGCGTGTACATAAGTACACACACACTTTTTTTAATGTCGGGAGATCCTACTTGGGGTAAACAAGAAAGTTATGTGAGACATCAACTCACTAAAACCCCATGTTAGGGGTGACACGGGATCACATACACTGCGTCGCCGAAGCAGCAGGCCAAGCTAACAATGCCGGGCTCCGACGCTAGAGGGAACCTTTTTTTTTTTTTTTTTTTAACGTGGGGAAATCCCTTATGGATATCCACCCTCCCGGGGGAGAGAGTGGGTTATGTCCGACTCGCACGGACTAAAACCCCACGGTGTACCGACAGACCGTTGTGTGGGGGCGGCAAGGGATCGTTCAAGCTAATCAACCTTGTAGAGCCGCCCCCACGGTCCGCCCGGCGGAAGGTGACCGCCGGGCTCCTACCTATAGAGGGACAGACCGGGTACACACCGGCTGTCCCCCCTCGTCCGCCAGACCTATGCAATGAGGAGATGGGCCCCCCGGCCCACCCCCTCAGGTCCGGCTACGGTGGCGGGAGGAGTTGGGCGAATCGCCGCCTCCTCCCGCCTGTCCTCCTTTGGCGGAGAGGGCCACTTTGAGGATCTGCCTCGCGGGCCCTCTCCGCCTCCTCCTTCTGCGAGATGACGTCCTCGCAGAAGGAGGACATCGCTCGCCACGCCGGTTCGCTGCCGAGCATGGCCGAGACCACGCTCGGCAGCGACAAGTCAGGTCCTACCGCCGCCGCCAGAATGCGGCGCTGCTCCCCCCACGCAGCACACTCAGACAGAGTGTGCTGCGCGGTATCTTCGTCAGCGCCGCACTCGTGACAGGCGGCGGTCGGCTCCCTGCGTGCGATCCGGTGCAGGTACCACCCGAAACAACCGTGTCCGGTGAGTACCTGCACCAGTCGGAACGTCAGGGAGCCCCACTCCCTATCTATCCACGCCCGCAGGACCGGGCGGACGGCGTCTACGGTAAAAAACCTGGTACAACCCTAGCTGTCTTCCAGATGGCTAAACCAGTGTAACAAGAGGACGGGCGGGCCCCTCGTCAAGGTGTATGGTAGTTACACATTTATATTAATAATTCTTCTTAATTTTTTTTTATTTTTGGCAACCAATCTTCTAGTAGTTTCTTACCGCCATTGTCGAGTAAGTAATGATATTAGAAGTTTCTTGCGATAATTTCAATGTTCTAACAGAATGGTGGCCATGTTGTTAGAACTTTCCAAGGAGATTTTGTGGCAAGTCAGAATCCATTCTCCGTGTTATTATTTCCCATCCACTTCACATGTGCACAATAACCAAACTATGTTACGCAAAACCACGCAACCAGGTGCTCTCCTTAAGGCTAGAGACACTTTGGCGCTTCGTAGGAACGTTGCGTCGCTTTGCGTCCTCTACAAGATCTACAACGGACAATGCTCTGAAGAGCTGTTCGGACTGATGCCTGCTGCTGTGTTCCGTACAGAACTGCTCGTCACGGACTGACATCAAGGACATCTCGATGGTTGAAAGTCGTGCACTCTGCAATTGTCTCGTTCGTTTTTTCCACGTACGGCAGTTCTCTGGAATGAACTCCCAGCGTTAGCGTTTCCGGGCCATTACAATCTGCCATCTTTCAAGAAACGAACCTTCTCCTCTCTCAAGGCCCGGCAACGCATCTGTGATTATCCTCGTGTCGCAGGTGTCCATGGACGGCGGTGATCACTTACCATCAGCTGACCCGCATGTTCGTTTGCCACCAACGGTATTTAAAAAAATCTTATAAAACGTGTACATAGATAATAGAAAGAAGACATATTCCGAAGGTTGACAGATAACAGATTATTTATGTTAAGGTGTGTCGGCAGAGGTCAGAAATAATCACATACTAATTGTACATAACGATAGACTTCTTTTTTTAAAATTTTATATCTATCGAAGTAAAGGTCAGTATTTCAGTTATTTAGTGCGGTAATTAAAATAATTATGCCATTGAAATATCATTGCCGAAGTTGCGATAACAAGATAATTTATTATTGCTCTTAATAAAACGTGAGAGACTATGAAATGGAGTGATAATGTGCAATAAGTGATATTGAGTGAGCGAGTGAGAAAATTTTGACTTTCTGGAAATTTGTAGAAACTATATAGCTTCTGCCGCAGGGCAAAACCATATGTAAAGAACTAAACAATAACTTTGAAATGGTAATTTCGCATTTTATTCAAACTGACTATACGCTGTTGACCTGATGAGCATTTACAGCTTTTTGGGCGAGCGTTTCAGGCATTCAAATGTATGGCAACAAGCTAACGGGCGCCAAAGAGGCCGAACTTTGACTCAGGCTGTTGCCTTGGATGTAACATTGTGAACTGATCTAAGCTAAACAAGCTAGGTAAAGTGATTTATGCGTTAGCAAAACATATGCAAATCTACATGTAAAACGCCGTAAAAAAAAATTAGCCGCCAAGCAGCCATGTGTGCCTCTCCAGGCTTAGCAAGTTTATTGGATTGAATCACGTCGTTATTTAACATCAGATGAGATTGTACTCGAATATTGAAATCTATAAAGGATTAAAAAAATGTAGTTTTAATGTTTCATATAGTTCTATCCCCGTGTCGTATTAAGCAGCGATACGTAGCGTCAATTTATGCAGTCGTTTAACCCCCGTGCAACAATTAAACATGTTTTTAATGAAAACAAAACAGTGGAGATAAATCAACGAACGATTTGTTGTTTATCAATTCGAAAGGTAAATACGAAGCCGCGTTATCAGCGCACACGGCCCGAGGACCGCGTTACAAAGTCTACACGTCCATATCTTATACGTTATATATGCATTATTTACTAGATACTGTGAAAACCGAACTAATGTTAATAATTCCAGTTTACAAATTATGAAATTTAAACAATTCAGAATATAACTGATTTGAAAATTAATTTGTTAACGTGGATGTGTGATGTGACTAGATTGGATAAGATTAAGAATGAGTATATTAGAGGAAGTTTGAAAATAGCACCAGTGACAGAGAAGTTGAGGAGTTATAGGTTAGCATTGTATGGGCATGTCATGAAAACCATGTAACCATGTAACTAGAAAAGTGTTGAGTATAATTCTGGACGGATATACGAGTAAAGGAAGACCAAAAAAGTATGGATGGAATGTGTGAAAAATGATATATGCGTAAAAGGTGTGAATACTGAGATGACATTTGACAGGAGAGAGTGGAAAAAGAAAACATGTTGTGCCGCTCCTACTTAGGTGGGATAAGGGTAATGATGTTGATGATGATGAACTGATTTGAACATTCTAAAAACAACACAGTTAATCCATCATGTTTACTGCTGAAGTTTTTCCTGGGGACTACAGTATGGAGTCAATGCTTGAAGGGGAAAATAAATAGGTTATTTAAGGGTCGGCAACGCGCATGTAACACATCTGATGTTGCAAGCGTCCATAGACTGCGGTGACCGCTATACATAGGCGGCCCGCATGCTTGTTTGCAACGGTCGTGGTATAAAAAAAAACTTATGGCCTAGACTTTTTTATAATAACACGATTAAAAAATGATTCCTGTAGCTTATATTTAAGATATATATATCACATATTATCCGAGAGTTTTCTATAGTATATTATATTTATTTATGTCATAATGTTCAACCAGCATTATAAATGTAAGCGCCCACAAACTTACACAGACTTCGTTTTAATACTTCGACGTTTTGCTACTTTATATAAATAAATATATTATACATTCAGAACGAAATAAACCGTATGAAAATACGTTACGTAATTTAGGATAACTGAAATAACATGTAACGGGAATAGTGACTTCATTTTTTAAATATTTATTAAAGACTAGTGTCCGACTAAAGTCCGCATGGAACGTAATGTAAAAAACAGTGACTAATAACATCATCTGAACGTATTAAGTTTGTTTACTTATCTACTTTTCTCTCGTACTTAAGTCGCGTCGTCTATAAAATTATAATAACATTTGATAGAGTGAACTGATTTTAATGAAACCAAGAATAAATATTACTCAAGGATATGCTTTATGTTTCTCTTTGTGAGTTTTTATCGTGAACGCAGTACTTTAGCAGTGATGCGTGTTCAATCAAACAGACAGACAGACCGTCCGACAGACAGACATTTTTAAAATTGATTCAAATGTATTTTATTACTTATTTCTAGACATCTGCACCAATTTTTATCACAAAATCTAAACAGTACAGACACGTTAGATTTACATTCTTATTAAATCTCGATCTGCTTCTCAAATCGTACGATACACGTGTTAATTTTGCTATCAGTGGTATATAAAAATTCAACTTTTCATCCCGATGATATGTGAAGGTCTATAGAACGTTATAAACAAAGGGCAAAATTACATTGTTGCATATATATATTTTTAAATATAAAACAAAACGTTTACGCTGTTGTTTATGTGTGACCTCGCGACGGACCTTGGTACGACTTACCTTTCCCTTATAAAATTCATACGAGTACTGTTATTGATACAATCTGAATCTTCAAGCTTATACTTGCATGATAGAAACTCGTAAATATAGTTTTTTGTGATCAATTATTTATGGCGCGTCTAAGTTTATCATCTATATAGCTATATCTTATATATCTATACATATAATCTATATATATATAAGAGATTCCCACCTATATATTGACTCATCACGATATCTCTGGAACCATAAGGCGTAGCGACTTGAAATATGGTAGGAATATTCCTTTCGCCGAGTAGAGGTCAGCTAAGAACGGATTTTACGAAATTCCACCTACAAGGGGTGTTGCGGGGGGGTAATCAGGGCGGGACAACGTCAGCCGGGCCCGCAAGTAAGAATATAAATCTAACGTGTCTGTACATTTTCGATTTTCGTGAAAAAAAATGTTGCTTGTGTCTAGGAATAAGTAATAAAATACATTTCAATCATTTTTAGAAATGTCTGTCGGTTTGTTTGGGCACGCATCACTGCTAAGGTACAGTATTCACGATAAAACGTGAACAACAGCATATCCTCGAGAATAACTTAGTCTTTGTTTCATTAAAATCGGTCCACTCTGTGAAAAGTTATTGTAATTTGAATGACGACTCGCGTTAAGTTAGAGAGAAAAGTAGATAAATAAATAGACTTCATATATTCACATGATTTTATTTGTCACGGTTTTTTTACATTAGGTTCCAGGCGGACGGAGTCGCGGGCACAGGTACTCTATGCCAATATTATAACGCTGGAAGGTTTGTTTGTTTGAACGCGCTAATCTCAGGAACTACCACTGGTCCGATTTGAAATATCGTTTCAGTGTTAGATAGCTAATTTATTGAGGAAGGCTATCGGATATATCATCACTTTACGACCAATAGGAGCGGAGCACCAATTAAGAATGTTTCAAAATCGTTTTTTTTTCCTTTTGAGAGCTTCTGCTGCGTGTTAGTTAGCCCAAAGTAACTATTCTACGAGGGCAAAGTCGCGGGCAGAAGCTAGTATATAAATAAAAATGAATCGTCGAATGTATGTGAGCGTAAGAACGGCTGCATCTCTTTGGATAATCCTTGTTTTTGTCGTGTATTAAATTGCCAGGACAAGGTTTTTATGAAAGAGGATGTTTGAAATACGTTATATTATGTGAAAATATATTGAGTTATAACTCACCGGTAGATGACGACAGCTGTGTTTTATTATTATCAAGTTATTGTAATTTAACGACGAAGCCGTGGGCGGTTGCTGTTATGAAATTAAGGCGAATAAAAAAAATGTTTTTAAATTGTAGGTATTGCATTTATCGATTGTGATTATATGGGAATTGTTTCCACCTGTGTTCATATTTACGATCTCATAAACAAGTTTATGTATTCTCTACTTTTATAACGATTCTTGATGTTCGCCTGCTCGAGTATTACTAGCCGGTATCCGAGACTTCGTCTGCATCGTTAATAATATATCGTAGGTATTGTATGTACATAGGAAAAAATGTAAGCGCCACACCGCTTGTCCCACTTCTCTACAGCAAGAAATCGCATTGTTGAAAGCGTAGTGTTTACAAAATTCGTAGTTTTCTTAAATTTTAATAACTTTATATTAATCGAAGTTATTGTGATATTTTTTAGATATATCTAAGAAGTATACCTAAAAAAAATTATGGAAATATATCCAGTATTTTGTTAATGATACGCGCACAACGACTTACATCTGTCATTTTAATCACCAAACAAACTTTTTTTTTCGAATCTCTTACGAAAATATGTTAGTTTAATTTGTTTTAATAGCATCGACCAAGACGCAGCTCAAAAAAAAGTCGCTCATTTTGTTTTTTAATTTCCAAAATCGTTTTCTTTTTTATTTATTGGTCGTTATTTTCTAACATTAAAATGATTAGGATCCTGAAACTTTCAATTCGGTATTTTAATATCTTAAGGTCGCTCAAGATTTTGTTAAGTTTCCAAGTAGAGTGAGTAACTTAGACCTTTTGGAGCGACTTCTGAAAATGAATATTAACAACCTTTTTATTTATTTTCTTGAAGTTGACATACTAAACTATAGAGATGCAAAAGCATTGAGACGATTTACTATTAAAATGTAATTGACAAAAAGAAATTAAGTGTCTTCGACGACTTTCAAAATTTTTAAACAATTTTGAGCGACCGCTTAAAATTATTTAATAAAAAACCGCTTAAAAATTGATTCATATAACTTGAAAAATGGTGATGCCAAAACAGTACCATGCAACCGCACGAACCCGGGGCAGTTCTCTAGTGTAACATAAAACTAATATACGAGTGTTAAACGCAATTGAACTTCTAACATGTTCTACGCTAATTTTCTTTGTCTTATTTGTATACTAGCTGTGTCCGCGACTTCGTCCGCGTGGAACTTTATGTATGATAATGGTGATAAATAAAGCGTCTGAATGTATTAACTTCATTTACTTATCTACTTTGCTCTCGTACTTATGCCGCGTCGTCATTAAAATGACAATAACTTTTGATACACCAAATCGATTTTAATGAAACGAAGACTAAATGTTACTCGAAGCTATGCTTTATAATTTTCTTGGAGAGGTTTTATAATAAACGCAGTATTTTAGCAGTGATGCGTGTTCATACAAACACAGACAATTCTAAAAATGATTGAAATGTATTTTATTACTTATTACTAGACATCAGCAACAATTTTTTTTATAAAAATCTAAAAGTACAGACACGTTAGGTTTACATTCTTATTTTATGTATAGACGATATTTTTGTTTGTAATATCGTAAATAGACTTACTGACAAAGTAGGTTTAATCGATAGCAAGTAAACAAACCTTCGAATTTAACATATATCAATTAAATCCAAAGTTCGGTGCTACAATTAGGTTACCGGAATAAATTAAACATTAAATTTAACACAAAGTTTAAATGTTAGAATTATCATGTTTACACACAACAATGACGTCAGAGTACAACGGACACAGATTTAGCTGTGTTCTAACCTTGCGACCAATCGATAACAATGTCAACAGATCAGGATCTAATGGTTTATTGAACGGCTTCGTTGATAATTTCACACGCGCTATTAAAAGTGTGTATAATTATAAACAAAGTAGAGACTCGACCCTGCTTCGCTTGAGTTCAATGTACTAACGTGACGATAGACGTGTTTAGACACTTGTTTAAACGTTTAGACGTTTTAAAGCCATTTTTTCCACTTTGTTATTTATTTTCAGTTCATCAAAGTCATAGAAGTTATGCCATAGAATGATTTCAACAGAAACAGCAACATTTTCTGTTGGATGCCATTTTAATTTTGAAATATTTTTAAGATATACATTGGAAGTAAATATGTACATGAATGCTTAATGTAATTAAAATATTTAATCATATAAGGGTTATTACTATACTTGTTGAAATAACGTCACGAAATAACGATTTGTTTTTTAATATTTTTTAAAATATAAATATGAATACTGTGAGTTATCCTTAGGAGATAGACATACACCATCAATCAGTTTCTGTAGCTACTTTTAAGATGCACAACTTTGTCATACATTATTTTTATGTACTTCATAAAGCTTAGCCAGACGTTACCATTGTATATAGTCGCCCGAAGACTCCTTCACTTCATTCAAAATTATTAAAAAATCAACTTAATTATAAAATCTATGAAATAATATTAATAAGAAATTCAAAATTATAACATGGCGGAATCTATAATATGACATATGTATAACATTCGGTCCTACAGTTTTCTGTCAGCAAACTAATTTAAAGCGCCATCTCTTCGATACGGATGAAACTTACAATTAAAACAATAATCAACATTGACAATCATTTCATTTGTAATTAAGAAATATTGAGGAAATTATGCGTAATATATAGATTATCTTATCTCTCAAGTTGAAACAAAATATATGAGAATATAAATTTTCATGAAGATCGGTTGAGTAGTGTCGGAGTTCATCGTGGACAAACATCGTAACACTAGACTTTTATATATAAAGATTATTACTTATGTATGTGGACATGTGTGGACTGCGTTTCGTATATTTGTTTTATTTATGATTATTGGAAATGACGCCCTCTCTGTGCATCCGCCAAAAACGAATGCAAAAGTATGTGTTATGTTGTGTATGACGAAAAGATAAACCAGATCGAGTTTCTTGCCATTTCATCTCGATAATCATGTTGTTTTTCCGAATTCAGTGCCTAAATTAATGAAAGTATTTTGAAGCTAAACTTCCTTTGGGACGGTATGAATTGAATTTTATGAAACGAAAATTTGTAGGGAAAAAGAGATAGCTATAAATGTATATATAGGTTTTAGGCTGTGGGAGAATGAGCTAGAATGCGTTTCTATGGTTTCCCTGTCCTTGGTCCCCTCTGTATGCGATGGTTTGTAGCGGTCTGCGTCCCCAGTACTCTACCGTCGTATACGAACTCTATATACCATGGAGACTAGACACCATGCTGTATACTATATTCTTAATATACTCAAATATATACAAAGAGAAAGGAAGAAAAACGTTGAAATGTGTCATTCTCTTAACAATTTATCAGAATACTAAGTCTAAATTCTACCGCATTTAAACTTACATTCTATTTTTGATTTTATTTGATAATAGCTGTGCCCGGGACTCCTTTCGCTTAGAACCTAATGTAAAAAACGGTGACAAAAAAATTATCTGTATGTGTTACGCCCATATACTTATCTACTTTTCTCTCGTACTCAAGACGCGTCGTCATTAAAATTACAATAACTTTTGATAGCGTGAACCGATTTTAATTAAACTAAGACTAAATGTTACTCGAGGATATGCTTTATGATTATGAGGTTTTATCGTGAACGCAGTACTTTAGCAGTGAAGCGTGTCCAAACGAATCGACAGACATACAGACATTTCTAAAAATGATTGAAATGTATTTTATTACTTACTCCAAGACATCTGCGACAATTTATTATATATATCACAAAAATCTAAAATAGACACGTTAGATTTACATTCTTATTATATGTATAGATTTCCGTGGCGGGAAAATGAACGCAATAACCCTTAGTATTATTAAAATGTAACTAAATATACATCTATAATACATTATTATATTAATTACAAATAATCATATCGCAGTAATTAATCGTATAATGTAGTGTTCATAATTATGGTGTACCTACGTAGTGACTGACTTGTTCCTTATTGGACGGTTACCGTCCTGCACCAATCGGAATGCGGTCAATTTACCGAGCTGTTAAAATAAACTTTCCAATAACCTTGGGTGCGTTTTTGTTTTTTTTTTTTGTTATAAAATCGTTTTGTTTACCAAATAAAATGTTATCTAAACGTCGCGTTACGACGTTATCTCTGTTTTGTGTCTTTATCGAAATCGCTTCGTCCTTATCAAATACACGTTTGAAAGTCATGGCCGAGTTTACGATAAGTCTCTGTGGGAGATTACTTAAAATGAAAATTATGCGTACATTTCTTTAAGACAGCACTCGTTTTTAGGATGATACTGTAGTGTAATGTTGGGTTCATTTGGATGTTGAAAAATAAAAACATTACGTGTATAAGTGTGTACATACGGAGGAAGTGAATTTTCTTTGTCTTATATCTAATAAATTATATATAGGAACGATCTTTCCGTGGTCGAACGTCGACCATACGACCATAGGAAAAAAAATTGCAAACAATACTAAAACTCATTTATAGATACAAAATAAAAAAAGAATTAAGAAAATCGGCTTAGAAACAGAGAGAGAGACAGAATCAGAAGAAAAAAAACACAAACAGTGGAATTTACACAAAATCTTCAAAAATTATATACCTCTAAACCTTTCTCGTGAATCACTATAAGTATTAAAGAAAAGCGTTTGCAAATCCTTTTAGTAGTTTTTAAATTTATCACGAACAGACAGACAGACACGGCGGAGAACACTATTTTATAACATGTAGTGACAGTCTATAAAGGTAACACAATTAAAGGTATGAATGTTTTTATATTGCAATGTAAGTCACGTTTATTCAAGTCTGATTTAGATAACAGTATCATTGGAAAAACCCTCCACTTAATCTAATAACGATTGATAGAAAGCATATATTATCAAATAATAACAGAAGTACATAATTAATACATTTATCTGTTATGTATATTATAATCTGTTTGTTTATTCATAACTCTTGTTGAGTTTATTTCGAAATATTCTTCGTTTGTTTTGTGTATTTAGTAAAAGAGAAAATTGTTTTACTTTAAAAAAATAATAGCTTCTGCCCGCGGCTTCGATCGCGTGGAATAGTTACTTTGGGCTAACGCTAACTTTAACACGCGACTTCGTTTACGTAGAAGGTGGAAATGTTTTAAAATAATACGTACGATAACCCCGATTTTGAAACATATATCTCGGTAGTAGCGTGTCTCTCGGTAGTAGCGTGTCTCTCGGTATTAGCGTGTCTCTCGGTAGTCGCCGTTGTTTTTGGATTATACTGTGCTCACCACCAGGCACAGTACAGTCACTTTGCTGAGCTACGATAAAAAAAAAAAAAAAACATTCTTCATTGGTGCTCCGTTTCTATTGGTCTTAGCGTATCTAACACTGAAATAATATTTCAAATCGGACCAGTAGATTCTGAGATTAGTGCTTCAACAAACTCTTCAACTTTATAATATTAGTATAGAGTTATAGATATGTTTAGTTGATCAGACCATATCAAAACTTCATTGTATCTGTTTTGACAGAGAAGAAAAGCTTTGGCTCCTCAGGTCTAAAATATAGTAAAAAATATGATAGAATGTTTGAACACATCATATGAGAGAGAAGGAAACTCAAGTATTATTGACGGCTAGTTCTGGATACAATCATTAGTCATACAATACTTAGTCATTGCCAAGTGACGTTTTATATGACTTATAAGTTAGATACGTTGAGATAAACCTGGATTTAAATTTTATATTTAAAATTTATATATATATATATACACATATATATATATATATATATCTTAATATATATATTTCTTGTGTGCGTGTGTTTCTTGTGTGTGTATGTGACTGAACTCCTCCTAAACGACTGGACCGATTTTGATGAAATTTTTGTGTGTATTCGTGGAGATTCGAGAATGGTTTAGATTCACAATTGGACTCGGTAGGTGGCGCTGCAGTTGACTTTTAAGATTTTTTTTATTATCAAGGCAGGACAACGTCCGCCCGGTCCGCTAGTATATATATATATATATAATTCTTATATACGTGTGTATGTGACTCAACTTCTCTTAAACGGCTGGACAGATTTTGATGAGTTTTTTGTGCGTATTCAGGTCGATTCAAGAATGGTTTAGACTCATAATTGGACGCGATAGGTGGCGCTGCCGTCTGATTTCAGGTCAAGTTATACGTATAATATAAATCGTATTTATACCTATATTTGTGTTCTGCACAACTATATTCAGAGCGGTCAAAAAGTTTGGCGAGGACTGCACAATGCAACAGATTTTTCTTTACTTATGAAAATTATATGTATCCTACGTAATCACAACTCAACGATTCATACAATGTAGATGTTTAAAATAAATCACACCAACCTCGCTTCTTCGCGATAACTGGGTATAAAAAATATTATTTATCATTTATTTTTACATATGGTTGTTTACAGAACATATGGTAGTATATCGCGGGATATCGGTTATCTTTAAGGTGGCCTTAGGTCGTAGGCGATAGGATATTATGGACCAGTTCTGTTAACCATGACAAAAAATAATACTATACTCGTGTAATCTTAATTTGGGCATTTATTTGCTTATATAATTTGGGTATTTCTCACCCGACCTGAAAACAGAGGAGCTCCTTCCTCAATTGGGCTTTGTTATTTTTAATGACTTCAGAACTTCGGAAAATGTTTGAAGTGAAAACGCGCCTATAGGAGGTGCGTTGAGCGATATTTTTGACAGGAGATAAATTTATAATTTCGCGTCATGACATGCTACGTAAGCATGATGGTTTTCACATATATTGGCATTTGCAGCAATAATTATATACATTATTATAATTTATAAATTAATCAAACGTATGACGGGTTGCGCAAGCTCAGTACAAAACATCACTATTAGATGTACACAGACCCCTATACTATGCGTCGCTAGTCTGACGGAAACCGCGCGAGCGCAATACGTTGGTCACGCTTACTAACATGTCATGACGCGAAATTAAAAAAATTATTTCCTGTCAAAAATATCGCTCAACGCGCCTAAAAAAGTTTCAAACTTTAATAAAGTATCGGGTTCTATGAATATTTTTTTGCTTTCACTTATCGGACACTTTTATTCTTATCTAAAAAAATATCGCGATATCTTTTTTCATATAAAGTTATGAAAATTAAAAAAAACTAAGATTTATATAAATGCTATGCGTTCAGCGATGTTTGGAAGTGGGGCAAGCGGTATAGTGCGCATGTGCAGGAGAGGGGAAGTAAACGGACAACATTGTTTACAAAGAAACTTTATAAACAAATTATATTTTTCCTTTAATGTTTTATGTTTTCTCTTTACTTGTAATATATTGTTAAGATAATAAAGAACTCTGACAAAGTCACGGGTATCAGCTAGTCAAATATAACGTACTTTGTCATATGGTGTGGAATGATTTCACCTACTATATGTAGCAATAAAAAAAATAAGGAAAACTCAGTTAACTTCCTTGTAGAAAATTCGACTGGATGAAAGCGTTGTTATCTTTACAGTATGAGATTAGCAAAGCTGAAAATTCCTTTCACTCGGTTTTAATCTTACCTAATACATCACCATTGCGGCTATCACACGACGGATTATGATAAACATAGTCTGCAATAAATAACGTTATAATTAATATATAAACTCTATTCTATACATCATTTGAAATTTATTGTAAACTAGCTTCTGCAGGCGACTACTTCCGCGTGGAATAGTTTTTACTTTGGACTAACGCTAACTTATCGCACGTTTACTTCGTTTACGTAGATAGTGAAAATATTTTTGAAACATTCTTAATTGGTGCTCCGTCCCTATTAGCGTGATGATATATAGCCATTCTCGATAAATGAGCTATCTAACACTGAAATAATTTATCAAATTGGACTAGTCGTTTCTGAGATTAGCGCGTTCAAGCAAACAAACACTTCAGCTTTATAATATTATATGTATATAGGTATAGATGTCAAATCTGTGGTACGCAGTCTGTCAACATTCTAACCTTATTATGTACATGTACTGGATCATCATAAACATAGTAATAAAAAAAGTAAAAGTCGTGATAGTCGAGTAGTTTTACCAGTGGAATGTCAATTCGACGTCCGCGGTGTCGATCCCAATGAATTCATTCGAAATCGCGTAAATTTACTAAACTGAATTGGTAATATTATCGGCTGACGGTGAAGGGAAATAAAGTGAGGAAACCTGAACCTGAGAAATATTCTTCTAGTACCACCGTATGAAATATAGAACTGTGGATTTCTCGACATTTCAAATCACTAAAACGTCGTGGGCTGGTGTGCTAATTATGCCCATACCTTGCTTCGGGAAGAGGCCTATGAACTTGCAGTGAGCCTATTACGAGCCTATTACGCCATGATGATAGTAATAAGCTCGTCATAGTGACTCTTTCGATAAGTCGCGTTACGAACTCAGACACTGTATGTTCCAAAATCGGAAGGCTTCTGACTGCTGATAGACTGTAAATCTCTGAGAGGCCACTGAAGTTTTTAGGTTGCACTGTGCTTATCAATGAGTGTATTTCAGGCACTTTGTCATGCTACAATAAAAATGCGATATTAAAGGTTACCAGTTTTAATAAATCTCGAATTATATGAACAAATTAGATGAATTTAAAATTCTATACCTTTCTTTTTTTCTTAAGTTAAGATCAAGTGTTACTTCAGCAGAATTTTAGTAATCTCCCGCCTCTCCACTTTGTCAGTAACAGTAAGGAAAGTAACCTCCTCTCCTCCTGCCTTGACGTAAAAAAACGAAAAGTAAATATTACTGAAGTGATCTTTATTCAGACCCTTCGTACCACATTTCAACAGCCCTTTACTGTTAGTAAAAAAGGACATGTACAAATATAAAAAGTCATGGAAACTGGTTACTATTATACAGTACAGTACAGTAGTAGAGTATTTTTTGTAGGTGGTAAAGCCACGCAGAAGCTATTACTGGTTTCAGCATGTATGGGTTGGCTCGCCCGGAGTAGTACCACCCTCTCACAGACACACCGACGTGAAGTAACAGTGCTCGCATTGTTGCGTTTCGTTTGGTCAGCCAGAGCGCCGGATAACCTCCCCCAATTCCTACTCCCCCCTCCCACAAACACAGGCTGGCAACGTACTTGTGATTCCCCTGTTGTTGCACGGTGATATAAAAAAAGTCTCATACATTGAAATTCTTAGAATAGTTGCAATAATCGTTTATCATACACGAATTTCCCAATAAGCAGTTCGAGTATTTAAAATTACAACAGTCATATGGCACGTAACGTTTTCATTATTTAAAACTCGATGTTCATTATTACCCAAGACAAATAGTATTCAATTAAGATTGTCACTCGTAGTTGCTATGTAAACAAGTTGATAAAACACTGAACACTGTACAATAATGTCAACGTATTTGTCGATTCTGTTTACAGTGGAAGCTTTCCAAGTGAGTGTACGATTTATTAAAAACATAACTCAGTCGTAATCAGTTATGATAGATAGTAATCCATGTATTATTTTTGTTATGTTCAGGTGCTGAATAATTAAAGAAGGAATGGAGGTCATTTGTATCTCTAGTTCAATGTTCAACTTATGTATTAGTAGGAATAGCTATTAGAACAATCACTAATGTAATGCGTTGTTTGCTATCGTATTTGCATGTTGTTATCGTAACGTGCGAACAAGCAATCGTTACGGAACAAGCAATAGGTGTGAAAGGGAGAGTACTAAACTCAATCGAAGTCACGATATAAGTAAAACAAATACATTTCCCTATGTACCACTGGTACAAATTCCAATACGACATAACAATAAATTACACAACAGCAGAATAACTGAAAATAGTTTTATAAAAACACTTGTTCTAAAATAATAACAGTATAATTTATCATTGATTAATTATCCAGCACGTACTTTAGAAGAAATAAGGGAGCAAACGGACAGTCACGAATACTGACTTTGTTTTACAATATTTATAGATGTTAGATATAGATATGTTTATTGCTAACATATTTTATATCTCAGCTATAATATACATAAATGAATGGTTACATAGATATTGCGAAGAAGGCGAATCATAGAAAATTTTAGATTGAATTTTAACTATTTAATAAATTTCCATTTCTTAATCAGCGAAGCCATTTTTTTACGAAGTCGAGCCTGTCTCCATAGTCAATTAGACTACATCCGCAACACGAGACATTTTATAAATACCAGCTGCAGCTGCGAGGCCGTGAAGGACGACTAAGATCCGTGACTGGACACCGTCTGTGTATCACACTTATATATTTACTCCTACTATACGATTCTATCGTGCACTGTCTCATTATTTGTGATTATCTATTTTTATTCGATTATTCATACGGCCTTTTTTGTGCACGTATTTTGTATCCATTTATTTTCACAAACTTTCTCATTTATAATAATAGGTGTAGTAAAAAGAAATCCATTATTTTTCCCATAGATGGTTTTGCTGTGTGTTTGATAGGATTGGCAGGTAAAATTATCTATTATGAGTTGCTTATTTTTTTTTCTCAAACTGATTATGCTGGACAGTTCTTTACAGCTTTACCTGAACTACTGGGGCTAGCGCTGAAGGCACTTTGAAGGCCGATTTTGTTTTTGAGTGATTAGCACAAGGGTGCGCGGCACACCTCGGCTATCACCTTTTATATGCAAATAATCGCGACCTATCTTTTTGAAGTGAAACTTCTTTATCGGCGTTGGAAAAAATTTACCGTCACATTTTTCCGTTACGCGCCATCTTTTTTGTATTCATGTCTATGATAATAAAATCCTTTTGTTTAAACTTTATCTAATTTAACTTTATTTTTTAATATATTAATGAAATTGTTTGCCATAAAGAAAGAAAGGGTTTTTTTTGTTTTTTTTTTTTTTTTGTTTTTGTTTTTTTGTTTTTTTTCTGTTTTTTTTTGTTTTTTGTTTTTTTTTTGTTTTTTTTTTTTTTTTTTTTTTTTTTTTTTTTTTTTTTTTTTTTTTTTTTTTTTTTTTTTTTTTTTTTAACCAATTTCTGGAAAGTTGCATATAGATCATTTTGCGAAAAATAAGGCCTTAAACAAGTTTCACTTCTTACGTGTGTACACTAGTACACGCACACATTTTTTTTTTTTTTAGAATGGGGAAATCCCTTATGGATACACCACCCTCTCGGGGGAGAGAGTGGGTTATGTCCGACTCGCACGGACTAAAACCCCACGGTGTACGTCTTCCGCTATAGTTGGGGCGGCACGAGATCTCTATAGACTTCATCGTGCCGCCCCAGCGGTTGGCCCAGCAGTAAAAGCGCCGCCGCCGGGCCCCGTCCTGTTGGGAGACAGCCGTGTACACACCGGCCGATCGCGACCTATCTCACCTAACCTAAGCTATGCTACCTAGTCATACGTATATGAGTTATTGAAACATATATGTTTACTAAGCATACATATACATACATACACAATATACATACCTCAATAACCTATATGTATTTTTTATCGGATAACTTTCTCTAAACTATACAAGTTTGGATAAGGAAAAATAAGGATAGAAATCCTTGTCATTTATTTCTCTGAAAAAGAAAAAAACAAACGTGTAAGCGTGTAGGCGTGCACGTGTGTGTAGGTGATATGGGTAATGTTGTTGCCGTGATGTAAGGGTTTGTGTCACTGTATTACGCGAGCTGCGTACTTGAGGGCTCCGCGCCGAGCGAACGGACCTAGGCTTGAGCCGCTGCCGAGGGGGGCCTAGTCTGGTGTGCGAGAGCGAAATTTACCCCCAGACCACAGCGGCGTGATCTGTGGTTACGATCGTTCACTGCTGTTGTTTTTTCGGGAGAATCGGTGAAAATGTGTCGTGGTCGTCTTTTATAACGCGGAACGTTTGGTACGGTTTCGTAATTTGAGGCGGATACCACTAACGGGTTGGGATGATTCGCGGCTCTATCAAAGTATCTAGTGGTGAGTGATATTACGTACAGCGAGATAGAAGGCATCTCCAGGTCCCTGTGGAGATCCTTGTTCCGAACGTACGGTGGGGCACCAGACGCTTTACGTAAACACCGGTTTTTAATTACTTGTAATTACTCAAAATTATGTTGTGACATGTGTGCAAAAATGGGTGCACTATATGTTAGAATAGGACGAATGCACATCTTATATAACGTGAGCTTATGTCTGAGGAACATCTTACTCTTGTGACAAACTATCGTATGTAACCATCTCATGACCATAGCGGCCCTGTTTCTAATTTTTTCTGTATGTTGATAAATCCAAATCCAACGTGACTCCTAAATATTTAACCTGACGACCCAAGGAATCATTGTTCCGTATAATTTAATAAGTGTGAGTTTGAGTTTACGGTAGTGTCTATTTGATATCGAGTCGAAAAATATCGCCGCGCTCTTATCTGAACTTACTTCTATACGCCATCGAATAAACCAATCACCGAGTGTGCTAACGGCTTCTTCAATGCGTGTCTTAAGAAGTTTCGGACGTCAACCGGAAGCGTAGAGGTCTGTATCGTCAGCATAACAACCTACCTCTACTTCCGGAAGCCGAGGTAGGTCACTGACGAACAGATTAAAGAGTGTGGGGGGCAGAACGGACCCTTGGAGCACACCTAAGCGTATCGGGTGGGATGAGGACAATCCTCCTTCCACTTTATAGCGGAAGGACCTATCGGTGAGGTAGTCGCTTATATGAGTTGCTCCCCTACAGCCAAACTCTTAACTCGGAACTGTACTGACAACAATTGGACCGTCTGAAGGAAGCAATCGCCCGGAAGCGGCCAGCTTTGGCCAATAAGAGAGGAATTGTGTTCCATCAGGACAACGCCAGGCCACACACATCGATAGTGACACGCCAAAAGCTTGGTTGGGAGGTTCTTATACATCTACCTTAGAGTCCGGACTTGGCACCAAGTGATTACCATCTGTTCCTGTCCATGGCGAATAATTTTGTTTGTAAAAAATTCGCTTCCAGAGACACCTGTGAAAATTTACTGTTTATATTTTTTCCAATAGGGATCCTATGAGAGAGGCGTAATGATATTACCTTCAAAATGGCGCATATTTTATTTAAATCATATCACTCTAACTATGGTGATTGAAGCCTTCAATTTTATGCAAAAATAATGGATTTCTTTTTAATGCACCGTTATTAATCTATAAACATAAATGTCAAAAGCCGAATGTCTTTCTCGCATCATTTCGGAAAGACTACACTCATGTGATTCGATTTTATTAATCACTGTTTTATACATCAGGTTCCACGTGGACGAAGTCGCGGGTGCAGATAGTTTTGTATATAATAATTCACAGCAATAAAACGTTTCATTTTGTAACGTCGGAGTGTCTCAATCCGTCCTTTCGTAACTCACGTTATAGTATTTACAGTAAACGAGTGATAAGCTGGAACCTCACAATATGTATTGCGACAGAAGTATAAACGATTATTAACCTTTATATAAAATACTAATTACAAAATGATTTACTTCACACAATCTGAACGCTCGACTGCAACTGCTCGACGAACGATTAGAAGGGAATGTGTATACATGAATCTATCTGGATATTTTGTTAAACGTCTGTCTGTATTTATTATTACTTAATGCAACAAAAAGTTTGATATATTATTATTATAATTTTATCACCAACTATGGAAAACGTGGAAGTCACTCAAAGGACAATGTTAGATTAGGAAATCCGCAAAAGTACCAAAGTGACTATAACGCTGAAAATTGCTAAATTTCAGTTTTTTGAAGTGAAATCTTCTTTAGACGCTTTGATCGGTATTTTTTTGCCAGGAGATAATTTTATAATTCCGCGTCATGACATGCTAGAATGCGGGTCTGACCGTAGTGCGCTTGCGCGGCTTGCATCAGACTAGCGACGCCTAGTGTAGCAGCCTGTGTACTTCTAATATTGATATTTTGTATTGAGATTGTGCAGCGCATCTCCATATGTTTGATGAATTAATAAACTGTAGAAAAGATATATAATTATTATTCGGAGTACCAATATATATGCAAGAGAAACGAATAATAACAATTCCAATTTACAAATTATGTAATTTGAATAATTCACACTATAATGAATTTAAAAACTCATAAGAGAACACAGTTTAATTTCCATTGTTCTGAGTTTTCACTTCTGCCGGCAGTCCTTGGACTGCATCAACTTTTCTTTTTAAACTGACTACGCTATTGGCCTGACGGGCCTTCACAGCTTCACCGTAATCTGTTTGTCACGCGATTTATTTTATTCTTGTATGCACCATACGTACATATGACTAATAAGGAGTCTATAACTATATTAACTATTGTAGAAGGTAATAATGTAATAAATTATGAATTATAAAAATTGGTGCTATGTGATTGTGAACTGTTAACAATTATTCTGCTGCCTCGGGTATCAGCTAGTTGCGTATGTATAAGTGACACTCTCGTTATTTAGCTAAACTTTACTTTATGTCTGATAAATAGCATTTAATGTTTATATTTATTAATAACTAGCTATGCCTACGACTCCGTCCGCGTGGAACCTGATGTACAAAACAGTGACTAATAAAGTCATCTGAATGTATTAATTCTGATAACTTTTCTCTCGTATAGTCGTACTGAAGTCGCTTGGTCATTAAAATTACAATAACTTTTGATGGAGTGAACCAATTTTTATGAAACCAAGAGTAAATGTTACTAGAGAATTATACTTTATGATTTTCTATGATGCCATATGAGGTTTTATCGTGAACGTAGTACTATAGCAGTGATGCATATTCATACAATCAAACAGACAGACATTTCTAAAATTGATTGAAATGTATTTCATTACTTATTCCTACATACTTTCAACAATTTTTTTCCACAAAAATCTAAATGTACAGACGCGTTAGATTTACATTCTTATTATATGTAAGATATATTTATTTTATAAAGAAGTATATGGGACGAAAATACTCCGCTCTCGGCATATGTTAACCCAGACAAGACTTTTACATACATATATATTCCATACACATGTTGACATTTAAATATAAAATACGTTCTTTGTTTGACATAATATCCATTTATTATCTCTATATTTAAAATCTCGTTAAATCCAAATTATTTGATTGAAGTGACAATTAAATTGTTGTTAATAAAATCGAAAACACATTTGAAAGCATTATTGTTGGATTATAATGTAGGTCAATGTCGAGTCAAGGCGAAAAAGAAGTCTTATTTAAAAAAAAATGACATTCAAACACGTTGCATGTCGAGCTTGCGTGCGTGTTTTTAGACAGATTCGTGACCCGTTCATTGTTTAGTAAGATTAGATGCAGTACTTTTGAATTTTAAATTTGGTTCATCTATACTGTTGTATAGTAGGGTGGAGTGAAAAAAAAAATTTTTTTTTTTTGCTGGGGGTAAATTTGTGTTATAAAAACTAAAATTTTTGAAAAAAAAAAAAATTTTCTAAATCTTGGCCAGCCCACTATTTTTAAAACTAATTACGAGTAAAATATTTGGTTGAAAAAAAAAATTTTTGAGGCGTTCTAGAAACTTCAGAGTCCTTTTTTGCAATTAAAAACAAAGTTAAAAAAAATTTTTGGATTTGTTTTAATTTAAAAAAAAATCCAAAAAGTCCATCTTTTGGGCACTAGAATAAAATTTGAGTTGGAAATGATATAATTGCCAGTTCTTAGATGTTTTAAGAGATTAAAGACAAAAAAAAATTTTGAACAAATATTTCTGTAATTAATTTTAAAAATGAGTGGGTGGCTAAGATGTTAGTAAAATTTTTTTTAAAAATTTTTGTTTTTTATAAGCTACAAATTTGACCCCCAGGCTAAGAAAAAAAAAATTTGTTTTTTTCACTCCACCCTATTGTATAGTAAAGAAGCCTTGTCTTTTAACTTTTGCCCGCGGCATCGCTTGCGTCAATAACTTAATGTAATCATCTATGATGTGTTATTTGTTTTTCTTTTAATTTTATTAATATGACCGACTGAACGTCCGTTTATCATATGAGCTCCCATCGAAAATCAACGCTCCAGTACTGCTGTACTCCAATTATTTGGTGCATGGGTTTACCAATAGTTAGACATTTCCTTTTTTCATTATTCACGTGTATTTAATATGTTTTGTCTAATCTGTGTGTTTTAATTTCATTTAATTGTATGGCCATTCCAAAAATAAAGTATTTATTTCTTTGTTTCTTAATATAGACTTTAATTTCTATGTTATGTCTTTCTAAGTACCCCTCATAAGGTGAATGGGAAATTTCATGATGATCAAATTCCCTCCCTCCCTTTCCGCCAAACACAGGATGGCAACGTACTTGTGACTCCCCTGGTGTTGCAAGTGTCCATGGACGGTGGTGATCACTTAACATCAGGTGTGACCCACAAGTTCGTTTGTCTCCTATGATATATATAAAAAAAAACAAACAACTTTCATATTTATATTAGTTGGGATGAATATATTATAACAATAATTTGATAATCAAATCCAGTGATTATATAGAAAAATTTTTTACAACTAAGTGATACGCGACACTTCCCTTGCGTCGTTTACTATCTTAACAATATGTACATGCTATTAAACAAAGTTCTCCGCGACAGACAGACCGTCTGTCTGTTCGCGATAAACTCAAAAACTATTAAACGGATTTTCACGCGGTTATATATATTAATAGATACACTGATTCACAAGGAAGGTTTAGGTATTTAGTTTGTCAAGATTTTTTGTAAATTGATTGAAATATCACGATAATTGTTGGATGTATCGGAAAAAGTCAAGCCGCCTGGGAGCTATCGTCGAAAACGCTGAGACATAACAAAACAATTGAGATAATAAACGACGCAGACGAAGTTGCAGGTATTAGTTAGTTTTTTATATACTGAGGAAAAAACAATCACCACACCGCGTACCCCTATTTTTTATAACAAAATACATCGCTGAACGCGTAGTATTTATAAGAATCGTTTTTTTTTTTTTCGAACTGACTACGCTAGTGACCTGGCAAGGTCTTTACAGCTTCACCGGACTACTAAGGCGAGCGCTTAAGGCACTCAGCCGATTTGGTTTTTAGGTAACATACACAAGGGTGCACGGCACACCTCGGCTTGGGCTGTTACCTGAGAAGTCGCGTCTGACCTAGCTAAACTATTCTAAGCTATTCATACATATATTAATTTGTGAATCATACAATCGAAATTGCATGATTCACAAATACATACGTGTATATCGGAATGAAACGAGCTAAACTATTCAATTCAGCTCGAAAAAGGGAGTTTTTCATAACTCTATATAAAGATATCGTAATATTTTTTTAGATAATGATCAAGAACCAAATAAAGAAATAAAAAAACGATCGATATATATCTAATAGTTTTTGATTAATGCATTCACAACGGCGACTTTATATATAGGGTATGATTTAGTGTAGAACGACAAAGTGACTGCTATCTGATGATAAATCAGAAAACGCAAGCTTGGAAATCAGTATCTCCGTTACAGAGTTGTGATTAATCGTAATACTTTATTGGATTTTAACTTGGCTTGCCTGAAGAATACATAAAGCCTTTTGTAATTATTGAAAAAAATATATTTTTCCTTAATATATGACGCGAGAAACATATATAGAGCATGCGAAATGTTAAAATACGCCACTATATGAGATATCAGTAAGGATAGCCGATCTCTATTAAAGATGCCATTTACAATTTTTATACATAATTTTGTCTGCGTGTTTTTTGACTTTACTTATTTTCTAAACAGTAAAACACTTTAAAAACAATAGAATTATTAACTGCTTTTCTCATTTTGCAGATAATACTCGTTGTAAATCTATCAATAAGCAGGAGTAGTCTCTGCAGGATCTCTTTTTTAACATTGTTATCTACAACTTCATTGAACTATTAAAAAGTACCAAATAATACGCAAAATGTTGTCTTCAAAACATCTACCCACACAACATTCATAATCGAATATAAAACAACGAAAAACCAGTCTTATCTCACCTTAACGACAAGTGCGGAATGATGAATCGAAATATTTTTTGTGCCTAAAAAAGCGTTGTCAAGTCGAGACGGTCGCCTTTTTGTGTCTAAATGAGACACTTCGAATGCGACATACACCTGACCCAGTTAGTCTCGTCTCTGTAGACATCTGATCGCCATCTATTGCCATATTTAGACATGTCCATTAGAACTACGGTCGTGTCTAACATAATCTGGAATACTTGGAAATAATAAAGTTTATTTCTCGCCGACCGCGTCCTGCGCGATCTAGTGTGTGTTGTACCGGTTTTACCAAATATAATATTTGTCCACCTATTTTTAATGTTAATTAATTTTTTACTGTTATACTCGTTTGTTATTTACACACTGTCATTTTTCACAATTAACTAGCTATGCCCGCGGTTCTGCATACGTTTGATGTTATATTATTTATCTCTTCTTCTTACCCTTATCCCACCTAAGTAGGGTCGGCACAATGTGTTTTCCTTTTCCACTGTCCCCTGTCAGATGTCATCTCAGTATTCACACCTTTTATACACATATCATTTTTGACACAGTCCGACCATACCCTTTCCGGTCTTCCTTTACTCCTATATTCATCCACCTACGCACTCAAAACTTTTCTAGTTACATATCTTTCATCTCTTCTCATAATATGCCCATACAATGCTAACCTATTACTCCTCAACTTCTCTGTCACTGATGGTATTTCCAAACTTCTCTTGACATACTTACTCTTAACCTTATACATTCTAGTTACACCACACATCTATCTTAACATTCGCGTTTCTGCCACGTGTAATCTTTTCTCATCAGTTTCTTTAGTAGCCCAGCACTCGGATCCATATAACACGACTGATCTTATTATAGTTTAGTTTTATATTATTTATTGTAACACATAATTGTGTTAACATGTGTATCAATTTTTGTAACAATCCATTAGTTATAGATTTAATGTGCAGCAGCATCATCTTGGGCAAGTTCGGATAAAATGCACAGGATAATAATGGAGCATGAAAAACCATATAGATATGTCAGACTGATAATAATTTCACAGTCCATTCATTGAGTTCACAGTTAATTGAGAGTGTAAAAGTTACTGCATTTGAAAACATATTCCGATCGCAGGTCACTCTATCGTTCTAAAAATGACGAACAAAGCTTTGGATCGCCGTGAAGAGTGCTGTTTGAATGTATTTTATATACAAAATAACAATAATGCTAAAACGAACAGTTGTGCTAACAAAGTATCGATATGTTCCGGGTATTATAAGTTAAAAGTTTTAACGGTTCAAGGTTAAACAATTGAATAAGTTAGTGACTTTATTTACCACGGGAATATGATTTTATTTCTTATTTTATGTGTCCAGTAAACCTATTAAAACATACTTAAATAAATTTTTGAATAATTTGTATAATAAATATTTAAAAAAATCGTTATAAAATTTGATAAACAGTTTCAAATACGCAGTTCTAATGGTCGTCTAAATATACCTTGTATATATTTTATATGAGTAAATATAAAAACTTTTGCTTATATTTATCTTGAAAATGGTTGGATAATTAAAAAAAATTAGCGTATTAGTGCCTACGACATCGTTTTTCGTGAAAATAGTTTCGGTGTTTCATGTCAATTTATTTTTATATCTGAATAATTGAGAGTGTTATCTTTAATTTACGGCCATTTATTTTTCTATATAATTCGCCTCTATTTATATTCTTCCGCATACAAATGGTTTCTATACACGTGCACAATCCAACAGAGCATATAAGAAAACGAAAATAATTTGCACGAAAAACGAAAAAAACGTATCATCTTGTTAATTTTGATGAACGCACGGTAAAGTCACGTCAAGGTTACGTTACCACTACGTGACACAGTATACCTAGATCGGTTGTGACCTAGAACGGACTGCTCTAATTCAATGAAAACGAATCTTTCTTTTATACACTGATGTATATAATTTGCATATTATTGACCTCTACATTCTGATCTTGTTATCTTCGAAGTGAAGTAACGCGAAATCTTAAAAGTAAAGCTAATACGCTTATTACTTAAACTTTCAGTTATGTTTATACTTAAGCTTAAAATCGGAGAGTTAGATGATTGTAACAGTCTTTTTGGGATTTACCGGATTTTGAGTGCTCGTGTATTATTATGTGTGGAGTTCTGTGTAATAACTAATAACTGCCAGCGACTCGTCACGTATTTTATGCAGTAAATATTTTCGAATTATTATTTGATTTTATTACAATAACCAGTAATGCCCGCGACTCAGTCCGCGTGGAACCTTATGTAAAAAACAGTGACAGATGAATCTGAATGTATGAATCTAATGTATTAAGCCTATTTACTTATCTACTTTTCTCCCGTACTTAAGTCGCGTCGTCATTAAAATTACAATAACTTTTGATAGACCGAACCGATTTTAAGCAACGACTAAATGTTACTTGAAGATATGCTTTGTGATTTTATTGAAAAGGTTTTATCATGAACGCAGTACTTTAGCAGTAATGCGTGTCCAAACAAACAAACAAACAAACAGATAGACATTTCTAAAAATGATGAAATGTATTCTATTACTTACTCCTAGACACCTGCAACATTTTTTTTAACAAAAATCTAAAAAGTACAGACACGTTAGATCTACATTCTTATTTTATGTATAGAATAGATTTGGAGTTCTGTGTAGTAACTAATTGCCAGCGACCCAGCATGCGTTTTTTATCCAGTAAATATTTTCGAATTAATATATAGTACACTAGCAGTCCTTCGCAATATCGTCTGTGTTTATAGCTCGTTAAATGATAGCACTGTATATTATGTTCACATAAATCTAACGTCTTACACGGCGCGCGCTGATATAGCTCTCAGATGGGAGGATTTTTCATATTTACTTGACACACCGCTATATTTTGGCCATTTTTTACAATATCTTTATAAAATATGGCCTTTGTGTTATTCTGATATGTAATCTTTATTACTCTAAAGATTCATTAAAATTCGTTTAGTAATTTTTGCTTAAAATGTAGCAACCATACCCCAAACTGTCTCGTTTATAATAGGGATTTCGATTTCCAAAAGTAATGTTGGTAATTTTAATTTGTTATCAACTTTTAAAATTACTAGATCACCACACAAAATATCACAAAAATTCGTTGATAGTGTGTAATAATGCTTATTGTTACGATGTCTAAAAGTATATTTGATGATAGATTCGTTACATTTTTCAAATTGAGCTAAATCCAATTATAGCCGTTTCTAATATTTTACGTTATTTTTCAAGATCTTCAATCTTTATACACGTAAATTATAAAGATCGTAAAAAAGCCCTATGGACGTCAACATTTGAACTTTGTTTTCGGTATATAAAAACTGGAAATGACAACGTCTATACAAAACTTTATGATGATCGGTTTCAAGTGAATACAAACAAACAAACTGGCATGTATCTATAATATTAGTAAGGATGTGAAATTTCCCGTATGAATGTAACATATAACCATGTCATACGTTTTCAATAATTCGGAAATAAAATCAAGTTTCGCAAAAAAAAACGTAAATAGCTTCATCTTAGCAAACGAGCATCGATAGTAGTTTATTGAACTTAAACTGAAATAAATTATCACCTATCTTGAAAACACGTGTATCTAGTCTCGATACGGTCTCTATTGCTGTTTGTTAAATCCGGGTGTCATATGCTTTTTATTTTAAATGATTTGCTTAACGAAAATAGCTACAACGAATTAATAATCCTATAAACCGGTCAGCGTACCGGTAAAATACGTTAGCTAGGCATGGCGAGCATCGACGATACGAGACCGAACCGAATCGTTTATAAGGTCAAGGTCATTCGGCCACCTTTCATAACTCGAATTTTCACATATCAAGTGCGAACAAATCGAAAGTCGATGGTTGCGATGTAGCATTCTACACATTGTTGGAACCGGAACGCGGCAACCAGAGTCATTGTGTCGGCTTTATCGCCACGTGACTTATGGTTACTGAATATAAACCGAATGATTCTGGAACAAAATTAGACATGCCTAAGGTTGTCATTATTTATGTGGATCGCGGTTTAGACGAAATTAATCGTGTTAAAGATTTCACATTTTACTTTATTTATATTATGACGTTTATGTTAGCTATATGATAATAATATTTTGAAGTGAATCTTCTTTTGGGCCGGTGTGAATTGAATTTTATGATGCGAAAATGTGTAACGAAGAATATATAGCTACAGATGTATATATAGGTTTTAGGCTGTCAGCGAATGAGATAATAGATTCATAATGTACTCGAAATATATACAAAGAGAGGGAAAGAGTGAAAGAAATGTTAAAATCTATAGCACTTTATTTACTGTTGGATCGTAGTGACTATCGCGCACTTTTAAACGTTATTCTGTGTTGTGTATCGTTAACATTATTAATATATTACATAATACTGCTGAAAACTAATGTTTACCACCTCCATAACGTATTCCTCTCATTGTTTTGAAAATTAACTCATAATTCTAGGATTCTACCGCGTGTGAACTACACAAAACTTTTTTTATAAATATATACGTACTGAAATAATTATTGCTGAACGTAACGTTCTTTACTATTTTTCGTATACAAAAATGTAGATTTAGGCCAAACGCCAAGACTATTTCTCTTTTTGCTTGTTTTCATGAGGTACAGCCAGCGTTAATGGACCTTTTATCAAGGACTTCAACATTATTAACTACTTATAAATGTATTATAAATAACACAGCATCGTTAATTAATGAATTCAGGGCTTTTTAAATTGCCTTGTTAATAGTTATTGTTTCGGAAGTTGGCTAATTTGAGTAATATCGTAGTAAAATATTTACACAGCCCTATACCGCCTACGTCGTAGTGCGGGGTACACTACGCTACGCCATCGGTCTACGTACTACGCTCGTAGTCGTCGAATTCAGGGTTGGACTAATTACGTCACTGTAATGGGTCAAATAATATGTTTATGTGCACTGAATTTGTTTTCCGAATATTGGTTAAATTCTTGTACATAATTAAATAATTCGTCGTTAAATTAGTAATAACGTTATCTATCTAGTTTAATATCTCTTTGTCTCAATAAAATACATGAAAACTGGTTTTATACAAAATTATAAAACAAACGACGCGTATTATGGAGGCACGAACACTTTCAATCAAACGGCTAGGTGTCGTGCCATTAGAGCGGGACAAGTATACACGTGCGATGAGAATCGAGTGAGAAGGTTGATGTAGCAACAGGTCGCGGGCGCGACGCGCGGGGCCACATTATCGTGACGTGCGTCAGGACCCTTTCACTGTCCGAAGTTGGGCTCTGTCGCTGTCGGCTTCAGTCCGTGCGGCTCGGTCACAGCGTGAGCACGTCTCGCGCCTCGTGTTCCTAAAATAAACCGTCTCACGCGTATATCATAAATTCGACGAAGCCAATTCTAATCGAGAGTAGTACACGCGCAAACGGTCCTACCGGTTATATTCGTGTCACCGCTCCAGTTTCGGCTTCCCTATATCGTTCGCCCAAGGGACATCATCATGGGCGTCATAAAAGTGACTCCGGACACCGCGTCCCTGATCTCAGCATGCGACATGCTCGACGACATGAAGGTAAGTGTGTTAGAGAAAATCATGTGATGTCCAAAATAAGTGGCGCCCGTCCAACGCCGGTTCCGTATCAGTGTAGTTGAAAAAAAAATGTATATCTGTCAAGAGTCGTGTGGGCGTTGAAGCGGGGCGATTTTCGCGTAATTCTTAATGTAATAATGCGCTTTTACGAGTTCCTACCAGCTCGAGGTACGTATATCAGAAGCGTTTGATACCCGCGGCGGTCAGCGGAAGCGGTTGCCGTTATCAGTTGTTTGTCGCACGATTGCTTCAACAAGAATAAACTACGTGAAAATATTTACAGCTTACTAAACATTTGATAATTAAGCGTATTCTTACATTTTATAACATGTTATCGTTATCATAAAAAGATAAAATGAAAATTGCGTATATTCTTTGGAATATTTTCTGAAACATTTCTTCGGGTGATTTGATAATTTTTAGAAAATTAAAACGAGCAAACGATTATAGGAGTAGTGAAACGTTAATTAATGTTGACTACGCGTTTGATAGGTGACGCAACGGAGTTAAATTTGTTTTGATACAGCCGAGGCGTTCGTGCGAATCGGTGTGTATGCATCGATAAAAGTTCTAATGATACGGTAGCGCATGAAAAATTATTAATAATCTGTAGTAGCCTAGTGAATTTACTTTTGTTATGTAAATGTTGGATCGTGTGTAAAATGTTAAAAGAAAAGTGTGGGTACATGGTAACAGTACGGTTTGTAGGAGAGCGCACGCAACGTACATAGTTCGTTAGAGTGCACGCGTCTAGCGCGTGCCTTGTTCAACTATTTTTTATGTTTAATTTAGTTTAAAATTTAGCCTTTATATCAATTTTTGTCACGGCCGAATGATGATGTTTACTGCGTTTGTTTAACACATATTTCATTACGTATAACAGTTTTTAAATACCAGTATAATTCTACGCCTTTTTAGATTTTAACATACCGTATCTAACTAATGATTTCTTATGTTTAATTTGGTTTAAAATTTAGTCTTTATATAAATTGTTTTCACGGTCGAATGATGATGTGTGGTGCGTTTGTTTAACACATATTTCATTACGTATAACAGTTTTTAAATACCAGCATAATTCTACGTCTTTTTAGATTTTAGAATTAGATTTTAAAATACCGTATTCAAGTAATGATTTCTTATGTTTAATTTAATTTAAAATTTAGCCTTTATGTCAATTTTTGTCAATCAATGATGTTTGGTTAGCACATATTTCATTGCGTATAACAATTATTAACTTCTAATAAAAATACACGTCTTCTTAGATTTTAGTATTATCTATCTCACTAATGATTTCTTATGTCTAATTTAGTTTTAAATTTAGTCTTTATATCAAATATTGTCACAGCCAAATGCTTGACGATTGTAGCTTTTCTTAAACATATATTTATATGCGTAAAACGACTTTTAAATTGCATTATAATTATGTTTTTTTTTTAATTTTAAAATATTATTTCGGGACCCGTGCGTAGTTCTAGTAGTTTCAACTAAACTTTATTAATATATTCGTAAATAATGTCTTAACGTTTTAAAATCTGCAATTATTATTGTCCGCCGTTTTAAACTGGTGAACGTTGTTCGACCTTGGAACCTTTCTGAGGCAACAAGTTATCTTTCGGTATATGTGTGTTAATGATCGAGTTGGCTTTTGCTTTTTGAAATAAACACTCGATATATAATTGTGTAGTTATTTATGTTACCTTTAATTATAATATCACTTGTTATTCAGTGTTTTTCAATTGGCACCTCTGATATAGGCGTCAATACTTTCAACTTTGATATTCTACTCCATATATTTTGTTTTCGTTATATTATATAAAATTTAAAGCTTTTTAGTATGTGTACAGATATTTTTCAATATCAGTGACACTGATCTTTTATCGAGTTTTTAAGATTCTGTGAATTTTTGTCGCCTTTTCGGCCGGTCTGAATATTGTTGACTAGAAAAGAAGTTTAGGTATAAATACATATCATATGTATAACATTGAGACAGCTTGAGGATGAAATGCCAATTTTAGATTCCTATAATAATAATTTATATTTATTTTCTTTAAATTCATGACTATAAATACGCGCAAGCCCAATTAACGGCTATGTTCAGAACGCCTAAAAAGATTGACGAGGTCTTTATGTTATGTTCGTAATAAATGCTATTTCTTTCTGTTGATGATTATATAGGTACCTCTAGAAGATCTCTGTGGGCAATATCTATATCATTTATGTAACGAAAGAAACATAATGCAGTCTGTAATAATGATGGTTTGTCTTTCTACTCAATGCCTGCGTATGTAGCGAGAATTTTTGAAAATTCCCGTATATTTACCGATTTCAATTTAACCAGTTGTACCCGTGACTCCGCTTGCATTTATTTATTATTTGTTATAATGAATAGTTTAAAACAAACTGGATATTGTGTTCAAATAATTACAATTTTTTTGGTGATCGATTGAACATTACCGAAGTTATTGCGCTACAGCTAGTGGTGAGGTTATAGTAAGAGAAACAATATAAATACTTTCTGCGTATTATATAGTTTGGGGTAAAGGAAAACACCAAGGATAAACAGAACCGTTTCATAAATATCCTCGTAGTATTAAATGTACTGGAAATACAATATAAACTTCTATTTTTTTTAAATAGTGTTCAGACGTCGCGTCCTGATTAAGCTTGTGCCTTCGATCAAAATTAATTCAATTCCCGAGGAAGATGTTTCTTATCACTTATCATAGATCTTGTGCGTGTAGGCGTAACATTGATTTAGATATATCCTTATGACCTAGACATTTAGAAATATATGTAAACGGGTCAAGTACTATTTTTCGTGGTTTGTTTGTGCGCGTAACGCGATATTAACACGTTTCAAGATGAAATTGTCGCGTAAGAACTGCACACACCGTGATTTATTTGACAGACGCGACGTGTCCGACAATTCACAGCTAAGAATGTTAGCCAAATTACTTCATCTGACCTAATAAATTAAGTATCGTAAGTATATACGAGTCATAGTTAAGCGATTATCTTTATTAACAATGGATATTAGACACGGCTAGGGGACTCGCGTCTTCTCTTTCTAACCTTCTAAAGTCTATGTTAAAGTATACACAAAAAATAATAATTTTTTAACCGCATAGGTATATGAGTGTCTAATAATAATTTCATAATAAACTAATAACATATCTTGTATGTGCGCGACGCAGGGTTCGAAAGAGCACGTATTATACATTACATAATAGGTGTGAAAGGGAGAGCCTGTTTGTTTACACTCAAAATCACGCTACAAAAATCGCATATTCATTGAATTATTGTGTCATTATCATAATCTAGAATATGATAGAAGACAGTAAATTACTCAATACATACTATACAGACAAGTTATATGAGAATAATGTGACAGAAATTTAAAGTAAGGTACAAACACGTCCGGGCGAATCGTGTATGCCTGATCCTTGATGTTAGAATACGAGTGAATTATTTTACGAACTAGAAGCCGGATGCGTCCGGTATGTGGGTCGGTTTTGAAACTTGTTCAATGTCGAGCATACGCCAGTTGGTTTGACCTCAGTTTTATAATAAAAGAACACTGGTAAACTATAATTCAATATAGGGATCCATATAGCGGGTTTTTTGGGCGGAAACTTTACTGATTTTTGAACTTTACGTTATTATACCTTACTAGATTTTACGCGTGTCTTCACTCGCAAAGAAAAGATAGCCTATGTTCTTTTCTATATCCCTGACTTCAATTCATACTCTATACCTAATATTATAAGGCTGAAGAGTTTGTTTGCTTGAACGCCCTAATCTCAGGAACTACTGTTCCTATTTGAAAAATTATTTCAGTGTTAGATAACTCATTTATCAAGGAATATAGGCTATATATCATCACGCTAAGAACAATAGGAGCGAAGCACCAATGAAGGATGTTTCAAAATCGAGGTTTTTTGTTCCTTTTGACAGCTTCCGCTGCTTGTTACCGTTAGCCCAAAGTAACTATTCCACGCGGACGAAGTCGCAGGGAGAAGCTAGTTTCATAATAATCGGTTAAGTAGTTAAGACGTGGAAGCAATAGACAAACTCACATACATATTTATAATACTACATGGAGTTAACTTTACTCGCTTTACTTTCGTCCGTTCTTAGGAACTGTTTTGTGTTTTTTTTTAAATAAAACTTTGTAACATTATATGGGTTATTTAATATCTAAGTATATTTAATGCATTCAGTCCTTTGTACATAATTTTTACTGTCTAAATTATAAAAGCAGATTGAATTTCGTATAATGGATATTTAAATATTGAGAACAAAATTATTTAGTTAATTATTAATACGAAATATATTAAAATAATACTTGGTTATATTATGGGCAAGTCCTCGGAATTTTTCGATGAAGTTTTTTGTATCTAATTTCGTATGTAGTAATAATACGTGCAAGTCATTAAATTAGTAAACAATCTAGAGGTAAATGTGAACTGACACCAGATATATTACTTATTCCTTGTATTACAAAAAGTAGCGTCTTTCAACGAGAGCTTTCAAAATAATACATTTCAAGTATATTACGGTACTCACCGGTTCTCGTATTAAATTAGACTTACAGCTAGGGCTGCCAAGCTTAGTGGTATATGGTTATAATAAATTTAAATCAAAATATAGCATGTGAGAAAAATGTTACAGATTATTCGAATTGCTATTTTATTATTATTATTTATATATGGAGTAAGAGTTATTTATGTATTTTAACGATCTGTTATAAGTATAAATTTAAGCACCCTAACTGATGTTGGGGGTAATGTTACTTGCGTCAGCAGGAAGTGTACCTTCCATTCCACTACACATGCTCCCCGGGTGCTGCTAAAGAATAACATATTTTCAGATGAACCGTTCCACATAAATTCAATCTCGCAGCGACAAATAGAGTAAACAATCAATCGACGATAATAAAAGATGTATACTCTATTTAGCTATACGATTAAATATATAAGCGCCCTAATTATTAAGAAACGTGTATTAAATAAAAACAAACCCTCCAAGATCACCGCAACATGCCATAAGGTTTTTATTCCCACATAAAATTTCCATCCGTCCCATCCAAAACTTTCACTATTAGACTCATTCACACCATAAAATACACACTATATACCTGTTCTTCTTCCTTGACTCTTCCTCGTTACAGAAATTCGATATTCTCAATCATTAGAAGCTACTTACTTCATTGCATTACAAAATTAGTCAGGCAGAGTTGCTTCATGTCCTTCTAGACATTATTCCTCCAAGTCATTTGTGACCTACCGTATGAATTCTTTCCTGTAGCCATGAAAAAACATTTCCTCTCTACATAGTCCAAGGATATTTACGTATATATCATCTTAGCCTGAACTCCAAAAACTTCTCAATAGTAAGTGCAATCTTAAATTACCTGTTATGTGATTATTAATATTAAAGTCTCAATACAGTATTAAAAGTTCATTGCTATATAAGGCAATAGTAGAAGGCTTTATAGGTGATGACTGTGGTTGTAGTATTGTTGATTGGATTTGAACAATCAATTTTCAAGGAGAGTTCACGTCGGTAAAGACCCAAATTCTCAGTTCACAACATGAAGTAAGCTAATTTGTTGTGCTGACCCTATTTATGGAAGACGGTATAAGAGCAACAAGAAGATGGGCGCGATTGTTTTGTAGATCTTGTCTACTATACTAATAATATTATAAAGAGGTAAAGTTTGTGAGTTTGTGTGGTTGTAGGGGGTAATTTCAGCAACTACTAAATCGATTTTGAAAATTCTTTTACCAATGGAAAGCCACGTTATAGGCTTTAGCCGACTTTAAATTTAGTTTTAGTCGACTTTAGCTTTAACTAACCCGAAAAATGAAAAAACTTCTTTGTGGTAGTCGGATTTGCAAAGTCGGAGAAAAAACTGTCGAACGAAAACGTTTCTTACGAACGCTGCCTTAACGATAAGAGATATATGATTGAGTTCTAGATAAAAGTTGTAGAGCTTGATAATGCCTACAAAAAAGTCAGCGACAGCATATGTCTAACTTTTATATTTAAGTCACAAAAAGTAGTTGTTTATTAATGTTCAGCGCCCAACGTAGTGGGTACGGGTCAGCTAGTTAATATTTATTAGCATTTTGGATCAATAAGTCTTCTGTTAGTGTACGCCACTTATTTCATTCAGGCATTAGTTATGTACGTAAAGTTAGCAGTTTTAATTTGTACATACTTCTATATTAGTAAAAGCATACCTAACACCTCTTAGTTTTACAGACGCATAATTCGTACAAGCGTGACAACTTTATGTTATTTTATGTTTATGTTCCAAAAAAAAAAAACTTAATAACTTAAGCACGTATGACAACCCTACACAGCTTTGAACGTATTCCATCCTAATAATATATCACTGTGTGTCTGTTGATGTAACAGCGAGCAAAATATCAGACGATTTTTTATTTATTTTGTTCATTCGAATTGATGTTGATTGCAATTACGGATTACATGTAATTAGCGCAAATTAAGCAGCGGTTAGATGCGTGTAACAATACGAAAGGAAATTTCAAAAAAGTTATTATATTAATTTATATGTTACTCCAATTATCATTTACTTCTTGGATGTTTAAATGGTGGTTTTAATTATTCAAATGCACAGAAGATGATAATGTTTTTCGAGTGTATTCGTGTATGTGTATATAGTCATTTCTTTAGCGAGCTGTATAGCTTGAATGTCATAATGGATTTTGACATTCGAGATCTTGTTAGTTGGTTCTTAATTATACGTATCCAATGGGTATAGTATTTAAATATGTCTTTCGTAAAGGAAAAAAGAGAGGTTTATCGGTCGCGTATTTCATTTTTCTTTACTAATAATTATACTAAACTGGAAAATTTATTACATTAGACATAATAACGTGAAAAACTTATCTGATAAAAGGGGGTAATCTGTGTGGAGTGTTTTCTTATCCGAACAGCGAAGTAACTGCGCTTCATTTATTGACAGTAAAATATACTCCCAGAACAGCGATTGCTGTCGAATGATAAGCGTCTATTGTCATAACGACTTATAAATCTCCCACAACGAAAGAAACTACTGAATTGGTTATATGACCAAGGAATGTGAAGCGCCAAGTATGTTTATTTTATACTGGCTTTTGGCCGTGGCTTCGGCGCGAGAACACTACCATTTTCTCCATTAAAGTTACCCTCTGTTCTCATCCATAGTTTGGACAATGTGTATGCATAATACCATGATGATCGATTGACCAATAACGTCGTGAAAGTGTGACAAACAAACTCACATTCGTATTTATAATATTAGTTACAATTTGTATGGCGAAACTTTACCTGCCGGTCAAATATCTCGCCGGTTCTTTTCGATGATGATTTTGTGAAGTGTCTTTGATTTTTATGTAAACACCTCTCAAAATTTCTTAAACCCCCCTAGTATAATCTTACCATATAAACTCGTCAAGACATTTGACGTACAGTAAAGATAACGAATCCCATATCATACCTGACTCAGTTTTACCCCGATATCTGAACGCGGCTTAAGAACATTCGACTCATTGCATAACCCAGCCTTGACATAAAACTTAGCCCGTAACTGTCAAGCACTATCTTATCAGAATGACGGATATGCAGGCAAGCTGCACGTCCTGGGGCATGCGTTTGAAACATTGTCTCTTCTGCTACCGAATTAATACCTACTAGATACGGTTTCGGTGCCTTCGTTAGTTCATAACTTAGATTAATATTCTCGCAATTGGAAAATAAATATAAATATTTCCCATACCCAATATCATACTGTATATAACTCATAAAGATACTAACGATTTTAAACAGGAGATCTGTGTTTGAAGTGAATCTTTTGGAACAGTGTGAATTGGATTTTGTGAAATGAAAATGTGTCACGAAAACGAGATAGCTATAGATGTGTATATAGGTTTTAGGTTGTGAGAGAATGAGATAGTATATTGTTAATGTACTCGAAATATATACAAGGAGAGAGAGAGAGACGTTGAAATCTTTAGCATATTATTTTCTATTGTGTAACGACTGTCGCGCTATTTAAAAAATATTCTGTGCTGTGTATTGTTAACATTATTAATATATATTAAAAAGGGAGGGGGAGTTGCCCTGAAAAAAAAAAAAACCAAAAGGTCGCAGCGCCCCCGGGTCCAATTGGAATCAAACCATTCTATCCCACACACAAAAAAATCAAAAATGGGGGGCCAACCAAAAAAAATGTTACAAAATAATGCCAAAAAATAATGTTTAACACCTCCATAGTGCATTCATCTCATTGTCTTAAAAATTAATCAGAATATTAAGTCTTACTTTACCGCGTGTCAACTACTACCCGCAATTATTTTTATGGTAAACCGGCATACGATTTCACGATTCCATCGTACTCGATAACCATGTTACTCTTAAAATATACCGGAAAAATCATTAAATCAACTTTTAAAAAGTCTATGTCAATTTTTAATTTAAAAAAAATGTAATGAACATAACGCCTCGTACATCAAATTTAAAAAAAATTTGACTGTAAATGAAGACGGTGGCAGCTAAATAAAATTGCTAAAGTTGAAAAATTGAAATAACGTTACGATATATTTGTCGTTACATTTCAAATGGACAGCAAAATTTAAACTTAGTTCTCCGTGTATAAAAACTGGAAATCTTAAAGAACAACTAAGCATAGGAATCATTAAAATTGGATGTAGATCATTTAGAAATGTGACGACTCAATCATATCTGATTTTAAAATATATGATTTAATTTAATTATACGATAGGTACCATATTATAACGATAAGATATTGTTTGAAAGTTTTACTTTTATCAAATAGGTAGAATAATAATTTTCAAATGAAGTAAACACTAAAAAAACTTAAATGATTTAAACTCGAATTAATTCCATCACTTCTTATTGCTCTTGTATAATGAAATGTTAATATATTTAAAGTAAGATGAGAGAAATATTTATAGGATAAGTATTTTCTTACATAACTTTATCTTTTTTTTCTAAAAGTCGCTTTATTACTAACGTAAAATAAAATAATTTTTATTTTAATATCACTAAAAAGTGTATATTCAATTAATGTTTTTTATACAATACTCATTAAGTCAATTATGTTTTTTTGAGTAATCATTTTTTTAATGGGATATTTTTACTTCATTTATACAGATTTAAAGATTTAGACATTATAAAGAATATATAAAAACCAATGACTACAGTCTGTATATAAATAAATTTGAAATGTTTATTGTTTTTTTGGGGGGTAATTCTGATAATCATTACGCTTTTCCTTAACGGTAATGCTGTAATGATAAAAATTAGCACAGCTAACTTAAAACCGATATGGGACTTATTTTATACTTTATAGATTATTGCGTTTGAGCACAATCGATATGGTCTAAAATGGTAAACTTAGAGCGACCGGTTCTTAAGTGCTACTGCCGGAACACATTTATAGCTACTTAACCACAGATTTACAAATTGAGGGTGGTAGAATGCGGCCTTAGAAAAAGGCTTACAATGTAATAAAATCTAACAAAAGATAAACACGTTGTGTCATAAAGACATACGACAGAAGTGAAACTTTTGTATTACAGGGAAACATTAATTACAAATATACAACAAAAACCAACGTCACGCGGTGTTCCCAGGCGGTCACCCATCCGAGTACTGACCGCGCCCGTAACTTAACTTCGGTGATCGGACGAGAACCGGTGTTGTCAAAACTACCCGACACAGTGTTTACCCAAACGACTTTTCGTTATACAAAAATGTTGCCGATATGAATTTTAAAGTCCTACCATAAGAAGTTTCACTCCAAAGTAATTTAAAATCAGTAGTGTTCAAAACAGACCGCGTTTAATCTACCAATCCGTATTCATATGAAACAATAAAACTATTTTCCCAAGAACGATCTCACAGTATTTTTATTATGTTATATTTTTCTATAACAAGTAACCGACTTCTTTGTGATAGCCCTATTTTTAAATAGAAAAATCACCGGTTATAACCCTATATACGATAAATACTGTATAATATATGTAATTGAAACTTGATTAATATATATTCAACGAAATAACAAACACCCGTACACGCTTGAAGTAATATATCGCCGACTCAACCTAGTTAATTAAAGCAGAACCCCACGCGGCGAATATGTATGCAATTATGATATTAATTATTATTTATCTTAGATATAATATCGTATGATGTCCGATGACTGATTGTTGCTTTCGTTTTCTTGGTCAATGTTTTTTTTTAATAGATATGTTTACAAGGTCACCGGCATAATATGGCTGTGCGCAGTTTGGGTATTTCACCTTACAAGGTCGAATGACGCAAATATTCTAAATTTTCATGTACATGCTATCTGCATAATGAGCGTAACGACGGATATAACTGATATTTTTTATATCGTAATATCTATGTGTTACGTTAACACAACCTGATAGACTTATATTATTGTTGGCAACCAATATTCTAGTAGATTATAGCCATTATAGTGTAGGTAATGTTACAAGTTTCTTGCGCTTATTTCAATGTTCTAACAAGATGGTGGCCCGCTTGTTAGAACTTTTCAGGGAATTTTTTTGGCAAGTCACAATTCATCCTCCGTGGTATTATTTCCCATCCACTTCACTTGTGCCTTGTTACCACGGCCAATATATATTTCTTCAACAATGACTTGCATATTGTAAGAGGTAGGAGCGATACGATATCAGACTTCAACTTTTTAATAATGACGTGTTGTAAATATTATTTCTGCCAGTGTCAAGCAAGTGACAAAAAAATCACTGATAGTAGCCAATACTTTTCCAATGCTGATTAATAAATAAAGAAACAAATAAGTTTATGTTATGGAGGTAATTTTGCTTTCTTGTTATAATAATTACAGGTATTTTAAGTGAAACTTGTCAATAATCGTCTTAAACAATGGAGGTCCAACTGCGTAGAAGTACGCGAGTACGAACTTTTCAATGACATTGAATTATATGATAAAGGTAACATTGTATCAACCACAATATACCTACTAGATACTTTTAACAAACAACCATATGGTACACCTATTAAACGCATTAAAAAAATTATAATATATCAGTCCCTTTGTAATTGTTTACTAAGGTTCGATAATATATCTTGATCACTTATAATAACGACGTAGGTGTGTTTTTTTATAAGAACTTATCAAATATAAATCAAATTAATGTTCTTATCAGAAGTGAAATTATAATCTAGATTAAGTTATCAATAAAGCTGGTGGAAAAAGTGTATTTGTGTTACCAATACATATATTTATTTATATCCGTGGTACGATCTATACAAAGCTTTTCGTGGAGCTTATTGAATTACTTTATAATTAAGTAGCTTTCCGACCGCGGCTTCGCTCATGTAGACTATAACATTTGTACGTTTCTGGAACAAAATTCCGTATGGGTATATATGGATATAGAAGTCAACTGATAAAAATCGTCGCGTAAAGAAAAAGCGTTACGCTCCCTCCATACGACTTTCTCTCTTTCTGTCTTTTTCTATCGTATACGAGTGTATATGGGTGCAGCAAGTATTTAAATTTGAGCTGACGGGTATTGTGTGCTTCACCGCGGAGTACGTCCGGCCGATTAATGGACGCGGGGGCAGATCGGGGTGCACCTACCACACTGTCCTCGAACGCACGCCTGGCCTCATACCGGCTATATACGAGATCATAGAACTACTACAGATGACCGGAGTAACCATACAAGCATGGCGAGGGAAGCGCCGGCCGGCACAATGCCACCGGTGCCAACAGTTCCGGCACACGTCGCAGAACTGCCATCGTCTGATTGCCTGCGTACGGTGCGGGGGGCCCCACCTTTGTAAAGGGCGGCGTGTTGAAGCCACCATCAAGAAGATTCGTCCTGATATGGGCACGCGAGAAGATTGCAACGTACGTATTGTGTGCTATTGATCGTATAACTTGAATACTGAACGTGTGGAAATTTTAAAACTTATTTCAACTGATTATAAGAATCTCACTAAATATTTATAAATTTCCAATGACTCGGTCCGTCGATTCAAAACGCAGTGGCATAGACAAGGATGTGAGGAATAGGATAAATGCAGGGTGGATGAAATTGCAAAAAGAAAACATGATGTGCCGACCCTACTTACGTGGAATAAGGGTAAGATAATAATAAAAATATTCATAAAAGAAATTATAATTCCACTTCTGCGTAAACAGAACATGCTGCATAAATATTAAGTATCCAATAATACATACAGTAATCCAGTAACTATTATTTACAGAGTATGTGTTTAATTCGAAAATATTATAACGTTGAAATTAAATCAATATGCAACTGTTATGGTATAAATACATATAATCGTAATGTTCTGATAACAGTCGCCGAGCGATAGAGGTCATGCGAAATATAGAAAACAATAGAGATATAATCTATATTTATAATAATCTATTGATTGAAATACACGTTTTTTTTCTATTTATTCGTCATAAATTGTTAATACTAGTGATCGTTATCTCATTATATGGTCCTTGTACAGCCTAAATCTAGACAAACTATTTAAGTGCTTGATATCAATACATCATGATTAATTGAATAATCTATACATAAAATTAAAATCAAAGTGTCTGTTCTTTATTAGGACTAATCTCTGACACAGCTGAATCGAATTTGATAAAAAGCAAATAGAAGACTTTTTCTCGAACTGATTAGCAAAGTCTTAACAGCTTCACCGGACTACCAAATAGAAGACATTTCACAGTATCGTGTAGAGTATACAACATTACATTTTTCCATAAACGCTAGGCAGTAATTATAAGAGTTAACATATAAGTAATTTAAAATCTGTTCAATATATAACAATTACGATTTAAAAGACATAATATAACCCCACAATTAATTCAAATAATGACGCAAATTTCATGAAGTAGTTATACTATTATCACGTGAACAAACTCGCGAGCATCAACCATTAATAAATAATAAAACAATATTTTAGACAGTCGATAATAGCGATGTCCTATAGAGAATATTCTGACGACAGTTATTCCCTATGAACAGTACGACAAATATATGTTACTACTGTATTTGGACTAGGGTTGGTGGTAATTATGACGGAATACATCAATAGATCTGGTTCTGTGTATATCTTGTTCAAGGTGGTCATATAAAACGGTATATAACTCTAAAAGTCGTGGTGGTTTATTGGTTTGACCGGTGAAATTTTAATCCGATGTCCGCAGATTCGAAACCTGGCATGTACGTACGAATTTTTCGGAATTCGCGTACATTTTCTAATTTAAATCGGTAACACTATCGGCTGACGGTGAAGGAAAACATCGTGAGGAAACCTGAACCTGAGAAATATTCTTGTAGTACTACTGTATGTGGGAAAAATATAGAACTATGGATTTCTCAGAGTTTTCAAAGCTTCCGTAAGCGTGGTGATTATGGCCTTACCTTCCTTCAAGAAGAGGCCTATGGCCTACAGTGGGTATTTTACAGGCTGATGATGATAAAACTCGTCAGAAGGCTATGGATTAGCGTCAGGAAATAAGCTTTTGTGAGAGAAAAATAGACACGATTTACTAGATGCCTTTTTGCAATAATTCCACTTGTTTACAAGAAATAATGAATGACCTTCAAAATAATATTATTCTAAACGTCTACATGTTCATATCACGTAGGCACCTTTGAGAGAATTATTAAATACATCGACTACATGTGCCAAGTCAGTTGCCTCACAGGGGAATACTGTAGGACGTCGTTAGTATGCGTCTGCGCATCTGACACAATATACGTGGATAAATCGCCATACAGCCTGTGCCCGATTGTTAGACCTTCTCCTTGGAAGGGCTACCCTTGATCTAATACGGAAACTGTACTTACTTGTGATATATTGCGTCACAATAATTGAATTCTCATATAATAATAACATAACACATTTTTTATAGTTTATCTATACAATGATTGGTCTCCAAAATAAATGTTGCATATACCAATTTTGTCGAAAGGGATACGTGAGGGAAAAGGTAAAAAAAAATTACTGGATAATATCTAGCTTTTAACTACTAATAGTCTTGATAAGTTTATAATCTTTATCACTTTATTAATTTATTCTCGAATGGAAAATATGATAAGTTATCACAGTTGAAAATTGATTATGATTGATTGATATAGAGAAGTTGAGGAGTAATAGGTTAGCATGGTACGGGCATGTTATGCGAAGAGATGAAAGTAATGTAACTAGAAAAGTTTTGAGTGCGTAGGTGGATGAATATAGGAGTAAAGGAAGACCGGAAAGGGTATGGTTGGACTGTGTCAAAAATGATATGTCTATAAAAGTTGTGGATACTGAGATGACATCTGACGGGAGACTGGTAAGAGAAAACATGTTGTGCCGACCCTAGTTCGGTGGAACAAGGGTAACAAGATGGTAGTGATCCTCGACTCTTTGAAAGTCAAAAACGTATGAACTATTTCAAATAATTACCAAACAACAGACTTTTAATGTAAACGCAATGAAAACAATTGTCAACGTTATACCTCAGTGATGTAATATGGTTAAAGTAAAAATAATGGAAATTCGCCGCTGTACATCGTAATCGGTAAAATCTTTAAACACGGACGCTATCGGTTAATCGCTGCGACCGTGACACCGGCAGCGATATAAATAAAAAAAACAATAGAGTTCGGTTAATGACTTTATAATAAACCATAAATTTTTATTTGACAGAACGTTGACAACGGAAATCATGTTTCATGTCTGAAAGCTATTGTCTTTTTACCTTTTTTTTATTATATAGGAATTAATCCCCATCTCTCTATATACACTGAGCAGTGACGATGTACAATCTATGGTAAATACGTATATAAAAGTATATTACAAAAATGTGATAATAAAAATAACTAGTAATGTGATTGTTAAAAATAAACACGTCGATAGGAATGGTCAACGTGCGACAAACGAAGTTATAAAAAGAACTTGTTTTTAGTGTCCGTTACAATGAGCCGAGTCCGTCTGAATGGCCGATCGTTGTTGCCAGGTCGGCCATTAATGTAATTCTAAGGTCATACGACAAGAAAGCGAGATTATTACAATATCTGCGGTAAAAAAATAATTAATTCAGTTTATTGAATCTTTAGTTAACATTTTTTTATAATTACATCTTCACAAATAGTCAGCAAATATAAAGAGATATATTTAAGATAAAAATAAAATTAGAATCGTACACATTTAATTCTTGTGCTTTTAATTACGTTATTTTCTCTTTCTAAATGTATATTTTGGTTATTTTGGACTGTCTTAGTGTCAATGTTGTTGGTGCTTCAAATAAATTAATTACATGACGTAGTTGTGTATGTTAAAAGATTTAATTGCTTGTTGTTTGATTCAACCCTGAACTGAGTCGATTTTGAACACTTTTATACTGGTAAATATAGGAGTTATCGGAGTATATTATATACATTTTTAGCGGATCCGGCGGACATTTTCCTGCCCTGATAATTAAAAAAAATAGAGAAATTATATACCTAAACCTTCCTTGTGAATCACTCTATCTACTGGTGAAAACCGCATGAAAACCCGTTCAATAGTTTTTGAGTTTATCGCGAACAGACAGACAAACGCGGCAGAGGACTTTGTTTTATACTATGTAACAAAACTAAAGAATAAAAGAACGCGAAATAATAAAGACAAAAACCATATATAAGACAACTAAATCGCTGGCACAAGCTACTGTTGAATCCTAATATTTATTGAAATTAAGATAACCAAGTAGAAAATAATTTTACTCGAAAGTATTTATGCCAAATTTTTCACCTATAGTTTTGTCACGGTATTTTCCATAATTTCCATAGTCTAAACACGCTAAAAAAATTTCACACCTCACAACAAAGACAAATGAATGGCGTCTTTTACCTTAAACTTCACATTATGCATATGACAAATACGTGGCTTGTACACCTTCCTTATTACAAAAAACGGTGTCCAGTTTCTAGTTCGTGTAATAGATCCAGTTACGGATAAGTTTATCCGCGTCTCGTTTTTCTTTTCGTATGTTTATTCAGCGTGCTGCGTTACGCCAAGGCATTCGTCCACCGGCCTTAAATGGAATGTTAAGGTCATGCCACAACAAAAAATAAGCCACTTTACAAGATTATATCCAATTAAAGCTACTAAATGTTGAAATACTCTAATTATGATTATTCGATAATACATTTGCCGATTTTTCGAATCGTTGAAGAATTTTAAAAGGTATTTTTTCTTTATTGTTGTTTACACCATTTATCTATACTTATATACTAATATTATAAAGTTGAAGAGTTTGTTTGCTTGAACGCGCTAATCTCAGGAACTATTGGGTCTGATGACAAAAATTCTTTCAGTGTTAGATAGCTCATTTATCGAGGAAGGCTTATATGTTATATATCATCACGCTAAAACCAATAGGAGCATAGCACCAATGAAGAATGTCTCAAAATCGGGGTTAATGTTCGTATTATTTAAAAATATTTTCACCTTCTACGTAAACGATGTCGCGAGTTAAAGTTAGCGTTAGCCCAAAGTAACTGTTCCACGTGGACGAAGTCGCGCGCAAATGTATTTCATACATAAATAGAAAACAACTATATGATTCACTCGTGTGTTATTTATTTATTTAATGCGTAAATAATACACAAATCGATATGACGTGTATAAAGTACATATTACTTTATTATTAAACAACACATAAAAGCATTATTAATAATAGTAAAATTAAAATATAATATTTCATATCTAAATACATCTACATTTTTTTATAGAATGAAGTAAATACGTAGAACAGTTTGAAATAATTTTAATAATTATATAATGCAGATAATATTCATATGTTGAGTTCTATTCCTTAGTAGTAATAAATATGGCGACGTTCATAACAAAAGTTTATACACTATGAGCGTACTTTTTCGTGTTTAGAAATTAGGCCAGTGATTAATGCAAACAGATATGCAGTACATACAAAGGAACACGCGAAATAATTTTCGTAACTATGTTCAGTTCAAGACGATTTTAATTTAAGCGAAATTCGTACGATTTCTTTGTGTATGTATCAGAACGCGATGACGCAACGTCCTACGCTACGCACAATCAAGCGACGTCAGTAATATAAATCAGTATAATTTGGAACGTGGAGAAATAATTTAAAAGAAAGTGAAAATGGCCGCTTCCCTTCCCGCGCATTCGGACGCGCACGTTCAAAAACCGTCGACGGATCCCTCGTATCTAGTTCCGTTCCGTATTACGCAGCACGTATGCCGAGGCCATGCTAATTACTGGCCTCACGAAATCGAAAGTACGATTCTCTAGATGTAGGTTGCGTATAAAGTTAAGGAACGTAACATCATATCCTACTTTGAATAATTATTGCTCAGTTGTTCTTAATTTACATAATTAAAATATTATATTAATATAGCAACAGAATTGTAGAACCTATTACGAATACTATTATAGACATTTAAACTCCTTGACAAGGATTACCTTGGCAGGGATAAAAAAAACTTTATTGTAAAAAAAACATATTTCCATTCGCATTATGATAAACATTCTTTTGTATTCATTGTCATTTTATTAGTCGTCGTTATAACAACCATGTTTTTTTTTAAATTAATTTTAAGCTTTAAAAAAACAATAACCGGTCAGAAAGTGGTATTTTTTTTTGTCATATAAGACATGTTGTGTTTTTTTTGATATTTTATTTCGGTTTTAATTTGTTATTATCAGTAGAACGTGAATTATAACATATAGTTGTTCGGATGCAATAGTACCAGTACTGACCTTTCTTGAAGGTGCGCCAGACAGCGGGTCAGTAGTCGCATTTTAATATAATGTGTTGAAATCGAAAGCATTTATAGATTAATTTATATAAAACAACAAGTTTGTCTTGACTTTTCGAGACTTCAAATTCTCTGTAATGTTTTCACAACACTGTCCGAGTTTCAATTCTTTTTTCATGACCAAACGCTATCCTTTGCAAGGTTACCGATATGCTGTTTTGGTTAACCGCGTTATTTTTTTATTTTGTTAGGCCGCCATCTTGTTATTCTATTTGAAACATTTGTCAAGGTCATTTGAGTCTCTTGGAATTTGCCTGTTTTATTATACAATCTCTATTGACTCAGTTGAGTATGTAGCACTTTTCGATTGTAATTTGCAAATGTGTTTTTGTTTTTTATTCTATTTTTACGGATAATCGAGTTATTTATGTTGACAATTGAATACTGTTTTAATCAAAACAGGTGGGCTACGAAGGAGTTTAATATAATAAAAAAAAAATGAAAAGCAATTATGATTAATAAACAAGAAATATCTACCGATTATTCAATCAACGTAGTGGAATGTGGTTTATTACTTATTTACCTCATACGTATATTTACAATAATAACTTACATAAATTTAAAGCTGAAATTAAAATTCTATAGAAATATTTGTTAGTATGTCTGAAATTCAAACTTCAAAACTGATTGATTATAATTAAATTTGGTATACCTTTTTCTTAATGAACAAGAGTTTTATCCTATACATTTTTTATAACTCATCACTGAGTGCTGTTAAGCTATGTTTTATTGTTATTGAAGTGAAACTTCTTATGGTACGGTAGGGAAAATTTTTCGTTACATGTCACGCATTATACGTAAAGTAGATATGTATTTGTTGTATGTATACATACATATTTACATAAGTGGCTGTCTGGGTATATTAATATATTAAAATGAGTAAATGTATAGTTAAGTATTTATACGCCGGGTCTTCCTATAGTATATAGTTTATGGCTTCATGTATAAGTATATCATTAGTCGATTTTTTAATTTAGCATAATTATATAATAAATTTCTGAATAAATTTATATATAAAACTTTAAAGACGACATTTACTGGAGAGAAAAAGGAATTCATACATTTTAAACACGCTGGTGAATCGGTTACATCGCGGGATTCGTGAGTCTATAACAAGTTTAACACGTTCTATATAAATATTCATTATTAATTTAACATAACCATCTGATGCGAGATTTCGTTTTAATAAAAAAATATAGTTCTGTCAACACCTCGATTGTGGCCGATATAGGCGAAAAGCGTGACAGCAGTATATCTATCTATACATATAATAAGAATGTAAATGTAACGTGTCTGTACTTTTTAGATCTTTGTAGAAAAATTGTTGCAGGTGTCTAGGAATAAGTAATATAATACATTTCAATCAGTTTTAGATATGTCTATATGTATGTTTGTATTAACACGCACCACTGCTAAAATACTGCGTTTATGATAAAACCTTCAAGAAAATCATAGAGCGTATCTTCGAGTAATATTTATTGTTTGTTTCATTAAAATCGCTTCTGTCTATCAAAAGTTATTGTAGTTTTAATGTCGACGTGGCTTAAGTGCGAGAGAAAAGTAGATAAGTAAATGGACTTAATACATTCAGATAACTTTATTAATCACTGTTTTTTACATAAGATTTCACGAGGACAAGGTCGCGGGCACAGCTAGTATCCCATACGTCGTTGTCGCATAGGGTTGTCTCTAAAAATATCTTAAGGTAAATGTAGGCGTACTTATATCGTTCGAACAATATCATTGATTCGTTTGCATCCTCTGTGTCCTTTGTGGCAGTTGCAAGAGCGATCGACAGGTAAACTGTTAAAATACTTGCACGTATTTGAACGGTCGCGGTCGCAGTCGTTGGCTACTCTGTAGAAGTTCATTTAATTCTCATTCGCTCGTAGTCTTTGTTTTATAGGACTACTAGCTTCTGCCCGCGACTTCATTAACGTAGAAATTTGAAAATACGTACATTAATCCCGATTTTGAAACATCCTTCATTGAGGCTCCGCTCCTGTTGGTCTTAGCGTAGTGATATATAATCTATAGTCTTCCTCGATAAATGAGCTATCTAACACTGAAATAATTTTTCAAATCAGACCAGTAGTTCCTGAGATTAGCGCGTTCAGGCAAACAAACTCGTCAACTTTATAATATTAGTATAGATAAACTGGGAGTTTTTGGCGAGAACTTAGTCTGTAATGTAGTGGATTTTATATTTTACTCATAATCTTGTGTTAATGGACTCTATATTTTGTAATATTGGTATTGTTTTACATAATATATCGGTTATTGTGCACTAGTGAAATGGATGGGAAATAATACCACGGATTCTGAGATAAACTAGATAGAAATAAAATAAACTAGAAGATTGTTTACCAAAAATAGAATGAAAAAAAAAACGATATATGGGAAAATTCACACTAGATAGCGTCGAAACATTCACCACAATGGATTTTACGTCATGTGGTTGGAGTGCAGGCAAATTTACAAATTTGTTCACACATGAATTTATATCACGCTTTTTAAAAAATAGTGATTTTGTTAACTATTACATAGTATAAAACCTCGTCTGACTGTCTGTTTGTTCGCGATAAACTCAAAAACTACTGAACGGATTTTCATGCGGTTTTTACCAGTAAATAAAACGATTCAAGAGGAAGATTTAAGTGTATTATTTGTCAAGGTTTTTTTTTATTATCAGGACGGGACTACGTCCGCCGGGCCCGCTAGTAACAGATAAGTTTAAACACGAATTAATAACTTTTGTACAATATTACATAACTGCATATTGGTTTATATATATATTTATGTGATATATTCAAATACAAGCCTAGAAATTATTAATTCGAATATCTAGCTGTGAAATACATAAATTAATTATACATAATTTAATCATAATATCCACAAAGAAAGAGAAATAATTTAAAAATTACGTAATAAGTAATAAAAAATTATAATTATGTGTATTCTACTATGGAAAATGAAAACACTAAGTAAATATGTATGTTTATATTGAAAAAATTCATAAACGGCATCAAGATTTTTTTTTTACGTATTTTTATTATACCGATATCTTTTCCTTCAGTTCTTCGATTGCATACACTATCCTATCAGGCGTGTCTTTCCTAATTACAACAAGATATATACAATAGAAAAAAGAAGCGAAGAATAATTATTTCAATAAAAAAAAAATATATATTGTCCGCGATTTTTACAACGAACTAAAGTGTATACAATAACTTTGATGTGGTATAAAATGAGTGTAAATATGGAGAGCATGCATTATCTAAAACGCTTATATAGAATATATCTATCGTTCATAGAAAAAATCATATCATTTTCCATTGTCTGTAATTAGTTATTATAATATCTATACTAATATTGTAAAGGTGAAGAGTTTGTTTGCTTGAACGCGCTAATTTCAGGAACTACTGGTCCGATTTGAAAAATCCTTTCTGTGTTCGACAGCTCATTTATCGGGGAAGGTTGTTTATTACACCAATGAAGAATGTTTCACAATCTAGGTTGCCGTATTTATTATTTAAAGATATTTGTCACCTTCTACGTAAATGAAGTCGCGAGTTAAAGTTAGCGTTAGCCTAAATTAATTATTCCATACGGACGAAGTCGCGAGTAGAGGCTAGTCTTTAGATAAATATTTTTTATTATAATGCCATTCAAATTCACCTACAAAATCTCTCTCTCATTCTTTTTGTAATCGTTTTTCTTGAGCGAAGATTTATTTTTAGGAATTTAACTTGAGTGTTCTGAAATCGCGTTCAATGGTGTTTTTGTCCACTGAATGATCGCTTCACAAGTAATGAATGTCATACCAGTTTAAATTACTCTTGATATTGTATAGTATCACAAATGAAACGCACCGTTTGCATTGACGTAGGTAAGGATTAGCAACGCCGGCCGCTCGCGTCACTTTTGTTTTGTAAAGGGAGAGAATACAACAAACATAGTTGAGCGAGGTCGGAGCTATTGAATCAATCTATTACCTTACCCAGAGCTACAGTTATTTATAACCTATTATTTGCTTTACAGACGACATATGTTATTTAAAAAAAAGTCGAGACCGTCATAAGTACTTCCGACAGGAGTGAAAACTCAAAACAATGGAATAACTGTGTTCCCTTTTGATTCTGTAAATTAATTATAGTGTGAATTATTTAAATTTCTTAATTTGTAAGTTGAAATTATTAACATTACTCTGTCTCATTTATATCTATTGGCACTCTGCCTATGACGGGCTGCACAATCTCAATACATAAGTATTACATGTACACAGGCCCCTATACTACGCGTCGCTAGTCTGACGCAAGCCGCGCAAGCTCAATACGCTCGGTCACGCTTACTAGCATGTCATGATGCGAAATTATAAATTTATCTCCTGCCAAAAAATACCGCTCAATGCGCCTAAAGACGTTTTCGCTTCAATAATATTGAATATCCCCAGGTATTATGTCTTACAAATAGTCCCGAGTCTAATTCTTTCTTCTAAAGATTATTAACCTTGAATCCTTAGTTTTACAACGATCATTCTCGGGGATTTCCTGCTTATATGGAGATAATCACTGACAAACAAAAAAACACTTTTAATTAATTTTATATAAATACACAAATTTTTTAACGCGGGTTTTTATATTAAGTGCATATAATGAAAAACAGCAGGCAATTTATATGTTATTCTATAGACTTATTTTTTCAATTAATCAGACATAATTAAAAATGGCGTATTTATCACGCGATAATGTAACAATTTTAAAACGTAATAATTATGATTATAATACTTAATGTAAGTACACACTTCGAACTTTATCTTCAACTTTAAAAAACATGACAATATTTGCGCAGTCGTAATATATGTCACATTGACTGTTTGTCGGTGTTTGCATATGTTTTACTCGTAATGTAACGCTGCAGGAAATAGATGTATATGCAGTAAGAACTATTTAAACAATTGCCTCATAGTTCTGTCATATTATATGCTGTATAAATATAAGACTATCCAATTAATTATGTACACGTTTCTAGTAAAAGATATTTAAATAGGTAGTATAGTAAGTTTCATTAGAAACGTTCGCAATTTGTATATTATACACAAACATGTTTTTAAATTAATTATCAATTACATTGCAACAACACGTTTATGTTATTTTTAAGTGATAATTATTTTCAACTTTTTTTCTTTATTTTTAGCCACTCTCTGTGTTTTCTAAAAAGATTATTGATTATTTTATAGCTTATCCAATTTAAAAACGTAAAATACAGTATGTGTACGAACTTTTATTAAAAACATTTGATAACACTGTTGCATTGCAGCCGAAACTTTTTGTTTTTAATTTATGAATCCAAAGAGTATTGTAATATTTAGAGTATAATATAGACAATGTTTTATACTTGATACATATATAAGTATACAGCCCGTGTACAAACTTACAAGAAAGTTCTATGTGAATATATTCTTACTTTTACGAGTTCCAAAAGTATTATTGATAATTCTCATATTATATTAATTCAGAAATTACATATCTGTCACATAGGAAATTCGATAAAAACATTTTTATACTGCGAGTTATTTATTACTTGCTTACGAGTCTTGTTCTATCACGTGGCCAAACAACACCGGTTAAATAGAATGCATGAGTAGCTACATACATAATTATGACATATGGTTTTATTGTAGCCTCTACGTTTAATTCGATATGCGACTACTATTGTCTCCGCATTGCTACTCATTGTACGTCTGTTCACAAATATAAGAGATAGGCAAGAGTATATTTACAATTGGATGTTGTCGACTTAAACGTAAGGAATGATAAAGAATTTTATATTATGGAGTTCGTAAACACGTGTACAGACGTCATCAATCATTTTGGCCGCTCTGAATGGAACTATAGGCTCCGACTTGCGCATAATATAGTCAGTAATTTAATACAAAACATAGTTAAATTAAAATATTAGTATTATAGAGATCTAAAATTGGCATTTATTTATCCTTAAGTTGCCTCGATGTTGTAGATCTATACTTCATTACATAGTATAAAACAAAGTCCCCCTACCGCGTCTGTCTGTCTGTTCGCGATAAACTCAAAAACTACCAAACGGATTTTCATGCGGTTTTCAACGGTGGATAGAGTGATTGATGAGAAACGTTTTAGTATATAATTTGTCAAGGATTTTTTCATAATCAGGGCGGGACAACGTCTGCCGGGCCCGCTAGTAATATTATAAACCTGAATTGTTTGTTTGCTTAAACGCGCTAATCTCAGGAACTACTGATCCGATTTGAAAGTATTTCAGTATTAGATAGCTCATTTATCGAGGAAGAATATAGACTATATATCATCACGCTAAGACCAATACGAGCCGAGCACCAATGAAGAATGTTTCAAAATCCCTTTTCTTTCCTTTTGACAGCTTCCGTTGCGTGTAAGCGTTAGCCCAAGGTTTCCACGCGTTCGAGCATTCCACGCGGATAAAGTCGCAGGCACAAGCTAGCATAATCTGTTCCTCAAGAAATTGTATTATGGAACACTTTACGTAATATGTTTATAATCTAAGATCTTATTAGGAAGACCTCTATATCATTAATGTTATTAATAATTGTAATATCGAATTGTAAACAATAAGCTGATAATTATTTATCTTATTAAAAATAAAGAATGAGTTGAAATCTTGCTAAATTTCATGCAGACAAAGTCGCGGGTAATAACTAGTCTAAAATAGAATAACCTCAATTACTTTTTATTAGGTTCGCTACCTACCAGTGAAAGTCCCGTGAAAATCGGTCTAACCGTTTTGGTGATAGCACAGCGGGCGAAGCCACGGTTAACAGCTAGTATAATATATATTTATACCTAGTTTTGCGTTCTGTGCAACTATATTCATAGCGGTCAAAAAGTTTGGTGCGGACTGAATATCGAATAGTAAATTGTGAATACTATATAAATCAATAGAAAACTTGCATTGACGCACACATCTCGTCACTGACGTCGTAATGTACTGGAAAGATAAAAAAAACGTCATTCGTCAACTGCATTCGTGAAGAACGTTATTGTACATATGTTACAATGCTTTTATAGTAATCTACATTTCATTACTGACTTACGTGAATTTGGAAGCGTTTTTGAACGCGTAATTTTTTTTTTGGCAACCCATTTTCTGGATTATTAGGTACTACCATTGTCAAATAGGTAATAATGTTACAAATGTCTTATGATAATCTCAATGTTCTAACAAGACGGCGGCCCCCTTGTTAAAACTTTCCAGGGAATTTTTGTGGCATCCCAAAATTCATGGTCCGTCGTATTATTTTCTATCCACTTGACTTGTACACAATAATCGAATTATATTACGTAAAATATCACCGGTATTACAAAATATAGCGTTAAGGAACACAACATATTATAAAACAAAATCCTCTACCACGTCTGTTTGTCTGTTCTCGATAAGCTTAAAAACTACTGAACGGATTTTCACCAGTACATAAAGTGATACACGAGGAAGGTATATAATTTGTCAATGTTTTTTTTTTATTATCAGGCCAGAACAACGTCCGCCAAGTCCGCTAGTAAAATATAAAAGTCACTACATGACTAAGATCCCGTTAAAAAGTCCTAACTTATTTTGTAAATACCAATGCAATTAATGGAATTACTGAGGTAAGTATATGTAATGATATAGGTGTTCTGGATATCTATATGGAGATTTAGAAGTCGTAGTGATTTGAACGGCATTATTTTAATTCGATATCCGCTAGTACAATCCAGATGTGTAACCAAAGAATTTTTGACGATCGAAAAGACATCCATACGTTCCGTCATTGGATCGAGGTAGCCGCCGCGTTGCACGCGAAAGTGAATGCGTCAAGTACACATATCGCGTGCGCTCACACAATAGTTATTTTGATCGGACATTTCAACGTTTTTATTTAGGGTTGCCAACCATACTTTATAGTATTTTATTTTTGATAGCTGTGCCCGCAATTTCGTCCGCGTAGAAGCTGATGTACAAAACAGAGACTAATAAAAAAGTCATCTGAATGTATTAATTGTCTAGTAATATCTATTTTACTCTCGTACTTAAGTCGCGTCGTCGTTAAAAGTACAAAAAATGTTGATAGAGCGAGCCGATTTTAATGAAACAAAGACTAAATGTTACTTGATAATATTCTTGAGAAGGCTTTATCATGAGCGTCGTACTTTAGCAGTGATGCGTGTTCAAACAAACAGACATTTCTAAAAATGATTAAAGTGTATTTATTACTTATTCGTAGACAGCTGCTACATTTTTTTTAGAAAAATCTAAAAGTACAGACACGTTACATTAACATTCTTATTATATGTATAGATAAATAAATACCCTTTATACTCTTGCATAAAAATATAGCATGCTAAAATACTTTATCTCTATTATATACTATGATGAGTAAAATGAAATAAAATAAAACTAGCTTTGACACTTTAAGAGGCAACAAAAATGTATTATCGTGTGGTCAAGAACACCGCAAAATATTTTTAATATACTTTTGTTTTCTTCTAAATACTTGATTTCTTTCCTACTCAAAAATATGATACGTTATTTTTCTAATAAAAAAATTGGCAACCCTAGTTTTATAACTTTTTTTTCGCATACTTCATTAGACGATATAAATATATGTACGCACGGTCGCGAAATATATACAGGTTATCTAATAACGATTTCCGCGACCATTAATTTATCGCTGTTATTTTATGTTTTAATTACGTTACTTAAATATTAACATTTTATTGTCTTTCTTTCATACAACACGGTGCTTAAGGTGTGGTGTTTGAACCCGGCAGTTAAAATAAAATACGACCACCAGTTGGGACGAATATTCCAGTCAATGACACGAACAGATATTGGGTTTAATTCCTTACTAATCATATAAATGGGAATGTTTGTTTCGTTGTGGCGGGCAGCAGATGAGGTGGACACCACATTCCTACTACAAAAATCGGCAGTTCGAGCAATTTATAATATGGGCCCTCGGGAGTCATTAAGGGCTAAGTTTCAGGAATTCGATACGTTAACGCTGCCCTCCCAATGCATTGTTGATAATTTAATGTGTGTCCGCAAAAACTTAGGTAAGCTGGATTTATTAAAAGACTGTCATAATTTAAGTACTAGAAACAATAACAAATTGGTAATTCCATGTTTCTGTCTCACTAAGACAATTACTAGTTTTTTAGGTGATAGTGTTAGGTTTTATAACAAAGTTTCAAAGCACATTTCCCATTTGCCGGATAGTGAGTTCAAGCACCATTTCAGGGGCGCTATTATATTCTGGCTTTTCTGTATAGTTACCTACCACTTTGAAGTTCAAAACACGTTGTATCGGCGTTTAAAAGGGCTTTATTAAAATTACACTTACATATGCTATAGAATATATAATTAAAATCCAGTTTCGTAAACCAAATAAACAAAAAAATATGTTATCATTCTACCAAACCTGGACATTCAGAGATAAAATCGTGCGTATGTAGTATTTTATAATATCATTTATAGACTATATTATCTAAAAACTGACTAAATTAAATATGGACTTGAGATTTTTTAAATATAAAATGAAACCAGTACGAAGACAATAAAATGGATTGACTCAAATTACATTATATAAATTCCCGAATAAGATAAAAAAACGTACAATAATTTATATTAAAAAAATAATGATCGAGCAATGATTGTTTGTAATTATTTTGAACTTAATATCAAATAAATAATTTCCTACTTGATAAGATGTTTGTATATCATTACATAGTATAAAACAAAGTCACCACCGCGTCTGTCTGTCTGTCTGTTCGCGATAAACTCGAAATCTACTGAACGGATTTTCATGCGGTTTTCGACAGTGGATAAAGTGATTCACGAGGAAAGTTTTTGTATATAATTTGTCAAGGATTTGTTTTATAATTAGGGCGGGACAACGTCTGCCGTTCCCGCTAGTATATATTAGACATAAACTATTGAGTTATTATTTATGACTGGAAACGACCTCGAGTCTTTTTGAATAATAAAAATGCTCACGGTCTTTTTCTGCAGATATTTTATTTGTTTAATAATAGGTCTTTACCTATGAAAATGCCGTTCTGCAGTACTGGCCATTTCAAATCAAAATAATTTTTGTTTGGCTAAGAATTCTAATTTCAAATTAATTTTATTTTAAAAACATGGAATTTTTTTCCAAAAGTAGTCATTCGTTTATTGATTAGTGTTACATTTCCATCGCATTTCAATCTTTTTTGTCATCATGGATACGTTAAAAATTCGAGTAATTATGGAATATGAGTACCGTCGTGGCAGCAACGCGGCACAAGCGGCACGCAACATCAATGACGTGTACGGAGCTAACACTAAAAACCAACGCACCACCTGTTATTGGTTTGCTCGCTTCCGTTCTGGGAATTTCGACCTGAAAAATGAACCTCACGGTCGTCCGAAGACTTTGGTCGACAATGACGAATTAAAGGCGATTGTGGAAGCTGATGATACACAATCTACGGCTGAATTAGCAGCTTTCGATGTTAGCGTCAAAACAATATTGGTCCATTTGCGTCAAATTGGCAAGGTAAAAAAGCTTGACAAATGGGTGCCCCACGAACTCAATGATCGCCAGCGCGAAGTACGCGTCGAGACGTGCCTTGCACTGCTCAACAGACACACAAATGAAGGAATTTTGAACCGCATTGTTACCTGCGATGAAAAATGGATTCTGTTTGATAACCGCAAGCGCTCAACAAGTTCGTTGGATCCTGGTTCAGCACCTAAGCAATGCCCTAAATGAACACTTATCCCTAGAAAAGTGATGGTCACTGTTTGGTGGTCTAGCGCCGGTGTGATTCATCACAGCTTCTTAGCAAACGGGGTGAGCTTTACTGCAGATGTGTACTGTGAAGAACTGAACACAATGATGGAGAAGCTGGCACATCTCCAACCAGCATTGGTCAATCGCTCGTCCCCGCTGCTCCTGCACGACAACGCGCGACCTCATACTGCACAGCAGACGGTCTCCAAGTTGCAAGAACTGGGGTTGGAAGTTCTCCGTCATCCGCCCTACTCACCAGACCTTGCGCCTACAGACTACTACTTTTTCCAGAATTTGGATAACTCCTTGGCAGGAAAAAAATTCAATACCCGAGAGGCAGTACAAAATGCCTTTGAAGAATTTGTTGCCTCCCGTCCAGCTGATTTCTTTAAGAAGGGCATCAATAAACTACCACTGCGTTGGCTAAGGTGCATTGATTGCATGGGTGATTACTTCGATTAATACAAATAAAAAATACATGAAAAAAATTCGTTTAAATTTGTTCATACAAAACGGCAATTTCATAGGTAAAGACCTAATATATATAAGTGGGGATGAATTTAATTTTTGTTCACGGCTTCGCTCGTGTTAGTGTTGATTTGACCTAACCACTTATGTTAGTGAGGATTTTGTTATTTTCTTTTTCAAAACATCATACTTGTTTGTCTGTACCTTGATAATTAATAACAGTATTGTTAAGTTTCAATTAGAATTCTTTTATACTAGTTCACAACAGAAAATTACAACACACGCAACAGCGCGACCTTGGTGTGGAACAGCTGATTTCTACGTATAAGAAAAAATACAAAATGTTACTCGGGTAACTTTTGTACAGTCTGTACAGCACATTATCTCGCGTCCATTCGATTTGTTACGATTGCGTATTCGACCTCAACGTGCGATCGACCGATTTCAAATCGACGACAAGGAAAAACAATATAAATTTCGTATTTACATCGACTCCGCTACGAGGTCACATCGTGCGCGAGAGCGTCTGTCACCCTGGCAATGATAATGACACTTTTACGTTTTTTTTTAACGATTAACAACAGACAAAGGACTTCGAAATAATTAATTACATTTCGACCATTTCAATTATGTAACGTATTTTAATTACGTTACTTAATGTAATATTATATGTAAAATTACATTGGAATACTTTTTATTAATTATTCGTTATTTTACCTCGGTTGAGTGATGACATATTTTATTTGGTATACGATTGGTATTCATCGATGAATTTCCTCGCTGTATTTTACTTCACCACCAGAGACGTGTAATATGTAAATGAATAAAAAAATCCAAGAATATAATTATCCTAGGAGTTGTACTATTTATAGTAGCCACATGACTAACCTAAAAGATGACTTCTCTAATGTCATAACTTCTATAATAAGTAATATAACATACTTATACTCGTGTAAAAAAATTAAAATATATAACTATAACTTATAAAATACATTATAAAGGTATTATGATTTCCGAAAAAAAAGTTTATTTTACTGCAAGAAGCGCTATGGAAACATTTTCCAGTGTCAATATTTTACTTCCATGTAGTTAATAATTCAATTCAATATCACAGAAGATAAGCCAGTATCGGGAAAGATACTGTGACAAAAAATAATAATAAACAACCTCATATAATAATTTTGTATATGTTTGTACACACTATTCTTAATTTATCATATGTGTATGATAATATTATTGAATAACGTATAACAAAAAATGGTATGTTTTGATATTATACATACGTATTGTATTTATATTGCGTCATACTCGAAAGCATTATATTCGGTAAAATCTGATTTTTTATATATCAACTGAATGGAAAATGATATCTTCTAATATATAAAATTCTCGTGTCACAGTTTTCGTTGCTATACTCCTCCGAAACGGCTTGACCGATTTTGATGAAATTTTTTGTGCTTATCCGGTATCTATGAGAATCGGCCAACATCTATTTTTCATCCCCCTAAATGTTAGGGGTAGTCCACCCCTAAATTTTTTATTTTATTTTTTAGACAAAATTTTTAATTTCTTTTTTTTTTATGATACAACATACAAAAATACATACAATCCTCAATTTTCACCCTTCTACGATCAACCCTTATTTTTTAATAGCCATAGGTAATAACCGATTTGGTGCAGACGAAGACAGATTTAAGTTCTAAAGACTTAGTAAAAAATGTATATGGGTTCCATATGGGTTGGAACTGATGTGCTCGTACCTATGTTTATTTTCACACACGGCTATTTAATTTTCTATATTATATTAATTAATGAGTAAATTCAAAATCAAAAATGATAACATGTGCTCACTTATACGGTGAACAAAATTCAGATACATGATATTTTTTAAGAGTGTAGTGGATCCTTTAACTCCCTCGCTTTTAATGTTGTATAAATGCTTGCAAATTACTGTATTTTTTAACTGTACCAATAAGAAAAATAAATGTACTCGGACACATAATAAGAATGTTAATCTAACGTGTCTGTACATTTTAGATTAAAAAAAAATGCAGGTGTCTAGGAATAAGTAATAGAATACATTTCAATCATTTTTAGAAATGTCTGTCTATCTGCCTGTTTGTATGAACACGCATCACTGCTAATGTACTGGGTTTACAATAAAACCTCATAAAAGAAAATTATAAAACATATCCTCGGGAGTAACTTAGTCTTCGTTTCATTAAAATCGGTCCACTCAAAAATTATTGTAATTTTAATGGCGCTGCGACTTAAGTATGAGAGAAAAGTAGATAAGCGAATAGACTAAACACGTTCAGATGACTTTAGTAGTCATTGTCAGGTTCCACGTGGACGAAGTCGCGGGCACAGCTAGTAAATAACAACATAGTCCAATACTCACGTTTTAAATATTTTTATCATCCGCCATATTTACGATTAAAAAGTTTGACATTTAAGGAAAATGTCACAAAAAGTATTACAAACTATACTTCAAAGGCAAATTCCTAAGCATATTCATTCACTCATATACATACCTATGTATTCACATTTTGGTGCGATAGAAGCAGAATTATCATGTAATTAAAAAAAATAATATGATCTTAGTCTCATGTAGTGGCTTTTATATTCTATTTATAATCTTGAGTTATTTAACTCTATTTTTTGTAACACATGGTACTTACGTTATATAGTTCGGTTATTGTGCATAAGTGAATCGGATGGAAAATAATACCACGGAGTATGAACTCTGAGATGCTACAAAAACAAGGGAACCATCATCTTATTCTTATGTTCTATCTTATTTTTATGTTATTCAGACACATAACAGAACTTTATGTTATTGAAACAAAAGCAATTCAAATTTGGGGCGCGAATTCGCGACCTCTCCGTACAGCAACAGCAATAAGATTTATCACTACATTAAAACATTAATTAACAGTGGCTGGTAACACTAGACAAGGTGTGGCCAGATAATACGTTAACATAACAATAGGCAATGTGCTCCGAATAGGATGTCGAATACCAGGATATTTAACTAACTGGTTTCGACGAACAAGTCCTATTTAATCATACGGTAAGTGTCACAGCCGGACATTACTTGGATGCGAAGGTTGAATTGTTCGAATTAACTTATCATTTGTTTAGCCCAGTTTTACGTTTGTTTAATTTATTGATTAATTAGTATTATAGCTTCCGCTAATAGTGGTGTACGTGGCGAATGGAAAAATACTTGGTGTCCAGTTTCATATATCAATAATTTGCCCAAGATATAGCGATGAGTATCAAATAAGTTAAAAAAGATCCTGCCATCTGATTGTAAACTCGGCGTGCGTTGCATAAATTATGACGAATTACACGAGATAACATTTGTTGTTATCATTTATAACAATGGTCCCCAAACTTTTTTGTCTCGTTGACCCCTTACAAATGCTTACTGTATTGGGTAGACCCCCTATTTTTTGAACAATTATGAATCCAGCAACAAAGCGAATAACTTGCTAAATGAAATTTAATATGTAATGAGGTATATCATAAATAAAATAATTTTCTATTACGGAATTCATAATAAGTAATAATATATATTTTTTTTAATTCGTCCCATCAAAGAATTAGGAATTTTCTCCTGATTCACGCATTCATGTAATCATGAAATTGTCTGAATTCCGTACTTTTTAGAAGTATTTACTTATACGTCTATTGCAAATAAGTATTATGTACAAATGCACTGTCGTATTTTATTTTTATTTATAGAAAGTTACAATGTCACGACTTGCTTAAATGGAATTCTCTATTCAATTCAAGTTGAAAATCGACCCTCGGGCCACTTTAGGAACCTATGATTAATAATATATAAAAACACGGATGAAGACGCTGACGGTTGCTAGTATATAATAGAAAATAAATTATAATAACTATCCGATACAACCTGCCTAACCTGTTTCGATATATTGACCGATATACCACAGCTCCAACTAACAAGGAGTTTTTTTTTGTCTGCAAGCACTGTGTATCGTAGCTTTTCTTAAACTGACTACGCTACTGGCGTGACGGGCGGGCGGTTTCACCGGACTACTAAGGCACTCAGCCGCTTGGCAACAGGCTCAAGGCTGCCAAAGTGGCCGGACCTCGACTTGGGCTGTTGCCTTGGAACATCCTAGCTCTGAAGTCTAGTTCTTTGTCGTCCGTAAACCTAGTTTACTCACTCAAAACGTTCTAAATATTGTTCATTGTTAACCGAATGTAATATCAACGTACTTGACCTTGTAAGCTTCTTGAAATTGTTTAAAAAAATTACAATCACTTGGGTATACGATTTCTTAGAAATTCTTAAGTTTTCCTTAACACTTTAGAAGACTCCATTCAATTACAGGAATTACAATTACGTCATGTACTTAAGGATCACGATTTTCTTTGAAAACAGTATAAATATTATAAGATAACGCTATGTTTTTGTTGTGGAAATCATGTTGTTGTTTTTTTACATACATATTTATTGAAGTGGTCGACTGACGTAGAATATTATGATTAATATTATATATATATATATATATTATATGGTTTTAGTAAGAGATCTCCATGTAATATTCTACGTTGCCTCAGGTTATGTTGGCATTCTCGTAACGGTTTTTCCAATAATTACCTAAGTAGCTATACCTAAGTAACCACAAGTTGAAAATCTACCTCCAGATATGTCTTGGCAACTACGTTCGAGAGCTGATCTTCTAAGTTTAGCGTTTTATCATCTTAGGTCACATCTTCATTTAATACTAGGCGAGATTCTGGTCAAAGAACGAATAGGTTATTCCTAGTACTGACGTTTCGTAATTTCCTTGATTTAATCGCGTCATATCGCAGAACATCCGCAATAAAAGTGAATTATCCAACGTTAACTCCGGTAATGTGGTTTGTAAGATTGTTTGTTTTGTTAAAAGATACATTGTTATGTTAATTTCTTACCACTCGGAAGGATATCTCAATAATAGAGTTGAATTATTAACATTAAGTGTTTCTAATATAATGACATTGAAATGTGCATCCGTCCGTATACATTTTTTTGTTTTCTGAACTATTTTACGCGTTCTTAGAATGTTTACACGTCCTCATTTATAATTATTGTTTTGTGTAAATTCATTTATTATATTGATTAGTTCCGTTTTAACAATATTTATTAAGCTACTTTGAAATTAATTTAAATGTACCACAATGCTTGAAGGATCGTCTTCACAATCAGTGTGTCTTGCTAACCGTGATATTAGATGTTATATTTCATAATGAGCCAGTTCTACCTGTCCAAGAGATTTTTGGTTAATTTGAAGGACCTATAAAATAACTAAAATGTCTTATCAACGGATAAAATTGGACTCGATGTTAAGCCGTTTGTGTACCAATAGATGGCGCTGTACAATATCTCGGTACAACTGTATCGCGATGTGAAGAAGAACGCCATATTAATGACGCTACTGATGCTTGTTTATACATTCGGAATTATGTACCCCATTCGCTAGGAGGTTTCTATAACCAGTTGATAAAGGTTTAACTCAGTCAAAATTGACTCAGTTAGATTGTCATAAAAATCAAGTCCAAAAGATATGGAAGTAAAATTAAAATTCAAGCAGTAGTGGTAGGCGGATTAAGACATAGACAGAGTAATCGCAAGCAAGCTCGCTGAGTTGATGATGTTATGAAAACTGGAGGTCATACCCTAATTAATTAACTAAACTAATTCAAGGTACGAGCTCAAAATGATGATGATAATTAACATTCTTAGGAATATTTGATGTAGGATGTTAATATGACTACAAACTATTTTACTTTGATAAACGAATAAAATTAGAATGTACTTACGATATTTGTTTAAGATACCACTTGATACTATGTAAAATGGTCCATTGACTTATATATCTATTTCAGGGGTTTCTGGTCCTCTTAATAGATTTAATTAATTTGGTTTTATCCATAAATAAATCCTTATTCCTTATATAGAAAGCTTTATGCCGATCCATAGAGCTTATGTCAGACATTTATATCTAATTGATGATTTTTGCTTGTTACAGAGCGAGTCGAGCTATACATCATCGGAGGAAGGGTGCGGCGGCGGGGAGCGCCATGCTGTGCTTAGCTACGAACAAGTTCGGCGACTTAATGATGTCATGGATGAAGTGGTCGCCATACATGGCCGTGGTAACTTCCCCACACTACACGTGCGGCTGCGTGAACTCGTCGCTGGAGTGCGCGCACGTCTTGAAGCACCCCAGACTGCCGGCGGAGCCGGTGTGGCTGTGCGCGACGTGCGTCTCAACGGTGGAGCCGCGAGCAACGTCCTCGCAGACCGCCCGCAGCCCTACTCTGACATAGATCTCATCTTTACGGCTGACCTGCCCACGGCACGGCATTGTGACCGTGTGAAGGCCGCCGTACTCAATCACCTGGCCACCCTGATGCCGGCCACGACTCCGCGTCGCCGCGCCTCCACCGCCGGCCTCAAAGAAGCCTACGTCTCAAAGATGGTGCGCGTCAACTCGGACGGCGACCGCTGGTCACTGATCTCGCTCGGCAACTCGCGCGGTCACAAATCCGTCGAGCTGAAGTTCGTTGACACGATGCGCCGCCAGTTTGAATTCTCGGTCGACTCGTTCCAGATCGCTCTCGACTCGCTATTAGCTTTCCACGAGTGCGCACAACTGCCGATCGGCGAAAATTTTTACCCGACAGTGGTCGGAGAGTCCGTCTATGGAGACTTCACAGAGGCGTTACTCCATCTGGCTGACAAGTTAATCGCGACCCGGCAGCCCGAGGAGATCCGCGGCGGAGGACTCCTCAAGTACTGCGCCCTACTTGCGAAGGGCTACCGACCGGCGCGACCGGACAAAATTAAAACTCTCGAGCGTTACATGTGCTCGAGGTTCTTTATCGACTTTCCGGAGCTGGATCAGCAGCGTATCAAGCTCGAGGCTTACCTACGGAACCACTTCGTCGGTCGCGAAGAGGAGGCGCTCAAACACAGGTACTTTTTAAACCATATATTAAACTATTATATAGATTTGTCGCATGAGAAGTTGAACAAAAGTACAAGATAGATGTAGGAGATAGAGGCACGTTACGAGCTCGGGATATTTGTTTGACCCAGGTACCTGACGCTGCTGCACGGCGTGGTGCGCGAGTCCACCGTGTGCCTGATGGGCCACGAGCGGCGGCAGACGCTGGCGCTGATAGAGGCGCTGGCGTGCCGGGAGCTGTGCGCGCGCGCCCCGCTGCTGGTGCCCGCGCCGTACTACGTGTGCGTGTGCGCGGCGTGCGCGCCCCCCGCCTGCCCCGCGTGCCCCGCGTACCCCTACCCCGCGTACTGCGAGTGCTGCGCGCCCGCGCTGTGCCCGGCGTGACCCGCGTCGCCCCCCGCGCTCCCCGCCCTCCGCGCACACGCCACCTTCCCCTCGACATACAATACAGTGCCAAATGTATATAATACGGAATGAGATGCGGCCGCGTGCAGCGCGCCGTCAATTTGAACTTGCTCACGTGTACCGGATCAATTGTTCGCTGGTCAATTGTCCCGGCGGCGGCTCCGCGCGCGCGCCGGCTGCGGCTCGCGGCCACTCGTACTCCTCTCGTGTTGATCGCTTAATACGTTAGCAGTACGAGCACGAGGCGAGGGACGCGCGGAGCCGCCGCCTCCTCGCGGGAGCGGAGCGGAGCCCCCGAGTCCTATGGTCTGCCTATAAAAAAAGACTAGTTAGTTATTTTTAAGCTTCTATATATAGGAATCGTCTCCGTGAAAGTTTGTGGCATATCTCTCGTCGTCAACGTAAACGAGGAAATTACATTGAGATCCGAGTTTTGTTACCGATCGCATGGAGGTTACTGCTCAGATGTCATTATCTGAATTTTCAAGATGTACTTTATACGAATCAGTTGGAAGAATTGGAAAGTTAGGTGTAACAAGTCCGGCCTTTCATGATGTCTTTGAATGCACCGCAAAACTACTAGGTTTGATACTCGGGCGTGAAGCGATCTCGGTTCGACGACAAAACAAAATAATTCGTTCCTTACTTCAAGATGCGCCTAATACATACATATTTTATTACACGTATTTAACAACCCGTACTGAAGATGTCTATGTATACATTTCTCGTTCCGTGAAAACTCTAGTATTGTATACGGCTTGGCGTACGATATAGCAGATAAAGGTAGAAATATGAACGGAATATAAATATATATATAGGAAGTATAGAAAAACGATAAAACCGAAAAAAAATAAATAGTTCTAAGGTGTGTACAATATTAAAGTTCACGCTTTTTTATAATATTAAAAAGTAAAATATAAAATCCCATTTATATTTAAAAAAAATATTTTAAGAGCGTTTACAAGTAGATGAGTCGTCATAGTTACAGAATACTTACGATGTTATTATAATTAACATTTCTATATTAATTGTTTATATGAATACCGCGGGAGGTGTGAAAATATGTGATTTAATTGTTGTAGAAATAACAAGATGATTATTACATAATTACATTATATAGTTTAATTCCATTAGAGAGATATACTATAAATTGTTGTTTATTAATTATATATAATATAGATATGTTATGAACGAGAGTAAACGATGTCCGGCCAATATATCTTCGTACTTGTCTTAAATCATTCGCCTATGTGTATATATATACAAACAATGTATATAGCTTGGAAATAATTTTTAAAGCTTCTCTGTGAAGAAATATTTTGGAATAATAATATTTTTAATCAAGTACAATTTAATAACTTTATATGAGAAAAAAAATACGAATTTTCGACTTGCTCACTACTTATTGAACCAAAATTTTAAGATCTCATTTCTTATCCGAAGTGTATTGTTGAACTTCTACACGAATGTTTACTCGTCAAGTGTCATTGTAAGCTATTTAAGTGAATAAAGATTTTAGAAATTACTCGTTACGTTCCGTTACACCAGAGGTTCCTACACTTATTTTCTCATATACCACTTTTAAAATGGAGCCGAGTCCGGTGGACCCTCTGCAGTTACATTTCTACCATATTCCCAAAACTGAAAACAAGTGTGAAGATTAGATCTAACCATGGCAGTAAGTGTGTACTGAATATAGAATATGCAAGTTTTTTCAAGGGACAGTCGTTGAGCTTCTTAAAATATTATCTACGTACATTGATAGGTGAAGTCAAGCTAACGTTTTAGTTCTTCACTATCGAAAGCAGAGAAATTTCATAGACCCCCGCTTACTAACTGTGAACCCCCATTTTTTTGTCACGCCCACGTAAGCCCCCGTCGAGTTTCCCGTGGATCCATGGGGGTCCACTTTGGGAACTAAGGCGTTACACCCATAAATTAAACAAAAAGAAGTAACCTATAATCGAGTTATGAATATATTACAAAACAACTGAATTTCAGTCTCATTTATATCCCATTGTAGTCTAAGATCAACATAAAATAAAACATTCTATATTAACAAAACCGGGTGACATTGTACAACTCGTCAATAAACTCATGCAAATAACTTGGCTTAAAGCAACTTCTTTTTATATATAACTGACGTGACTTACAAGTATATACTTAACCTGATCTTAAGTGTGTCAATTTTATACCAGCTTTAAACAAAAGTTACCATCCTTACGGCATTAAAGTTAACTTTATCGTTTCTCTAAGAAATGCGAGCACACAGGTTTTGGCACTTTTCGTGCATTATAGGCATGTAATATAACAGTTATACGATCTAATCCGAACGTTGTCGCTATTTCTTGTGGTCATCTTATTACATTACGCAGACAGTATTAAAAAACTATTATTCGTGTAACGGAGCGTAACCAAGAAACGTCACTAAGAACTACGTACTGTAGTTTACAGCATTGATAAATTGTTTAGATAGACTCCTATTCTTTGATTTGTTGCATTAATTTATTCTATTAACCATCTGAAGTATTAGCGAGAAGGTTAATAAAAGAAACGAGACAGTATAACTAAACGGAGATGCAAGTTTTATTGACAGTTACTCTTTTAAATAATTCACTGTCGACTGCGTCTTATGGCTGTGTTACCTATCAGGTGCATTAGCAGAAACCTGTCGTCTGCACGCGTCTATCTAGATAAGTTATCAATGTTTCACAGTCACCTGTACTTAGGAAGTTAATGAAGTACATAAAATAGTTAACTAAGTCTTACGTAACTAATTAAGTTACGTGTATTCCGTAATATTTAAGTGTGGATATTATATTATCAGTAACGTTACTCGCTATAAAAACAGGCATCTAAGTTGTGATTTGTAGTTTTTCGACAGGTATTTTGAATGTCAACTTTATTATCTTGTCTATTTGTAATTATTATAACTATTGTTATATTGTAAATTAATAATTATAATTGGCAAGTACTTTACGACTACCTCTTTGTGCTTATTTGCAGTTAGATATCGTTTATGTAACTACCTGTTTCGGATTGAAGGGACAGCCCTGTCGATTTCATCTGATATAATACACAGAGATGATTGATGTTTTAACAAATTTTACTTTTCTTGGATTTAAGTGACAATCCTGTCGATGTCATCTGATATAATACACAGAGATGATTGATGTTTTAACAAATTTTACTTTTCTTGGATTTAAGTGACAATCCTGTCGATGTCATCTGATATAATACACAGAGATGTTTGATGTTTTAAGAATTTTTAGCTATTTCGGATTTAAGTGTCAGTCCTGTCGATGTCTTCTGATATAAATAATACACAAAGGTATTTGATATCTTGACAATTACGTTACATTTAAAATGATCTACTTAATTTAATCCCAATTTTGTAATAGATTTTCATGTGAATGTTGTATTGAATTATTAACAGAAGATTATGTTGTATATAGGTACATGTTTTCAAAGCAATATTTATCCAATTGTCTAATATTTTATCGGTATAAATTTATCAAACAAGCACGTCGATAAGTACGTTTCAGTTGTCGAGGTTTTTCGTGTTGGTGAAGTAAATTAACCGAAAACATAATTGTCATAAATGCTCTTCCTTAATTTGCCACGAGATGTATCCGTGACGAAACAGCTTCCAAATACGGTCTATACAACCATATTGTAAAAGAAAAGAGAGACATTGTAATATAATTTAAGATTTTATTTCTAAAGTTACCATCAGTTCTCAGCTAGCCTTATTTTGTAATTTTTTAATTTTTATTTCAATCGTGCACTGGTGTAATGGCGTTTGCGTGCTGTGATTGCTCGATTTTTATATGTATATATTGTAGCGTAAAATTTAAGAAAGAAGTATCTTAAATGGTTTGATAATTGGCTCTGGATTTTATGTATCTTACAACTTATTGATTGTTAATATTTAATTTATGCTTCCTCAAACTTAGTACTATTCATTTTCAATATATTAAATAAAAGATATCACAGTGATGAACAAACAGGAAAATACATAACAATTATTTCATTTATGATAACGTTTATTTAACGGGTTATGATTAGAGTTTCACGTCACATAATGTTTATAGTAATTTAGACTCTTATTTCATTGCTATTAAAGATCACACATAGAAATTTAAAAGCAATGGAACAAGTTTTTCTCGAGAAGTTTCTATAAATACATCTATATTCATAGCGTATCTAAAATACAAGGAAGGAACACCACCGTATACAAGTGACGAATAGTTGTCTTTTTCTTACACGGGCATTACGTATTTCGATGACGTAGTTATGATGGCGATTGACATAAGTTTAGAGAAAGCTTATTGAATATGTATAAGAATTTGTTATGTTAAATGAATTTTAAATAATCTGAGAATATATATATATATTGCGAGCATTTATTTTACTTCCCCGACGATAAATCTTACGAAAAGTAGTATAAAGATGGTAAAAATGACAGGAATTATATCAAATTATAAGAGAAATCAGAGTTATTTAGTACTGTGTAAGTACGCAAGCGCCGGATGAAAACGCGTTGCTTCCAAACATTGAAGTAAGAAGAAAAACAGCGTCGCGCTTTCATAAGTACACACCTTATATTATATGATACCCGAGTACAAATTGAGATCAGATGTCAGAAATTTAAGATACAACGCATATTCGAGATAATTTCAAGTATACGTTTAAGTAAGTACTAATTATGATTTTAAAGTTGTTTCGCAGATATTTAAATTAGAATTCATACCTGTTTATATACAAAAAAGAAAAACTAAACAAACCTTGATATTTGTAATTAAAAATACATATACCAATGGACAGCATACAACGTAATCTTGATACTTGGCTTCATAACACAATATCCGTTTCATTTTCACTTTTAAATACTTGATAGTTCACTTTAGATATATATAGAACACAAAAATAGATTAAAGTTAACCTGACTAATAGAAGTGGGTTTGATGGGTTTTTTTTTTCAATTATTTTTTTATTGTCGTATCTTAATATTTTGTAGATCTGATCTTGTATTACCACCGCATCGTTCGCGACGCTGTCTTTCGCTTAACATTTCGGTTTTGTTGAAGCAACTCGTGTCGCGTGAATCGCTCATATGTTAAATGCGATGAAGCGACATACCGACTCTCTAGTTAAGAGGTTGCTAGATCACGCCTTACTTTTTATTAAGCTTACTGTTAGTTTTTATCAAATATATTTACACTTTAGTACTATTATTATTATTTTTCTCTTCCATGTTGCCTCTTCGTGTCGCATGGAGCGTTAATACGCCGTGTTGTTCCGATATATTGTAGGTAATTAATTATATATTTGTGAAGAGTTTTAAGCTATTGTAAATTTTACAGAAAAAATTAAATAAAAATGTTGTGAAAATAAATTATAAAAAAGTGATATAAACAGTATTTATTGTCTTTTTATTTATAATCCTCCTAAAAAGTTTTGTCAATTGTTATATGTATAAGTATGGGTATTATTATGAATATTCGCATTGTGGTAAATCTATACATATAAATAAATTGTAGTATATGTTGTTCGTTCGCGCTTATTTCCGAAAAAGCTGAACCGATTTTGACGAGACTTATCATTATACTATTTCATAGGGATATGCAGTTATAATATTATTTAATAGAAGAAATATTAATAACAAAATTGCAATAAAAAAAAAGAAACCAAGAGACAAATAATCTACAAAAAAGTTAAATACGTATTGAATACTTGCTTTAAAATGGTCTCGTATTAAATGCACCGCGGACGCTGAATGTTTGCCATCTTGCTCTTTTATCTCTCTTTGGTTACGTTAGGTTAGACTTGCGGAGACGTAAAGCACGGTCTCAGTTACTGCTTCAACAAAGAAGCATGGGGAGAGATATCTCTCTTCACGAGAGGAAGGTCCCCCGTTTAACCATCTTGCGGGTGAACAAGCGCGTGGCCAGGGTTGTGGCGTATGCTAGCCATGAAACCGCTCCCTGGTCCACATCCGCGCTGAACGGCAGAGGGGTTTTTAGTGAGTAGGAGTGTCACATAACTATCGCGCTGTCCCCCGGCAGTGCCAGGCGTATCAATGATCCATGCAGGATTTCCCCTCCTAAAAAAAAAAGGTTAGACTTGCGAATAAGGATAACGCGAACTTGCCTCGCGCGAGCGCGGTGCATGTAATACGAAACCTTCTTGAAGCAAGTATTCAATACGTATTTATCTTTTTTGTAATAACACCGACAGTTTACATGAATTAACAAAGCCATTTTTGCAAGAAGCAAGTCATGGACTTCAGCAAGTACAGAAGAAGTAGTATTCAGTAGTATCAAAATGAATACATACCTAAAATACTAACTTTACAGTGATTTTGTTGTTTTTGACGTAACATTTTCCATTACAGTGTGTTCAAACGTAACACTTTTAACGTACGTTCAAATTTTGCAATGAGTCTGGGTTTTAGGTGACGGAAAATAACGTAATGAAACCATAACATGTTGGTAAGGGGTTTTCTAATGCTATTTGGATAGCTGCCGTTGAAAATCTTTCGCCAAGCACCAATATATGTGTTCCGGTAGCTGAACTTGAGAGACAATCCTCTCCTCGAGTTTGCCATCCTAGACCGCACCGTCATTTAACCCTTTAAATTCATGGTTTCTTAATTTTGAACCAAAGATTATATTGTACTAGCGGGCCCGGCAGACGTTGTGCCATCATAATCATTGTGCCATTATAATCAATAAAAAAATCCTGGACAAATTATATACCAAATCGTTTCTCGTGAATCACTTTATCCACTGGTGAAAACCGCATAAAGATCCGTTCAGTAGTTTTTGAGTTTATCGCGAACAGACAGACGCGGTAGGGGACTTTGCTTTATACTATGTAAGGATGATGTGGAGTAGGTATATATAAAGAAGAAAACGTAATTTGTAGGTGTCTTTTTTATTAACTTTTCAAATATCATACACATGGTGTATAAAGAAATCAAAATGTCATATTAGAAAGCGAGTGGATTTATGTAGTTTTTTTTTATTTCGTTTAATGCCTCGAGCTACACACTTAAAACACTATGCATTTAAGGGTTAACATCAGATGAGACTGCAGTCAAACGCTAAAACCGATATAAAATATAATAAAAAAATGAGTCGCAGAATTACAACTGAATCAATGAATCGAGAAATAAATCAAAATATCAATTTCGACGATAAGAAATTATCAACTTCTCTACAGTGTTGTGTGTCAGAGGTTATCATTATGTAAGAGTGTGGAGGGAAACTTTGTGAAGTTATATTTATATATGCAAATTTACTGACGACCCGTGGCACATAAATTGTGTTATATAACGAGTCAGCACTCATTTTTAATAGAAGCTTGTCCTTTTGAAATGAAAACTTCTTTAATGGCATTCAGCGGTATTTTTTTGACAGGAGATAAATTAATAATTTTGTGTCATGACATGCTAGTAAGCGTAACGGAACGTACTACACAAGCGCCGCTTGCGTCAGACTAGCGACGTGTAGTATAAGAGCCTGTGTACATCAAATATTGATATTTTTTACTAAGATTGTGCAACCCATCATGTTTGATGAATTATTAAATTGTATAAAAAATATATATTTATTATTTGGAGTGCCAATAGTTGTGAAAGAGAGACTAATAATAATAATTTCAATTTACAAATTACGAAATTTAAATTATTCGCACTATAATATTAATTTAAAAATCCCAAAGGATGACAAACAAACGATAAACACAGTTTAAATTCCATTCCTTTTCACTGCCTCGACTTTTTTTTTCGGATTTGTTCTCTATAGCTTCGGGCTTCGTGGTCAGCGCGAAAAGCACTCAGCCAAAATGGCAATTAGCGCAAGAATGCCAAAGTTATTGCTAGATTCGAAATACATGCACGTGTTCGTGTAGCACACATTAAGGAACGCATATATCTCACCAATATATACATGTATCATTAGCTTAGCTCGAGTCCTGATACACATATTCAATGCAATGGCCTACACCGGGGTGCACCCTTTAGCTTGTTACTAAATGGTTAAGTGCTTTAAGCGCTCGTCTAAGAATGTTAGATGAAGCTGTGAAGGCCTGACAGGCCGTCAGTGAATAGTCAGATCGAAAAAAAAAGGTGGTCAAGTGGCTGAACCTCGGCATAGGCTGTCATATCGTCACCTTGAATACAATTGCATTGATTCAATATAACTAAAAAATATATATAGCTATATGCATTCCATTCATTTGAAATGGTTTTCTAAAGGGATAAAATAGAACGTATTTTTCTTGCCGTGTAAGTATACATGTGTGACGAATGTTGATATAATGAATGCTACTACAGTCACTGTATCGTGCAAGTAGCTGGCTCAAACTTGCCGGAGGATCGCACTTATACTTTAGTCCCCGTGAAAAGAGGGCGCAGTAAATGGGCAGAGAAGTATTTTTATCTATTTTTATAGAGGATGGGCAACAACGTTCGGTAAGGAAAGAGATAAATAGAAGCGATTGAATATAATATTAGCAAAATTATGTAGTGTAGATAAACTGCTTAAGGTTAATAAACAAACATTAAAATAAACGTACTTTTGTATTATTAAAGTTTTATATTTTTAAAATTAAAAAAGATCTAATCTTTAAAGAAACCCCAATTAGCGATTTCAGCTAGAGTTCAGCACCATTGAAGTGACCTTATAGATAAAATTAAAAATATGGAAATCGATGAAGTTGTTTATATACAATTTATAAGACATTAATATATCGTATACCACGAATTTAAAACGCGTTCGTTCTCTTGGTATTTCTTATATACGTTCATACTTCAATTTCGTTGTAGTTTTATTAGAAGAGGTGTACTATATAGGTATATCCATAGGTCGCTGCTTCAAATCCGGCTTGAAGGATCAAGATGTAAAGGTGGGGAGCAAGTTCTTGCCTTACATATGTTCTTGGGGTGTTCGTTTCTGGGAATAAAGTCGTTTGCTAAGCCTCAATTATTTTATTTCTATGTTACAATGGTGTTGTAGTGCAATCTGAGTGCTTGACCACGACTGACTATCCAATAATTTTATTAATATAATTTTTATTCAGTTATGCTGATGCTCACATAATAAATAGGGCGACATGCAATGTACGTAACCGTACAAGAGGTATAATTAATTATTTTAAAACATGAAAAAATAAAAAAGAGGTCATTTTACGGTATCCTTCTGTGTTTACAATAAAATGATAAAGGTACTTCAAGTTGCCTATTTCCATAGATAAACTAAACGATAAAGGGTAATTAATAAAAAGATACGAATGAATACATTATTGCAAATAGATAACAATAATGTGCATAATATTTATTTATACCCGAACGGAGTTTATGTAAACAACATTATTATATGAACTAAAAATACAATTGAAAAGTTTTCTACACGGACTGGGATATCTTTTGTTTGAAGTTATGTCTACAAACACAACGTCTCCTTCCATTGTGACTAAAACTTTAATATACATTAAAGTTACATATAAGACTAGCGGGTCCCACAAGCGTTGTTTTTCACTGAAATAAAAACTTAGAATCATATTTCGATACCGCTTACAAGGTCCAATTATGAATTTAAATAACAAAATATCTCATCAAAATCGCTCCACCCGTTTAGGAGCGATTTAGTGACAAAGATATTATAATGCATAACAAATTATTGAAACATTGTTATTCTGCTGTTGTTTATGCGTTTGTTACGCCATCGCTACACACCATAATTGCTGACTAAGAGTTCCAGTCCCACGATGCGGTAGGTGTTCAAAGTATTACGCCATCGCTATACAACACAATCGATGAATAAGAAGAATGCCGAGTTCCCAGTTCCAAGTTGCGGCAGGTGTTCAAGCATACGAGTCAGCAATTTCCACAACAGGTGCACAAACTTAGTGGAAACGTTCGGTGGTCCGACTCCTCCGTTCCCACATTGTTCATGTATAAATACTTGGACGAAACCAACAGAAAGACAGTGTTAACCTAATATCGGTAGCATTCATTATGCTATTAGTTTTAGTTTAGGTTTAGTGTGAGAGTTAGCCTAACATCGGCGACACTCTCACAATGTAGGCTTAGTGTGAGAGTAAGCCTAACATCGGCGATAATCTCTAGTTTTAGATTCATTTTTGTAATTTTTATGTTTAATAAATTAATTTATATTAAATTGGTTTTTTTTGGATCCTCCGGCTCTGACCTTCGTAACTGGCGCAGTCGGTAGGATATTCGGATAGATTAGCTAGGGTATTCTCACATCGAACCACCTTATTGCTGAGTGTCCGGATACCCGAAAAAGAACCTGGAGGCCAACGGCTGGAGGAAAAATCCAAACATCGATTCCAAAGGAACCAAAATGAAATATTTCATGTAAGTACTTGAATCGCTCCTGTACTTGCTAATCCCTTAGTTTTATCCTTACTTAGTAATTTAAATTTTCTATCGCAGAAAATTTCGGATAGGGCCTACATCGAGTAGGCAGGTCCAAATAAACTTAGTAGATAGTATTAGGGTAATTTTTCAAAATTTTCTATCACAGAAAATTTTCTGCATGCCCTACATCGAGTAGGCGAGCCCGTAGAAACCTAGTAGATAGTAATAGATTATTTTTTTTATTTTCCGGCAGGCCCTACATCGCGTAGGCAAGACCGAAAAAAAAAAAAACTTGGTATATAGTAATAGATATTTAGAAACTTTAGTGGACCCAAGTAATATTATAGAAATGTGCCTGAGTTTGATGGAAACCCTAATGTATTAACTCGATTTATAAAATTATGTGACCAAATATGTGTTGTATATTCAAGCGCCGAATCAAGTAGTGAGTTTTCCAATCTACCTTTATTTAACATTATACTTAATAAAATTACAGGGCCGGTCGCCCGCACAATAAATTAAGACGGTATCACAGAAAGCTGTGATGGTATTCGAAATGCCTTATTTAATAATTTTCGGATCAATGCGACGAAACAGCCCTCTATAATGACCTTTCTATCGCTACTCAGGGTAATAACTACCCCAAGAGTTCTATAATCACTGCCAAAATCTATTTAGCACTATCATGACATATGTAAGCCTACACGAATCTATTGTTACAACCATAGAAGCAAAACGTACCCTATATAAGAAACTTACGTTACAAGTGTTTGTTCGCGGTTTAAAAGAGCCTTTAGATTCGCGTGTAAGGTGTATGCGTCCTGTTAGTGTCGAGAAATCCTTACAATTTGTGCAGGACGAATTAAATGTGATGTACTTGCAACAACGAAATGATCTAGTGAGTGATCGTAAATCTAATGTTAATACTGCACCAAAACCTATGCAGTTGCCACCGTTTGCAATGCCAGTACAGAAATCATTCGCTCCTCCTGCAACAACGTACAATATACCTTTCCTGCGATCAGTTCCTCATTCCCAAACTATGACATCATAGAAACCTAACCTTCCAATAAACCGACACCCTCAAGGTCCTTCCCGCACCCAACAAATGTTCCGTGCGTTGCCTCCTAACTACAATGCTCGACACAATTCATTTAAAATGCAACCGAGAGCTCAATCATTCAATACAGGCCCTAAGCCAATGAGCGGTGTAAGTCATTATGTGACCAAACCCTTACCACCTACTGGTTTGGGCGGACATGACTGGGCAAGGTCAGGTAACACGCCGCCTAGTAACTACTTTAAAACGAGGGAGATGAATATCAACGATTGCTTTGATAATGAAATGTACCATTACCCTGACTATGAACCTTATTCGTATTACCCAGAATATGAATTTAATTATGACTGTCCCACGGCATACGACCATGATGGGACTCAGTACTATTTGTATTATATCAATTGTGAACTGAGAGACACGGATGACGCAAACATCCTCCAACCTTCTACAAATAAAGAGCAGAATTTCACAAAGCTCAGAAATCAAGAAGCTCAAAATAGAAATTAGCATCCAAACGCAACGGCAACCTCCCTATATCCAAATTTCCAATCCTCCTCTAAAATTCCTTATAGATACCGGAACGAATCAGTCTTTCATCAGCCCTGAAGCAGTTGAACGTTATTATCCGCATGTACCTCTTAACTTTAATCCTTTCGAAGTAAGTAATGTGCATGCTACCACTCGCAATGATTATTCTGTGACTCCACAGTGTTTCCCAGAACTAAATAATCTTGATTGTATTAAATTATTTGTGTACCGTTTCCATAATTACTTTGACGGACTTATTGAACTTTACTTGCTTGGAAAGTGTGAATCTCAAGAATAAAGTCATAATAACTCGCGACGCTATGAATCCCATTCAAAAGTTCCTCGCGAAATATTAATCCATATGAAGACGTTATCCCGGCAAATTATTTTAAGTTAGTTGGAGTTCCGATTAATATTAACAATGGTGACGCGGTTATACCGTAACAAGTAGTATGTAATTGCGTCATAAGAGACTGTCTTACGGTAGTTAGCAATAACCACGATATTTTAGAAATTAACCCGTCTCCACACGATATAATTTTCTCAATGGATTAGCCGATTTTAGTCGATGTTCACACTAACGAGTGTAAGCTCACCGACAGTTACAAAACAGTTTAACACTCACACGAGGATATGTGTACAGATATCCGGAAATAACTTGACTAAAGACGTTATTAGTGCTATAAAAGAATATGTGCATCCCAAGGTCAACCCGCCCTCTTAATATATTCATCTTCACGTATTTATGATTTAATCCCGGTTATTCAGGAAAAGTTTCGTAACTAACACATACTAACCGAACGACCTTAATAGAAAACCGTAATAGGACACGCAAGGCTGAAATTGTTTATCAACCGAACCAAGCAATTTTTATTAACAACCAATTGATTAGTCGACAAAAACTCGCTCCGCGCTGTACTCAAGACACCATTTTTGCTGATTTAGCTGATATACTACCAAAAAAAAAAAACACGGCCCAGTAGCTACATCACGCATTAAAAGAGTTCCGAACTTAGCTATCCGACTTTAAGACTAAACTTTGTAAATGACACCTACTTTTTATGAATTATAAGTCGAATATCTAAATAAATGACAGAAAATATTAAGTCATTTGAGTAGCTTCAAACCCCAGCATAATGAAAAAGGTATTATAGATGGTCTAGGTTCCATTATTAAGAGCATAACCGGTAATCTCGATTGCTTAGACGCGATTAATTTCATTGGAAAATAATCAAGCGAAAAATTACGCATGAGTTTAAAAAAACAGCAACCACAGCAATTAAAGTAAGGATTGGATGGCACACCAAAAAAAAAAAAAAAAAGAGTTATAATACAGATAGTTTAAAATCAAGAAATGATTAATTGTACTTTAGCGCTTCTTTTAAACAACAAGGTACATAGAAACATAAGTTTTATTAAACATGCTAAATTTGTTCAATTATTATTAATAATCATCTCAGAAAGTACAGATGATATTAATACAGAACTTTCTAGAATAGAGAACATTCTAAGTTTTGTGTGTGCATCAAGCACACGCCATTTTATTGTTAGTTTAGATATATGCAGATATTAATAATCATCTCAGAAAATACAGATGATATTATGACAGATTTTTCTACGTTATAGAATATTTTAAGTTTTGTGCGTGCATCGGCACACACAGTTCTATTGTTAGTTTAGATATATATGTTACGCCATCGCTACACACCACAATTGCTAAGAGTTCCAGTCCCACGATGCGGTAGGTGTTCAAAGTATTACGCCATCGCTATACAACACAATCGATGAATAAGAAGAATGCCGAGTTCCCAGTTCCAAGTTGCGGCAGGTGTTCAAGCATACGAGTCAGCAATTTCCACAACAGGTGCACAAACTTAGTGGAAACGTTCGGTGGTCCGACTCCTCCGTTCCCACATTGTTCATGTATAAATACTTGGACGGAACCAACAGAAAGACAGTGTTAACCTAATATCGGTAGCATTCATTATGCTATTAGTTTTAGTTTAGGTTTAGTGTGAGAGTTATCCTAACATCGGCGACACTCTCACAATGTAGGCTTAGTGTGAGAGTAAGCCTAACATCGGCGATAATCTCTAGTTTTAGATTCATTTTTGTAATTTTTATGTTTAATAAATTAATTTATAGTAATTTGGTTTTTTTTGGATCCTACCGACTGCGCCAGTCGGCTCTGACCTTCGTAACTGGCGCAGTCGGTAGGATATTCGGATAGATTAGCTAGGGTATTCTCACATCGAACCACCTTATTGCTGAGTGTCCGGATACCCGAAAAAGAACCTGGAGGCCAACGGCTGGAGGACAAATCCAAACATCGATTCCAAAGGAACCAAAATGAAATATTTCATGTAAGTACTTGAATCGCTCCTGTACTTGCTAATCCGTTAGTTTTATCCTTACTTAGTAATTTAAATTTTCTATCGCAGAAAATTTCGGATAGGGCCTACATCGAGTAGGCAGGTCCAAATAAACTTAGTAGATAGTATTAGAGTAATTTTTCAAAATTTTCTATTATAGAAAATTTTCTGCAGGCCCTACATCGAGTAGGCGAGCCCGTAGAAACCTAGTAGATAGTAATGGAGTATTTTTTTTATTTTTTATTTTTTATAGCGGTAAATTTCCGGCAGGCCCTACATCGCGTAGGCAAGACCGAAAAAAAAGAAAAAAAACTTAGTATATAGTAATAGATATTTAGAAACTTTAGTAGAGCCAAGTAATATTATAGAAATGTGCCTGAGTTTGATGGAAACCCTAATGTATTAACTCGATTTATAAAATTATGTGACCAAATATGTGTTGTATATTCAAGCGCCGAATCAAGTAGTGAGCTTTCCAATCTAAGGTAGATTTTAACATTATACTTAATAAAATTGCAGGGCCGGTCGCCCGCACAATAAATTAAGACGGTGTCACAGAAAGCTGTGATGGTATTCGAAATGCCTTATTTAATAACTTTCGGATCAATGCGACGAAACAGCCCTCTATAATGACCTTTCTATCGCTACTCAGGGTAATAACTACCCCAAGAGTTCTATAATCACTGCCAAAATCTATTTAGCACTATCATGACATATGTAAGCCTACACGAATCTATTGTCACAACCATAGAAGCAAAACGTACCCTATATAAGAAACTTACGGTACAAGTGTTTGTTCGCGGTTTAAAAGGTATAAGGTGTATGCGTCCTGTTAGTCTCGAGAAATCCTTACAATTTGTGCAGGATGAACTAAATGTGATGTACTTGCAACAACGAAATGATCTAGTGAGTGATCGTAAATCTAATGTTAATACTGCACCAAAACCTATGCAGTTGCCACCATTTGCAATGCCAGTACAGAAATCATTCGCTCCTCCTGCAACTACGTACAATATACCTTTCCTGCGATCAATTCCTCATTCCCAAACTATGACATCATAGAGACCTAACCTTCCAATAAACCGACACCCTCAAGGTCCTTCCCGCACCCAACAAATGTTCCGTGCGTTGCCTTCTAACTAAAATGCTCAACACAATTCATTTAAAATGCAACCGAGAGCTCAATCATTCAATACAGGCCCTAAGCCAATGAGCGGTGTAAGTCATTATGTGACCAAACCCTTACCACCTACTGGTTTGGGCGGACATGACTGGGCAAGGTCGGGTAACACCCCGCCTAGTAACTACTTTAAAACGAGGGAGATGAATCTCAACAATTGCTTTGATAATGAAATGTACCATTACCCTGACTATGAACCTTATTCGTATTACCCAGAATATGAATTTAATTATGACTGTCCCACGGCATACGACCATGATGGGACTCAGTACTATTCTGATTATATAAATTGTGAACTGAGAGACACGGATGACGCAAACATCCTCCAACCTTCTACAAATAAAGAGCAGAATTCCACAAAGCTCAGAAATCAAGAAGCTCAAAATAGAAATTAGCATCCAAACGCAACGGCAACCTCCCTATATCCAAATTTCCAATCCTCCTCTACAATTCCTTATAGATACCGGAACGAATCAGTCTTTCATCAGCCCTGAAGCAGTTGAACGTTATTATCCGCATGTACCTCTTAACTTTGATCCCTTCGAAGTAAGTAATGTGCATGCTACCACTCGCAATGATTATTCTGTGACTCCACAGTGTTTCCCAGAACTAAATAATCTTGATTGTATTAAATTATTTGTGTACCGTTTCCATAATTACTTTGACGGACTTATTGAACTTTACTTGCTTGGAAAGTGTGAAGCTAAGACTGATCTCAAGAATAAAGTCATAATAACTCGCGACGCTATGAATCCCATTCAAAAGTTCCTCGCGAAATATTAATCCATATGAAGACGTTATCTCGGCAAATTCTTTTAAGTTAGTTGGAGTTCCGATTAATATTCACAATGATGACGCGGTTATACCGTAACAAGTAATATGTAATTGCGTCATAAGAGACTGTCTTACGGTAGTTAGCGATAACCGCGATATTTTAGAAATTAACCCGTCTCCACAGGATATAATTTTCTCAATGGATTAGCCGATTTTAGTCGATGTTCACACTAACGAGTGTAAGCTCACCGACAGTTACAACAGATACAGATATCCGGAAATAACTTGACTAAAGACGTTATTAGTGCTATAAAAGAATATGTGCATCCCAAGGTCAACCCGCCCTCTTAATATATTCATCTTCACGTATTTATGATTTAATCCCGGTTATTCAGGAAAAGTTTCGTAACTAGCACATACTAACCGAATGACCTTAATAGAAATCCGTAATAGGACACGCAAGCCTGAAATTGAATATCATCCGAACCAAGCAATTTTTATTAACAACCAATTGATTAGTCGACAAAAACTTGCTCCGCGCTGTACTCAAGACACCATTTTTGCTGATTTAGCTGATATACTACCAAAAAAAAAACACGGCCCAGTAGCTACATCACGCATTAAAAGAGTTCCGAACTTAGCTATCCGACTTTAAGACTAAACTTTGTAAATGACACCTACTTTTTATGAATTATAAGTCGAATATCTAAATAAATGACAGAAAACATTAAGTCATTTGAGTAGCTTCAAACCCCAGCATAATGAAAAAGGTATTATAGGTGGTCTAGGTTCCATTATTAAGACCATAACCGTTAATCTCGATTGCTTAGACGCGATTAATTTCATTGCAAAATAATCCAGCGAAAATTACGCATGAGTTTAAAAAAAACAGCAACCACAGCAATTAAAGTAAGGATTGGATGGCACACCAACAAAAAAAAAAGAGTTATAATACAGATAGTTTAAAATCAAGGAATGATTAATTGTACTTTAGCGCTTCTTTTAAACAACAAGGCACATAGAAACATAAGTTTTATTAAATATGCTAAATTTGTTCAATTATTATTAATAATCATCTCAGAAAGTACAGATGATATTATGACAGAACTTTCTAGATTAGAGAACATTCTAAGTTTTGTGCGTGCATCAAGCACACACCATTTTATTGTTAGTTTAGATATATGCAGTTATTAATAATCATCTCAGAAAATACAGATGATATTATGACAGATTTTTCTACGTTATAGAATATTTTAAGTTTTGTGCGTGCATCGGGCACACACAATTCTATTGTTAGTTTAGATATATATCCAAAAAGTGGGATAAATTAGAATTGATTTACCCCCAAGGGTATGTTTTAGGAATAGATCGTATAGTTATTACTTTAAAGTTTCCCATAGTATCACTCAAAAATTACGATATATATAGATTAGCTATCATTCCTATTAGAAATAACCTGTCTATCATACCTCCCTATCCTTTAATAGCAAGTAACAGACAGTCATTCATGTACATAGAGGCAGAATGTCCGAAGTACAATAATTTCCCATGCGAAGAAGACATGAAGCATCAAGTCCAAGTACAACCAGATTGTATCCAGCACCTCATTAACAATCATTCCGTGGATCCATCCTGCGAGATGAATTCAATCAAACTATCTAAAGAATCTGTGAACCGGCTTGACGAGAGGCACTACGTTATTCCCTTTCCTCACCCGACAAAAATTCACACTATCTGCGGACACGAGAGCTACAACACAGTGCGAGGAAGCTTTCTTATTAGTATTCCAATCAGCTATTCCCTGAATACAGAAGAAATCAGTGTAAGAAATAGCTACGATAGAATTGAAGGACAACCTCTGAAAATCATGAAAATTTCGATGAAATCTGAAGCTCCATATACATTACCATTACCACAGCTAAAACTAAACTCTGTCAACTTCAGGGATCTTCACAAATACCAAGAGAAGTCAATGCTGCAACCATTGATACACCTGGACCAGACTTCATCTAATGTTGTTAATCACACCACAATACCAGTCTACGTCATACTTGCTACTGCAGTTATAATAGGTACTGCATTATTCATACGTCGATTCTATAAAAATCGTAAGAGAAATCAGATGAACGTCAAGACTGAAGATCCGCAAGACGAGGATGCTGAAAAAACCGCAACCTCACAAAGGGCTCCGGCAACATTTTCTCTCAAAGTTCTAAAATAGTTGCCGTTCTGAGGGGGGAGATGTTACGCCATCGCTACACACCACAATTGCTAAGAGTTCCAGTCCCACGATGCGGTAGGTGTTCAAAGTATTACGCCATCGCTATACAACACAATCGATGAATAAGAAGAATGCCGAGTTCCCAGTTCCAAGTTGCGGCAGGTGTTCAAGCATACGAGTCAGCAATTTCCACAACAGGTGCACAAACTTAGTGGAAACGTTCGGTGGTCCGACTCCTCCGTTCCCACATTGTTCATGTATAAATACTTGGACGGAACCAACAGAAAGACAGTGTTAACCTAATATCGGTAGCATTCATTATGCTATTAGTTTTAGTTTAGGTTTAGTGTGAGAGTTAGCCTAACATCGGCGACACTCTCACAATGTAGGCTTAGTGTGAGAGTAAGCCTAACATCGGCGATAATCTCTAGTTTTAGATTCATTTTTGTAATTTTTATGTTTAATAAATTAATTTATAGTAATTTGGTTTTTTTTGGATCCTCCGGCTCTGGCCATCGTAACTTATATTCAAAAAGTGGGATAAATTAGAATAGATTTACCCCCAAGGGTATGTTTTAGGAATAGATCTAAGAGGCTTATAATATTATTAAACCTGGCTACTATTTTTCAGACAGGCGTATAGTTATTACTTTAAAGTTTCCTATAGTATCACTCAAAAATTACGATATATATAGATTAGCTATCATTCCTATTAGAAATAACCTGTCTATCATACCTCCCTATCCTTTAATAGCAAGTAACAGACAGTCATTCATGTACATAGAGGCAGAATGTCCGAAGTACAATAATTTCCCATGCGAAGAAGACATGAAGCATCAAGTCCAAGTACAACCAGATTGTATCCAGCACCTCATTAACAATCATTCCGTGGATCCATCCTGCGAGATGAATTCAATCAAACTATCTAAAGAATCTGTGAACCGGCTTGACGAGAGGCACTACGTTATTCCCTTTCCTCACCCGACAAAAATTCACACTATCTGCGGACACGAGAGCTACAACACAGTGCGAGGAAGCTTTCTTATTAGTATTCCAATCAGCTGTTCTCTGAATACAGAAGAAATCAGTATAAGAAATAGCTACGATAGAATTGAAGGACAACCTCTGAAAATCATGAAAATTTCGATGAAATCTGAAGCTCCATATACATTACCATTACCACAGCTAAAACTAAACTCTGTCAACTTCAGGGATCTTCACAAATACCAAGAGAAGTCAATGCTGCAACCATTGATACACCTGGACCAGACTTTATCTAATGTTGTTAATCACACCACAATACCAGTCTACGTCATACTTGCTGCTGCAGTTATAATAGGTACTGCATTATTCATACGCCGATTCTATAAAAATCGTAAGAGAAATCAGATGAACGTCAAGACTGAAGATCCGCAAGACGAGGATGCTGAAAGAGCCGCAACCTCACAAAGGGCTCCGGCAACATTTTCTCTCAAAGTTCTAAAATAGTTGCTGTTCTGAGGGGGAGATGTTACGCCATCGCTACACACCATAATTGCTGACTAAGAGTTCTAGTCCCACGATGCGGTAGGTGTTCAAAGTATTACGCCATCGCTATACAACACAATCGATGAATAAGAAGAATGCCGAGTTCCCAGTTCCAAGTTGCGGCAGGTGTTCAAGCATACGAGTCAGCAATTTCCACAACAGGTGCACAAACTTAGTGGAAACGTTCGGTGGTCCGACTCCTCCGTTCCCACATTGTTCATGTATAAATACTTGGACGAAACCAACAGAAAGACAGTGTTAACCTAATATCGGTAGCATTCATTATGCTATTAGTTTTAGTTTAGGTTTAGTGTGAGAGTTAGCCTAACATCGGCGACACTCTCACAATGTAGGCTTAGTGTGAGAGTAAGCCTAACATCGGCGATAATCTCTAGTTTTAGATTCATTTTTGTAATTTTTATGTTTAATAAATTAATTTATATTAAATTGGTTTTTTTTGGATCCTCCGGCTCTGACCTTCGTAACTCGTTGCTCGTTATTATTATTATTGACAATGACACCATCATCATCGACCGAATGATGTAACAATGTACGAACGAGCAAGCCTTATACCATTAAGTATGAAAGGGAGAGACAATACACACAATAAATAATCATATCACGAAACAGCATATTAACAACAGCAAAATAATTAACAACGCTTAGAACATCTGTTGTAAAATAACAGAACAACGTTATTCATTACTTATTTCATATATTAGTAACTGACATCGATGATAAAATTAATTACATAATAACCTTTATAACAACTTTATATCCCAATTGTTTCGCCTCATTACGAAAAAACAAAATACGACATTGTCTCTTGTGCGTCATAAAAAATATCAGAATTTGAACAAGGGTCTATTAATTAACTAATTAATTAATTTGCAATGATCTGCAAGAAAAAATATATTTAATAGATTTCCTCAAATACTGATATTATATCGTAGAAACCCACAATAGATAATAAACATTACTCATAATAATATCTTCAGTCATAGAAATATGAGATAATAAAATCACAAAATTTTAATCTAATCAGAATATTGTTTGCGACTCTCATTTTAACAATAATATACAACACTAATTTTTGCCTGCGGCTCCGCTAATGTTAATGTAGATTTAGATATACTTTTTTTGAGATGAAAAAAACCCTCTTTCTGTACCTCAAACAAAACGTAATAGAAAATTTAACAATAATCCTTTGACTAATTAAGGCTTGAAGGCGTAACAAACAAGCAAATTCACTTTCGTATTTATAATATTACTTCGAAGTAACTCTACTACGTCGGCGTTATCCGTTTACTTACCTTCTGCCCATGCGCACGATACCGATTGCCCCGCTTTTCCAAAACAAGAAAAAACATATCGCTTAACGGATAGTGCTTTTAAAATTTTTTGTTCCTTAAAATTTTAATAACTTAAATGTAGATATCGCTAATCATTTTTTATTAAAATTACACAAGATAAAAATCTACCCAGTAGTTTTTTTACGTCCAACAAAATGGACAGTTAAATTTAAATAAAAATTTCAGTTATATTACTTCAAATAAAAACATTTTTTTATAGTACCGTGGCACTCTATCTGATGGTAAATATAATAATGATTTAAAAATAGTGGCGACCTCCCAGAGATACATAATATATCGCCGATCGTAGCTGTCGAGCTGGCTGGCATGACTTTGCTTTATGGAATGTAGAGGTAAGGAGACCCATCTCTGTGTTTGGAAAAGTGTCCGTGAAAATGTGTTAAATTAGGGTGGCGCTACAGTAGCAACAGGATTCATTATTGTTCAATTACTGCAATAAGTTTTATAAAAGTAATCACTAAACGTATTCTTTTAAAGTTCCGTAAAATTCTATCACACTCTACGTTTCCCCACAACAGTTATTTTATGTTACATTTACAAAATTTACAAGAAACTTTGTCTATGCTGGCGCCATTTTGGAGGGTATTGGAACTATTATTTAGTGCTTAGAGCTGGACACTTTTTCAATATGTCTCCCATATGAGGTAGTTCTCCTTACCTCTACCCTTCATATTGTGCTGGTTATTATTAATTCTGGAAGACAACCTACAAAGACACGCTAAACACTAAGCTATCATGAACTTCAAAAAGTAAAAAATTGGACAATAGTACCCACTAGTTAATAAGAATCGAATGGCGCAATCGCTTGATAAGATAAAAGAATGATGCTGTCGCATATTATTATCTTTTATATTTATAACAGATGTAACCAAATATTTGCATCATCATTTCAAATAACGATTTCATTTCATAAATTGAAAAATTCGATTCGAAACTTGTGCGTTACGCAAAATGGAGGTTTGTTATTGGTCGGAAACGAAGGGTGCCATGATGTTTTCATTTTTGTTTTGTAACCAATCGTCCCGATTATTACTGCCGTCGTCTAGTAGGTAATAATATTTTAAGTGTTTTGTGATAAGTTCAATGTTTTAGCAAGCTGACGACCTCTTTGTGGCATCCTCGCCGCTGTTACTCCGTTTCTGCTATCACTTTACTATCACGAACTATTTAATTAGGGAGAAGGTGATTTTTCTCAGATTGTAGTTATGAACTTCTAACGATCTATTATGAATCATAATCTTTAGTTTCTTTTTGTTATCAATAATCGAGTGGTTATTTTTTTATTGTATCAAGAGAAATTGGCTACACTTATCTGATGTTAAGACTATTCTTTATTGTACTATTACAATAAAAAGAACCACGGCGACCTTGCGTGATCGGTTATGCCAGCCTGCAAACTTTTTGGCTATTACATGTACAATGATACCGAAGCGCGATACTTCAAAAAATGTTACTGTCATTGATTTATCTCCAACCGCATAGTGATAGCAACCTATTCGGGTAAAGACACTCTACTATCACATTTCTGATACGACAAAGCATGTTACTATGGTGGATGTGGTCTGTGGTCTACCACTTTGGATTTTTTAACTCGTGTACACAACAATGACATATATCGTACCGCAATAGAGATTTATCGGTTCAGTAACTATTCAGATTTGTAATTCAATTCTAAGTTAATAAATCATCGACTCGAAAGGGCTGACATGCGCGAAATGCAAATTATTTCATAAGGCAGGCTGCGTTAGTATAAACACGCCGTAACACGACCCATCGAAGTTACAATCACGATACCAAAGCCTGGAGACACGATTCTGTACGCGAGCTTGGCTTTCGACCTATTTGAATTACTCAAACAAACGGAATACTGTCAAGGAAGCCGTATTGTGAGACTGAATGCATTGTGAAATATCTCAAGCTTTCGTTGTGTAAGAAATATAACAGGCACATTCTGTTTAATCTATTGTTAGCTTGGTGTAATGATTTGTCTGGTGGAATATCAATCCGATATGCGCAGGTTCGAACACCGACGAATGGTAACACTGTCGGCTGACGCTGAAGGAAAATATCGTAAGGAGACCTGAACCTGAGAAATGTTTTTGTAGTTCTACTGTAAATGGGTAAACATAGAACTGTAGATTTCTCAGAGTTTAAAATCGCAATACGTCATGAGCTGGTGTGGTGATTATGCCTATACTTTCCTTCAGGAAGACGCTTATGGCCCGGCAGTGGGTCTCTCACAGGCTGGTGATAACGATGATGTTAATAAATCTGTAGTTCTATCTGTACATATGGTTATTTTTTTTTCAAAATCTAGCTATAAATACTTTTAGAGATGGTCACGAAGAACTGAAGAATAGCTTGACCGATTTTTACGTTATTTTGTACAAAGGAAGTAAGTACCGCAGTACAACTTGTCTCATTGTACCTTATGAAGGATGTCAGCGTGGCAATGTACTCGTAGGGTAGAGAACGACCGATTCTTCGCAAGAAAACGATTTTTAAATCTATCCGAATCGAGGTCTGTTGAATGGATTCCTGAAAAACTAATGGATTATTCAAAAATTAACCTCATATGTTTTCTTTTTAGCTTTTTTTTAAATTATAGGTTACTACTGTGTGGCTTTATTTTTACCTAAATAGAACAAATCGTTCAAGATTTTATAGTGTCGGAGATCGATTCGATGCTTAATATCGACTAAAATAGTTGATTTTTCTACGTCTAAAGATAGACTATTCGATTAATCCCACATCCCTACTACGGGTATTAGGAGTAATGATAAAATTATAATTAAAACAATAAAATAACAGCTTAAGTTTAATTCGCAAGTAAAAGTACAATTACATTTTCATATAAAAGTAGTCGAGGGTATCAACTAGTTTCGTACTATTACTTCCACAATCGATCTTCACAAAAAAATTTATTCAAATTGATTTGATAATATACCTGAAATATTTCGGTTTCAAAACAAATACCGAAAATAACCGTACATCTAGAAAACCGGGATAATTGTGGCATAAATAAACAGCCGCTTTTTTTCTTCCAGTTCAGGTTCAATGTTCGGGTAGAACGTCCCGTTCGCTTATCTAGGGCATTTTAACATAAGGCCACTCAATATGTGAATAATAAATGATACACTGAACAGTGTTCACGCAACCGGCTGAGAGATAATAAAAATAATATTTTTTTTCTATTATTAGCTCGATAAATCAAGATATAAGTAAATTTTTAAATAAATAGGCAAAGACACATGGTTCAGTACAATTTTGTCTTCAGTTTGTCAACCGATTCATTCAGAGATGAGTTTATAAGTCAAAAATTTTGAATAAAAATAAGAGTACTTTGATCCTTCGCAACCACATTCATTATTCTTATGAGAGGTAAAAAAAAACAGGGTGTGTCGTAAAGACACACAATAGATGTGATAATAAAAAATAAAAAATACAACAAAAAGCCAACGTCACGCGGTGTTCCCAGGCGGTCACCCATCCAAGTACTGACTTCGGTGATCGGACAAGAACCGCTGTTTTCAACACTCCACCCGACACAGTGTTTACCCTACTCAATTTTCGACCCGTAAAAAGATTACTGATCAGAACTTCGAAACCCTCCTATAACAAGATTCACTTCAAAATAGTGCGTTTTTGCAAGACCAAGACCGCCGAATTTTAGCAAGACCAATACCAAGACTAACCCCTACAAGACTAGTGCAAGACGAGACTGGGCCTGTAAGACTTGCAGTCTTGTAATTAAGTCGAATTTGAACCTTATTGATAATATTGATAACACGTTCTCTAGTATCGGTATCAAGATCACGGTTCTTTCTAACACACTAACAATGTTAACCAATAAATTTAAACAAATAAATGTATTCCTATTTCAGAGAGTATATATAGTTTATTTAACAATTTTATAACTCACACTATAGATTCAGTATGGTAACTATTTATGTTTCGCGATATTTTGATTGCCAATGGGTCGGCTGGCGATTATGATTGTTTATTTGATGATTTACTAACAAAGACGCCGCTCCGCTTCATTGATTGATTGTGCGACAAGTGTATCACAGCATTCCCTACACTGTTTGATTGTTGCCGCTGAAAGTTCGCCGACGTTCCAAAGAATAAAATAAGTTTCTAGTTACTCATGACCAATACAAATAAATATTGTGTTGTCCTCACAAGGAATATTGTAATAATAAGAATAGGTAGATACTATAATAACTTATTGTGAAAACCCTAACTAATATTATAAATGTGATTACGAGTTTATTTGTATGTTACGCTTTCACGACGTAACTACTTCGTCGATCATCATCAAATTTTGCCTACAGGTTGTACTGAGTACAGAAAAGGACACAGGATACCTTTCATCAAGGAAAAAATAGTATTATTGAGGGATAATGACATCCCTAGATTCATAGGAGCAAAGGCTAGTCATAATACACATTATTACACTACCTTTATATTAAACTATACAAAAATTTACTATGTATCGACTCCTATCGTAAATACACTATGTCGCCAGTAGATACATAAATACAGTACAAGCATAGATCAGTTTAATTCAATGATTTATATAGATTAACTTCATCAAAAGAGGAACGTAATGCAAACACCTAGATACATTTTATTGTTAGGTTAGGTTAGAAGGTACAATATAGCTGGTGACATTTCTGATTTTTAATCATCCGAAGAATGACTATGTTTATCAACGAATGCTCATCACCTTTTTTTACTCATCTTTCGGCGTGTACACATAACTAGGAGTTTTATATTTCAATTAGCTGTGCACGCGACTCCGTCCGCATGGATCTAATGTAAAAATAGTGATTAATAAGATCGTCTGAATATATTAAGTCCATTTACTTATCTACTTTTCTCTCGTACTTAAGTCGCGTCGTCATTAAAATTACAATAACTTTTGGTAGAGTGAACCAATTTAAATGAAACTAAGATTAAATGTTACTCGAGGATATGCTTTATGAATTTCTTAGTAAAATTTTATCTTTAACGCAGTACTTCAGCAGTGAGACGTGTTCAAACAAACAGACAGACAGACATTTATAATGATGATTGAAATGTATTTTATTACTTATTCCAAGACACCTGCAATAGTTTTTTTCACAAAAATCTAAAAAGTACAGGCACGTTAGATTAACATTCTTATTAGATGTATAGATAGATATAGATTTAATTTATAACCATACTTCGCTTCGAGTTCAGAGAATTATAACTGTTTTCAGATTAATAAGTTTACAACTTAATATGAGTGACGAAGATTCAATTAGTTCTACTCGGAGTAGTGGGAGTTATAGAATCCGATCCAGACACTCTAAGATCAAAAAGTAAATTTTTGAAGAAAGGAGTTTTTCGAAACAATTTTTGCGACTCAGATAGTTATTTTTATTTCTAAAGTGTCCCAGTAAAAATAAAAATATACAAAAACTTCAGGTTTCCGGAAGCATCTACTACTATCTTTTTACGAGAAGGAATTGCATATTTTTATTCCAGGAAATAGTCCTTGAAAAACTTGTTCATTATCAGTTTCGTTAATTTGATAGGACTTTACTATGTATATGTAAATGTAAGCTAAAAATCTACCTATCTGTTAGATTGTTTTAAGGCTTAACCTTTAGGCTGTTTAATAAAGAGCAATAGACAAATAGGTAATAGCAAGTTTTGTAAGACTTGTAAGACTCTTGCTGCTAGACTAAGACCAAGACCAAGACTGGGGGTGCAATACCAAGACCAAGACCAAGCCAAGTCTCATTTTGGTCTTGCATTTTGGCAACACTATTTCAAAAATGCATTGATGTTATGATTTCAGTCACCCTTTATTTTTTAACGTTGGGAAATCCCTTATGGATACGCCACCCTCCCAGGGGAGAGGGTTGGGTTATGTCCGAGTCGCACGGACTAAAACCCCACGGTGTACCGTCAGACCGTAATTGTTGGGGCGGCAAGGGATCGAACTTAGCTAATCTACCTTGTAGAGGCGCCCCAACGGTCCGCCCGGCGGAAGTTGGCCGCCGGGCTCCTATCTATAGAGAGACGGACTGGGTACACACCAGCTGCCTCCCCTCGTCCGCCGGACCTGTGCAATGAGGAGATGGGCCCCCCTGCCCATCCCCTCAGGTCCGGCTACGGTGGCGGGAGGAGTTGGGCAAAGCACCGCCTCCTCCCGCCGGTCCTCCGTTGGCGAAGAGGGCTACTTAGAGGGTCTACCTCGCGGGCCCTCTCCGCCGCCTCATTCTGCGAGATGATCTCTGCCGCGTCCGCCTGTCTGTCTGTTCGCGATAAACTCAAAAACTACTCAACGGATTTTCATGCCGTTTTCACCAGTAGAAAGAGTGATTCGCGAGGAAGGTGATATAATTTGGCTATTATATTAATTATATATAATAGGTATATAACTTGTACATATTTTTTTAATTATCAGGACAGGACGAAGTCCTCCGCGCCCTCTTGCCTATAATAAAATAAATATCATAATTTTCTAAACAGTGGCCGATATTTTTTGGTATATTTTATTTAAAGTACCATGTATCCAAACCGTTTGTGTATCCTTAAGAAATTCCTTTCTTATGCGTGTGCACAGTAATACATACAATAGTTTATTTTTCACATAATCCTTCGACACGTCTCTCTATCTTGTGCAAGCCGAACTCAATAGAAAACTGCGGGCTCTTGATCTGCTATGTAACAGATTTTATATTTTATTCATAATCTTGTGTTATTTGATTCTATATTTCGTAATATTGGTGGTGTTTTACGTAATATAGTTCGGTTATTGTGCACAAGTGGATAGGAAATAATAACACGGAGCATGAATTCTGAGATGCCACAAAAACACCATTGAAAGTTCTAACAGGGGACCACCATCTTACCACTATACTCGACAATGGCAGTAATAATCTAGAAGACTGGTTGCCAAATACAAAACTAAACAAAAGAAAAACTCAATATTAATCTTGTGTATTATAAACGCGGCTTTAGAATATTTTAGGGACATAGCGACGCGAAAAATCTGATCTTTTATTATACAAGGCGCCTTAAATAATTCAATGTTATGAAGATCGAATTATATTCACAGCCGTTGCCTGTGTTTTAACAGATTCAAATAACAAACGATATCTATAACAATGTTATTCTGAACCTTATTCTTTTGACTTTAAAGGTCAAATTATTATCATCGTGTAAACCGATATGCAGTTCATAATAACAAAACTCGGTGCAACGACTGAATCTCGACCCTGGCTGTTGGCAAGCGTTTATCTCTAACGGACTTCAAACTTTACTATTAGCTACCTAAGCTACTGCTTCTGATTATCATGTTTATCTATCTGTACATATGTCACTAATAACTAGACTTTGACGATTCTTTTACTAGTTGGCGTCGCGGAAGAATTTGCCGCTGTCAACATTTTATTTTTAAACACGTCATAACATTCCAAACCAACTAATACTTCGATTTAACATTTATCAAATTATATCCCGTAAAATCCCAGATGAAAGTTACTGAATATATAGTATAACTAGCTGACCCGTGCCCACTTCGTTGGGCGGTAAACATTTATAAAAAACTCCTTTTTGTGACTTAAATATAAAAGTTAGATATATGCTGTCGCTGACTTTTTTGTAAGCAATATCAAGCTCTGTAACTTTTCTCCAGAACTCAATCATATATCTCTCATAGTTAAGGCAGCGTTCGTAAGAAATGTTTTCGTTCGACCCTTTTTTCTCCGACTTGCTTTGCAAATCCGACTACCACAAAAAAGTCTTTACTTTTTTCGAGTTAATATATATATAGCCTATGACACTCACAAATAACGTGGTTTCTTATTGGTAAAAGAATTTTCAAAATCGGTTTTGTAGATCCAGATATTACCCCCTACAACGTCACAAACTCACAAACTTTACCTCTTTATAATATTAGTATAGATAAGAAAGATTTTTAAATAAATAATGACAATACTACAAAACTAATGAAGTTCTCGCTATAATTCGGGTCCATTTTGATATTAGATAGTTTCCCTTCGAATATCTATTAGCGGCGCTCCCAACTGATATACATAGTAACTAGAATGTAATTTAGTTTTAAACCCATAAAAACTATTAAAACTGATTACACATATACGGTATATAAATGATAGCAGTTATATACGTTATAATCAATCAGGCACAGTGACTCTGTATCTCATAAGTATTGCGTTTCCATCATCTAGTTATATGTTACAGATGTGTAATAAAGGCATTCCCTGATAAAATTTCCTCAGTGTTGACCTCTAATCTATATTGAACTTACCTTCAGAGACAGTTTATCACGTTACTATATTTTTTAAATGAAAATACAATTCGCTCTTTAAGAATTAAGATCTGTACATAATAGAAGAAAAGTGTTGGAAATCCTTGAATACGCAAATGACAAACATGTTCAATACACGCATCATATTCAAAATTGATGTTATCTGTGCGGTTGAAGATCAGAATTGTAACCGTTAACTAATCATTCTTTTCATTCATTTCAATCGTACATTCAACCTCTTTACACTGTGATTTTTTAAAGATTATTGATTTTGTATAAAAAATTATATTGCCTCGATTCATGTATTTATTATTACGCTTTCACGCCATAACTGCTCAACCGATTATCACAAAATTTCGCATACATTTTTCTGGAGTACGGAAAAGTATATGAGACTTGTTATACCGAAAAAAATATACTGTTCGCAAGAGATAAATCAATCTACACTAACGCAAGCGACGCTGCAAATAAAAGATAGTAGTGTTAACGATTCTTAAATTTAAAAAAAGATGCGATAGCCATGGCAGCCGAGTTGTTATTTACATACTTTGAAACTACAACGGAGTTAGTCTATTATTGGTGTTTTTGGCCGGATCTTGGAAAGTCTTGTAGTGACTTTTATATTATATTCATAATCTTGTGTTATCTCTATATTTTGTAATAATGGTAACACTTTGCGTAATACGGTTCGGCTATTGTGCGTAAGTGAAGTGGATGGATAATAATACCACGGATTCTCACGTGCCACAGAAACTCCTTGGAAAGTTTTGACAAGATCGCTACCATCTTGTTAGTTCATTGAAATGATCGCAAGAAACTTGTGATATCATTATGCACTCGACAATGGCAACAATCTGGAAGATTGGTTGCCAAAATAAAAAAAAACGGAGTTAATCTATTTTGTCTTTAAACATTGTAACAATTATATAGTACTAAAGAATTGCATTTAAACTACATTTTAACAACCGTCTCCTGTACATTTAACAAGTAAAAATAAATATATACGATCATAGACAAGCACATATTGTAATAGACAAGTTATTTGAATAAAAATGTATAATATTTTGAATTTCTTTTTAATTAATTGCGGTACGAGAGAAGCACATCTGCTTCTTAAGTTTTAATACAGATAAATGAAATGTATAGAAATACAATAAATAACAAAGAATACTATAATACAATAGTCTCTTTATACTTATATATTAATATAACAATATAAAGGATATTTACTGTATCTCACATACAATGGAATATAAGTTCTTTACAAGAAAAACCGCAAACACTTACGTAATTAAAAATATATAAATATATGTGAAAATTTATCACAAATATGTTTCATAATATAAATTATATTGCATATTGTCAGGTGGAATAAGAAGTTTGAAAACAAAAACACGAGAAATTCGTCTCGTCAGCCCCATAGTGTCGGTGGCAAATTGAAAAAGTTATGGACACTGTATCAATTGCTAGCAATTTCCCTTAAAACAATGACTTTAGTACATACTAGAAATGACACCACCATTTGTAAAATTAACGCCTTCCGCAAACTGGATACACGCTGATCGCTTTTAAGACCTCTACAGCTTCATTAAACTTGGTGGCCAGTATGGAAGACGACCGAAATGGCAACTAGCGCAAAGGTACCAATAACCGAACCTCGGCTTGCGTTACACGCAAATACCGCTAGTTGTAATCTAACTATTCAAACAAGCTAGCTAACCATAAAGACATACATTTAAATCACATATATTTGTATATACAGACGTATTGTATATATACATATAGGATTTGGCAATTTCGGCTACTACATGCCAAAAATAATTCTACTTTATCTGTTGTGTGGGTGTGCAGGTGTTAGATTTATTGTCGTATATTGTCAGCAAATGAATGCAATGTCCCTGTATTGCGCATATTATTAAAGTCCTAATAGTGCATTCTTACAAATTGAAGATATAAAGAACGATTGACTAACTCGCAAAGACTGTCGATAGCTCGTCAATTATTTAGCCAATCCGCAGTCATTAGCATATAAGGCAACGTAAAAAAAGAATTACTGATTGGGTATGAAAGTATACACGCTACTGATAACAAAAATGTAATTTTTAAAATTTTCGTCGGTCTGTTTGTTCCGGGTAATCTCCGAAACGGCTCCGAAATCACTGACAGATAGCTGAAATTACAGCGGGTTACTTAGGCTACTCTAAATTAGACTAGCTGCTAACCGTGTCTTTGCTCGCAGTTCTACCTCCAATACGATTCGACCTATTTTCACGGGACTTTCATCGGCAGATAGCGGACATCACAACAAGTCGTTTAGTCTATTTCAATTTAGGCTCGCTGTTAACCGTGACTTCGCTCGCAGTGCTATCTCCTAAACGGTTGGGCCGATTTTCACGGGGCTTTCACTGGGAGATAAATGACTTTATAGGAAGTAATTTAGATTATTTTATTTTAGACTACCTGTTACCCGTGACTTCGTCCACATGAAATTTAACAAAAATATGTTGTTCACTGTAAACTTGAATTGAACTTGAATGAAGTTAATTTGAACTATGTTGTGTTTTCGGTCATTTTGGCAGCCATTTTGTATTATTTACCGCGATTTCGTCTGCATAACTTAGTAACCATAGTAGTATGTAAGAATATTGTATCGTATTCAATGAGCACTATTTAAATTGTCAAATATTAAAAACTGCTTAGACAGATATAAAGTTTTATATGTTATCTAACTCTCATTTGATACACTGTTAGTATTTATATATCTAATGTATACGTTACATGTTACTGTAGGTGGCGTGCGTGTCGTACTTACAATCGTTTAAATAGCATTTCTATAATTATACATGGTGTCTCAATTTTATATTCCTTTAATACAATTAAAAAAGAATCCGTGTGGAGATGTGGGTACAGTCATTTAACATAAAATGAGATTGTATTCAAACGATAAAACTTACAAATTATTAAAAAAAAACTGATTCACCTGATTTTTTTTTTATTAAAAGTTTATTCCTCCGTCAGGTTTTTACTATATATTTTATTATATTAAGAGATCGTTATGGAAGTAGTCATGAGGTTAAAAGTTTTGTTAATATTTAATCATTTCAATTATATTCTACTTAACATTATTAACATAACGCAATATATTGTTTAGGACATAAATTTATAAAAAAAAAACATGGTCGTAAAAATACACGATAGAAGTGAAACTTCTGTAACCAAACAAAGTGTGATTTTTTTTTTAAATAAATCCAATGCATTTGTACTCAAAAAATAATTTTTGAATGATCTCAAATGAGATTAGGCACTCCCTAATGGAGAGGGTAAAAAAATCCTCAAAAACCGTAGTTAATGAACGCAGTCTTGTGTTGTATTTTATTTTCGCAATCTACATTATCGTAAGCGAAGCTACAAGTAAAAACCTAGTTACATATATATTTAATGACATGTAATGTAGTCATGTTATTCAGATAATTGCCCGTCAATGTATAAATAGATATAAGAATAATTTTGCCGTACACACGAGCGGAGTTACGGGGATGGCAAGTTAACCATAATTGTAAAACAAATAAATAATCACTTGCATTTTATTTGTTGCAAAAACAGAAAGAATTGTATACGAAATAACAGATCTAGTATCTTATATCTCAGCGTTATAAATCGACAAACATGAACCTTGCGACATTATGATGTACCTAAAGGAAATTTACAATAGCCCCTACAAATATTAAATATATAAAATGTCATGATGTTTGTTCACGGTTAACTTTGAGACTACTCAATCGATCTTCAAGATAGTTGGCATTTATGTATAATTTCGTCCAACTTGAGAGATAGGATAATTTATATTTCGATTAATGGCCTCAATCTTTTAATAACAAATTAAATGATTGTCAATGTTGATTATTGTTACTAATTGCAAGTTTTATCAGTCTCGAACAGACGGCTCTTTAAACAGTTTGTTGACAGAAAACTGTAGGACTTACTGCTATAGATGGCACCAGGGTTTAATTTTGAATTTTTTTTTCACCTCCACCTTACTTTATGTTGCACGCGTTCTGTTAATCTATTTACTACATAATTAATATCTATTTACTGCATAAATTGTAATAACTGAGCCACAGCAACGCATGGCAGGGTCAGCTAGTATTTATATATTTTTTTAACAATAATTGCTAGAATCTCTACGACTAGTCTCTCTACGCTGTATTAAACGTAAGCTGCGTAATATTTTTACTGACCCCCCTGATAAAATAACGGCAGCGAACAAGTCGTACCTCTTCGGTTCCTTAAACAGACTGTACTCACAGCAACGATCATGCCGCTGTGAAGGGACGGTTAACGTCGCTTCCACACGTCCGCTGCGGTCCCCTTGGCAGCGTCTTCAGCCTACATTTGATTACCCGATTGGAGCCTTTGAACACATTGCGAGTGTGATACAATGACACCGCATTCGCTACTTCACAACACGCATCACACTGCACCGTGCACTACAACGTGCACACACATAATAGATACATACATAGGTTCTATGAGGGGCCTTTTTTCTTTTGTTTGTTAGTTAGCCACATCCAATTTTATTAGACTCAAAATACATGTAGGTACGCTTCCGTGCGGCACTTTTGTGTCTCACTAATTTATACATGTATGTTTAGTTCAGCTTGGTTAGTTCTATTTGATTCATGATTGTTGTATTCAAGGCGAGGTTTGGTCACTTTGGCACCCTTGAGCTTATTGACAAGCTGCGAAGTGCCTTAAGCGCTCATCTTAGTAGTCCGGTGAAGCTGTGACGACCCGTCAGGCTAATAGCGTAGTCATTTCGAAAAAAAACCTTATGATCTATTTATCTCGAAAAGTATTTACTATCATGCAACAGAATTAGTTTCCTGAGTAAAACTGTAATACGACATTGAATTCTTCACCAAAAATCCTCAATGGCACAATTAGAAAACTCGACAACGAACTATTGACAACAAATATAGCGGACAATGCGATGCAAATAACGTTACAAAACTAATTGTGCCAAATTAACCGTATAAGGATGTAGACGTTTGGCAATCAGAATTCATTGGAAATAGCTGATTTGAATTAGAAATCTGTAGCGTAAATAAAGTTGTTATTCGCTGCCAGAAGAAAAAAAAATGTGTGGCAAGATACCATTTTTTTATATTCACGGTTGTTAGTATCACAAAGCGAGATATTAAATTTATTATTAGGCATTTCGAAAAAGAAATATTGTATTAAATAGTAAATACACTGTCAAATTAAGTTGGGTTTTGGAGAGGCCGGTTTAAGGCATAAAATTGCAATTTTGATCAAAGTCCGTGGCATCATAATGCTGTAAAAAAGTTAAATCTCAAGGTTAACAAAATTGATACAACTCTCCGTAGTTAGATCCAACTCATTGACTAACTACCAAAACTTATAGGATAGGTACATAAACCTTTGAACCAACTGTCCTAAAATTTGGCCCTAAGGGAGTTATTTTGGCAAAAAGTAGGAAATTAATCGCAAGATAACAAATTTAAAGTTCCGTTAAGAATGAATACGTTCCAAAGTTTTTTTTTTTTTATTTTATATTTGGCAATCCAGCTTTTAAATTATTACTGCCATTATCGAGTAGGTTATATTACAAGTGTCTTGTGATAATTCCAATGTTCTAACAAGATAGCTTCCTTGTTAAAACTTTGAATGGAGTTTTTGTGGCTTCTCAGAATTTATGTTCCACGGTATTATTTTCCATTCATTTCACTTGTACACAATAACAGAGCTATATTATGTAAAACATCACCAATATTACAAAATATACAGTGAAATGACACAATATTTTGAGTAAAATATGAAATCTACTACATGACAGACTTATTCTTTTACTATTAATGTTATAGTCACCTATAAAACACACTGTCGTGCATCGGATACATTGGTGGATATAATAATATAAATAACACACAATCGTATCTAACATGTGTAAATCCTATTGAGGTGAAGTCCACTCGCTACAAATTCAATTTCTTACTTAGCTTTCTATTTTCAGCATTACAGATAACACCAAAAAAGGTCGTTTGACAATTGTACACCCATTTACATTTTATTTTTCCATAATTTTTTACTATTACCACATTCGGGGAAGTGAAAAGAGCATCTGGCAACATTGAATAGCGCCGGGGGCTACTTTTAATTTCGTTACCATAACCCTTTTTTTTTTTTTTTTTTTTTTTTTTTTTTTTTTTAACGTGGGGAAATCCCTTATGGATACCCACCCTCCCGGGGGAGAGAGTGGGTTATGTCCGACTCGCACGGACTAAAACCCCACGGTGTACCGACAGACCGTTGTGTGGGGGCGGCAAGGGATCGTTCAAGCTAATCAACCTTGTAGAGCCGCCCCCACGGTCCGCCCGGCGGAAGGTGACCGCCGGGCTCCTACCTATAGAGGGACAGACCGGGTACACTCCGGCTGCCCCCCCTCGTCCGCCGGACCTGTGCAATGAGGAGATGGGCAGAAGGAGGACATCGCTCGCCACGCCTGTTCGCTGCCGAGCATGGCCGAGACCACGCTCGGCAGCAACAAGTCAGGTCCTACCACCGCCGCCAGAATGCGGCGCTGCTCCCCCCACGCAGCACACTCAGACAGAGTGTGCTGCGCGGTATCTTCGTCAGCGCCGCACTCGTGACAGGCGGCGGTTGGCTCCCTGCGCGCGATCCGGTGCAGGTACCACCCGAAACAACCGTGTCCGGTGAGTACCTGCACCAGTCGGAACGTCAGGGAGCCCCACTCCCTATCAATCCACTCCCGCAGGACCGGGCGGACGGCGTCTACGGTAAACCGCCCGAACCGCTCGTCCGCCAGGTCCTGCTGCCATCTTTCGACGGCGTCTCTTCTGAGACGCCGTCTCTCCGCCTCTACTTCCCTGGGAGCCGGAGGCTCCCCCCTTCGTTTTCTCGCCGCCGTGAATTGGTACACGGCGGCGAGAACTCCTGCCTCCAGCTCCCAGGGTAGGGAGCCGGCGAGCGTAAAGGCCGCCGCAGAGGACACCGTCCGGTACCCCCGGATCGCCCTCAGTGCCACCGTGCGCTGCGCATTACGCAGCGCACGCACGTTGGCGGCACCGAGGGCGTCGGCCCAGACCGGTGCCCCGTAGGCGGCCATCGCCCGCACGACTCCCATGTAGAGTCGGCGGCACCCGGCGCCAGGCCCCCCTATGTTAGGGAGCAACCGGCCGAGTGCCGCCGCCGCCCCAGCAATTCGCGGTCCGAGCCCCGCAAAGTGGGGCTCGAACCGCCAGCGCCCGTCCAGGGTGAGGCCCAGATACCTCATCTGGGTCCCCACCCTGATCCGAGCGCCCTCCACCACAATGTGGGCCCCAGGTGGTGGCCCCCGCCGAGGCCCATGGAAGAGTAGGGCCTCGGTCTTCTCGAGGGCCACCCTGAGGCCCAACCTCCTGATGCGCCTGACCACGAGGGTTGTGGCCATCGTGGCCAGGCGCTCCACCTCCCTCCACTCCCCCCCTCGGGCTACGACTCGTTACCATAACCCTACGCCTACTTCTTCTGACATAGTCTACCTCTGATTATACCCTATTTTGGTACCTGGTTGCTTTTATTTTCCAGTGCTCGTGGAGTAACCATAATATTTAAATTAAATAAAGTACAGCTGCAGGGCACAAGCCTTACAGAAGTGACAATTTTTATCTTTTATTTTTATAATCACTATATATTATAAAACAAAGTCCTTCACCGCGTATTTTCATGCGGTTTTCATTAATAAAATAGAGTGATTCACGAAGAAGGTTTAGGTATATTATTTGTTAAGATTTTTTGTAATGAAATATAATGATAATTGTTGGAAGTACGGAAAAAGTCACGCCACCTGGGAGCTTTCGTCGAAAACGCTGCCTAATAGCTTTGAGATATAACAAAACAATAGAGATACGCAAACGAAGTCACGGAAATTAGCTAGTACATTCTATATTCTGATCATGTACATCAAACGCGCCTATAAGCGTCAACTCTCGATATGATATAGTATTTAAAATCAATACATAAACAAAGTATGAATAATTGTTTTTTTTAAAGATATTTAGCTATTTTTATATATTACGCAATTTACTAAATTATCTATGACATAATAGCTCCACTAAAAATGCCGTTACGGAAACTTAAACCTTAAAATTGGCTTTGTAGAAAACAATTTTTATTATGATATGAAATGAAAAAGTAATGCTCAGTGGTAGCTTGTTCAGGTATCACTTTCTATTAAGTAAAACATTGTAAGTTGTTTAGTTGTAAGTAAGTAAGTAAGTTGACATCTTGAAAATCAAAATGTATTTACTTATAAACTCTTTATGCGTGTAGTGATTCTTAAAGCCATCGCACTATAGATCTGTAAAATATTTGAGGCATCGAAACAAATCTATACTAGAATAGCCAAATCAGTCCAAACAAAATACGCTTCAGAAGATTACCATTAATAGCAGTTTCTTTTAAACATATGCATTTTAATCATATGACAGAACAAAGCAGATAGCGTTTGCATTCTTTAAATCATATAATTATTAGAACTTTTACTTTAATTGTCTTTAACTAATATTGTAACGTGCAAAAGATTGTTTTTGTTTTTAAATATTGTATAGGACTTATTAGTGAATCATACTTTGCACTTCCGCCTGAAATTAATTGATCGCTACCACGTCTCACAACAACAAAAATCGTTTGATTTTATTTAAGCTCAGTATATCTGAAAAAGTTAAATCTGAAATTAGTAATAGAAAGAGCGAAATATTAGTAACTAAAAGAATTAAAAACGCGCCCCCCGTTCACGGTTGAACCTAACAGCGGTTGACACTGTTGGTATATACCTGTAATGTGAATGTAATTTATGTAAAAACTAACGAGCCCAGTGGACGGTGTCCCGCCCTGATAATGAAAGAAACCTTGAGTAACCTAAACCTACCTCATGAATCACTTTATCTACTGCTGAAAACCGCATGAAAAAGACAGACGTGGCAGAGGACTGTGTTTTATAACAGGTATGTAGTGATATCAAATTTTGCTCCAATCATTAATTCCAGAACGTAGTAAATGATTATCATTGGTTTGGGGCTAATAAAATAATTTAATAAACACAGCTTGTCTAACAGGCAGGGCCGTCCAGTTTCGCACCGCGCAACGCTCGGATAAAATTACTCTAACTAATTATTTACATTCTTACGCAGTGATTAATACACACAGCTAACATAATAAAAGCAATAATAAACACGTTCACTATCCATTAACTATTTCCTGTTATTTATTAAGTTAACGAGAGAGAAAAAAAAAACAGACGTCGAATAAAAAATACATACAATAAGTGTTTTTAAACTGCGCAATAATTTTAAGTGTGTGTCATAATTAGCTGTGAAGTTATTTGTGGTATCTTGAAGTGACACTATAATGGTCTTATGTTGTGCAATCGCCCTGCGTCTAGAGCCAATCTTAACCGCATACAAAATAAAAGAAAAACTACAGAAATCATAAATTAAAATTACCGTCCCCAAAAGGATTATTTTATCTATATTCCACCAAAATATGATGTATTGCACTAACATTATAGATTGTAGAAGTAAGGAGTGTGAAGTATGGCGAATAACAATTTATAAATAAAGCCGTCGATGATATCAAAAAAATTCGAGGCAGTCATAAGGATTGCCGACAGAACTGGCAACTCAATACAATAGAATAACTGTGTTCTTTTTAGAATTTTAAAATCAATTATAAGCTGAATTATTTAAATTTCGTAATTTGTACATTGACATTATTAAAATTAGCCTGATCTTCACATCTATTGGGTCTCAAACAATAATTGTACAGTTTTTTGTACTGTTTATTAATTAATGCACAAGCTCTATACAAAATATGAAGTTTCTATGTACACAAGCTAGCGCTATACTAAGTGTCTTTAGTCTGGCGCAAGCGTAATACTCACGATCATGTCGAGGGCATCGATGACGCGAATCCATAAGTTTCTCCTACCAAAAATCGCTTAACGTGACAATAAAAGTTTTCACTTCAAAAAGGTAACAACTATCATCACATTTTTTTGATAACACTTAAGCTCGTCAATGGCTAATAAAAAAAAGAAAGCAAATCGTTTGAGAAACAGAGGACAAAAGGTACTGAGTACTGCACTGTTTTATTTTCACCTATATAGATCTTGTGATTAGGATTGCTATGGAATACTGGAAAATGCAGTCACCTGGTCACCCAAACACCAAAATAGAGTATATTCAGTGATAGACCGTATTTAATTTACATGAATACTAATCTAGTTTCAAAAAATGTAGGTTAAAAATATATTATCATTACATAGCATAAATCAAATTCCCCTACCGCGTCTGTCTGTCTGTCTGTTCGCGATAAACTCAAAAACTACCGAAACGGATTTTTATACGGTTTTCACCAGTGGATAGGTTGATTCATGAGGAACGTTTTAGTATATAATTTGTCATGGATTTTGTCATAATCAGGGCGGGACAACGTCTGTCGGGCCCGCTAGTAATGAATAAAGTAAGCTATATTATTTACTAATTGTGCCCGCGGCTCCGTTCGCATGAACAACAAAATTATTCTTAAAATGTTTTTTTTTAATAAATCTTCTTTTTAAATATTATATACTTAGTTTATTTCAGATATAAGTATATATCATTATATATTTAGTAATTCATATCTACTGCACAGGTTTTTGTAATCAAGATTCATAGCCGTATATAATTTTGATGATATACCTTATTAGTTATAGGTATAGTATAAACTTATTTTTGTAAATTTAACCTTACGTGACTTATTTAAAGTTGTTTTTATAAAGTAGCTACTACACAAAAAGTCCAAAGACGCGAGTGACGAGAGACTATGTGAAATGAGCTTTTATAGATGGTAGAGGCACGCTGAAGCTATTACTGGTTTCAGCATGAATGGGTCGGCTCGCCCGGGGTACTACCACCCGACCCACAGAAACACCCACGTGAAGTACCAGTGCTAGCATTGTTGCGTTTTGTTCGGTCAGTGACAGCGCCAAAGGTACACCTCCACTCCCTCCCCCTCCCCCAAACACAGGATGGCAACGCACTCGCGACTCCCCTGGTGTTGCTAGTATCTATAGACGGCGGTGATCACTTACCAACAGTTGACCCGCCAGTTTGTTTGTCTCTTATGATATGAAAAAAGACCTCGGAATTTTCAATTGTGTACAAATTTTATGCGGACGGATTTGAGACGTTGACTGGGCATCTTGGGTTTTTATATACCAATGGGTTCGATGAATGTTTGCATGACACGTTTTTAGTTCATTTTGTCACGTAAAATCGCTAATTCTGCTTTCTATATAAATAATATAACCGATTTTTTATATCATTTGTAATCTAAATAATCATTTATTGCATTATATCGATTTATGGTTTATATAAATTATAGTAACAGAGTGTGTTGAAAGTCATTTTGTATATAACTACTTCATTTTTACCATCATAATTTTCTTTATATATTACCTAAACGAAACATATATCCCAACCTTGCCAGAGAATACACGAATTATTTAGAAAACATTTTTGTGTTTAGGACCACACGATAGAAGTGAAAACATGTGGTTGATGAAGGCTCGAGCCTAGCGAGACGGAAAGAAAGTTTCACTTAAAAAAACTCATATAAATAGGTTCAACGGTTTTCGATTTATAAACACACAAACGGATAGAAAGAGATTGTACGTTTTATAAGACGTACCCAGCTTGAGGATTTATTATTCTGACTTTGACATACATAAGTTTATTAGAGTATAAACAATTTGGAGGTTTCATCTCGTTTTGTTTTAAATTGGTTCGTGAATCTCGGTCGAGTTGTTTCGAGGTGGTCTCACTTCGAACTTGTTCAATATTAACTTGTAGCTGATAATTAAATACGAATACTTTCAAGTTCTTTATCTCGTTTAATTGAAATCCGCGGTCAAATTTTGTACTACGTAGAAAACTTTGACGGACGATTCTCAACCTTTCTTATGTTTCAAAAAAATATATTCGATTGTCGTAATTGTTTGCTGAAATGTATCTATTTTTATTATTCTGAAGGTCAATAATATTATATACTATACTTATCGGTGTGATTACTATTGACCTATGTCCGTACTATTGACCACTAACGACTACTAGCGACCCATACTAATGATGTGTTACTATTAAACGCCTTGTGAAATACGATTGTTTCGAACACATGAATCTTGCCATTGAATAGATGCTATCTTGACACTTTCTTAGCAAAGTACTGCCGCAGTGTGTCGTGAGCGGAGGTTATCTTTGGTGGATGGTTTTCAACACTGAAACCCTGTGAACTAATATGACTATGGAATACGGCGGATCCCTAATAGGTCCAGTAGATTTTAATAAATGTGTTCCGTAAATTAAATATTATAAGAAGTTTTTATTTAATCTAATCTTTTTTTGTTCATTTTTACCAACACGCTACAAATACAAACAAACAAATATTAATAAACAAACTCATGTAAAAAAGTAGAAAACAACAAATTTAGTTATTTATTTTCTTGTATATCTAACAGAAACGCCATATTTGCCAGTTATACTTTTAAATTATCAAAGAATTTATACTGAATTTTAATTTTATATTAGACCTCTCGATAGAAAAACATGAAATTCTAAGAATCGATGGAAGGTTTATAAGTAATCGAACTTCTTATGCGTATTTTTTTTATTTGCAGAAAAATGATGAATATTCACTGGAAACTATTTTATTCATAGCATGCCATTATAATTTACAGACAGAATTATTGTGTTGAACCTATTGCCAGAAAACTTTCCCTGAGCTCTAGTACAGAGAATGAGACATCATAAATCCCGTTGGGTGAATTTCAACGTTCATAACTAACCATAGATTGGGAACCACTGGGTTAAAGAATTTTTTCCTTCAGCTTTAATGTCTCCTAATTTTAATTCCGTCAGTTCTAACAAATTCTTTCGTTTAACAATTTTTGAGAACAATCAAGATTTTACAAACACTGTCTGTAAACTTGTAATCACTACATACTATAAAACAAAGTCTTCTGCCACGTTTGTCTGTTCGCGATAACTTAAAAACTACTGAATGGATTTTCATAGTTTTGACCAGTAGACATAGTGATTCATGAAGAAGGTTTAGGTATATAATGTGTCAAGGTTTTTTTTTATATCAGGACGGTATAGCGTCCGCCGCGCCGAGTCTGCTAGTTAGTACTATCCTTTAGTACTATCATGTTCAGGTTTCCTCACGAAGTTTTCCTTCATCGTCAGTCGACAGTATTACCAACTGAAATTAGTAACTGTACGCGAATTCATAAAAAAAAACCAGCTAGTTTAGGTTAATCTATCGAGTAGAATGTATACAGGACATATTTTTATATGATTACGTACATCACTGAATGGAGTTCGAAACTTAATAATTTTATTTAATCGCACGGCTAAATTGGGTCCACCTTTTATAATCGTCGATTGATTGATTACTCTATTTGTTGTTGTCAGGTTCAATTTGCGTGGAGCAGTGCAGCGCATTAAAATTTGTTACTCTTTAGCAGCACCCGGGGAGCACGTGCAAGATAATGACAGGGACACTTCCTGCGAACGCGAGTAACATCAGCCACTCAATTCGAAACGAAACAATGATTACTGACAATGACTGGCTAAGAATATAACAGTAAGTCTATAAGTGCCAGAACATAATCCAATCATGAATTATTATAGAACTTCTCGAGAAGAAGAAACAGAAGGATTTATATTGAAAAAAGTGGAATCTATAATTTACACTTTAAATCCAATACATATTTTATAGGATACGTAGATTCATTTCACAAGTTACAATATTCCAAGGAGTAATGTTTTCCATTTAGGAAATATAATGAAAACAATGGGAATTTAATCGGTTAGCCCAGTAAACTAGTAACTAGCTAAGACTCTTACATTGCAATTCTTTCACCAAGTAATACATATTTGAGTTCTTGAGGCACACACGCTGGTACACATGAGTGCCTCACAAAATCGTATATGTATGATTAGCTTAGCTTAAGCTAAAGTTAGGCCACTTTGGCACCGTTGAGCTTGTTGCCAAGCGGCTGAAGCCTAAGCGCCATAAGCGAGCGCCCCATTAGTCTGATGAAGCTGCGAAGGCCCATCAGGCCAATAGCATATAGTCAGTTTGAAAAAAAAACTAAGTATCTAGTATTCCGATAGCTGCTTATAAGAGGCAAGCCAATTATTAAGTGAAATTTTGAGCAAATGCAAAGAAGAAAAATATTAGTTTTAAATAAAATACACTGCGCGACGCTTGACCCCATTCACACCTGATGGAAAGTGAGGACGAGGCCTAGAATGTAACGCATTCACCTAGTAAAAACTTATTCATTCTTCTTTTGAAGACCCTTATATCATATACTTCAAGAAGAACAGATACAGGCAGCGCGTTTCACTCTTTTGTGGTTCGCATAATAAATGACGATGCAAAAGGACCACGTGTAGCTAAGATTCGAGATTGTATTCGCACTAATTAGACCATTAAGTATTAAATACGTTATAGACTCTAAACTTAGCAAGGTCTGTGACTTAGGCATTCTAACTAGATAACCTGATACAGACCACGTAAACGATATATTATCTAATATAAACCAATGATATACGTTAACAAGTATCTGACGGAACGGGAGCGGAGTTATAAAAAATTAAAGACAAAGAAACGGGGTCGCAGCGGCCATTTCCATTAATGCTCGCATTGCAAAGACTTCGACTGATTATAGTGTACGTTTGCGGTTTGCGGACGCATAAAGGACATTTCCATCTTTATTCTTCTTTTTCTTACCCTTATCCCACCGAATTAGAGTCGGCCCAACATGTTTTCCTCTTCCACTTTCCCCTGTCAGATGTTATCTTAATACTCAGACCTTTTTATACATATATTATTTTCCACACAATCCACTATACCTTTTTCGGTTCTCCTTTACCCACTTTTCACTTCTTTACTTTTACACCTTTTACTCAAGACATTTCTAGTTAAATGACTTTCATCTCCTCCACGCATTTACGTCTGTCGTATTTAATTGCTTATATGGGTAAGGATCATGGCCTCTTGAAAATTGTGCTTGGAAATCCTTATAAAGTGACCTATCTACGTCCTACCTGTTGAGTTTAATACGAATATATGGTCAAGGTTTTCGAGTTATTTTCGACCGTCTTGTGCTTGACGATATTAGCTTTATAATAAGTCACCGAGGATGTTAATTACATCACTAGGAAATAGTCTAATTATCCATCCATCATACATCATTTGCCTTGGACTAGTGGATTTAGTTTTAATTTAGTTTTTTTTATAAACATGTAATAAGTACTTAAAAATAAAATAATGTTATACTATATGATACATTCTAATAATAAACCAACATAATTAACAAGTTTTAACTTGACCGGATTTTCCGCTCATTTAAACTTCTAATGAATTTAAATAGAAAAAATGAGGTCTCGCTAGGAATAAACATAAACTAATCCAACCAAAGACATTGAGTCCATTTCAAATTAATATTCAATACAGAATAATTAGTCATTTCTTGTTTATAAATCGACACTTGCAAAATGTTTACTGAAATTAATGCAAGTTTCATGTCAGAATATTAGCATATGAAAAGAAACAGAAACAGAATAAACAATACATACGAATCGGTTGTACGAAACTTATTATTGTAAAATATGACAGATTTAAAGCGATTTAGACTTTAATTTGTACAAATTACAGTATTTTTTTTTTAAAAACAGACGCAATCAAAAGGACTGCCGACAGAAGTGAAAACTCAAAACAATGTTAGTAGGTGGTAGAGCCACGTTGAAGCTATTACTGGTTTCAGCATGAATGGGTCGGCTCGTCCGGGGTAGTACCACCCTCTCACAGAAAACCGACGTGAAGTAACAGTGCTTGCATTGTTGCGTTTCGTTTGGTCAGTGAGAGCGCCGGACACCCACCTCCTCTCCCCTTCCCCGTTCTTCCCCTCCCCATCCCCCACTTCCCCACTCCCCTCTCCCCCAAACACAGGTTGGCAACGCACTTGCGACTCCCTTGGTGTTGCAAGTGTCTATGGACGGTGGTGATCACTTACCATCAGGTGTCCCACATGTTCGTTTGCCTCCTATAACATAAAAAAAAAAAAAAAAAAAAAATGAAATAACTGTGTTTTCTTTTGAATTTTTAAATTAATTATAGTCTGAATTATAATATTTAAGTTCCATAATTTTTATATATAAGTTATTAACATCAGTCTGGTTTCTACATCTATTGGCATTCCGAACAATAATTATTTACATATTTATAGAGTTTACTAATTAATCATATGATGGACTGCAGAATCTAAATACAAAATGTCAATGTACACAAGCCGCTATGCTACGCATCGGCAGTCTAACGCAAGAGCAATATGGTCGGTCACGCTTACTAGCATGTCGCTGACGCGAAATCATAAGTTTTTGGCGTCAACGCGCCTAAAGAAGTTTTCACTACAAAAATCTTTGTCTCAACAAAAGTTTATACTCCTAAAAGTCATTCACTAATTTTCCATGTATATATTAGTTTAAAACCCACAGTGTAATTTTATTATAAAGTTTATTTCAGAAAGTACAAACAAATCGTCCAAAAGTGGGCACCTGTTTTTCGTGAACGTAGTAAAGCAAAGCAGGCGACCGGCAAGGTCGTTCAAGGCAGGCCGGCGGGTGAACGCGCAGCACGTGGGAACGCGAACGCCGCTCTCTCGTTGAACCAAAATTATTATTTTAGACCGTTTGTTAACTAACCGGCACGACCTCCTAGCAGGTGCAGAACCACCACCAGTTTGGGGCCCACTCTTTTTATTTTTTTTTCGAACTGACTACGCTATTGTCCTAGCAAGGTCTTAACAGCTTCACCGGACTACCGTTGGGGCCCACCCGCTTTAGTGTTTCTCGTCACTTTGTTATTAACAACATATTTAAGTTAGCACAGACGAATAAGGATAGGAGAATAGAGAATAGAAGATAAGATTTTAATCCAGTGAATAATTTTACAGCATAAATGGTGAACATAGGTACTGAAATCGATTATGAGAATTTAGAAATATTTATTGAATTATAAGTATTATGATTAATCCACTTGTAATGCTGGTCATTACAATAATTGAGTTATCTATACTAATATTATAAAGAGGTAAAGTTTGTGACGTTGTGACGTTGTAGGGGGTAATCTCAGGAACTACTAAACCGATTTTGAAATTTTTTTTACCAATATAAAGCCACGTTATTTATGAGTGTCATAGGCTATATATCATCACGCTAACACCAATAGGAGCGGAGCAACAATGAAAAATATTTTAAAATCGGGGTATTTTTTCCTTTTGAGAGCTTCCGCTGCGGCTTAGCCCAAAATAACTATTTCACGCGTGCAAAGTCGCGGGCAGAAGCTATCAACTAATTATATTATCTATAATCTATACTAATATTATAAAGAGGTAAAGTTTGTGAGGTTGTAGGGGTTAATATCTGGGGAGTCGGAGAAAAATAGTCGAACGAAAACGTTTCTTACGAACGCTGCCTTAATTATGAGATATATATGATTGAGTTCTAGAGAAAAGTTGTAGCTTGATAATGCCTATTACCGCCCAACGAAGTGGGCACGGGTCGGCTAGTCATAAATATAAGAGAATTAAACGTAAGGTTTTCATTGGATGAAAAGAATTGATTGCATAAATGATGAACACACCAATTATAAAAATTATTTATTGATTAGTAGCTGACCTAGCCACGCTTTACTGTGGCTCAGTTATTGAAAAGAAATCCAAAATTAAAACGTGCTGCCATCTATGAGATATCTATAACGGCGGTCCTACAGTTTTCGGTCAATAAATTTAAAGCGCCATCTGTTGGAGACTTACAATTAATAACAATAATCAACAAAGACAATCAATTAATTTGTAATTAAAAAATATTGCAACATAAATTATCGTATCTCTCAAATTGGACCAAATTATACATAAATGACAAACATTTCATGAAGATCGGTTGAGTAGTTTCGGAGTTCATCGTGGACAAACACCATGTCACTGGATTTTTATATATTTAGATATTGTGATGTCTGGAATGGCAAGGAAACAATTAAGGCTGATTGATATTCGAATATATTATCAAGAATATATTAGCCAAGTTTAAGGCATTAAAATACCATCACTTAAGGGAAATTGTTACAAGGTCAGTGAATAAACTCAATACTATTAAAAACATACCTCAGTCCACACCTGCATCCAGCAAACGTAGGCACTTTCTGTTATCCTTGTACAACTAACTAAGAATTATCTGCACTTTTAAATCTTATTGCAACATTTGATGTTCCAAAGCACTATCGTTAAAATACTTTAACATCGACAGTTTAACGCTACATAATATCTTTGAACAAAGAAACTGCAATTAATAATGTTATTAATAGATGCATTTTATTAATATTTTACTCTTTATACCAAGTGTTGCAACGGTATAGTGCTCATAAATTGTTATATATTCAATAAGATACATATTTTCGGTTAAAGTCGTGAATTTTATGTTCCAACCATGACCTTAATATAAGAGAATGTATGTTTCTGTTCCTTTATGAAACTTCTAGCTAATCTTCGGTAGCAAGGCTTTTCATTTAATAAATAGATACGACGGATCACGGACAGACGATGTCGGATCTCGTTTAAGCCGAATTAATGACTTGCCATATACACTGTTTGACTTTTACAAAATGAACTCATAAATATTATACTGGACGTTACTTTACGCTTCCACCTGAATAGATTGGCTGTTACCACGTCTCAATGCAACAAAATACCTTTGAATTTATTTGAACTAAACTAGCTGTGCCCGCGACTCAGTCCGCGTGGAACCTAATGTAAAAAAACAGTGACTAATAAAATCATTTGAATATATTAAGTCCATTTACTTATCTACTTTTCTCTCGTACTTAAGTCGCGTCGTCATTAAAATTACAATAGCTTTTGATAGCGTGAACCAATTTTAATTAAACTAAAACTAAATGGTACTCGAGGATATGTACTGTATGATTTCCTTATTGAAGTTCTATCATAAACGCAGCACTTTAGCAGTGATGCGTGTTCAAACAAACATACAGACAGATAGACAGACATTTCTATATATTTGTAGCTACCGAGTATATCATCCTCTTTGGCTTATACTTTTGTATATATTGTAAATAGAACGTCGTTCAAACAAATGAACGATCGCGTCTCTATACATACCTTATATGGTCATATAAATAGTCTATTTTACGCACTCCGAGTATTATGATTACGCTGTCCGTGTCAGTCTAGAATCTTACAGTAGTGAGCCCGAAGCTCCTACATATTATTGAAATGTATATCATTACTTATTCCAAGACACCTGCGACAATTTCTTTCACAAAAATCTAAAAAGTATAGACCGTTAGATTTACATTTTTATTATATGTATTGAGATGTATAGACTAGCAATAGAGAGAGAGGGAAATATTAATAACTAAAACAATAAAAATAACAATAACGTCTACTATAATATTTAATTATAGATTTCCGCAAAGTAACGCCACGCCGTCTTCAGTTAAATATCTCTTATCTTAATATATATATTTCTTGTGTGCGTGTGTATGTGACTGAACTCCTCCTAAACGACTGGACCGATTTTGATGAAATTTTTTGTGTGTGTTCGTGGAGATTCGAGAATGGTTTAGATTGACAATTGGACTCGGTAGGTGGCGCTGCAGTTGACTTTTAGGATTTTTTTTATTATCAAGGCAGGACAACGTCCGCCCGGTCCGCTAGTAATTAAAAAAATCCTTTCTCATTTTCTCATATCGGTGTCTTGTTTCTATTACCGATTATCTAAATTTATTTAGTTTGTTTATTTAATCGGAACCTGATCAGAGATTAATGTTTAGGTAACGTTTAGGTAATCAATCGTTTCATAAATTACTTCTGTAGAGTAAATATTCATTTTGTAGTATTTTATTCCAAATGGTGACCATCCAGCGGTCGAAATTTGACCATAAAAGGTGTACAAAGTTTTTTCTTCCCGAAATAATATATAGATTATTATTATTACAGATTATCATCTGTATTTCTTTTTCATATTGTTTCTAAACTGTAAAAATTGTATTGATTTGTGTACAGATATTACAGACGTAATTTTTCCAATTTTTTATTAATAACGTTGAAGCTCGTCAATATTTACTAAACACGAAATAAATTAAAAATGTATAATTAACTTTTTTGCCTTCGCCTATTTGTATATTCATTCGTTCCTTGATTCATTCAAACATTCTCCTGTCCATTTTAAAAGCAGTAACGTTCGAAATGTATGCAGGAGATTTTGCTCCAATAATCTTATAGGCGACAACATATTACACTGTTCCAATTGTATTTTTAACGTGTTATCTGTTTAAATGTAGATCGTGCAAACAAATGAACGATTGAATAACATTAAAACTTGCAAAAAAGATAAAAGTCCAAATAAACAAGAAGCTAAATTACATCATAGCACATGTATAAAACATCGCTATATAAATGACTAGTCTGCGAAGTCCTTGTGTTAAAATATTTAAACCAGAGTACACAATTATTTTGCAATAACTGCGTACAATCACTGATTGATAATGTTCTACCTCGGGTTATGCTCTGTTTTGCTGTTTGAACACGTGTTCATAAATTGCAATTCAAATCACCTTTGTTTGAGTTAAAGAAATTCCAATTGATTTTGTTTTATTTTTCTATAATGATGATCAACATCACATTCCTTTCATATGAAAATAAATTAAACTATACATATTATAACATATTTTATCTATAATAATGATATTTGCAAATAGCTATTTGCTTTTCTATCGCATAAATTAGTTGCAGACAGTCCCTTATAGAATTAAATTATAATTATATATTATAATTAAACAAAAATTACAAATAGGCAGGTATTCTAATTTAATAAAAGAAATAACTTTATAGATCCCCCTTTTTTCAAACTACAGTCAAAATCTGTTATAACGACATCGAACGGACTGGACTACTCATATTAGTCGTAAAAACCGATAGTCGTAACAGCCGGTAATGTTTCCGAGATAGAGCATTCAGCCGGGACCTTTGTTCTGGATCAATATAACCGGTATGTTGTTCTAAACGATGTCGCCGTAAACGGTTTTGACTGTAAGTATAAGCTGATGGCCTGGCGGGCCATCACAGCTTCACTGGGCTGTTTGGATGAGCAGTCTTTGACAACTAGCGCAAGGGTGCTAAAGTGGTCAGAGTTGGATGTTGGCTTGGACTGTTGTCTTGCATGCAAAATCGCTCATCTAGCTATTAACTATCCATGCGATCTAAGCTAACCATACTTATATACATGTTATATTGGTGAGACACACATACGAATACGTATCTCCACATGTGCCGCACAACACACGCACGCATACATGAACTCGTATCTGTCAATTTTGGCTAAAGTTAACAATCAAACAACAAAACTGAAGTCCCCTGCAGATGTTATAAGACTACCGTTTGTGTGCATGTATGCAGGTTGCAGTGTGGTATGGTGGTATGTGTGATGAATTAGTGAATGTCACTGTATCGTCCTAGCAGCGTGTTCGAGGGCTCCATTACGGGGAATCGGACCTAGGCTTGAGACGCTCTCGAAGGATGTCGCGGCTGGTGTGCAGGAGTGATGTTCACCGGCCGACCATAGCAGCTTGATCGGTGCTAAATATCTTCATAAATCACATGCTAACAATTATTTGTAATAGTGCAGGTTTAACCCATACAGCCTGTATTGGGTTAGAGAGTGAGTTTTGGTTGTGTGAACCAAACACAATAGATCTAATTAGTAGCATTGATTCAGTATTGCAATAGTACGTAAATGTCCTGTTGGGAAGAGAGTGAGAATAAAGAACAATATATATAAAATATAAATTTATTAAATACAAATACGCAATACGTGTAATCCCGTGAAGGTATGCAGGCCCGTCAGGCTAAGAGAACATAATCAGTTGGAAAAAAAATACAAAAGTAATCTGTTACCTAATCCTATAGTTTTTGGGTGATAGGTATAATATTTACTGAGTATTTTTGGATATAAATTTATAACGATGGTCTCAGAATGAATTCAACTGAAAATTAGTATTGCTTCATCGAAACTAACATAATTATCTTCAAGTTTCACTTATAATTTAAATTTATTCGTTTTAGTTTCGTGTCTGTCGGGAAATTTAGACGTAGTTGTCTCATCCATATTTATAGATTTATACCTAACGGTTGCTACAATATTACCTGCTATATTATCAACATATTTCATTCTATTATATAGAACTGTATCATTTGTCATTAATTTAATAACTGTGTATTTTGCAGTATCTATAAAACTTTGCTTGGAAGTAGTGTTAATGATTCTTTTTCATTCACCAATTCTCGTCTCTTACTCTCCTCATTTTGATCAAGAACTTTTATTTCAATAGATCCTGATTCATTAGCATTTCCGTCACTTATGGATCGCTTATAAGGCCTTATAGAAAATAATTCTGTAGATACTTTTGGTTTTACTTTAGTTCTCACGACCACTGCAGAATTTGTAGCATTAAATAAACGGTCTGATCTCCATGTTACAGCTAAAATATTTCTAGTTATTAAAGGGATATGTACAAATTTTTCGTAAGTATTTTCTACAATATCTACATTGTAAGGTTTTGTTTTCAATTGAAAATCCGTTTCGTTTTTCACTTTCTCTAGCCCATACTCAGCACTTCCAAGCGTTACAAATTCATCATCAAAGAATATGTTTCTTGACTGAAATGAAATGTATTTTTATTGATCTCTATATTGTGTTGCGTGACGACATTCTAATCTTGTAGTATTAATGTTATAAATACGAATGTGAATTTATTTATTTTATTATTACCCTTTCGTGGCTTAAATACTCAACCGTTAATTATGAAATTTTACATTCACGATGATATGAGTACGAAAATGTACTCTACATTGTATCTAGAACATGTAGTTCCAAATTTATTCCCGAAGGATTTGCCAAATATACAATAACGGAGGTGTAGCCGCGAGCAAAATATAGTTTAATAAAAAGAGACCACCTCCAAGAAAATTTAACATTTTGATGCCGTAATTCAACAGTAGTATCATTTAATCATGATCTATACGAGCTGATAACATTTAGATGATTTATTGAATCACGACATAAAACAAAGTCCTCTGCCACATCTGTCTGTCTATTCGCGATAAACTCAAAAACGACTGAACGGATTTTCATGCGGTTTTCAACACTAGATAAAGTGATTCATGAGGAAGATTTAAGTATATAATTTGTCAAGGTTCTTTTTTATTATAAGGGCGGTACAATATCTGCTGGGCCCGCTAGTTTTATATAAATGAAAAGTGATTTAATTATTGTATCGATCAAAAGGTTACTAGCTATATAACATATGCTGAGGCAGGTATATGAAACGCAAGGTTTACACACTAGTTACATGCTCTATCCCTTTAATCAGCTCACATGTAAAAATGCCGTCTGTCCCTCCCTTCCCTAGTGCTATTTCTCGAGTCTCACAATACCCTCGTCCAGACTTCCACGTTCCCACAATATTGACTAAATCTTATGAAGATTATCGACAGGCTACCAACGATACATACATCTAAATCCATATATCTCCTCGAATCGTTTCTTTGATCTATATTCAAAGGCGGAGGATCCACTGTACTGATAAGATAACAAAATACACAGAACAATATAATCACAACTAAAGAATAAAGCACTACACATACAACGCCTTTCGTCATTTTATACGTTGATTATAAATTGTAAGAATAACGGATAAAACATGAGAGAATTATAAATTATTACAATTTCGACAGCTGTCACATCAATTACATAAAGGGAAATAATGTTGCCTCGTCTCTAGTATATTACGATTCCTTCTTGGGATCTGTAAGGTTTTTCATAGATTTTATCTATTATACTGTATCTTCTATATAAATGGTAAGTATTCGCCGTATGTATGTACTCGCAAGCGCAAGTCGTGTTTGTAATTGTCAGGAGAACTTTTCCTCGCAGTTTCACTAGCGTTAGTATGGGTTTGGCCTATAACCAAGGGAACAGTACTTTTTTTCTGGATGACAGGTGACCATTGTCCCTTTCTGTGCGCTTACACAACGTGTGCAAATTTTTGTGATCGGTGCCATAATTAAGGTGTGAAAGAGCAACAAGCAAACAAACTCACATTCGTATATACAGTGGAATCTCCATAACTCCTAAAGTCGTAAACCTCAGTAAGTCGAAAAATAATGCAATTTCCATCCGCTGAACCCCTAAATACGCGGTATCTCGAATTATTTAGACTTGGTAACACGAACAAAACGATATTTCCAGGTGCGAGGATATTGATAATACACATTTATACTCTATAACACGAATTTCAAAAAGGAAACTTCGTAAGTCGTAGTTAGTAAAATATAATAACCACTTATTAGAAATTCTCCAAAATCATATCAAAAACGATCCAAAATGAATATTCGAGGATTTGAATCTATTGTTTGTGCCTTGTACACTTGCATTGAGTTACTACATTCATTAAAAGCAGAGCATTAGAAGCCAGAACAGCAATCAACACACCCCGAACTTACGTTGATTTCTGTTCATTGTTTGAACTTGAAAAAAATATTGATAAAAAATCTGCAAATTGCTTTTTCAATCAAAAGAAAATAACAGGTTTTTTTTTGTACAATTTACCTTACTAATTATGTAAACCAATAAAATGTAATAAAACTTAGTCAAAGAATCGTTATTTAAATTTAACTCTACAAGTAAAAAAATATACTAAGAAATCGCGCTTTTCTAAGCCGAAATTTTAGCAGTTCAATCCTTTGTATCCCGAAATTTTTGTTAAGTCGAAAACTCGTTAACTCGATTTTTTTTGCATTTCCCTTGACATTCGAATTATAGAAATTCCAGCGTATAATATTAACTAAGGTAGTAATCTTTACTTAGCATGAGATATCGCTAGTTTTGTATACGTTACTACGGATGTGATGGGTTTGTGTGGGATAGCGTCGCCATGTGATTGAGTGTTTACAAATGTATGTAGAAAAGCATTTAATAATACTAAATTAATATTTTAATAACCCATACTAATATTATAAAGATGAATATAAAGCGCAACTACTGGGCCGATTCTGAAAATTCTGAAAAAAAATCTGTCAGTGTTAGATAGCTTATTTATCGAGAAAGGTTATATGCTATATATCATCACGCTAAGACCAATAGTGCCAAAACATCGCCTGCTATCTTATAAAATTATAACATCTCTGATCCATTCACAAGTATTTCTTTAAAATCGATATACAGTTCTTGAGGCTGTAATAGAAAAAAATAAATTATCATAAATTATTGTTGACCTATTTATTATATATATATATTCAAAATAAATAGCTTGAAGTTTCTTTAGGGCAATACGAGGTTGTCTCAGTTTAAATAGTGACTGTAATAACCAAACACACATCTATTCTATTTCATTATCATTATTTTATTACATTATTTTTATTACATAGTATAAAACAAATTTCCCTACTGCGTCTGTCTGCTCGCGATAAACTCAAAAACTACTAAGCGGTTCGTTATGCGGTTTTCACCAGTGGATAAAGCGATTCATGAGGAACATTTTGGTATATAATTTGTCAAGGTTTTTTTTATAATCAGGGCGGACAACGTCTCCCGAGCCCGCCAGTCTATTATAAGTTGATGTGACATATTATTATTAATATTAAACCTCTATATTTAATTTTTGTTATCTTCTTCTATACATATACATATAATAAAAATGAAGTGTCTGTAAGTAATATCAAAATATTTTTTTTTACTGCTTGGGTACGAAAGTATACATGCAACTGATAACAAAAATGCAATTTTTAAAATTTTTGTCGGTCTGTCTGTCTGTCTGTTTGTTCCGGATAATCTCCGAAACGACTGGACCGATTTTGATGGGAATTTCACTGGCAGATAGCTGAAATTAGAGCGGGTTACTTAGGCTACTCTAAATTAGACTAGCTATTAACCGCAGCTTCGTCTGTAATGCTATCTCCAAAACGGTTGGACGGATTTTCATGGAACTTTCACCAACAGATAGCGAACATCATAGCAAGTAATTTAGTCTATTTTAATTTAGACTAGATGTTATCCGTGGCTTCGCCCGTAGTGCTATCTACAAAACGGTTCGACCGATCTTCACGAAACTTTCAATGGCAGATAGCTGACCTTATAAAAAGTAATTCAAGCAATTTTAGTTTATACTAGCTGTTAACCGTGGTTTCGCCCGCAGTGCTATCTCCAAAACGGTTAGACCGGTTTTCACGAGACTTTCATTAGTAGATAGTGGACCTTATAAAAAGTAATTTAATTTATTTTAATTTAAACTAGGTGGCTGTTAGCCGTGGCTTCGCTCGTTGTATTATCAACAAAACGGTTAAACCGATTTTCACGGGACTTTCACTGGTAGATAGAGTACCTTATAAAAAGTAATTGAGGTTATTCTATTTTAGACTAGCTGTTACCTGCGACTTTTTATGCATGAAATTTAGCAAGATTTCAACTCATTCTTTATTGTTAATAAGAGAAATAATTATCAGCTTATTATTTACAATTCGACATTATAATTATTAATAACTTTAATGATATAGAGGTCTTCCTAATAAGATCGTAGATTATAAACGTATTACGTAAAGGGTTCCATAATACGATTTCTTGCGGAACAGACAAGCGTTTATTTTTTGTATAGTCACAAAATCTTAATTATAATAATGGCAATGTATATTAAATGTAACGTAAAAGTAAATCTTTATAATAATATAGTAAGTTATTGTTTCATTAGTTCCTTATACAGTGTAAGTGAGCACTGAGGTAGTTATATGGTTAAGGTTAAGGTTAAGGTTCCAAATATGTTGCTGATGACAAACCTCATTTAGCACGTTGTTAGTATTTATATATCAAACTAGCGGGCCAGGCAGACGTTGTCCCGCCCTGATTAAAAAAAAAATCCTTGACAAATTATATAGCAAAACGTTCCCCATGAATCACTTTATCCACTGATGAAAACCGCTTGAAAATCCGTTCGGTAGTTTTTGAGTTTATCGCGAACAGACAGACAGACGCGGTAGGAGACTTTGTTTTATACTATGTAATGATGTACAAGTTACATGTTACTTTTAGTGGCGTGCGCGTCGTACTTACAATCGTCTTTAAAGAGCATTTCTATAATTGTACATAATCTCACAATTTTATAATTTTTTAATACAATTTAAAAAAAAACGCGTGCGGGTACAGCTAGTCTTAAATATAATAAATACATGTTAACTTTTTTTTAATTTTGTTGCCCAAGCAAGCCGTGGTCACCTTTAAATATACAGTATTTTAATGTTCTAATAGAAATTTTAGCGTTTAATGTTTGGTTATGTTGATGACTTATAAAATATACATAAAACTAGCGGGCCCGGCAGACGTTGTCCCGCCCTGATTATGAAAAAATCCTTGACAAATTATATACTAAAACATTCCTCATGAATCTCTCTATCCACCAGTGAAAACCGCATGAAAATCCGTTCGGTAGTTTTTGAGTTTATTGCGAACAGACAGACAGACAGATGCGGTAGGGGACTTTGTTTTATACTATGTAATGACAGTGTGTACTTATTTTTACACGTATATATTTTTACGTCTTTGTGGCGAATAGAAAGAAACTTTTAACTTAAACCTTTGGAACAGTTTTGAAAGGAGTTAAAAATTCTAACAACGAAATTAAACACTATACATAAAAGTTCGAATAACTAACATACAGCATAACAACATAACGCGGCAGGCTCGTGTTAACTTTTTTCGCAAGTTTAACCTTTTTTTTTTTTAACGTGGATAGAAATTCCATCATGGAATGTCAGGCCCCCGGGGGAGGGCCTGAGCTGAGTTGACCGTCAACTGCGTGCTGGGACGCAGTTGGCGGTGGCTTTCGGCGACTTTAACCGACTAAAACTCCACGGCAAACCGTACGCCGCACTATAGGAGTGTCGCGGGGGAGCGTGAGCAAGCACCGCGACACCCCCGGCGGCAGGCGCTTTCACGCCACTCCGGCTGAGGCAGCCCGGTTGCGAGACTGCCTCCCAGCCCGCCGAACCCGTGCAATGGGAGGTCAGGGCCCCCGCCCCTTCCCCCCTGGGTTCAGCCGGCAATAGCGAGGAAACCCCCTCAGTCGCCGCTCCGCTATTGATTTTTTTTAACGAGGTTTTCTCCTCATCCACCATAGCCTCCCCGAGGTCCACTCCGTCCTAAGCTACCCTATCTTCCCTCCTCCCATCCCTCGATCCTAACCCTACCCACCTACCTACACAACCCTATGCCCACCTATCCTCTATACTTGCCTACCGACAAAGTAGGTAGGCAAGCTAGAGATTCGCAAGTTTAACCTAACCTAACCAAACCGAGACGAAACTGTTTGTTTTAACTTAAAAATCATCAAATTGCTTATATACAAAACACAGTACTGTCTTTATTTCGGTAATGTAACTTAAACTAACCGATTTATTTTTCTCAATTTTCCCATCTTAGTTCGGTTAGGTTAGGTTAGACTCCTTCTGCGAGGAGGTCGTCTCGCAGAAGAAGGAGGCGGAGAAGGTCCGCGAGGAGGGCCCTTTGAGCGACCCCCTTCGCCGACGGAGGACCAGCAGGAGGAGACGGCACCTTGCCCGTCTTCTGCCGCCACTGTAGCCGGGCCTAGGGAGGATAGGTCTGCATCTTCCAATTGCACAGGTCCGGCGGACGGAGGAGACGTCTAGTGTGTACCCGGTTGTCTCCTGACAAGGACGGGGCCCGGCGGCGGCGTTTTCTGCTGTCGGGCCACACGCTATGGCGGCACGATGAAGTGAAGATGAAGCACGAAAAATAAGACTTGTGAAAAAACGACAGCGTGAGCCGGCCGCGACAGTAGTCGGCAAGCGCACTGCGTTGCCGTTAATACGTAAGTACCATGTTGTATATTACCAACTTGATGATTTTTGAACAAAACAATTTCGTCTCGGTTTTGTTAGGTTAGGTTAGACTTGCGAAAAAATATAACGCGAGCCGGCCGCGGCGTTGGTTGGCAAGCGCGGTGCATTGAATTACAAAAAAATCTTATGTATCAGAAGCAACTGTTTATCAACTGACTCCATATGTGTTATACAGGCGCAAGCAACTTCCGTTTTAATTTAAAAATTACTCTCAACAATTTCTCATAACGCAACAGAAGAAGTATAATTTCAACAAAAATCTACTAACCAGAAGAGTACTTCCATCATCATAGTTATCATTACTTTTTGATGCGATGATGGCTCTTTCATGCACATTTAATAGCCCTGGATCCACAACGGTCATTAAATATATTAAGCTAATGAATAAACTTAGAACTAGACACGAAAAAACTAGAAAATACGTCCAAATCTTCATCACTACATCCACTTGTACTTTAGATAGTGTATAATACTTTTGTAGACCTTTGTTTATATACACGTCGAGTACTCATAGAACATGGCGAACATACCCCATAGATTCAATTGTCTATAATATAACAAATGCTATCAATAAATATGCAAGCTGATATCATAAATTTAGATTTTTTTATTGAAAATTGTTTTCACATGTGATCATTTATTTTTAACACTAGCAACACTGATTTTTGAGAGCAACCTCTTTATTTTTTCTTATAATTCAATAAATATCGGTATACAATCAGTGCTAGTTAATATATCTGTTCAAATGCATAATGTTATAAAAGATTTTCATAGATTCTTTTGTTATTAATTTGATTTTTGTGTTTTTTTTCTTCTTACAATTTCATTTTATTATTATAATTCGGGAAATATTCGATCTATGGAGCAGTAGTAATAACAAATGGAAATAACGAGAGCGATTATATTTATCGGCTTTATCCTATATAGATAACAAAAGAACATTATTACATGAAGCAATTAATACAATATAATCGTTTTTGGTTACGCTAATTGAGTTATCTTAATTGAAAATAAACATTTCACACAACATATTAGTTTGTATATTGAGTTTTGTGTACAAAATTAAATTATTTTTCGTTTTATTCTTAACAACAACCAATTAACGCGTGGTACAGCGTAACGAAAGGCCTTTTAGTCCTCAAAATAATAAACTAGTATTTCATTTATTAATATTTTTTATATATTTAGTTATAAGTGCCAGGCAAATAAGTTCTAATCGTCTTTTTATTCACTAAGTATGAATAATATTATTTACACGCAAAATAAAGTATGTACAAAAATTAAATTCGAATTATTAATATTTAAAAGATTACTGCCTTTCATAAAAAAGGTCTCATTTTATTTACGTGAAGATAAATAAATATGTAAATTATTTTTGGATTGTCAAATACTATGTTATCAATTACAATAAACAAATTTGACAGTACATTTTTTTTTATTGAGAAACAGATATTGAGATTCGGTAAAATATGATTATTTAAAGCCCCGACATTTATTGTTGTGAAATTACATTCAACTGAAATAATTTATTAGGTACTTATTAATATTACATTTTAGATTATAAATAGCGTATGACTTCAATTCTTAATAAATTTAAGTAATTAGTATATGTGATGAGTGAAAAAATTTTTTCATCGGTTTAGTAAGATCGTTGATTACATCATCATTACTATCAGCTTATAAGAGAGCCACTACAGGGTTATATAAGCCTCTTTCTGAAGGAAGTTATGGGCATGATCACGCATATTCACCATAATCGCCAGACCACGAAGAATCGACGATTTCAAGCTCTGACAAATCCATAGTTCTATGTTTTTACATATAGTGGTACTGCAAGAACATTTCTCAGGCTCAAGTTTCCTCACGATGTTTCCCTTCACCGTCAGACGATACTGTTACCAATTTTGATTAGTCAAGTGTATGCGAATTCTGAAAAAATCGTTGGTACATACTGGAGTGCGAACCTGCGGACATAGGATTGTTATTACACCGGTCAAACCACTCGACGACCACGACTTATACCGCGATATAGTATAAAATAAAGAGTCGAAAATAATGACTGCAAAGAAAACGTGTGCAAAGCCGTGGGAAATGCCTAGTATATTATGAATAACAATTTGAAAAAAAAAATTGTTCTTCAGATATGACAAAAGAGTCTGACAGGCTCAGCGTATCAGACTCCGAGTTAGGATCAGCCAGGTCCAACCGTGCGAGCAAGCTCAGCGCAATTCTCTGCCCAACGGTGTGCGCTCTACTGTTGGTCAGCATCTTTGCTGTCTCCTTCATCGGTACCAAGTTAGTATACGACCAATACGATGCCTTTTGTAACGGAGGACGTCGCTTTAACGTGGCTAAATTGTATGTATTTCCCAAGTTAAACACCACTTTTAAAACGCAACCAATGTTGTAGTGATTTTGTATTTATATGATTTATATAAATGTATTGTTATTAGTATGTAATAAACTTTTCTACTAATACATACAGTCTTTAATTTATTTGGAAACTTATATCCTAATAATAATTCATATATTTAGTAGAAAAGTACCCGTGTCCAATGTTATAGCGGGTTAAGTATGAATTCTTCAGTTTGATGTATAACATTACATAATGTTTATTCGAGATACTTTGCTTTATTATAGGCCCTCTCGGTTGGTTCAATAACAAAGTGAACGTTTTCTGTATTTTTGTCGATTCGATTTTCGGCTGAGGTAAATTTGTAAAGGCAAATTTTATTTTTAAAAACAGAAGATAATTTCTTTGAAATTAAATTTGCTATTTTCAGTATTTAATCTACTCTCTAAGTCCATTTATTTTTTTCCATGCTGTATATACCTTCAACGATTTTTGGTTTATTTAAGAGCGTTTGACTCTTTAGGTGGCGATGTAACACACAGACTCAACTATTAATTTATTGTAACAAATAATAATAACAATAACAAAACACACGCAAAATCGCGACTACGTGTAGTTTAGTTGTTTAATTTTTTTTTTAATTGTGTTAGATACTACATAATATAATAATATATTTCGTATTTTTATTTCATGAAACGTACGCCCTCTGTCGATATATATTCAAACGAGATACAAATGTTGGGAACAGTTTCTCTTAGTACCATTTTTATTCAGAAGATGGAGAGGTATATTTATAAATAATATGATAATTTTAAAAATACATAATTTCTTTAAGAGATGTACGTGTATATTAAAGTATAACATATTTAAAAAAAGTCAAGAACCAATAGGGTGTCGCGTTATTGAAATACTTATTTTTTATATTGGTAACATTAAAACATTTTGACAGAAAACAAAATGGGTGGTCGCTGATTGTAGGGAATATTGTTTTCGGTAGAATTTCCCAATAATTTTGTGTGTTATTCGTTAGTGTTTTTTAGTTGGTGTCATCGTTAAATACTTGTAGTGCTATTCCCTTGAACTTTCCTGTCATAACGTGTGAGTACATGTTGTTTTTTCTTTACATTGTGTGTTTTACATCTTGTATTGATTGTGTTTTGTTGCACGAAGGCCAATGTCAGCCTTCACGCTAGCGGTGAACACTTATTGATGTTTTATTCGAAGAAGAACATTTAATTTTACAACATATATAATTACAATGTTGCTTTTCTCTGTGTGGTAAGAATTTATTAAATGACGATGTTTACTAAATCAAATTCATAAAAAAGAATTCGCAGTTGAACATTCTAATACACTATAATATAAATTTAAATTCTATTACGAAAAATGAAACCAGTAAATTGGAAATAGTAATATTCTTAAAATAGGAACTTGTGAAGCAAAATAGGTAGTCATAGAATCTAATAAAAACTTTTATATTATTGTTTTTCATGGTTAACGATGCTCACTTGCTATCACCTTTTTTACTTTTTGTTATAAATAAGTAACTGTACACTGTATGTCATTATTATATAACAATTTTATATAATAGAGAAATCTTATTTTTTAATCTATACTATTCAATAGTAAATTGTCTTATATATAACTAGCAGGCCCAGCGGACGTTTTCTCGCCCTGAAAATAAAAAAAATCAGGACAAATGATATACACAAACCTTCCTCATGAATCACTATATCTATTAGTGAAATCCGCAAGAAAATCTGTTCAGTAGTTTTTGAGTTTATTGCGAACAGACAGACAGACAGATAGATGTGGCAAAGGACTTTGTTTTATTATATGTAGTGATTACCTTTTTTTATATGTTAATATTACCAAAACCTTTATTAATACACACTAAATAAGTCTTAATAGTTTTTATTTATGGAATTACAAATTTTTATATATTATTTTAGACAATGTAATACACATTATTTAGCTTTCAAATCAAATCAAATCAAAAATACTTTATTCAGTTTAGGCCCTAATAAGGCACTTATGATCGGGTACTTCTTTTTAACATATATGTACATATATATAGTTTGAATACATTATACGTTACAATACCGTTTTTAGTGGATGCACAGAGAGGAGTCAACTCCAGACGTCACCATCGTTCATGTATTGATCCACTCTATAATAGCCTTTCGACACTAAAACCAGCTTGACATGGCGCTTAAATATTGATCATTCTGTTTGCTCTTTCTTGTAATATATAATATTTATGTGAGCATTGATACCTATTTAATAATGAATGGTATGATGATGTAAATATTCTTGAATATTTTAAAATAACTTGAAAGTTAGTGTTGTATTCTTCTGTGGAAGGCATAGGGACACTGACTCCTTGTGGTTTTAACACAGGTTTTTCCCTTTTGAGAGATTCCGCTGCATAACTATTCCATGCGGCCGAAGTCGCGTGCAGAAGCTAGTATTTTATAAATGCAAATGTGAATTTATTTGTTACACTTTCATGACTTAACTACTTAACACATTGTCATAAAATGTTGCATACGCATTCAATACGCAGGGGTACAGAGAAGGACATAGGATATCTTTATCCTGAAAAAAAAAATGGTATATCTGAGAAATATGTCAAAATTCAATTAACATAAGCAAAGCCAGATGCAAAAACTAGTATCATATAAAGGATAATTGTTATCATATGAGAGATCACGCAGTGTATGTAGTATATTGTTAAATGAATTTTCTATAATGGTTTTGTATAATATCATGTAGCAAACAGACTTGGAATTCTCCTTATGTTAAGTGATCACTACCTTACTCATATTACCTTGCTATTGCTGATGAATTATTTTGAAAGACTGACATGTTAGTACATGTGGCTAATTAAGCCTTTTGTAATGGAACAGAGCAGGTGAACACTATGACTTTAGGGCACTTTACAGCATAAAATGTATGTTTGTGTGTGTATTGTGCTCCCGTAGTTAAACTTTACACAGATCCTAGCACTCATAATTTTGTTAGCCACCATGACTAATATTCATCGCTACATATTATAAAAACAAAGTCCTCTGTCACTTCCGTCTGTCTGTTCATGATAAACTCAAAAACTACTAAATGGATTTTCATGCGGTTTTCACCTGTAGATAAAGTGATTCATGAAAAAGGCTTAGCTGTATAATCTGTCAAGGTTTTTCTTTTTATTATAAGGGCGGGACAATCTCTGCTGGGCCCACTAGTTGGGTATAAGATTCTCAGTAAGTCTTATTTGAAAATAACAAATCAGTAATATGAAATCTATTACACAAACAAGAATAAGACTCCCATGTGCCATTAAAAACAAATAAACATAGCTTTACTTAGCAGAGATAGAGAGAGAGATGGAGTGTAGTATTACTGCAGTATAAAATTGTTTAGATTTTCTGGTCCCTTTCAAATATAAATTCCTTGTCCTGACAATTTTTATTTTATATGAAAATACAGCTATTAAATGAATGATGTATCTTGTTTTTTTTTTAATTAAAACTTTTCAGAATCTGCTTTTCTACTTTTGCATTAAATGTAGTAAGAAAAGACAAACACATCAGATTTTGAGTATTATAAAACATTAGCTGTTACTCGTGGCTCCGCACTCGCTTTTTTAAAATGTATTAAAGAAATGTAAAATTATGAGTAGGTGTGTACATTACAGAAATGCTGTTTCAAAAACATATGTAAGTACGAAACGCACGCCATCTACTGTAACATGTACATTAGATATGTGAATAGTAACAGTGTATCGAACAGGGTGGAATTTATCATCAGCAATATACATGGAACTTTAACCTACAATATATCACCCTCAGTGCTCACTTAGACTATATAAGAAAGTAATAAAAAATTTAAGCTATACATTATCGAACAATATGTGTTAAATCTTTTATTATATATACAACGTTACCATGGCAACGTATATAATACTAACGCTAACACACAGCTAAAAGGAAAGAACAGCCCGATTTTGAAACATTCTTCATTGGCACTCCGCTCCTATTGGCCTTAGCGTGATGATATATAGCCTATAGCCTTCCTCGATAAATGAGGTATCTAACACCGAAATAATTTTTCAAATCTGAGATTAGCGCGTTCAACCATACAAACAAATTCTTCAGCTTTATATATTAGTATAGATTCCATATGAGTTATATGGCAATTTTGATTTACTTGACGTTTTATAAAAAAAGGAGTGAAAAAAGTGAGCTTTATACATTTCCAATAAGACTGAGTGTTACATAACTGTCATTCACTGTGAGGCATTGAAATATGCATCTTCCGTAGGCGCTTTTGTTCAAGAGACCTCATTTCGAGCGACCTCATCATGCCTCTTCGCGTATGCAAAAAGCTAACATTGAGTCGAGTATATTTGAGATGCAGTGGTTGTCTGTTTTGTTTCTTAGTTTTTCTTTTTTATTAAACCGCCTTGAGCATTTGGTTTTGAACAATAGGACAGGTGAAGGAATTAATGCATACTGCCAATTATGAAGTTAAAGCCTCCTTGAATATGAGCAATTTGACATAGATTATAGGAATGTTTTGTCTATTTTTTTTAACTAAATCTCTATTATTTTAATGGCCGTTATAATTATTTTTGTTGTTCAACACATTTTTTTTTGCATGTATTGAACATATAACTCACCAAGTATATAAAAATAGTTAAATATCAATTAAATATAAAGTTATAGTAATATAATTTAGAAATAAACCCCGTAACCCCGAAATTGTGACTTTTAGCGATGATAGGATCCGATTGATGACGCTATAGTCGTTGTTAATAAATCGTATATTTATTGATTAAAATGACTTATATATTCTCAATATAAGTATTAATTTTAATCTGAAAAAGAAAGACAATAAATGTGGATTCGATAGATGGCTCTGTGGTCGAGTATTTATACACCGGAAACGGCGTGCAACGTTTGATCACAACGTCATCTGATGTTAAATGATGACGTAGTATAGGGAGGTAAATACGTCAAACTTAGAGGTGACTGGCTCTCAAGTACAGCTGTCGGAAGTCGGGACACATCAACAGGTGCTTGGGGACAGCTTTTCAACTTGATGGTGATAGCCAAGCGGATTAGAAAAATCTCTTCTCTGTAAACACCGTGCAAACTGCTGAAGCACCTATCAAGTCGGCTAGGTTTTAAAAATATAGCAATGAGATGATAATAAACTTTACTGTTGAAATTATTAGTTATCTGTATACATAAACTAGCGGAACCGGCGGATGTTGTCCCGCCCTGATAATAAAAAAAAAACATTGACAAATTATATACCTAAATCTTCCTCATGAATCACTATATCTACTGTTGAAAACCCCATGAAAGTCCGTTCAGTAGTTTTTGAGTTTATCGCGAACAAACCGACAGACAGACAGATAGAGGTGGCAGAGGACTTTGTTTTATAATATGTAATGATGTCCATTGGCGAATGTATGTGCCCGCATCACTTCGGAATCTTTTTAAAACATTGTACGGAAAGGTAAAAATTTTTTTTCGTTAAAGTCATTATCAAACGTTTCATCTCATTTTACGACTTATGACTGTTCCAGGGATTTCCATCCCTCAGCCATGTTACTCCTGCTAATATATCAAAAATTATAATAAAAATATGTATCTAGAACATTTTAAATGTTATATTATTGTTATTACTGATGTGTACTAAAACAGACATAAAGTGAGTCATCATCCCCGTCTGTTTTGACATCTATGTAAACTATAAAACTATTACACATGTATTTTAAAATATTATTGTTTCGTAATAATAATATTCACTGTTTCTATTATTATATGATGGGATTGGAACGTCTCGTGAATACCCCAGACAATTTATAAAACCACTAGCTGACCGGGTCTCGCGTTGCTGTTGCTCAGTTATTAAAAAATAAATTCAGAATTAAAACGTGGCGCCATCTATGAAATATCTATAACAGTCAGTCCCACATTTTTCTGTCAACAAACTAATTTAAAACGCCATCTGTTCGAGACTGATGAAACTTACAATAAATAACAATAATAAACATTAACAATTATATTGTGGCCATTAATCGACATATAAATTATTCTAGCTCTCAAGTTGAACCAAATTATACATAAAGCCTAACTTTCATAAAGATCGGTTGAGTAGTCTCAAAGTTAATCGTGAACAAACATGACAACGGATTTCTATACACCGTGACTGTTTATAGAGTGACAACCTTCAATCGTGAACAAATGCTAATAAAAAACAAAGAGAACCTAAGTTAAAGTTTGTTCTAAGACTCTCAGTATGGGTACAAATTTAAGTAAATATAGGTGAGAAAACCTGCGAGCAGCATCCGGGAGTTTACAACCTTCGATAATAAAACAGACAATAAACCCTTTTGTTTGTTCAAACTTGGAAAAATTATCCTTTATTAGTTGGTTGTCTACACTTTCACTTCACTTCTGCTTGACTATAATTTTTGTATTTTCTAGATAATTAGATCAAATATTAAGCACCTATCTTTTAAATTGATTTAGAACGAGTATCAAGTACTGATTATCTTGTAAAAATATTGCTAACGAGTAACCAGTCACCCAGTATAATTAGAATATAAGAGACCTAACATAATATGTGATCTAAGTACTAAGTTACAAAAGAGATGGATAAAAGGAGATTACATGTAATACCAATATTAAGATGTAACTAGAATGGATAAGATTAAAGATGAGTATACCAGAAGAATGCTATTATTATAATAGTACCAGTGAAAGATAAATTAAGAAGTGACACGTTAGCATAGTATGGGCATGTCACGAAGAGTGATTATCGCGAATATAGGAGTAGAGAAAGACCTCAAGGTTTGGAAGGATAAGCTAAAAGATTTTTTTTGTTTAGGTAGGGTAGGTAGAGTGAGTAAAATTTTAAGGCTAGTGTTTAACATAACTGAATGAGACATATGTCATCATATCATATCATGAGATATACTGTGTGAATCAAGAAAAGTTTGAATTGTTGTTTAAAACCCGTTTTACTGTAATTTGAATATTTTACATCTTGTCTATTTATTCTTATTCCTATCTTATATCATTATATAGTATAAAACAAAGTCCCCTACCTTGTCTGTCTGTCTGTCTGTTCGCGATAAACTCAAAAACTACTGGACGGATCTTTATGCGGTTCTCTTGAGTGGATAAAGTGATTCACGAGGAACGTTTTGGTATATAATTTGTCCAGGATTTTTTTATAATCAGGGCGGGACAACGTCTGCCGGGGCCGCTAGTTCTATACATATAATAAGATTGTAAATCTAACTTGTCTGTACTTTTTAGATTTTTGTGATAAAAATTGCTGCCGGTGTCTAGGAATAAGTAATCAGATACATTTCAATCATTTTTAGAAATGTCTGTCTGTCGGTTTGTTAGAACACGCCTCACTGCTAAAGTACTACGTTTCGCGATACAATATCATCAAGAAAATCATAAAGCATATCCTCGAGTAACATTTAGTCTTTGTTTCATAAAATCGATCCACTCTATCCAAAGTTATTTTAATTTGAATGACAGCTCGAGTTAACTACGAAATAAGAATAGATAAGTAAATAAATGCAATACAATCTCTTACAAAATCAGGATATTATATAATGTATAAATAATATCTAAGACACAAAGGGAAGACTCTTTTTAGCATAATATTCCACGAGGACGAAGTTGCCCGACAACTAACTAGTTAATAATATCCCTATTTGTATGAGCATTAGTTCCGAGGCAAATGAATGAGCGAAGCTTTGACGTCAATGAATAATCTCTTTCATAGTAACAAGAGATGTAAGTCAATTGGTTTTCCGTGTACACGGTGACCCAGTTACCCGGGTTCACCTGGGATGCGCCCGTGACGTCAGCGAGTGACGTAGCCTGTGACATACTGGCCTATTTATACAGCTTCGTGAAGGGGGCTGAGCTGGGGGGCGGTGTGCCCCATTCAGGTGTAAACCCTGCACTCGGCTATTTTTAGCTCACTATTCCATTCATAGGATGCGATTTAACGAATGACCGGGTGTTTAAATAAGGGGATTTTCCTCGTTTAGTGGGAGATGTTCCTTTTCTGTAGCATTCAGAAATAGATTATTATTGAAGGGAAGTCGTATGTAGGAGGTATATATGACGCTCTATTGCACAGTGGCTTGTCTCTGTAATAGAGGTCGGACGTAGGGCATTAAAAATAAAATATTAAAGTTGTAATTTTACCAAAAAATTAAACGCTATTCGATTTCTCTAATAAAAAGCAATACAAATATGTATGCAACATTGAAAACAGTTTTATTCAATTTACCATTAAATTAGCTAAGAAACATATTAAATTATCTAAAAAGACGTCTGATTCATATTCATTGCTTTTTAATAGAATAATCAACATCAAACCTTTATAAAACGATGCCTCCACGATTTTTAATTATTTATTCATTTTTTTTACCACATCAAAAAGATCAGAAATGTGCACTATATTACTTTGGGTACTTACGAGATATAATAGTAAGAAGATGCTAGTGTGAAATTTTCAAAACGAAAACATACGAAAATCACGAGATATTCATGGTTTTAGGTTGCTACCTTTTGCTGCTATGCATTTCTATTGCTTTTTATAAGAGAAATCGAATAGCATTTTAAGTTTTGTAAAATTACGACTTCAATATTTTTAGTGTCCTACCGTGCGTCATTGGCCCACCTCACATCCGGTGAGTTTCCCTAATATTATTAGCAAAGAAAGGAGCTTTAAAATTAACACATAACCTTAATATACGTGATATATTTATCAATTGTAAAATGTTTGTCTTATCTATCAAATGTTTAGGTAACGTTATTAATGGATGAATCATTTCTTTATTTCAACACAATACTTCGTAGGTTGACGTATCGCAACTGAACAAATATACCAGCATCAATGAGAACTGAATGTACTCGTGTTACTATAAGTCCGTTACACACAAACGATTTTTGTATAAATGGTGACATCACCATACAAATGCACACTAGGGTGTCCGTTATTTCCCAAATTGGATTTTATTCTGTAAACGCCCCTCAAATTTTTAGATTATGACCTAAAAAAAAATATCAGACCCAAACCAGCCCTTAATATTTACATTAACCCGTGCCTAAATTATAATACATTTCCCATTTAAATAACATGGGATTTTTGCACTTTTTGCAGTTAATTTTTTTCCACGGAAACAAATGGAGCTAACAATACTTAAACAGCTGTTTCTTGGAGGAAATTTAACGCTCTACAAAAAAGATCTGAATGCTTTTTTCGATAACACTTACCGTTTGAAAGTTATTCAACGATAAAGTTGTACAATGGATGGTACAATGGATGTTGAAAAAGTCAAATTTTAGAAGCCAGGAGCCTTTCATCATGCTCGCTGGATGTCTAAGGCGATTTATACTCTAAAAATTTACATATTTCGAGATATTTATGAACTAGTTCACAACTAAAAAAAAATCTATTAGATATTTGTTTATTTATAGTGTTTATTTATGTGCCTTTTCGGTTTGCGGTGCCTCGTGCAGCACTCGCTCCAAATTTAGATTTACAATTTTTAAAAGTTGTTAATCAATACAGAACAATTGATAAAAAAATTTCGGAAGCTGTTTTACATAAATTCAAAAATCACTTATGGTATTTAAATTCTGAAATAGCTGCTCTCTTGCATTTTTTGATCCAAACGTATCGGCTAACTTAAAAAACAAAATGGTCATAGCGTTAAAAAATTGTGAAGATTCAGAATTTGATTCGTCCAAACGGTATATTATTAATACAGATGGTGAGATTAAAAATTTAGAAAAGAAGGATATTGATTATTTTATTAATTCGAATTCCTTAAAATTTTTCGATAGATTTAATATTAGTAAAGATTTTTTAGAAACTAATGCCGATACGTGGATTAGAAATGATAATTATTTAAATGGATTGGCAATTGTTAATAATCTGCAAGTAGTAAACGATGTAGCCGAAAGAGCTGTTCAATTAACACAAGATTATATCAATAGATTAACTACTCAAGAAGATCAAAAACAATACTTGATTCAAGTTGTAAGCGAATACAGAGCCAAATATCCTACTGCAACTAAAAAATGTTTGACAAAAAAATTAGTAGAAATGAAAAAAGTACTATAAATATTTTGATACTATCATTTATAAGCAATAATATACTTTATTTTGGATCCAACTTTTGTATTTATTTATTTTATTACCTATCTGTATGCGTTTAGTTTGATATAAATAAAAATTATGGTGGAAATTAATAAAAACGATGAATTTAACTATGAGTACAACTTTGTTGTTGAATAACTTTTAAACGGTGAATTTTATCGAAAAAAGCGTTCAGATCTTTTTTGTAGAGCGTTAAATTTCCTCCAAGAAACAGCTGTTTAAGTATTGTTAGCTCCATTTGTTTCAGTGGAAAAAAATTAACTGCAAAAAGTGCAAAAATCCCATATTATTTAAATGGGAAATGTATTATGATTTAGGCACGGGTTAATGTAAATATTAAGGGCTGGTTTGGGTCTGATATTTTTTTTTAGGTCATAATGTAAAAATTTGAGGGGCGTTTACAGAATAAAATCCAATTTGGGAAATAATGGACACCCTAATGCACACGGACGTGGATTCATCACAGCGGTTGTTAAAGTAGTGACCTAAAGTTAAAGGCACAATACTGTAAATTTAATTGAACGTATCGCCGCACAGGGAGCACATCTTATTTACGCATGAAAAGTTTGCCGTCTAATAAATAAAAACCGTCCATGTGTTATATAGTAATAGTGTGTAAAGCCCCTTTATCTAGCAGCGCGGGCACGCACGATGCTTAAGGTATCGGAAGTTACGACGACTAATAAAGTTCATTAGTTTTGTTTGGTAGTATTTGATCCTCGCGTTTTTGCTCGTAATCTATACATATAATAAGAATGTAAATGCAACGTGTCTGTACTTTTTAGATTTCTGTGAAAAAAATCGTTGCACGTGTCTTAGAATAGGTCTCTGTCCGTTTGTATAAACACGCATCACTGCTAAAGTAATGCATTCATAATAAAATCATAAAGCACATCCTCAAGTAACATTCAGTCTTGATTTCAATAAAATCGGTTCACTCTATCAAAAGTTATTGTAATCTTGATGACAACACGACTTACGGCCGGTCTCAATAATCTACCTCTAGTTAAATGTAAGTAGCTATCTGAGATAGATTGTGTCTTCTAATCTATCTATGACCGGTGTTTCAATAATAATATTCCTTCAAGCTCGGATAAGGCCACAGATAGATAGGATCTTCTAACTCCAGTTAAGAACGTCCTTCAGATACGTTTTGTTTCTGCGTTTAAAATATTTAGCATCATGTTTAAGATGAACATTATAAGTATATTTAATATTTATATTTACTAAAATTATTATGATTCGCTAAAACTATACTTTAAAATAATTATTATTGAAAAATAATATTTATTGAACACTGTTTGCTCTTGTCATTTTACAATCTACTAAAAATTCGAAACGTAAAATAACAAAACGCTATTATTGGCTAGACTTAAAAAAAAGTCGACGTGATTTGCCGCTGTTTGTGCTTTTTCTAAGAATATAGTGTCTTAATATTGTTTACATTTACATATTATAAATATATAAGTTCAGATTCTGCAAATTCAATTTCGTAAATTAATCGAGTATCAAAACTATGATCTTCAAATTCCCATCATCTGAGTCTCAATTAAATACACCGGCTTCATACAAATCAATATCATTAATATCACAAAACAAATCCATGGTTTTTTATTAAAATATATTATTTAAGAATCCTTCAATAACGCATTATCCTCCAAAATCGGGCGATAGACAAAGATCAAACAAAGGATAGTGTGAACAAAGGAAAGTTAACCGTAAAAATGTTATTGAAACTCTTTACTTTTTTTTCTATGAACTTATACAACTAGTGTAGCGGAAATACCCTCCGACAGGTAGTTTATAAGGAAAGATAGAATTCTTTATCTATCTGTCTTTATTGAAACGCAGAAACGGGCCAATAGTTAGCTGAGGTAGTTGTTTTAACTGCCAGTTATAGATAGATAGGTTATTGGAACCGGCTGTTAAGTACGAAAGAAAAGTAGATAGGTAAATGGACTATAAATAACATTCAGACGATTTTATTAGTCACTGTTTTTTTTACATTAGGTTCCACGTGGACGGAGTCGCAATCATAAGCTAGTGTAAAATAAATACGTAAGTGTAATAACGTAAATGTCTGCAGATTTGATTTATTCCTCGGGTGCAGTATATTTTTACAACAAAATAAGTAGTCGTAAGTACAACAGTACTTCTGTTTGGATGAAAGGTTCTCTATGCCCTTTTCTGTATATATCACAACGTGTATGTTAAATTCCATGATGATACGTGAATATGTATTTTTTTTATATCAAAAAGAGGCTAACGATCACGTGAGTCACCTGATTTTCAGTGATCACCACCGTCCAAAGACACTAACAACACCAGGGGAGTCACAAGTGCGTTGCCAGCCTGTGTGGAGGGGGTAGGGGGACCGAACGAAACACAACAGTGCAAGCATTGTTACTTCACGTCGGTTTTCTGTGAGAGGGTGGTAGCAAGGCTTTAACAGCTTCACCGGACTACAACAAACAAACACACTTTCGTATTTGTAATATTAATAGAGATGTATCGAGAAAAAAATATAAGCACCAAACTACTTGCCCCACTTCTTCCCGGCAAGAAAAAAAGTCATTGAATACGCGTAGTGGTTTTACAAATCAGAGTTTTTTAAAACATTTAAACTTTATATGAAGTACCTAACTATATAATATGGTCTCGCAAATAAACCATTTCACGTTTTTACTAACGAAAAAACTGCATCGTTTGACAGAATCCTTAATAGATTATATTTATTAGTGTATTTATAACACAGTTTGGCATTTATAATTTTCAAAATTTGAAATAATATATTACATATTTATATCCTATACACAAAGTATCGCTGGCCAGCACATCTACCACCTACCCGCAAACTTAATGCTTAATGCAAAACAAAGTGGCATTTGATTAAATTTTATTCGAAAGTCCGACACTTCGAAATTCCGTACTACTTTGAAAAGCTGGATTTGGTAGAAAACCGGCATGATCTAAATACTAGAAACTGTGACAAACTGGTCGTCCCATGTGTCAGACTTAGTAAAGTCAGTAATAGTTTCTTAGGTAATAGTATTAGGTTTTACAATAAAGTATCAAAACATATTACCGATTTGCCGGACTGTAAGTTTAAGCGCAACGTCAAGCGGGTTTTGGTGTCACAAGGCTATTATAGAGTGGATCAATATGTGAACGATGGTGATGTCTAGAATTGACTCATCTCTGTGCATTCACTAAAAATGATTGTGACTTGTAATGTATTATTCTAAATATTGTATCTATGTTAAAAAGATAAACCAGATCGAGTTTCTTGACGGTCCTTCTCGATGATTGGGTTGTTTTCCGAACCGGTGGTAGTTTTGACTTTCATAAGTGCCTTAGGGCCTAAATCGAATAAAGTATTTTCTGACTTTTTTTTTACTAATCCTCATTTTATGTCACTATTGTAATGTGTCAAAACGGCCATGATAGTGTGCCGCTACTATAATCTATACTTCTATACTAATATTATAAAGAGGTAAAGTTTGTGACGTTGTGAGTTTGTGGGTTTGTGAGTTTGTGAGTTTGTGACGTTGTGACGTTGTGGCGTTGTAAAGGGTAATCTCAGGAACTACTGGTCCGATTTGAATAATTCTTTCAGTGTTATATAGCTCATTCATCGAGAATGGTTATAGGCTATATATCATCACGCTAAGGCCAGTAGGAGCGGAGCACAGATGAAAAATGTTTCAAAATCGAGATGTTTTTTTTTTTGAGAGCTTCTGCTGTGTGTCAGCATTAGCCCAGAGAACTATAACTACGCGGACGAAGTCGCAGGCAGGGGCTATAATCTATATACTAATATTATAAAGAGGTAAAGTTTGTGAGTTTGTGACGTTGTAGGGGGTAATCTCAGGAACTACTAAACCAATTTCTTTTACCAATATAAAGCCACGTTATTTGTGTCATAGTTATTTTTCATAGCTACAATGAAAAATGTTTTAAAATCGGGGCTTTTTTTCCTTTTGAGAGCTTCCGCTGCGTCTTAGCCCAAAATAACTATTCCACGCGTGCAAAGTCGCGGGCAGAAGCTATTAACTAATTATATTATCTATAATCTATACTAATATTATAAAGAGGTAAAGTTTGTGAGGTTGGGGGGGGTAATATCTGGGGAGTCGGAGAAAAATGGTCGAACGAAAACGTTTCTTACGAACGCTGCCTTTATTATGAGATATATATGATTGAGTTCTAGAGAAAAGTTGTAGCTTGATAATGCCTATTACCGCCCAACGAAGTGGGCACGGGTCGGCTAGTATAAACATAGTTTAGTGTATAGTACTGCTATATTAACTTCAGGACGCTATTTATTGTTTGTACAAACGAATATGTTTTTAAACAAACTGGTTTTCTTTGATTGCGTCATACATAATCTCCGCTTTAACAGTACAAAGCGCTTTGTTTATACGTTTGTGTGGAGTGACTCCTCGGAAAGGTTGTTTATTTGTAGAGTTGTGAAGTTATTTCCGCGAGAAAAGGTGTATTTAAATTAACTATATATTTCTATACATATAATAAGAATGTAAATCTAACGTGTCTGTACTTTTTAGAGTCCTGTGAATAAAATTGTTACAGGTATCTTAGACTGAGTAATAAAATATATTTCAATCATTTAAAAAAATGTTTGTTTGACCACACATCACTGCTGAAGTACTACGTTTATGATTAAACGTCACCAAGAAAATCATAAAGCATATCCTCGAGTAATATTTAGTCTTGATTTCATTAAAATCGGTTTTCTCTATCAAAAGTTATTGTAATTTCAATGACTACGCGACTTAAGTTCGAGATAAATGTAGATAAGTAAATGGACTTAATATATTCAGATGATTTTATTAGTCACTCTTTTTTACATTAGGTTCCACGCGGACGAAGTCGCGAGCACAGCTAGTTCTAGAATATAATTATAGAGTTTGCCATTAAAAGAATATTTATCTTTTATTATCACATTCGCATCACCCAAAAGATTACGATACCTTGTGAGAATTGATCTCACGTTTGTGATTTCGTCATCACACTGTCATTCTCCTGTAATTCGCTTCGAAAAATATGTCTTATTGGGAGTTGGAAGACCTCTGGTTGTTGAAAATTTTAAATTTGTATATAATCTAATTAAAATGGGGCTAATGTTACTCACGTCAGCAGGAAGTGTACCTCTCATTCCCCTGCACGTGCTCCCCGGGTGCTGCTAAAGAGTAACAAATTTTTGGCCTCTGCACTGTTCCACATAAATTGAACCTTGCAGCGACAAATAGTGATATTCTAACAGTTGACCTGAAAAGTTCATAGGCTAGCTAGCATAACATAAATCTTTTTTTTTGATAGTATTTGATCTTATTATTCACGATACGATACAGTACAACGAATTATAGCGGTAATACAATTTTTCGATGTCATTTTTATAGTACGATTTGTCTTTAGCCTCAAAATAGGCGTCAGTTTCGGCGATTACCTAATCGGCGCAACATTTCTGTCCAGCAAGCATTCTCTTGAGGTCTGAGAACTGGAAAAAGTTACCGAAGTTGCCCAATTCTTGCAATTTTGCCACCGTGTTCATTAATTTGTGCCACCACAAAATACTGATGCCATAACCTTGCCAGCCGACTTTTGCGTCTTTCCATGCTTTAGAGTTGGTTCATCACGTGCAATCCACTCGTGCTGGGTTCCTGTGTGAAATGATGGAGCCATGTGGTACATATCGACGCAAAAATTCGAGTTTATTACGATTGAACAGCTCCAAACACTGCTCTGAATCATCAATTCGTTGTTGTTTTTGGTCGATTGTGAGCTCGCGCGGCACCCACTTTGAACAGAGCCTTCGCATACCCAAATAATCATTCACGATATGTTCAACGCGTTCCTTAGATATCTTTAAGGTCTCAGCTACCTATATCAATCAACTTCACTTTACGGTTATCCAAAATTATTTTGTGGACTTTTTTTATGTTTTCGTCGTTTGAGGCGTTCACTGCGTGCAACGTCCTCGGTGCGCATTTCGCCTCGTTTAAACTTAGCAAACTACTTCTCAACGTTTGATTTTCCTGGTGCGAAGTCAGAATAACGTTTATCAAGCCAAATCTTGGCTTCAATAGTATTTTTTCGCCAAAAAGCAATACTTTATTAACACAATATATTCCTTTTTATTCTTTTTTTTCAAACTAACAAAAGTTTCTTCACTTAAAATGCTATAACTCACAAACTAATAGTACGACAACTGTCAAATTTATACACGTATCTTAGGGCTAAATAAAAATCATATGGATTTAATATTAGTAGCGCCACCTATTATTTAGCCATACGATTAAATAAATAATAAAATCTAATTTTAATTCCTAGTCCGCTATTTTCGTGTTTAATAACTACGATATAATCAGATTCTAAAAACTTTACTCAAGCAAATAATTCTTTGTGTAATCCCCATGTATCACGAAGGTAATCAGCCCCGTCGTACGACAAATTTCGCTCATGTTTAACTCATCATTTTGATCCTTATAGCTTTTGGTCACGCTACGTTTTGTATAGATCTGTTACGTATCCGACCTTGAGAATTACCCAGCTGCAAAGTGCCAGTCAATCGATATACGTTTAGTTGCATTACAATCTGTTTGGTTGACTTTTATCTTGATATTCTAACTAAACTAATATTATAAATGAGAAGGTGTGTTTGTTTTCAAGCGTTAGCCACTCACCTGAGCCCTCCACATGATATCATCTTCATAAGCTTATCCACCTAAGTAAGGTCGTCACTACATGTTTTCATTTTCCACTCTCCCCTGTCAGATGTCCATCTCAGTATTCACACCTTTTACACACATATCATTTTTCACACAATCCATCCATACCTTTTTAGGTCTTTCTATATCGGTCCACTATCATACTCAAAACTTTTCTTTTTCCACGACTTTCATCCCTGTCACTGGTGCTATTTTCAAACTTCCTCTGATATACTAATTCGTCATCTTATCCATTCTAGTTACACCACATATCCGCCTAACATTCGCGTCTCTGCCACATGTAGTTTTCTCACATCCGGCTTTGTCTTAGCCCAGCACTCGGATCGATATAACACTACTAGTCTTATTATACTCAAGTGATGATTATGAAATTTTGTATTTCCGTTCTCAGGGGTACAGAAAATAACAGTTAATAGATTTTATCCACAAAATGTACTGCTCCCGAGGTATAGAAGAAATCTGCAGTGTAGCGAGCTAAACCGCGCGCAAAAGCTAGTTTCTTTATAAGATGTTTTTTTTTTCAAATGTAAATGACATACATACAAACAAACAAAAACTATTATTTTGAACTTTATAAAATTACTATAGTTAAATGAATACCAGAACATATTAATTCCTCAAATTATAATGTTGTTAACTTATTTCTATTAAACTGTTTGATTTATGACCGCATTTATATTTCCTCGCAGCTCGTATACCTTGAACAAACCTGTTAAACTGTAATCTTTGGATTTGTGATATGATTATTGCGTCTATTAGAATGTACTCAATACGCCGTAGAATAATTTGCATGTGTAATTATGTTGATATTGGGGAATTATGCCCACTCATGTATTTAGTCTATTCAAGTAAGTTGAATTTTGCTATTTAAGTAACTTCTTTAGTAAATTAATTATTTTCGTTTCGTACGCATATTTTCTTTCATTACATAGTATAAAACAAAGTCCCCTACCGCGTCTGTCTGTCTGTCTGTTCGCGATAAACTCAAAAACTACTAAACGGATCTTTACGCGGTTTTCACCAGTGGATAAAGTGATTCACGAGGAACGTTTTGGTATATAATTTGACCAGGATTTTGTTATAATCAGGGCGGGACAACGTCTGCCGGGCCCGCTAGTATTATGATAAATTTCGTGGCGAGAAGACAGAACCAGATTAAATAAAATTGAAGCACTGACAATATTCATAATGATTTTAACAGTGTATACACAATTTAAATGACATCTCCATTATACTAAAACAATAATATAAAGCAAATTTTTTACATTGCTACTGATCCTTTTCAAAATGTTCTGTTTTTCTCTTTTTTTTTTTAATTCGGGATGTTTTCCCTAACTTTAAAATTTAGTAGTACCTTACTATGTACTTTTAAAACAAGACACTGGCAGATGCGTCAGTCACGCCTTGCCATAATTAAGAAAAAAAAAGCAAATTTTACGAGAACGGAGCCGCGGGCATCTCTTAGGTAAAAATACAGAAGACTATTGTATCTACTAAGCTTATCAATGACATTAAACCAAATATTATCATGAAAAGATAATTTATTTTCACAACAATGAACGGTATAAATATAAACATTTACAAATGCTGACGTTATTGTAAACATACTAAGGTGGGTGGACTCTATTATATTCACAGTACAATGATATTAAATAGTATAATATATTCCATACAAAATATAAATAGTTTTATTCAGAAATAACCGATTCGGAACGCGAAACGAGGCATGGGTTCAGCTTGATATCAAAACCTGCACGTTGAGTACTCGCAGCTTACGCAGGACACACGTATACAGATTATAAAACGATCCCAATATTAATAGTCATTAGGTTCCTTTTCATTTGTACAAAACACGAAGGTTTTGCGTTGCATCCTGCTCACAGCAGTCGTGAACTCTGAATTCTCGACAACCATCAGTTGCGTGCCGATCTTGGTAGGGTGTGGACGTTTCGCAGTCCACCGCGATAAAGTTTTTTAAAGGTGTCAATAAACTTTAAAGCTTCACCGCGTGTGTGACAGTGCTCTTGTTCAATCAGGATTCTATATCTTCACCCTGGATAATCAGTTTGATGGTAAGTGTTTTGTAAAACCGTACTGTTAACTTATTGTTTTTCATTAAGAATTCTCGTTTACATCGCGCAACGGTGACTCGTGAATTTGCTTGCTCGATTAAGTTTTACCATAAACTAGGAGAAACCGAGCGTGGTTTCGTGTTTCATGCTTATAAGAATTATAATTGTTCAGTTATATAGTAGATACGCTATTAAATTGGCATTCTTATGGCGAGTCGTCGATGGTAACATCCGGCGATGGAACTGCCGTGTATTTCTTAAGCCAATCACGCTTTATGCCAATGATCTTAATATTATATAAGGTTACTACGAAGCGGTCGTAGTTGTCGAGCGATTTGAGCTATAGAATATTGATTGTCCGCTGGTTCGAATATCGGTTTCGATATCAACGATTTTTTTCCCGATTCGCGTATATATTCTAGTTTAAACTATCGGCTGATGGTGAAGCATCTTGAGGAAAACTGAAGTTGAGAATTTTCTGATATTATCACCATATGTGGGAGAATATAGAACCGTCATCATAGACGCCTCCGAATGTGGTGCTTGTTCAGGCGGGAATTGTTATATCTATACTATTATTATAAAGCTGAATAGTTTGTTTGCTTGAACGCGCTAATCTCAAGAATTACAGGTCCGATTTGATAAACTCTTTCAGTGTGAGATAGCACATTTATCGAAGAAGAATGTTTCAAAATCGGATTTTTTTCTCCTTTTGAGAGCTTCCGCTGCGTGTTAGCGTTAGCCCAAATTACCTATTCCACTCGGACGAAGTCGCGGGCAGAGACTAGTGTCGATATAAAAAAAATGTGTTTATTCATGGATTTATTTTTCAATTAGAAGGTAATCGTATTGATTTTTGTAGTTAGATGTTAGTTAGTTAGCTACCACTCCTCAAGTTGCAATTATGCCACCAAACATCCTATACACGTGTTCCGGTAGCTGCATATGAGAGCCAGCTCTTTTTAAACAAACAAAGACATAGTTTTTAATGCAACACAAAGACAATGGTGATAGCAGATAGATCTACAGACTATCTCCAGTCAAAACTGTCATGCCGGCCTGCACGCCTATCGAAATCGAAGCATGTCGCACTTTTTTACTTCAAAATTTTTCGTGGTCACATTTCCATTTAAGGTCTAGTGGGATTTTAGTAGGCAGTGAGGTATTAATTCCTCGAGCTATCAAGTTTTCGTCATATACAAGTTTTATATCGAAAGTAGCAAAGGATTCTTTTGTAAAAAAGTTTTATATAATAAAACTAATTGCCGGCTCTGGTTTCGCACGCTTGTGCTAGCGAAGAAATTAAGACGAAAACGTATCTTTACAGTACGACAGTGTAATGAACTAAAAGGGTAACTGTACTAAAATCTGTCAATATTTTTGAAGATCTTACTGTTTCTGTCTCATTTATTTAATCACTTTTTTATGTTTTTTTTTAAATCCTAATTTTGTCCCTTTTTCGTACGTATTTTAAAACGTTTACGTTCATACAAACCATGTCGTGATAATTACAATCACAAGAAAAAAGGATTAACCAAATAGGGTTGACGTGACGCGCTTACATTCGGCAAATGTTTATTATTTATATGAATTATAATTGGTAAATTGCGAAAAAAATACGACCTTATGATATTTAGACATCATGTCTACTAGCGAATCCTATAGCTATTAATAAAAAGATATGTAAAAGTCAACCGCAGCGCCACCTACCGGTTTCAATTGTGTATCTAAACCATTGTTGAATCGACAGGAACACACACAAAAAATTTCATCGAAATCTCGGAGGGATATTAGAAAAAGCCCTACCACCATGCTATGATTTCGTCACGATATTTTTTTATGGGAAACTCTAGCTTTGTTTTACGAATCGAATCTTTATCAATCGACGTGGTGTTTGGAACTCTAACGCTAAGTATAATAATGTTTTAAAAATTTAAAAAAAAAAACGTAAATATTGACGAAGGCCCGGCAAAAATCAAGTACTTGTTGTATACGTATTTGTGGCGCGATAGGATCATTCATTCTTAACCGGATTACGACCACAAAATGCATAATAAACTGACTTGTTATAATAAGTTGTTTCGGCGTTGTTTCGTAATCGGTCAATCGGTGTGTGTCGTTCCATTTAAAAATAAGCTAAATACAATTTTAGCCGTTTCTAATATTTTACGTTATTTTTCAAGATGTTCAAATGTTGTACGTGTAAGATATGAAGATTATAATAAAAAACACCGTATAAACGGCAAAATTTGAACTTCGTTCTCGATGTATAAACACTGCAAATGTTAAAAAAATGAAACGTTATATGAACGAATAAAATTGGATTTCGCTCATTTTGAAATGTAACGCGACACATGTGAAAAATATGAAACTGCTGTTCAATACTTTAAAAGATATGATAAATTCAACAGACCGCTTTTCTATTATGGCAATATATTATAACATGTATATATTATAATAATATGTTTTATGTGCAGATAAAAATAAACTTTAAAAATAAAAATATACATTGCTTACAAAATTTATTTGGAAACAATATTCTTCTTTTGCCTCCTTTCTGAGGCTTTCCGCACGCTGTTTATACGTTAGTACTTACTAAAACATTGTGACTGATAGACTAAAATTATTGTGATATTTTTTTTTAGATCACGACCAAACGTTTAAAAAATACAACAAAAAAGATTGGTCGAAATCAGTCCAGTAGTTTTTTTTTCTGATGTGCGCACTACGGCAGACCTTTATCATTTTGTTTCTATAGATAATAGTTGTAATTTATGTAACCGTCTGAAATATAAACTATCAACAAATGTTATCAAGTTTTAATTGGTCAGCGAACTGGAATATCTTCCATGTATACGAGTAAATAGACAGTGTGGAAACGGTTAGGAGCATCTCCCTCCTGTTTCTCAGTTTTTCAAGTATTTTTTTTATCTCTATGGTCGAAAATCGACCACTGGACTTAAATTAAATATTCTCTTATTTAAAATGTATTATGTCTTATGTTGGCGACGCAGCGTAAACGCAACCAAAACGTAAAAATGTGTTGGCGCGCACGTAGCGTATCGGTTTGACGCCATATAGGGCATTGTGAGGACGATTTTGGTGTACCCAATTTTTGGAATTAATTTGCATTTTCTGTAGAAATTACTTGAAATATTGAGGGAATTGTATTGTATTAATTGTTTTTAATGTAAAATGCATATATAGGAATAAAAATTAGGATAAAATGTCGAGAATTACAAAAGTAAACTTTGATGAATCGTAATACGTAAAATCTTGAAATTTATATTAATTTTGTGTGATTGTGTTTAAAACATTATATAATCAAAATATATAACATTTGTGTATAATAAAATTAACGAAAAAGGCAAAATACGGCCTAAGTGAAAATTGTGAAATCAAAATTCCTGTGCAAAAATTGCATATTTTTGTGTATAACTTTTTAGTTATTTATCGTAACATTTAGATAGATAATTAGATTAGATTTAGATAGATAGATAGAGATTATATCGAGCCTTTTGAGACGAAAATAATGGTATATAACACGCTTAGGTTCTAATTATAGTTTTGTTAATATTTTATAAAATATCATAAAATTATAGTGAAAATGAGAATGTAAACAAACGAAAATGGCGGGAGCCACCGCGGCTCTCATTACGGTATAGCCTCGAACTACATAAGCTCGTCGGGGGCCCCGTCAAATCGTGGCAGGTTCTAGCTAATCAGACCATCTATGACAGAGTGTCAATCGGAAGCCTCAAGAATCTTCGTGAAGATCATCGGAAGTTCATCGTTCATCGTGGGTCATCGGATTCAAGCCGTCGCTACGCATCGAGGCGCTGCTCCTCGCCAGGAAGAACCCGCGTTTTCGGTCTGATCCGTGGCTACTGGCCTGCCTGTTCTGCGACCTGTACCCGTGTACAGTGACCGCTGTAACCGTGATTCACGTCGTGATAATTGTAAGGATTATTGTAAGTCTGAAGTGTGAAATAAATTCCCCTACGGTGATCGTGCAGTTTGGTGTTGCCCGCCAACGTCCCGGATTCTTTCCCCTTCACCCTCTACCCTTCTCCTCTCCCTAGTTTCCTACCCCTCCTACCCCCTAGCACCTGTGACTGGGCCCGGTCGTGGGTGCCCGGGGGTCCCGTCCCTTATATCTTATCTGTTTGATGTGCCCATTATAAATAAATACGCGGCACACGTGAATCATGTGTCATTAAAAACGATTCAACTTCGCGTTACTTTAGAATTAAGATTCGTAGTCATCGTGGCGAACTAATTAGTGTGACTATTAACACGCAATAACTATATTTAATAATGTATATTGGACTTTGAATAGCATATATTTTTTTCTAGTCGTTTGAGCAATAACTACTTTACCGATATTCATAACAATTTTACCGATTAAATTTAGGTCCATCAAATGTTATCGTTACCGTTTATTCCCTATGAAAATGCAGAATGATATTTAGCCTAGACAATACTCTGAAAAGTTCTCTATCTGTCAGTAACTGTCGTTAAAATCGATGGAGCAATTTCTGAGATTGGCACGCACAAATAAACGGCACTTGAATTTTATTTATATCTATATATTAATATGCCTTATACCAGTCACAGTGAATCTCTTTTTGTTTGTAACTTGTCCGGACTAGCTAGTATACATAGACCTCCGTTTTATTCTAAAACTAATTTCATGGTGTGTTACATTAGCGCGCGCAACTTCCCTATGCAGTTTAAAATTAGCAACTCCTTCTCCTAACGCGTCAACGTATAGTAAAAACTGGTAAAATTTTAAATTTTCCTATACAACTCAACTGTTAAATTTAATAATTATTAACCTTCACTTAATTAGCACATACCCGAAAGTAAATCCGTCTATGTGTATGTTATCATTTTACGACTGTACATCTTTGCAATTGGACATACAGATAGCCTTGGACCTTAGGTACTTGTCGCCCTGACTTATTGAATGAGAAAGAAACGAAATCGTGCGAAAAAGCAAAACGCTCTTTAAAAGAAAAAAAATGAATACGTATAACCGTCACACGCCATTGAAGTAAAACTTCTCTGGCGTTATAAAAGTAGCTGATAGATGGCACTACAGATAATGAAGCTTTTACTTACTTACATTGAAACAAGATGGCAGCACGGTCGCGCGCCCATATATACATAATTAATTCTATTGTATGATTTTTAATATTATTCAATTTAATATTTTTTATAATTTTTTTTCCAAAAATGTTTGATTGGTTTGTTTATAAATTATTTATTGACAAAATCAAAAATATTTAAAAACCGGATGGTACAGAAACGTGACGCTATATTGCCGTAACGGACTTCCGTTGCATTGTCGTCCAGTTACCTCCTAGTCGCGCCAAAAGAAATTTTACTTCAAACATATTTAACTCAAAATTTTCTTTTTTTGAGTTTTACCAGAAAGTAAATTAACGTTGAGAGAAAAATACGTCCAATTTAACAGCCACTTCAATACGATCAAAACTACGAAAATAGACGACTGTTGTTCCTGTTTTTGATTTAAACGTGTGAAAAACTTAGTCTCTGCAAATCTATACTTCTATACTATCTATACTTCTATACTAATATTATAAAGAGGTAAAGTTTGTGAGTTTGTGACGTTGTAGGGGGTAATATCTGGGGAGTCGGAGAAAAAATGGTCGAACGAAAACGTTTCTTACGAACGCTGTCTTAACGATGAGAGATATATGAGTGAGTTCTAGAGAAAAGTTGTAGCTTGACAATGCCTATTACCGCCCAACGGGCACGGGTCAGCGAGTAGTTAATAGAGCAAATTAAAAATGAAGTAAGTCGATGTTTTAATAAAAAGTAATCTTATAATCCATGTCATTTTATTTTAAAAGAAATACGTAATATTGCAACTTAAGTCAGTTTTATGTTAATTATCGTAGTGCATTATGCTGTTTTAACTTTTTTTAGATTGCTTATTTAAACGCCTTAGTGTTTCAAATTTTACAAGCACAAATAGCAATATAATTACAATACTTATCCCTTTTTTTACATTTTATTTACATATTACCGATTTGCCGGACTGTAAATTTAAGCGCCATGTCAAGCAGGTTTTAGTGTCGAAAGGCTGTATGGTAGTATATGGTGAGACTACAGGTAGAAGCAGAAGGCTCTACAGCATCAGCTCTCGCTATCAGCAGGGGAAATGTGCATGGGTGGGAATATGGGTGGAGTCACTGAAGAGGGATCCGTCCGCTGCGCATACCTTCTTCCACCTTAATCGGGACAGGGAAGATAAATTCGAAGGTCCATCTCTCCATTACACTGACTGATGTCTGGAATTGACTCCTCTCTGTGCACTAACAACGGTATTGAAACGTATAATGTATTCGAAATATTATATATATGTATAAAAAGATGTACCCGAACGAGTTTCTTGCCGGTTCTTCTCGATGACTGGGTTGTTTTCCGAAGTTTTGACGTTCATAAGCGCCTTATTAGGGCCTAAACTGGATAAAGGATTTTTGATTTGATTTGATTACGGCAGAGCAGGCAAACGAACTGGTGGGTCACCTGACGTTAAGTGATCACTACCGTCCATAGCCACTAGCAACACCAACGGAGTCGCAAGGGCGTTGCCAGCCTGTGTTAGGGGTTGTGGGGAGGGAGGGAAGGTGGATTTCCGACGCTCTCACTGACCAAACGAAACGCAACAGTGCAAGCACTGTTACTTCACGTCGGTTTTCTGTGTGTCGGGTGGTAGTACCGCGGGCGAGCCCACCCATTCATGCCGAAACAGGAATAGTTCGCTCGTTCCTAAACTTTTTTGAAGTTTGTTTTTTCGTCTTTTAAATGTTGGTTTCTTTTTTTTTAGATGATTCAATTTACGTTCCCAAATAAAATTTTTGGTTTCTTATTTTTAATTATCGTGTATGTTTAAAGTGTTCTAGTCAAAAGGTTCCTCGCTGATGACTTGGGTGTTGGGGGTCAGAATGTAAAGAATGATAATTTTGTTGATTGATGTATAAAGTATTTTTATGTTCGTGTTTATGAAATTTTTTTATAAAATGATTTGTGTTTCGTGACATAAAAATGTATAAATAATATATTGTAAAAAGTGATGTTGTCTGTTGTTGTTGGATAAAAAAATTGGGTTTCTGCGGTTTTCTGTGTCAAGTGTTATGAGGAAGTTTTCCTATTTAATTTGTCAAGGTTTTTGTTTTTTTCAGGGTGGGATAGTGGGGGGTAATAAATAAATGTTTTTAATGTTTGGTGTTTTTTGGTTTTTCAGTGTGGATCGTTTTATTTTATGTTCGAATATGTGAGGTGAAGGTATTTTGGATGTTTGTTTGGAATAAGTGAATATTTTGATTAGTATCTTATTAATGAATGAAAATTAAGATGTGTTGTGTATGGATGATAAATTGGTTTGGATGTGTTTGCTTGGTTTTAAAGAGCTGATTAGGCTCATTGCTTATTTTTCAATTATATTTTGTATTGAACAAAATTTGAGTTCTAAAAGTTTTCTTCGGTATTTGATGAGGTTCGTTCATAAGGTCAGTTTGGGTGTTAAAATTTTAAATTCTTTTGTTTTTATAAATTGTTTCGTTTTTTTTTCTGAATAAAATTTATTTGTTTTTTTATAAAATAAATGTTAGTAAATATAGTTAATAGTTAAAAAATAAATAATGGTGGGTTTTGGAAAAAGTAGTTGGTTAGTTTAGTATTGAGTGTGGAAGTAAAAAGAAAAAAGTTAAAAAAATATTGCGTTTTCATTTTTTTCTTTTCTTTTTTTGGTGTTTCTTTGTTTTGTGGCGTTTTGAGATGTCTGAGGGTTCAGTTTGATTGTAATTTGGACGTTTAATATGAGAAAGGTAATTAGTATATGTGTGAAAGATTTAAAATGCGTGGTGTTTCATTAAGTTTTACGTGTGTTTGGTGTTTAATGCGTAATTTTCTTTTTTTCTAATTTATAAGAGGTAAAATTTGTGAGTTTGTGACGTTGTGCGTTGTAGGGGTAACTAGGACTATGCGATTTTGAAATTTTTCAATATGCCCATTTTTGTGAGTTTCTGGCTTTTCTCCGTATGACCAAAGGAGCGAAGCAAAATGAAAAATGTTTTAAAATCGGGGCTTTTTTTCCTTTTGAGAGCTTCCGCTGCTTCTTGGCTCAAAATAACTATTCCACGCGTACGAAGTCGCAGGCAGAAGTCATTAACTAATTATATCATCTATACTAATATTATAAAGATGTAAAGTTTGTGAGGTTGTAGGGGGTAATATCTGGGAAGTCGGAGAAAAAATGGTCGAACGAAAACGTTTCTTACGAACGCTGCCTTAACTATGAGAGATATATGATTGAAGTCTAGAGAAAAGGTGTAGCTTGATAATGCCTATTACCGCCAAACGAAGTGGGCACGGGTCGGCTAGTCTACAATAAAATTAGATCAAGCAACACGCTGTGATCTTTGTTTGAAGTTTTTCGATATCAAAAATCCTGCTCTGTAGCCCTGTTATGATTTGAAATTCAGTGAAATAAAAAATCAACATTGAAAAAGGACAAACGTATAGGATTTAACATGCGAGAAAATAAGATACAATACATTATGGTTTATATAAATATTAGCGGGAACGGCGGACGTTGTCTCGCCCTGATAATAAAAAATACCTTGGCAATTACATGAAAATCCGTTCAGTAGTTTTATTTTTGAGTTTATCGCGAACAGTTAGTAGGATCTGGTAGATTTTATCATTTTTGAAGGTTTTACTTCTACCGCGCTTGAACTACATACGTGATTTTTTTTCTTAAATATAAATTGTATGTTATAAAAAAATTGACAGGGATATCGCTGCATCGAATATTATTCTAAGTGTTTATATAGCATTAATTATTTATGATTTATACCGTTATATGACCGTTAACTATGGTGATTGCCAATCAGTTACGTGTACGGCATTAATTGCCGGTCTCCACATAACAGCCCGTTGAATATTTATACCCATTACCGTGAGGATGTGACCGGCAATACTTCACGTATCTAGGGCAATTTGTCCGGTGCAGTTCGCTTGATTAATGTTAAGTACTTTCATAGTTAACTATTGAGATATGCTTTTATATGTACATTAGTCGTGGTGGTGTAGCGGTTTGACCAGTGGAAAATCATTTCGATGTCCGCAGGTTCGAACCCCGATATGGACTAACGAATTTTTCGGGATTAAAAAATTGGTAACACTATCGGCTGCGGTAAAGGAAAACATCGTGAGGAAACCTGAACATGAGAAATGTTCTTGCAGAAAACAGAACTGTGGATTTCTCAGGGTTTGAAATCGTCAATGCGTCGTGTACTGGCGTGGCGATTATGTCCATATCATCCTTCGGGAAGAGGCGTATGGCCCTCCAGTGGGTCTCTTGCAGGCTGATGATGATGGTGATGATACGTAGCTGCTAGTTCCAACTGTGGATACTTGCTGTCGGCATGACAATAATAACTGCCAATGGATTGTATGTATCTCTCGATAGTGGCTGTTGTTTTCAGACTGCCCTGAGCTTACCACTAGTTGTAACTGTGTTGTGGTGCAAGACCAAAATGTTGGTTGTGTATTTTATGTTATAGCGTTATGAAATGTAAATAGTACACATCAACTTCGAAATATTTTTGCATTTATGGATATTATCAAGTATCAAATTAAAAGCACTTTATTCAAATTAGATCCTAAGAAGGCGCTTATGAACGTCAAAACTACCACCGGTTCGGACAAACAACCCACTCATCGAGAAGAACCGACAACAATCTCGATCTGGCTTATCTTTTTATCATACATTTATTTAAAATGCATTAACGCTACAATCGTTTTTAGTGGGTGCACAGAGAGAGGTCTCAATGCTAAATATCACCATCGTTCAATTCTCCTATTCTTCAATAGTTAATTTACTCAATTAATCTATTCTAGTCAAGCCATTTATTACTTCAGTTCCATAATATTTAACGACTTTCGGCTGAGTGCCTTAAGCGCTCGCCTTAGTAGTCCGGTGAAGCTGCAAAAACCTTGCCAGGTCAATAGCATAGTCAGTTCGAGGAAAAAAAGTTCGAGGAAAAAAAATTTAACGACTAAATGAGAACTTAAATTCCTGATTAATCTTATCTTGTTGTAATTTAGTTAATTTATTTTTTTGACATAATCATCATTAACCTATAAAGAGCATTCATTGCGGACGCATTTTTTGGTTACACTAAAATTAATCTTCAACACAAGCACTCCAATTAGCGCTCGTAGGTAGATCTTGGATGGTGGAATCCTAAATTAGGTTTGTCTAAATTCTTTTTCAATCTTTCACTGAAGAATTCATCTAATCCACTTGTTTTTGATTCTTCGATATATTAACAGATGTAACATGGAACTACAATGAAAATCTGAATTAGATAAACTTTGTAACAACAATGTTTTTTTATATATATATTATAGGGGGCAAACGAACAGGTGGGTCACCTGATGGTAAGTGATCACCGCCGTCTATATACACTAGCAACACCAGGGGAGTTGCAAGTGCGTTGCCGGCCTCTGTTTGGGGGAGGGGTGAGGGGATGAAGAGGTGGATATCCAGCGCTTTCACTGATCGAACGAAACGCAACGGTGCAAGCACTGTTACTTCACGTCGGTGTTTCTGTGGGTCGGGTGGTAGTACCGCGGGCGAGCCGACCCATTCATGCTGAAATCAATAATAGGTTCTGCGTGGCTCTACCACCACCTACAAAAATTAATGCTGATACAATATGAATATGCAGATCTATGTCTAACATTAGTATAAAGGATTTTTAATATACGTTTGCTAAATTTTATACTAGATAATGTAAAAAAAAAACAAAGAATATTACCATACTTAGCATTGGTAATATTATCATCATATATATAAATACGTAAAACCTAAAATTTGTACCCCTTTTTAAAAGAAATGCGCGAACGGATGAACGTGAAATTTGGCATAGTTAAAGTTTATATGGAGGAGAAGTGCAGAAAGCTATTTTTTCTATATAAAATGCATTACAAGTATATTAAATTAATTAAAATATACATCACTCACACTACTGCTAGAATTTTACACAACATATACACACGTGTAAATTTTGACAAAGTCATCCGTCATTTTACTCTTACGTTCCAATTACCTTTTTCAATATTTTTAACATGACTGACGTAACTTTTGTAGTCCGGTGAAGCTGTAAAGACTACCAGGTCAATAGCGTAGTCAGTTCGAGAAATAAATATAATATGACTGACGTTGCATGCCCTTTGAAATCAACTGGTCAAATTGTAGGTTAATTGTATAATAATATAAATTTGTACATTCATAACATACATTAATAATTAATTGATACATCATTTATGGAATCACTGAAATAATTATTATTCTCTTTGGTGTTATTGAATGTCAAATTTTTTAGGTGACAGGACTGCTTCCATTTTGCTTCATGTTGTCATAAGAGTAAAGCAATATTACCAAAGTCAATGTCAATATTTTAATATTTAGTATTTTTATGGTGAACTCACTTTAAATGATGATGAAAATGATTCAATAAAAAGAGCCAAAAATACTTTGTAAATTCAAAATAAAAAAATTTGTTTGCTCATGAAAGTAATCAATGGTTTAGATATCCGCGGTTACAATGATGCAGTTCAACCTGATGTAGCAATTATATTAGGTACAGTTGATGATGAATTTTGAACAAAAATAAATTCTTTTCAAAAGTTATTGGTAGTATTAACAATATCTTTGTTTTAGATTCATCATTTGATTCTATTGTGTATCCATTACTTTTCCAAGCGATGTTCGCACCGACTTCCAATACATCTCTAGGTAACACACATATTCATATGTTTTATTTAATTTGGTTAATTCGATAAACTATTTATTTTCCGCTTTTCAGTGCCTTATGGGTTTTTGATTGATATTGAAGTCGGTTAATACTTTTTTTTGAAAATTTACTTTATTTTTCCATTTTTAGTGTACATAAATATATTTTACTAGCAGTGCCCGCGAACTCCGTTCCGCCTTAAGTATATTAAAATATGCGCATTTTTGCGGTATGGTATCTATCGGTATGGTATGCGATATGGTTTCAATTGGTTGTACAATAAGTAACGTTTGGTACGAACGCAACCTTATCAATAATCCTCGATAGTTTCTACCACCAACTTGGCTACCGTCGCTTCACACATAATACACCTTAAGTAATGTAATTACAATGCTTGCGTCATGTTGCAACACAGCAACGAACATAAGCACAATAGGCTCCTAAGAATTGAAGAGTTTTTTTTATAATATTGGTGGCAAACGAACATACGGGTCACCTGATGGTAAGTGATCACGGCCGCCCATGGACACCTGCGACACGAGAGGAAACACAGATGCGTTGCCGGCCCTTAAGAACTGAGGAGCCATGTAGGCTCGTTTCATGAAAGTTTTCTTACTTTGTCACGGATCCCATGATCAGAACCTAACCAAATTCTCATCAAACTACCTTGAAGTACATCCTTTCCAATAAAAAATTAATCATCGAAATCGGTTAGCGTAATATTGAGTTATTCGTCTATTTGTCGTTTACATAATTAATGCAAATTTAAAACTTATACGGTTTTGCACTGGATGCCGTTGTCGGAACTGGACCAAATTAAAATGGGTCCACACGGGAAGTACCAGCTTTCAAATAAAAAAAGAATAATCAAAATCAGTTCACCCAGTCCAAAGTTATGAGGTACCAAACATAAAAAAAAAATACAGTCGAATTGATAACCTCCTCCTTTTTTTGAAGTCGGTTAAAAAATAGAAACCGCTGCAACTGAAGGTAAAAAGTAACATTTAATGTGTCATTGTTGGCTTGCCTGTTGTCCGTTTGTAAATAATATTTAGTTTGTATTGTTAGTACAACCGACTTGGTAGTTAGTGTGTTGCGACGTACAAATAAAATGCTTCAAGTTAATGCGGTTTACGTGCCGAATGCTACTTTTGTCTGACCCTCACACGTCCTGGTCTAGTTGGTCGGCCTTGTCTATATTTTTTACCATTGCACCATGTCTATAACGAGTTAGCTGAGACGATCAAGATTTCATTTCTTGCTTTGGATATATTTATGCGTAAGCAACGTGCCTATTCTACGAAATACCATATTCATTAGATATTGCAAAAATCAAAAGATTCCTTCGAATTCTGGGATTAGTTTAAATGAGTAATATTTTTTACTCTTATTTTTCCAACTTACTAAAATATGAAATAGAATGCTCGTATTCCTTATTCGAAACTCTATATGTCTAAATATAAATATTAATACGTAATTTTTAAATATTTTTGTTACTAAGAGATATATGCGCTTAGCTTGCTTAGGTTTAGATGCTTAACAAACTTGAATGCTTAAAAGCGCTGAATAGAATACTCTGATTGAATGTTGCTATTCAACAATTGTAATAACAATACATAAAGAATGTCCTAAACTGCTGATCATGTATGGATTTAGGATTCCATCCCAATGTCCTGGTTATTGTAATAACCGTTATATTCTCATTTTAGAAAAACTAATCTAGGTATAAATTCTCTCGTCTCCAGAATAAATAATTTACAAAATAAATACAAATGTGTTGACTTAGCTGGCATTTCAAGTTTTATTCCGATTATATAAATTTAAATATGTTTATTTTGAAGTTTTCGGTATTTTACATTTTTGGCCTAATTTTGAATGTTTAATTTATGGTAACTGTATCTTTGTAATTGTATGCTAATATAATTCAGAAATTAGTTTGAGTCACTAAAATAAACAAGTCCTGTTTACCTACAAATTGTATATCGTAACCATAGATTAAATAAAAGATTTATTTATAATACGAGAAACTAAACCATTGTTTTTTTAAATTTGTAGTTCCTGATGTGTAACTAAAATCGCACACGATGTTAAAAGACAATATTGTCTATGGTAAACACGCTAAACTTAATGGAAGGCTGGTTCTCCAATACAGTTACCAGAACACACTTATATGTGCCTGACAATAGAATTTCAACTTGAGGTGATAGTAACGCTAGCGAGCTTAGCAAAGCCTTGTCATCGTACTATATGCTCATAATTATGTTTTCCTTAAACAAAAGTTCAGAATCATTGCAAGGATCACAATCAAGGAATTGACTTCGATCGAAATATAGAAAATCGATTAATATAATACTATGTTTAAAATATAAGCAATCAAACGATCGTCGATGGCTCAGTCCACTTCGAGAATGTGTCTCGACCATATAAATTGCACGAACACCAGTTAAATGACCTAAGTACAATAATTCCTTGATTTCAATAGAAACCCACGTAAATGTTCAAAAAGTAGTGGTTAAGATCCCTTGCTCTATTTTCAAAATGTCTTTTCATTTCGGCGTTATTGTTTACTTTCCTGACATAGAATCGGAGTAAAATCTGACGGCAAAGCGTTTAGGTTAGCCCTTAAAAAATCCAAAGAGAATAAATAATTCCTGATCTTTTTAAAACTATCTTCTTGATCAACACGAGCTGTTTCATTATCACAAATATTCAATACTTGATGTAGTAATAAAACGCAGCTTACAGCAGTTGTCATGCGTCACACAAACTCCCTGGAAAGTTCTAACAAGGGAGCCACCATCTTGTTAGAACATCGAAATGATTGCAAGACACTAATATCATTACCTACTCGACAAAGGAAGTAAAAATCTGGAAGATTGGTTGCCAAATATATAATTAAAAAAAAAGTTTTGAAGCGACAATTTCGTATGTGAAAAATTGTTACCCGCGCGAATCTATTATCATCGTTGTGCATATTTGAGTTTGTGGCAAAGTGATTCCATGTCGGCGAATCTCAACAGCTGCTGGAGTTGTACTTGTTACAGCTTAAAAATTGAGTGTTGAACATCAAATTCGTATCGTTATTTTACCCAGAATCTGACGCCACCAGTTATTTCGATTCTATGCGAAGGTTACACTGGTCCATTTATATAATTATTCGCATATGGTTGATCAAATGTGGGAATTGTCCTTATGTAACTCACTAGGTATTCTGATGGAATAAACAGGTCGAAGCTTTGATCTTATCCAGCGATGTGTAATTACGTAAATTTTGTATGTTGTTAAGGTTTCTCGTTTATTTGTATGTGATTTGAGTAATTGATTGTAGTCAGTATTGATATCGCAGTTCCTCGTTTATAACAAACTAGCTTCTGCTCGCGACTTCGTCCACGTGGAATAGTTACTATGGGCTAACGTTAATATGCAGCGGAAGCTCTGAAAAGATTTAAAAATCCCCGATTTTGAAACATTCTTCGTTGGGCTCCGCTCCTATTGGTCTTAGCGTGATGATATATAGCCTATAGCCTTCCTCGATAAGTGAGCTATTTAACACTGAAAGACTTTTTCAAATCGGGTAAGTAGTTCCTAGGATCGGCGCGTTCAACCAAACAAACTCTTCAGCTTTATAATACAAAAGTATAGATTATGATCGAAACACTATGGGAGTCGTAGTCCGGTGAAGCTTTTAAGACCTTGCTAGGTCACTAGCGTAATCAGTTCGAGGAAAAACTATGGGAATCGTGCGGGCAATGGCCGCCTATGGGGCCCCGGTGTGGGCCGACGCTCTCTGCGCCACCAACGTGCGGACGGTGCGTAGAGCGCAGCGCATTGTGGGGCAGAGGGCCGTCAAGGTGTATCGCACCGTGACCTCTGCGGCGGCCTTCGAACTCGCCGGCTCCCTACCCTGGGAGCTAGAGGCGGGAGTTCTTGCCGCCGTTTATGGGTTCGCGGCGGCAAGGAAGAGAAGTTGGGGGCCTGCGGCACCCGGGAAAATAGTAGAGAGGAGGTGAATCCTGAGGAAGGAGGCAATAAGGCGACAAGTCAGGACCTGGCGGACGCGCGTTACGGGCGTTACACAATTGATCCTGCCGCAATGGATAAGCAAGGAGTGGGGCTCCCTGTCGTTTCGGCTGGTGCAGGTACTCACCGGACATGAATGTTTCGGATGGTACCTGCACCAGATCGCTCGCAGGGAGTCGAACAGTTATAGATTCAGCGTGGCTCTACCACCTACCATTATCCTGTGTCCTCCTTACACAAGTCTGGCTAACGAGGGGAGGCAGCTGGAGTGTACTTAGTCTGTCTCCCTGTTAGGCAGGAGCACGGCGGTCATCATCTGCCGGGCGGGCCGTTGGAGCTGCCATCCAAGGTTGAGTAGCTAGTACGATCCGCCGCCCTAACAAATACGGCTTGTCGGTACACCGTGAGGTTTTAGTCCGTGCAAGTCGGACATACCCCACTATCTCCCCCGGGAGGGTATGTATCTATAAGGGATTTCACCAGGTTAATAAAAAATAAAGTAAATTTTCAAAAAAAAGTAACCGACTTCAATATCAATCAATGTGAATATGTGTGCTACCTAGAGATGTATTGGAAGTCGGTGCCAACCGAAATTTCAAATTTGTTCCAGGTAGAAAAGTATTATAGAGACGCGAGAGTGGACTTATATTTTGTACCTATGTAGATGATGTGATTTTCGGTTGGCACCGACTTCCAATACATCTCTAGGTAGCACACATATTCATATGTTTTATTTAATTTGGTTAATTTGATAAACTATTTATTTTCCGCTTTTTAGTGCCTTATGGGTTTTTGATTGATATTGAAGTCGGTTAATACTTTTTTTTGAAAATTTACTTTATTTTGAAGTCGGTTAAAAATGATCGAAACACGCCCTACTATCGCAACTACTTTAACTGTAAGTCACAACTAAAATAGTTCAATTGTTATTTAACCTCTATAGTGTGTTAAAAGAAAAAAAAATATTTACAACTCAAATTGTTTAGAATACGTTTTATAGTTTGCATGTTATTCATAGTATGATTTCCTTTGACCTTGTTTATTGAATATATACTTGGATAGGTCAGTAAACTCATTGTTATAATTTTATTAATGTAAAATGCCACTTAAATAATTATACGAATTATTAAGCTTGAACGTGTTTGTTACGATAGGCGATTTAGACGCACATAATTAATTTATTTATTTACTTCCTGCCAATGTAGCTTAAATATTTTTTTTAAATTAACTGTTTTTTATATCCATTAACTAATAGACCCATTAGTTATTGGATAAAATAACTAAGTAGTAATAGAGTTTTATGCAGATCCAACCAAAATAATTTTCGGTCTCTATCTTTGTGACCAAGTTTCTAATTAAGAAAACATAACTACCTCATGTTGCAGATCTGTCGACACACAGATTATCATCCTTTATTCTACAAATATATCTGAAAACTACTCCCTTTTCTAAACTTAGCCCTGATTCCGCAATCGACCGCACTGTCTGTAAGTAAGGTTATCTTCATGGTAAATTGAAATAAACTTAGCAACATGAAAGAAAATACAAATCGCATTAAATGAAATAATAATTCAGGTCCTTTCAAACAATTATCACCAATAACACAATTCAAAATATAATTAATATTTCAGTGTTAGCAGTAACTGAGCTAGTCAATTTCCTTTATGTAGTGATGATTCTTTCGATAAGCCGGAGCTTCAGTGAAAAAAAACGTCGTAACGATAGCATGGTGGAAATGCTTCTCCTAATGCCTACTTTGTTAGCTACTATACCATGAATTTTAAAATGTATCGCTAAGCAATTATAGGTATTTTCCGGAAGGTGCACTTGACAGTTCGACCTTCTTTAAGTTTAGTGTATTAACCCATCATGGCCAGTTCGTTTTTTAATACTAGTTGACATTGTTATTAAACGCTGAAGACTTATAAAGTACTTGCTTCTGCCCGCGACTTCGTCGTCGTGGAATAGTTACTTTGAACTAACGCTAAGACGCAGTGGAAGCTCTCAAAAGAAAAAAAAAACAATTTTGAAACATTCTTAATTGGTGCTCCGTTCCTGTTAGCGTGATAACCTTCTTCGAGAAATGAGCTATCTAAAACTGAAAGAATATTTCATATCGGACCAGTATTTCCTGAGATTAGCGCGTTCAAGCAAATTAACTCTTCTACTTTATAATATTAGTAAAGTATAAAAAGGTCAAAATCAAAAAGTATAAAATATCAAATATCATTCGGTGACATTTCGAGATTCCGTAAGCTGTTCGTTAATAATGCCTCCATTGTTTGTTTATTCAAAATTAATTTACATAAGTAACATATAAATTTGTATGTTTACGAGATAAGCAGCAAATCATTATAGGAAATTATATATTGGTGTAATCCACTGAGCTTACTTGATAAAATGGGAAGACGAGATATGAGCATCCAGGATATGTGCATAATTCAGGTGTAATTATCTAGGATAGTTGTCGGCAAATCGTGAGCCGCATGCGGCTCTTTCACTCCTTAGTTGCGGTTCTTCCACAAAGTGCTTAGTACAGATACGGATTATTATCTATTAACTTGCCTTGTAAGAGACGAGTAAACATTTTTGAAACGTATGCCTACAGAAAAAAGGCACATTTTTAGAAAGCAACAATAGCATAGGTAGTCGCCTGATAAAAAGCAAAGGTATTGAGCAAAGGTAAGCTTGAGAGTGTACTTTTAATCCTAATTATTTTTATATATTAATACGTGAAGCGAAAACTTTGTACCCCTTTTTAAGCGAATCACGAGACGGGATGAACGTGAAATTTGGCATAGTTAAAGTTTATATGGAGGAGAAATCCGCAAAGCTATTTTTTGTATATAAAAAGCATTAAAAACCACATTAAATTAATTAAAATATACATTACACACGCTACTGCTTGAATTACACACAACATATACACACGTGTAAATGAAAAAGACGTTTTACCATCCTTCATTTTACACTTACGTTCCAAATACCTGTTTTCATCCTACATTAAATATTTTTAGCATGATTTAAGTTCCATACCTTACATGCCCTTTGAAATTAACCTGTCAAACTGTAGGTTACTTTTATAATATCTAATATAATATGTAAATAATTCATAATATACATTAATAATGAATTGATAAATCATTTATCATTAGTAAATTTATGAAACCACTGGAATTATTATTATTCTCTTTGGTGTTATTGAATGTAAAAAGGTATTATGGTCAAATTTCGACCACTAGGCGACCGCTAGTTTCGATTAAAATGAATATATTAAAGGAAAGCTTAGATTAAAAAAAGGCTCTTTGAATAAATTTCACTTTTGTATTGTTTATATTCGGCTCTTTTCGACTATCATACCAAAGAATTTATAATTACGTAAATTGATAGACCAATCATCGTGATACCCATTCAACGGTATAAACACAACCAGTATTACCATCGCCGCGGTTTGGTGCGTGTAACGGTATTATGGTGCACTTCACGGTCCAACGGCTTAGCGCACAATACCGGCAGTCATTCGAATAAATTGCACTGTAATCGATGAATATAGGAATCATTTTATTGTTATATGAAACAATTTACGTGCAAAAATGAGGAAGACTTGTTGTTGGACGTTCCTGAAGATAGGCGTTCCAAATACCGCTAAGTTTTAGTGTTATTATGTGTATAAATCTAATTTATACTTTATAGGGTTTCGCGTTTGACCACAATCACATCTGATGTTAAATGATGATACGGGTTAAAATGGTAAACACGATAAACCTAGAGAGGACTGGCTCTCAAGTGCAGCTTCGGGAAAACACCATCAGGTGCTTGGCGACAGATTTTCAAGTTGAAGGTGGTAGCTAGCCTGACGGACTTAGGAAAAACCTTACCACCATGCTATGATTTCATCACAATGTTTCACCAAGATCTCAAAATGATGAATTATGTTTTTATTTTATTTTTTAATTTCATGATACATTTCACAATTAAAAAAAAAATTAAAAAAATCATAGAAATGAAAAAATTATTGAAAAATACATTTTACATATAAGTTATGATTTTACAGTACATAATTTGTTAGTTTTCAAAATTTTTTTTTATAAATCAGGTTTTTTTAAGCTTATACTGCCAACAGTCTGTTGATCTGTGCCTCATGAGGTCTCTACACTCGTTTGTATGGACCATAAACCTTTATGGTTTTGGACAGTCCAGGGAGTTACGATGGCGTCACGTGTGAACTTGAATATGAATAGATGATCTAACATGTTCACATGCTGTGCATAACGTTGGCGAATGAATTGAATTTATCACGCAAAGGTAAAAGCGTGAATTGAAAATAGGATAGGGCGGACAAATCCGGCAGGGCTTCCCCCGGCTGGCCGTGGTGTCCGAAGCCGTCCAAGTGTTGTTGACTGTAAAATACCAACGGATCTGATTAATGCGGCTCAAGGGAATATAAAAACACTTGTAGATCGTGACGTTTATATAAAAGTCATGTTCAGTGTTATTGTACGTTAAATAAAACCAGCTACAAGTTTTATAAGTTGTTATAGGTACGTCTTCCTTTTATTCTATACTAGCTTGTGGTGGTTGGGTGGGGGGGCTTGCGGAAGGAATTGGGGGGGGAAGACGGAGGGAACACACCGCTATATATAGGGAAAGGGCCCCGCGGGGCGGGTGGGGTGGGTTCTTGGGCCAAGGGCGCTCTCCCCCCGTTTATTTGGTGGATTGTGATTGCGCGTGGGGGCGGTGGGGTGAGGATGATAAAAAAGGCAGGGGTGGAATTCCTGGTTCCCGGTGACACCTCGTATAAAAGAGATGTAGGGCTGGAATTTTATAGCTGTGTTTTTGTTACACAATAATAGTCACGTGTAAATGTTCTCATGGGAAAAGAGTTTTGCCTAGGGAAGACAATAGTAAGTATGAGCAGACGTTGCACCTGATTCTCCTGACCTGATTATATTCTTAACTGCTCTGCCCGCACTTCTCCGCGGGAACAGTTACTTTGGGCTAACGCTAACTTTACTCGCGACATCGTTTACGTAGAAGGTGAAAATATTTTTAAATAATATATACGGTAATCCCGATTTTGAAACATTCTTCATTGGTGTTCCGCTCCTATTGGTCTTAGTGTGATGATATATAGATGGATGAATGAACTATCTAACACTGAAATAATTTTTGAAATCGGACCTTCAGCTTTTAATATTACTAGCCGACCCGTGCCCACTTCGTTGGGCGGTAATAGGCATTTAGCTCACTTCTTAGACTAATTATATATATAATTAGGAGCGTTCGTAAGAAGTTTCGTCGCCTTTTTCCCGCTCCCCAGATATTCCCCTCCCTCACAAACTTTCCTCTTTATAATATTAGTATAGATTATAGATAATATAATTAGTTAATAGCTTTGCCGCGCTTCGCGCGTGGAATAGTTTTTTGGGCTAAGGGAGGGAAGCTCTAAAAGAAAAAGCGATTTAAAATATTTTTCATTGTTGCTCCGCTCCTATTGCCCTTTACTTTTTTATAATATTAGTATATAGATTATAGTCCCTGCCCGCGACTTCGTCCGCGTAGTAATAGTTCCTACTCTGGGCTAACGCTGACACACAGCAGAAGCTCTCAAAAAGAAAAAAACATCTCGATTTTGAAACATTTTTCATCTGTGCTCCGCTCCTATTGGCCTTAGCGTGATGATATATAGCCTATAACCATTCTCGATGAATGAGCTATATAACACTGAAAGAATTATTCAAATCGGACCAGTAGTTCCTGAGGTTACCCCTTACAACGCCACAACGTCACAAACTCACAAACTTTACCTTTTTATAATATTAGTATAGATTAGTATTAGTATAGATTTATTTCAGACAAAACACACAGTTAGGAGTTTGATATTTTGAGATTATCGGTTTGCGATTCCATCGTTTTTGATAGTAATATCCCAAATAATTATAATTTTAGTATCGTATGACGTAATTCTCGCTTCAAGTGTTGCATCGATTCGAGTAAAGAACTCAGTGAGAACAAAAAGCGGATGAACGATGCCGTAACGAGGCAAAACTTTTGTCGAATCAACTTTAACCACAATGGCCTTTAAAACGTCAACGAACGAGAACGCAGTGTAGCATGTACGCTGTTATATAATTGTATAGAGAAAAATTTAGTGGCGTCCTTTAGCGCTCGGTTTAAGCAACAGTATTTATATGAGATAGCTGTGCCCGCGACTCCGTCCGCGTGGAATCTAATGTAAAAAAAAACAGTGACTAATAAAACATCTGAATGTATTTACTACTTATGTACTTTTCTCTCGTACTTAAGTCGCATCGTCATTAAAACTATAGTAACTTTTGATAGAGTGAACCGATTTTAATGAAACCAAGATAAATGTTACTCGATGATATCGCTTTATGATTTTCTTCAGGTTTTATCGTGAACACAGTATTTTAGCAGTGATGCGTGTTCAAAGAAACAGACAGACAGACAGACATTTCTAAAAATGATTGAAATGTATTTTATTACTTACTCCAACAATTTTTTTTCATAAAAATCTAAAAAGTACAGACACGTTAGATTTACATTCCTATTATATGTATCGATGTTCTTATTTTCCGCCTTTGTCATTTCCCTCTTTCTCATCGCATTTCAATCATGTAAGTGCTACAGCATTACATCTGTTGTTACTTGATCTTTAGGCCACGTGTACTATAGGTGGTACACAATTTGATAACTATTGAAAGCCAAAGAATTACTTATGTTATGTATGATGTTGGAAAGTAATACTGCATGATAATACGTGATGTAGCCCGCTGAAGCTGTGAAGGCCCGTCAGGCCAATAGCGAAGCAAGTTTGAAAAAAATATATGATAATAAATGCATTTTTTTTTCTTCAAAATATGAAATAGCCTGAAAGACATATATCTAGATAAAAATGGCTTGGCACGGAACACGTTAAATTACTCCGTATTTATTAAAGTTCCTCATTTTTTCTAAATTTAAGATACTGGTTCACACTTTCTCTATTTCATAGACAATTCGCTACAGGCTCGTTATTTTTCGCTTAAATTTGCAAAATAAAAACAGATACGAGCTCTCAGAATGAACCGTTCTGTGAATGAACTTATCCTAACTTAATAATAAGATAATACTTCAGACAGGTCAGTTCAATGGCCACGATCCATTTTAATCGTCTGGGCAATTAGAAAGATGAAAAATTTCCATCGCGTGACCTCTTAACTAATCGTCGACGTATTATAACAGTATGTCTTCATAATAATTCTTATAATATAGAGACGATATGGACTGATAGTGCGACATTGACCTAAAGATTGATTGTATAATCGTATGTTTGAGATATATTTACAATATAAAAACTAACATGTATATATTATAAATTATAATAAACTAGCGGGCCCGACAGACGTTGTCCCGTCCTGATTATAAAATATCCCTGATAAATTATATACCAAAACGTTCCTCATGAATCATTTTATCCACTGGTGAAAACCGCATGAAGATCCGTTCAGTAGTTTTTGAGTTTATTGCGAACAGACAGACGCGGTAGGGGACTTTGTTTTATACTATGTAATGATAATTTGTACTATCAATACGAGAATTAAGCCGCAAAATTGTGTTAAAGTACTTTGCAAATAACACAATCCAGATTCCTCGTATACATATAACTTTTATTTCAATCTTTCTTAATTATATTAATTGAAATATGCTTTAATGTGTTGCTCTGTTGATAAACATTTTAATAAATTATATATCCTATTACAAAAAACTTCACTATATACACAATTTAACATAAATCTTATTTAATGAATTTTAACACTTCGATTTTTCATGTTTAGTATATATCTTCTTAATGCAGTTTGACATGACATATTTTTTTATTTATTTTTGTTTTTGACTACCGATCTTCTAGTAGAATATTACTGCTATTGTTTCCTGCGATCATTTCAATGATCTAGCAAGATTGTGGCCGTCCTCTTAGAGTTATCCAGGAAGTTTTTGTGGCAAGTCAGAATTCATGCTCCGTGGTATTATTTCCCATCCACTTGTGTACAATAACCAAACTGTATTACGTAAAACACCACCAATATCACAAAATATAGAACCAAATAACCCAATATTATGAATGTGTAGCTACCTAGTATGTCATTCTCTTTGGCAGACTGGCTGAAACTTTTGTATATATTGTAAATAGAATGTCGTTCAAACAAATGAACGATCGCGTCTCTGTATAAATACCATATATGGAGTTGTAAATAAACAGTCTATTTTACGCACTCCGAGTATTATTATTACGCTGTCCATGTCAGTCTAGACTCCTATAGTAGTGAGCCCGAAACTCCTACAAATGAGCTATAAAAACCACTGCCAAAAATTCCGACATGACATGTATAAGACAAGTTACTAAAGAGTTTACTAACCCTTAGCAATGACACGGAGTGAGGAAACTCCGTATATTATTGAAGAAATACGTTTTCTTTAGATACATTTTAATAAATCTACCGTTATAATGTGGACCCCAAGCGCTAATAATATAAGAAAATTGTCATCAGTCCTAATTTATCATCGCTGAATTATGTGTTTATAGTTAGAGGTCACGAGAGACAAAAAATATTTGCGATACTCGTAAGTTTAATTATAAATATTATGAGTAAAAATCTTGAATATCCATATATATAAGGTCTGAGGTAAATACATCTTTACACTTAACCTTGAATGTTTAGGACAGTGACATCATTTGTGACCCGTTTGTTTTGTTTACTAAACCTTTTTATAAATAACTAGCTCTCTGTCCCGGCTTCGCAGAAGAAAATGAAACCATCTTCTTCTTACAGTACGAACATATCATTATATAAAATATAAAAATCCAGTGTCATGATATTTGTCCACGATGTACTCCGAAACTATTTAACCGATTTCCATGAAAGTTGGCATTTATTTATGGTCCAACTTGAGAGATAGCAAAATTTTGTATTTTGTTTAATGACCTCAATTTTTTTATTAGATTGTCAATGTTTAAGTATTGTTAGTAATTTTAAGTTTCATCGCTCTTGAACAGGTGGCGCTTTAAATTAGTTTGTTGACGGAAAACTGTAGGACCGACTCTTATAGATACCTTTTTCAAGTTGAATTCAATATGCCATAACTGAACCACAGCAACGCGCGACTCAGTTAGTTGTGTATAAAGATATTTTAACATATTATTGTTTCATTTTCCCGTACGTTTTTTCAGACATTTCTTTTTTCATACAAACCTTGTACTGGCAGTTACATACATAAGAAAAAAAGGATTTCCCAAATAGATGCAACCGTTCTAAAGTGATTTTCTTACACAAATTCGGCAATTGATTCTTATTTATATAGATACAAGATGCTAAATCATTTGTTTTTGCTGTAGAATAAGAAACATATATTTTTTCATGTCCAGTTTTTATTCATCGTAAATACAAAAGTACTAAAGCAAGTATTCATGCTTTTTGCGTTCTTTACCGCAAACAAATAAATTATCTTATTTATATAACTTGTTTTATAAAATATCATTGTCATTGGCAAGATTCGATCTTGCTCGTCCTTAGAATCTAAGCAAGGCTAACTATAAAAACATTAATTCGATCTCGCGACAAGCTATACTCTACATCAGTGGTCGTCATACGTTTTGGTCAAGGCCAGCATACAGCTGCGGACCGCATATTTATGGATTATATTTATTACTAGCTAGTACCCGCGATATCGTTTATGTTGCCTGTGCATGCACATCACACCGCTTGCCCCTCTTCTCCACGGGAAATAAAATTAACATCGCTGGAAGTGATACTTGGTTCTTGTCTAAAAATAATGACCACTATATTTCAATCTATAAATATAATAAGAATGTAAATCTAACGTGTCTGTACTTTTTAGATTTTTGTGAAAAGAATTGTCGCAGTCGTCTTGGTATAAGTAATAATATACATTTCAATCATTTTTAGAAATGCCTCTCCGTCTGTTTGTATGAACACGCATCACTGCTAAGTACTACGTTCACGACAAAACCTCACCAAGAAAATCATAAAGCATATCCTCGAGTAACATTTAGTATTGGTTTCATTAAAATCGGTTTACTCTATCAAAAGTTATTGTAATTTTAATGACGACGCGACTTAAGTATGGGAAAAAAGTAGATAAGTAAATGGACTTAATATATTCAGATGATTTTATTAGTCACATGTTTTTTACGTTAGGCTCCACGCGGACGGAGTTGCTAGTTTAATTTACATTTATTTATGTTTAATAAGAAACTACGATTTTCATAAACCAGGTGAACTTAGAAAACGCCCTATCACCATGTAATTGTAGTTATTATGTGATTTTCATGTTCAGTTTATTTGAGACTCACTATACTTAAAACAAAATGTATTCAACAGTAAATACCTAGTTACTTTGCAAGTTAATTCAATCTTTATCAAGAAGTTTAATTTGGTGTTAACGTTTCTACGGTTATTCCATCTAAAATAACAATTTAAAACCGAAAAGGAAACAACTTAGAATTAGTCCCATTAATTTGAATAAATTTCTAATATAGCGTAGGTATTATACATTTTTTTAAATATAAGCGGGCCAAATTTTAGTAGGTGTTGGTGATTTTGAATGGTATAGCGGTGATTATATGCTTAAAGAATGTTCAGGAAACTTGTTTAATTTACATAATATAAAACGCCATTCTCTGCCTACTTTTGACGGACATATATTTTTATATATTTAGCATACCAACATAATGACTATATATTAGTAAAGTTACATATTGTTAATCTGATTCTTACTGTTTTATATACATACTTGCGGGACCGGCGGACGTTGTCCCATCCTGATAATAAAAAAAACCTTGACAAACTATGTACCTAAACCTTCCTCACGAATCGCTTTGTCTAGTGGTGAAAACCTCACTAAAATTCGTTCAGTAGTTATTCAGTTTTTCGCGAATAGACAGACAGACGTAGCAGAAGACTTTGTTTTATAATATGTAGTGATAAATAACATTACAATTAACTGTCGTGAGCGTAATAACTGTTAAATAATTTTTGATCACTTTTTTTTTTATTTTACGTCTTAGACACTTTGTCCTCATTAAAAAAATAGTTGTCACGACATCTTTGTTTAATATAAAGTTATTAGAATTAGAAATAACTAGGATTTTACAAACAATACTCGTTGAGCTATCAACGATTTACTATCGTGGAGATATGGGGCAAACGGTGTGGTCTGCATACGCAGAAGGACGGCAGTAAACGGGTGACATTGTTCGCAAAACTAATAACAAATAATTTTGTCGGAACCCAGTTCGGAAATCCCTATATTAAGGAATGCAAGTATAGAACCGTTCACAATCTTTCGGAGGATTAGTAAGCCAGATATATTGCAGCTCACTTTTAGACTAGTTGTGTTAGAATGTTTGTTTACTATTACAATATATGGATCTATGAACACCATTTTTTATAATAAAGTTTCTAACAAAATAAACTTGAATTGATTATCTCTGTATGAGTAGAATAGTGAGAGGACCATATGCTATAAAGAATGCTTGTGACTGAGGTGCTATAAAGCAAGATAACACTCGTTAATTTAAAACGGTCGTTACGTTCGTATTATAAATTCTAGTACTTTGTTAGCTCTAGGTACAGTGTTATATATATATTGCCGGAAAGATAAACATATATGTAATATGTTTCACCTTGGTTATGTAAACTTGACGGTGAACATTCAAAAGAATGGTCAATCATTTAAAATTCGCATTTAAATTGTTGTGTATATACAACCAAAAGTACAAGCGAATCTTTTAAACTCTGTACACTACATATAATCCTAGATAGATTAATCCTTTCAAATATGTGGATGTTCTAAAAGTCTATACATCAATATTATTATATCAATACCTTTACAATATACGTGTAATTAAATGTTCTTCGATCACATGATTTCCATGAGGTTTATGTTGGTGAAACACTAAATACTCATGTAATAAAATTGTCTTGAATTAATACTTAATTAATAAACGGATACCTAAAGAGTATTTAAAACCTGTTTAGGTGTTTGAAGGTAGAAATTAATCTGAAGAAAGTGAATGAGGAATAAAAGGATTAAAGAATGATTAGCGATGATTAGTCTATTATATGTAAGGGCATGCAACCCATTTACTGTTAAATGATTATTGTAGCCTACACGTATCTTAATTAAACTTCAAGACCGGAGTACGAAATGAGATCACTCATTAATAGTATCATGTGCCAGTGTGATGTCAATGACAACCTGGAACACAGTTGAGTACTCCTGTTATGGTGACGTGGTTTTTTTTAATACTTTATAGTGTTTTACAAAAAAGTAATGTTTGACCCTGGCTTCACAAGGTCTCATCTTATGCACGGGCCTTAATTCTGATGACTTGTGGTCCCTTTGGTTAGTGGGTTAGACTTGTGAAGATGGTAAACTTCCTAGATGCGGGGCATTTACTGGAAACTTTTCTAAACCAAGTTGCGCATGCTTTTTTGTAATAACCGGTATAGGTTTTAGTGTTTGATCACAGTCTCACCCTATGTTAATTGATGACGTGGTCCAAGATGGTAAACCTAGATGCGACTGGCTCTCAAGTGCGGCTGCCGGAACACACCCGTTGGTACTTGGCGATAAAATTTTCAAATAGAAGATGGTAGAAAGCCAGGCAGATTTACAAAAAGTACTACTGTCATGCTGGCTTCATCACGGTGTTTTTCCTTTATCAAAAACTTCGGTTCAGTCGTAAGGATTTGAACCTACGTCAATTAACGCAGTGTCCGAATCAATCAACTAAGCCAGCATCGCTTCAAAATGTTCAATCAACAAACCGATTATGGTGATTGTTCTTTCTAGATGCAAAGCGATGGTTCTTTTTCAATTAAACTTAAAATTAAAAAACTTGTGCAAGTTCCTACTATCTTTATTATAATATCTTTGTAGTAAACAAGCTTAATGTACATAACGTTGCATAACGCAGGACATTGTGGACTATAACTTAAAAATATCCATATTAATTAATAGTATAAAACAAAATCCCCTACCGCGTCTGTCTCTCTGTTTGTTCGCGATAAACTCAAAAACTAGAACGGAACTTTAGGGTTTTCACCAGGGAAAAAAAAATCAAGAGGAAGTTTTGTATATAATTTTCCAGGATTTTTTTTAAACGGGAAACCGGCTAAAAGATAATAATGAAGCCGGCATAAAGCTATCGTCTCAATAAAAAATCTGATGCTTACTCATAAGTAAGAATGGTTAAGTAAAATTATAATAATGGTTGCTGACATTATAAGCTGCACTCATTGATATACAAAAACCCAAGATGCACACTTAAAGTCTCACAGCCGGCACACAAAAATGAGTGCATAAATTTGGATTATGCAGTCATTTCAAATAGTCTCGCTTCGCTTGCGTTCTTGTAGAAACAATTTTAAATCATTTGGGTAAGGTTGAATTTACAAAATCATAAATTTATCGCATAACTATAACCACGTATGTATATTGGGGAGTTCTTGCGGCCGGTTTTGAGCGCTACTTTTATTCGAGGCTGTGCGTCTTGGGTTTTTATATGTCAATGGCTGTACTACAATTAAAACGATTTTTGATTTAATGAATATAATATGTTATATCGACGGGAGAAAGCGTAAATGTCGTAACTTGCATTTTTAGCTAAATCACTTTTTACCATATTCTTGCATAAAAAATACCACTTTAAACCTTAGTTTTTTGCCTAGTTTTAGCACTATACATTTAAAAAAATGTAATTTTTGAAATAGTTTTTTGGCTCTGGTGTAAAGTTGGATTTTTCAAGTTACGACAATTCCGCTTTCTTCCGGCGACAAGTTAATAATAAAGCAGAAAAAAGGTGCGTACCAAGAGATTGCAGAAATAAAAAATGTACATAACAAAATACTATGGCAGTCCTATAGGTAACATTATTAAACGTAATTGTATTCTATAGACGATGTATTGTCGGTATTGGTTACCGACAATTAAATAAAAGCTATGTTTCTGAACTTCTCGTGTAACAAAACGGTAAACACGCGTGTGTGCCTTGAATAATGAACTCATCGACAGACTCGAATGCCACATATTGCAGTAGGCGAGACTGATCGAGGTCAATCAATTATTTAACGGATGAACGTACAATGTCAAATAAATGATGCGCTGTCAATCGTAAATAAACTAACTGTCCACCGGCAAATCTATACATTATACTAGCAGGCCCGGCGGACGTTGTCCTGCCTTGATGACAAAAGAAATCCTAAAAGTCAACCGCAGCGCCACCTACCGAGTCCAATTGTGAATCTAAATAAAAATCTAAAATCTAAACCATTCTCGGATCCACTAGAACACGCACACAAAATTTCATCAAAATCGGTCCAGCCGTTTAGGAGGCGTTCAGTGACATACGCACGTACAGAAAAAAATATATATAAAGATAGTAAGAATATAAATCTAACGTGTCTGTACTTTTTAGAGTTTTGTGAAAAAGATTGTTGCAAGTGCTTAGGAATAAGTAATAAGGTACATATCAATCATTTTTAAAATGTCTGTTTGTTTATTTGAACATGCATCACTGCTAAAGTACTGCGTTCACGATAAAACCTCAACAAGAGAATCATAAAGCATATCCTCGAGTAAATTATAATCTGTTTCATTAAAATCGGTCCATTCTATTGAAAGTTATTGCAATTTTAACGACGACGCCACTAAAGCACGAGAGAAAAGTAGATAGTAATTAGACTTAATACATTCAAGTGACTTTATTAGTTACTGTTTTGTACATCAGGTTCCACGCGGATGAAGTCGCGGGCACAGCTATTCGTAATAAATAAGCTGACTATCCACTGGCAAACAGTGAATATATTTATAGTGAAGCCTGGGTAAATGGGCCCTGGATACGTAGGGAACCTCTGTTATTGATAATTACAATAACGTCCTGGCATTATTGTATTGGAATACCTCTGTTACTAGAACTTTTCAAACTTTGTAACTGAAATTTGATTGATTAGATTTTTTCGATGTTTACCTCTATAATTGGAACTTTATAGACCGTATAAGTGAGACTATTTATCAAGTTTAGACAAGTATATATAGTTAATAATAAAATATATATAATTAAGACAACTGTCATTTTAACCTGCCTATTTAGGAAACTGGTTAAAACAAAAGCCTCTACAAGTGATAAAAGTATATAGGTCCCTTCAGATCCTACTTATCCAGGTTTCACTATATTAGGAAACACGAATGCATGGTGGTAACACGCATAGCTTAGAAAAAGGTTTTTTTCTTGGTTACAGAAGTACAAGAATAAGGCAAGTCGAATATGGTAGCTAATTCTTTAAGCACTTAATACCCTGCTCTGTTTGTACACTCTAACCCTTGACACGTGATTAACCGTGCAAAAATGTTTTCCGGTAAATCTTCCCCGGTCAACTCTGCTAGTTCATTACTCCTATGCTTCAGTGTATGAAACGGTAAAGCTTTATATTGCCTTTCCTGTCTGTTAGTCAAATTTTGGTTTAACTTGTATGTAATTTTGTCCGGTTTTGTAATTACGCAGTATCGAATCAAATACAGGCTGATGTCACCTTTACCATTTTCGACATAATCTAATCGTGTGTCGCAATTGGATGTTATGTTTGCATTGTTTGTTACCTACGTCGTCTACGTTAAAATTGTGACTCAAGGACTTCAATCGAAACGATAGAAATATATTGTAAATACTTGAAATCGTTTACAGAATCGTATAAAAATAAGATACATATAATAAAAATGTAAATCTAACGTGTCTGTACTTTTTTTTAAGATTTTTGATAAAAAAAAATTGCTGGTGTTTTGGAATTAGTAATAAAATACATTTCAATCATTTTTAGAAATATCTGTCTGTCTGTCTATATATCTGTTTGTTTGTACACGCATCTCTGCTGAAGTACTTATTTCACGTTCATTCACTTTCATTGTCACGATAGAATCTAATTAATCAAAAAGTTATTGTAATTATAATGACGACGCGACTTAAGTACGAGAGAAAAGTATATAAATAAATGGACTTGGAGATGGAGATGATTTTATTAGTCATCGTTTTTTTTCAGATTAGGATCCACGCGGACGGAATCGCGGACACAGATAGTATATAATATTGGTAAAAAGAAGCTTGTAGAATTTTAATAATTCTTTTTGGACAATAATAACAGTACAAATGTTGTCATTGCACGGCTCAACGCCATTGATTTGTAAAGAATGAGGTTAAATCGGGTATAAGAAATCAACATCGATATCAGAAAGGGTCAATACGTGAGTTCCCTTTTTATTTATTTAACGGTATCGCGTGATTTTTTGATCGCTACACCGTTCACTTTAACGAGCGTCGAGAAAATTCTATGGTAACAAAAAAAAAAGGAAGAGCTCAGAATTCAATTTAGTGTGTTTTGAGTCATAAGTAAAAAGAGTTTTTGGCGGAATCTTCGAATGTCATGTAGTGGATTTTATATTTTATTCATAATCTTGTGTTATTTGACTCTATATTTATTAATATTGATGGTGTTCTACGTAATATAGTTTGGTTATTGTGTACAAGTGAAGTGGATATTACCACGGAGCATGGATTCTGACTTGCCACAAAAACTCCCTGGAAAGTTCTAACAAGAAGGCCACCATCTTGTTAGTTCATTGAAATTATCGCAAGATACTTTTACCTACTCGACAATGGCAGTAATAATCGACTGGAATATTGGTTGCTAAAAAGTAAAAAAAAATAAGTAAGTGAAACATAATAATTTGCTACACAAAAAGACGCATTGGGATCATGATAAGCGTGGATCTGCGGTAGTGGCATTCATTGCAGTTTATGCTTTGATGGTACTCTCTTTGTAACCTTAACCTACTTAAGTAGGATTGGTTAACATGATTTTTTTATGGAAACAAAGATTTCTGCGTTCATAAAAGACGTTGTAATCATATACAGATGTAGCAATATTCTAACGGAAGAGAATTGTAAATAACTGTTTTTTTTTTTACTTTGTTTATGGATTACTATTGCATAAACAGAAAATTAACTTTGTTTATGTTATACATTAACGTGGAAACAATGCTATTGTTTGCAAAATCATTTACTTTTCCAATGATTTTCAAGGACATTACCGATAAGAAGTAGCGATCTCCACGGTTGATCCACGTATTATTCGATACATCTCTCACTATCCTGTGAATGGTATGCATGTTAAGAATGTTACGATTAAAGTTTTAGGTTATACAAGCTGTGCCTGCGACTTCGTCGGCGTGAAACCTTATGTAAAACAGCTATTAATAAAGTCATCTGAATGTATTGAATCATTTACTTATCTACCTAGTCTTGCCATAAATACTGAAACAAAGAAAAAATAATTTCTATTGCAAATAACATTTCTTACTTTTACAGTGTGTTAGTTTAATACATAAATATAAAACAATTTAAAATATAAAAAGCTTATTCGAAGTGATCTTCATTGGCTGCAATACAGTCCTTTAAACGTTGAGGCCAGTTAACAATAGAAGCACGCACTCTTTCCATGGGAAAATTCTTCACTGCCGTACGGATTGTTTTAGGGACTCCCAAATTATCATGAGGTTTAGAGCAAGCCGTACTCTCTAAAACTGACCATAAATCATAATCCAGCGGATTAATATCGGGACTAGACGACGGCCAGTCTTCAGCTCTGATAAAGTCCGAAACGTTCGTTTCCAACCAGGACTGCGTAGACCGAGCTTTATGACCCGACGCCGAGTCTTGCTGGAAGGACCATTCTTGGTTATTGAACATGGTGTGGTTAAGGGGCTTCACTACCTTCTCAAGAATGGTATCTTGATACACTTGTGCCGATGTTTTGATACCTTTCTCACAAAAGTATGGCTCAGTCACTCCTTCATAGCTAATACCCCACCAAACCATCACTGAAGTCGGATACTGCCCACGTTGCACTCTGTCGACTAATTGGGAAGCTTCCTTAAAGCTTTGAGCATAAATACGGTCCTTTTATTTGTTAAAATGTTGCGCAATAGTAAAAAAAATCTCATCCGTAAACAAAAATTTTCTGTGACTTCCCTTTGCGTACCGCTTCAGTAGTTGTTTCGATTTTACCACCCTAAATAAAATAAAAGAATTTTAAATTATCAGTTAAGAAATGACCAGTACGTCTCTTATAGGCTGCAAGTCCTAAGTCATCTTTTAAAATATGCGACATGGTTCTAGATACTATTTTCATCTCCCGAGATAAAATCTTTTGCTTTCGGACAGGATTTCTTCGAATTCTTTCACTGCTTTGACCACCTTTATCGTACGAACACTACGTGGACGGCCAGATCTTTTTCTGTCACAAACAGAGGAGGTCTCGTTGTATCTATTAACAGCCCGGTACACATACATTTAACTAAAACCAAGCGTATGGAGAGTTTTAAATATTGCATTTGGCTTCATACCTACTTTGTGTAATGCAATCACAGCGATTTGCTGGTGCTTTATCATATACGCAATATTTTAGCAGTATTGACTGTTCAAACAAAGACAGATAGACAGACAGGCATTTCTAAACTTGATTGCAATGTATTTTATTACATAATCCTAAACACCTGCATTAGTTTTACGTTCTTAAATTTGTATAGATTTGTTGCTATTTTAGTTACAGACGATAATAAAAATTTGACAGACAAGTGCTAAATAGAGAAAAATTGCTAGCACAGTTTCTTGTAACAAGCAGGCGAATGGTATAGACAAGTAACACGGTTACGAATAGGTCCATTGTTTCAAACGGTCTGATTGTGAACGAGTACACGTACTGTTTGTTGTCTCGTCACGACAATTGTTAGTGAATCAATTGACATTGAAAATAAATAACTAAAAGTATAATAAAATATAATTATATAAATTACAAGCTGTATCACTGGATATAGTAGCTAGCTTCTTTCATTTTAAAGAGTCTGATACCATCTTTAATAGTTCAAGTATGACAGTGCCGAGGAGCGTGTGCGGGCGATTTATTTTCCATTTTGTACCATTATTATCGTCATTTCTTATTGCATAAGTTATAGGTATAACGAGATATATGTTAAAACTTGGAGAACATATCTTACTAAGTATTACTCCAGTGTCAAACACAGACAGATATGGTGTGTATTACAATTATTGGTGTTATAGTTAATGCTTGCGACTTTACATATATTGAATCGGTAAATAAGAAGCGATATAAATGTTTGAGTCACCAATTTGTGTAATCGATTATAGGTAGATTTTTTTTTACAAGATCCTCTTGATTTTATATTTTACCTTATTCCATTGTTTTCATTTGGTACTGAATTTACATTTAATTCAGTCTACAATTCTTTGAGTTATTCGTTGGTCATTACTAAGTTAGCTGCTTAGGTTGATTTATAAAAATAAAAGCTTACAATTAATTTGACATCAGTATTCTCTGTTGTCCTTTCTTGTATTCTTATGCCATTGTACAAATCTCTTTAAGTGCGTGACACATTTTGCAAATATCATTTAGCCGAGCCAGTAAAACTATTCTTGCTAGGTACTACAATTGTCTCTCATTTAATCCATTGTCGATTGTTTTACGGTATAACTGTTTTATCATGTGCAATTATGCGCTTACGTATTCGCTTTATGTCCATTGTCTTGAATATTCAAATGTGATTACTTGCATATTAGGCTACTTTTAAACTCCTTGTATTTATTTGTTTCACTACTTAAACTTATTAAATTCACACGACTACTTGCTAAACTTTACTTTTAAATTATATTAAACTTGCTATGCCCGTGGCTCCATATGCGTTTATTATTATTCGTTATTATTACAATTCGTTGTAATGAATAGTCGCGTTATAGGGAACTAGCTTTTGCTCGAGGTTACACTCGTGGTGACGCAGATTTGACCTATCCCTCAGAAATAGTCCTTTTTCTGGATGAAAGTTTTTTTTAAATATTATAAGGGGCAAACGAACAAGTGGTTCACCTGTTGGTAGGCGATCACCGCCATCCATAGACACTAGCAACATCAGAGGAGTCCCAAGTGCGTTGCTAGCCTTTTAAAGATATTCTATGTCTTTGAATAATGACATGATGGTCGCTAGAGTAGTTAAGACATAAAAGCATATCAAACAAACAAACTCATATTTGCATTTATAATATTAGTTAGGAATTTAAGATTACGATTAGTTACTATTACGGTGGACATCTAAGTATTTTCCCTGTTCAAATATTTACCCATACCAATTTACATCGGCTGAAATGTATAAAAGTTAGAAGCTATATGGCCATCTTGTGGAGAGTTATAGTAAAGTTAATAACGTAAAAACCTTCTAAATGGGAAACGTTGAGTGTGCCAACTATCATGGAGATCAGTCAAATGGTATTGAAGCTTATGGTGACGAGGTATCGCGAGATGAGGGATCTTTGAAATTTTTTCTATTTAACTTATCTTATAAACTAGGATCCTTACACTCTTCGTCATCGTCTCACGTGGAATCGTGGAGACGAGACAATGAAGTCTCATAATAAATTCAAAGGCAAACATTTACGATGTGTAATAAAGATAAAACCGTTCTCTCCGATGGGCGATTCTGTTTGTTGTCTTTTTTTCCGCCTTAGTCATTTATAACTCGTCCGATTTTCCGTCTGGTTTTTGTTTTGCCCGGAGGTTTTGTTGTAGTCGCTCTACATGGTTATGTGTACATATCCGTTTATTTGTAATGGTATCTACTTATGTCGAAATGTGTTTTTGTTTCTCTGACTTTAGTACTGTTAGTGCCTTAAGGTAATCTAAAACGTTATCTTGAGTACGATTATTAGTTATTAGCTTTTCCTCGCAACTTTGTCTGCGTCTTTTTCCCCCATCTTTGTCTAGCTGGTGTTTATTCGTAACAATAGAAAGGATATATTATTATATCATAAATATTCAGGATGAATAGTAGCTTATTTTGAGTTACCTTTATGCAAAATTCCATTTCAGTGTTTTAATCGTGAGAACGTTCTTAGAAAAACATTATGAAAGAAACGCTTTTATATGAATTACTGTATGTACCTTTGCTCTGATAATAGGCCTATATCTAGCAGTTCTGCAATTACAGTGGTGGTAACGTGAAGTTACAATAATATTTTAATGAACCTTGACTCTTTTTTATGGCGAGATGAGCACTTAACGAAACAATGTTAGTTTGTCTTTGACATTCATTAATGTATTATCAATTAGATTGAATAAGCTTTGTTTGATATTGATTATGCTGTTTCACATAGTGATTCACTTAGACGTCTTGCGCTTTCATGCAATATCACGGACTTATACAATTGCTGAAAGACTTATTGTGGAATTTCCGATATAGGATTCTTTATATCCGATAACCACAATTGTTCTTTGATGCCAAAGGTCTGATATACCCCTTTTACGGAACTGCTTAAACGAGAGTATCCAAAATTAACATTTGTTAATAAGTTATGTTCCTTTTAGTCAGTGTCTATCTAAGTCCGGAACTACCGGTTGAACTGAGTCTGTCTAATGACAAGATGTTGAGAATAATACGAGGAAAACACTATTTTTCAATGTATGTAAATCCATAAGCATTTTATCTATACAATTGTTATATTTCCTTTAACTCGTTTAACTGTATCTGATGTAAATAATTATGTTTTCAAAAGCGTCCATATTACTTTCGAACTGCGTAACGCTTTTGCCTCAAAAGAGCCTCTACAGCTTCACCGGGTTAGGCATTAATATTTTGTTTTGTAAGCATGTCTGAATAGTAACATTTCAAAATCAAAAATAGTTTATTCGATTTAGGCCTGATAAGGCGCTTACGAACATCAAAGCTACCACCGGTTCGGACAAACAACCCAGTCATCGAGAAGAACCGGAAAGAAACTCGATCCGGTTTATGTTTTCATGATATATATTTTTACAAAACAACATGAAAGGCGTCATTTCCAGAAGTCACCGTCGTTCACATATTGGATCCATCCTATAATAGTCTTTCGACATTAAAACCCGTTTGACATGGTGCTTGAACTCGCTATTTGGCAAATCGGTAATCTGCTGTGGGACTTTGTTATTTTTTGATATTTATTTGTTTTAAAATGTTTCTAGAATTACGCATGATAATTACACCACTTGCTTTTATTGTAAAAACAAAAGCTTTGAAGATAAGAGAGAAATAATTTAGAAACTTCTGGCAATGACTTTCCAATTTGAAAATAAGCTTTTATCGGTGCATTTTTATATCGCTGGATCGTTTGGTAAATCGTCAACCTGCCCTCCCTCTATCCACGTTAATTGCCCTTTTAGCGGCTGTCAGAATGATCGATGGCCTTCAGTGTTTTTACCTCAGTCCCGCCATCATAGAGTTGATTCGCTTAAACTAGTGGTCAAAGTTATTATTTTAAGAGATTTAGCGTTATGAAAGTTCTTTTGCGAAAAAGTATACTCGTACTTGTATAATAATTTCATATATTTTTTTTTACTATGTGACCAAATCCGAAATCTCATACTGGTCCTTAGGAATAATGTGCATAAATAGGGTTGGAAACTTTGTCTTTACGTATTAATATGATAAATAAAGCAGTTGATTGAAACTATACATTAAACTTGTTAGTATATTTTGCATGGTCGTTGGAAACTATTGCACGTATAGTCCGCGCGAAAGTGTTTGACCGCTCTGAATATAGTTGCGGAGAACACAGAGTTACATGTAAATACCTATTACATTATATGTGACATCGAGACAAGTTAGGCATAAATTAATGCCAATTTTAGATTCCTATAATAAAGTTTTGTGTTAGACACTTGACTATATTAAGCGCAAGCTCGAACTTCCGTGTATATATTCAGACCATTATTAGATCAGATATTCAGATTCACTGAGAATCCCATCACTATATAATTCATTTCTACGTGTCACTTATCAGGATCAGCTTCATGTAAGGAACTAACTGGAGGCTCTTGTTATGCTAGTTTTAGAGTCCGGCATTACAACGTCTGCTATTATTGAATCCCCGTCTTTCTTCCATTATGCTTGTCTTTCACTATCAGATAAAGTGGAGTCATATCGCGGAGCATTTGCTAAATATATAACATTCATATTCATATTGATTTGGAAAGTAAGAACTAACTGAAGGAATACATTTTCATAGTAGGCAAAAAGGTAGAGATACCTACCGATGCAGTATTTGTAAAAGTTGAGTTCATTGGTTTGCGAATAATGCAAGAATGACCTAATTACGGACTGCTTCTACTACGGACTATTTACTGCTTCAGTCTATATACGGAGATATGTTTATAAAATATCCAAATATACAAAATGCATTTACGCAATACAGTAAAGTATAGTATACGAATACGCAATACAAAATTCACAGTAAAACAAAAGGTAAACTCGTTGAAACTAAAGTTTACCTTTACAACGTGACAGAAGAGGGCGTCCGCTGCCAACTGTACGCTACAAAGCAACAGACAGCGCTACATTATACTCCAGCTTTCCCATTTAACTTTTGCGTCTATCTTCAAACTATCCATTCTATGTTCCAACTTTTCACTCGACAATTTATCTCTTCATCGAGTTTTATCTGGTGCATCAGGTTTTGTGCGACTATTAAAGATCTACACCGTTATCGCATTAAACACTCTGTGGTTTATCTTTCGTATAAACACCCTTTTTCTCTATCTATCTATTCATATAATAAGAATGTAAATCTAACGAGTCTGTATCTTTTAGTTTTTTGTGAAAGTAATCGTTGCAGGTGTCTTGAAATAAGTAGTAAAATACATTTCAATCATTTTTAGAAATGTCTATCTGTCTGTTTGTTTAAACCTGCATCACTGCTAAAGTACTTCGTTCAAGATAAAACTTCACCAAGAAAATCATAAAGCATATCCTCGAGTAATATTTAGTCTTGGATTCATTAAAATAGGTTCACTCTATCAAAAGTTATTGTAATTTTAATGACGACGCGACTTAAGTACGAGAGAAAAGTAGATAAGTAAATGGACTTAATACAATCAGATGTTTTTATTAGCGACTGTTTTTTTTACATTAGGTTCCACGTGGACGGAGTCGCGGGCGCAGCTAATATTTAATAAAAATAGGAAAAGAGCTTTATTGAAAAAATCATTGCAATCGTTATATTGTTATCGTTGGTTAAGCCTTTATTTTTAAGTTTAACATAAATTTTAACAAATATTTCTCAAATAATCTACGTGTTAAAGCCAGTTAATGTTTCAGTAAGTGTTGTAATACCTAAACCTTTTCAACCTGCTTTACCAATCTCTTTGATTGTCGCGGTTCTCATTTCCCTTTGTATTTCTTTTTTAATTTGTTTTAAGAGACCGCACAGCTAATAACTTTTTTAAATATAGTATTTTACGCGGACACAGTATCGCCTTACGTGTGTGGAAACTACCATATATCAATACTCATTGGTGGTCTTATTTATAGACTTATTATCTTAGGCTCCATTGTCACTTAACATCAGGTTGGACTATGGCCCAACGTGGTAACACTGTTTTTGTTTATTTTTATGTTTATTTGGACGAACTAATGTCAGCAACCACCAGTCCAATTAAAATTACATATTGTTGCATTTTCTAGTATACCAGCTTTTGCCGATAGTGTAATGTAGATTTGAACCATCACTCATAGAACAGTAGGTACTCTTTTTCTAAATGAAAAGTATGCTTGAAGAAGACGTTACGTTGCGGAAATCCAGTATTAAATATTATAGTGGATGTTACTTTGCACTTCCGCCTGGAATTGATTAACCACTACTACGTCTCATTGCAACAAAAAGCGTTTTCTTACTAAAAACGTTTAGTCAATCAATTCGAGGCCTGTCAACATGTATATAAAAGGTCACTATGATCAGTTGAGTTGTTAATACGTGAAAGCGTAACAAATAAACTCGCATTCGCATTTATAATTTTCGAATATATTATATAGGCTGCCTAACATCACCATACGGCTAATATAGCTGTAATTACTACAAAAAGTGTACATCACAAATTATGCTAAAGGAGAATGTTGTAATAGTGCGGTTGGACCGCGGGCCTAATTAGCATGGTTTGGTAAAAAGCTCAAGTGAAACCACGGCATAAAACTAGTATAAAATAAAAATCAACAAAGATCATTTCAATTACTGACACCAAAACGAACAAAATAATTTTTAATAATTTTTTCTATATATTTATTTTTTCTCAATTTAATGATAACAATTTAATAATAATAATAAACTCTTTATTGCCCACCTTAAAAATATACAAAATTAAACGGCAACTTTCAGTATACGCATACAGTTAGGCGGCCTTATCGCTTAGAGCGATCTCTCTTGCAGGCAAACCTCAGACGATATTTAATTTTCAAAATACTCGGTGGCAATATTAAAATACACACAACATACAAAAAGGTACAGATAAAGAAAAACGTAATGCAGTAAAACAGAACAACGAGAGGTAATACCGATGTAGATTTTATTTTTAATTTACTTTCTAATAATGATTAAAATAATGTAAATATCTTAAAGAGCAGAAACTCTTTTATTTTTTTATGTCGCGGCTCGACTGATAATCCCCCTACTAGTATAATAACAGCCGGCTGTCACATTGCATGGAATTATGTAACGTAGGGGCCACTTACGCGAAATAGTTCGCACAAACCGAAGCTAGGCGATGGATCGGTCGGCCCGATGACCCACTTCCGCGGTTCATCGACCCTATGACGTCATGCGAACATCTACCCCCACCCCCCACCCCGCCGGCACGTCATCCGGGGGGTGTGTTCGCTGCCTTTCGTCTTTCGAGGTCATCATATGCCATCCGTTTACCGCGCCGAACGGACGTGCATACATATTTGTTCTATTGCAAAGACCGTATTTCATATTTTGTGGGTGAAGATTGATCCTAGAATGACGATACAAGGTATTGATAATTTTTAATGATTTTACTATTTCACTCTTTCGATTCCTTAGATCAATGAATATATTCATAAGTCATCCTGTGTTCGCGATCTCTCATCCCGTCGTGGTTTCTTCACCTATGTCTAAATAACTGAAAGAGTGCTGTCATAGTCAGATCAACAACGATGGCTGTCGATAGAGCCTTTCACATAACGATCACTACTGTCGTTTAATTATAATTATCATCGTGTCGAGTGAAATTCTTTTGACAGTGTTATGATGGTGTTGGTGATCGGAGCAGACGTTGAAGGATAACGGCGTGTTGGTAACCATGTTCTGGTGTAAGGGTTTTGTCTGCTGCCCGTCTGGCTGGCTAATCATCCACAGATTAAAAAAATCTTGCAAAATTCGTATAGGTTATACGTATGTGCAATTGAGGGTAAATAAAGTGCAATTAAGCAGTCGCTCTGCAATTAGCATATTACCATGTTCAACCATGTTGTCACTTAATATGAATAACTTACATAGAATAAAAAAATGATAACAGAAGTGTCAGATTATCGGTTTTAATATTAAACTTCAGATTATGTATAGGCCATAAAGTAAATTAAAATGTGCTCTTTTCTCGATGTACTTATTCGTAGAAAGAGTTTAGTATTATGTAAAAGAAACACTGTCGTGTTTTACTCAGACAAGGTTATATATAATAGTAATAAGGCCAATCTATGAGTCCCACTGCTGGGCTAAAGGACTCTTCCCTCGGGAAGATACGGGCATAATCATCATGGGAACCCACAACATACTGGCGATTACAAATTCCGAGAAATAAGCAGTTCTATATTCTTTCGCATAACAGGATGACTAGCAATTTGTCGTAGCTTTGCAAATGTTTTTCTATTTAGTCATTATTTTCGGTTTTTATTTAATGTTTATAGTATAAAAAATTACTGGCCGACGGAAAAATGACGTCTTTTCATACAAACGTTCATACTCTTTTTCACCACCTTTTATGGGTTCAGTTTCCAAAGATCTTTAGTACTTTTACGTAAGTACCAAATTTTTACGGTCTTAGCCCCAGTCGTTTGAGCTGTATCTTGTTGACAGTCAGTTAGTTTTCTTTTATACATGTTAGATAGATACAAGTAATTACATTTCTCTGAAAATTACGCCCCTCTCTATTTATCCGCCAAAAACGAATGTAACAATGTATATTTGTAATGTTTGTGTGCTGAAAAGATAATTCAAATCGAGTTTCTTGCCGGTTCTACACGATGATTGAATTGTTTTCCGAACCGGCGGTAGTTTTGACGTCCATAAGCGCCTTCCCAGAGACAGTCAGTTAGTTTTCTTTTATACATGTATAGATAGATACAAGTAATTACATTTCTCTGGAAATTACGCCCCTCTCTATTTATCCGCCAAAAACGAATGTAACAATGTATATTTGTAATGTTTGTGTGCTGAAAAGATAATTCAAATCGAGTTTCTTGCCGGTTCTACACGATGATTGAATTGTTTTCCGAACCGGCGGTAGTTTTGACGTCCATAAGCGCCTTCCCAGAGACAGTCAGTTAGTTTTCTTTTATACATGTATAGATAGATACAAGTAATTACATTTCTCTGGAAATTACGCCCCTCTCTATTTATCCGCCAAAAACGAATGTAACAATGTATATTTGTAATGTTTGTGTGCTGAAAAGATAATTCAAATCGAGTTTCATGCCGGTTCTACACGATGATTGAATTGTTTTCCGAACCGGCGGTAGTTTTGACGTCCATAAGCGCCTTCCCAGAGCCTAAATTAGACAAAGTATATTAGATTTGGTAAAATTTGTTGGTTAAACATCGAATTCATATTCCACCGGTTGTTCCACTCGATGATCACGACTTATAGTTACATGGGTGGTGTCCTTTTTTAAAATAAAATAAAAATTGTCCATTCTCTTCAATAGATAAAACAAAAACCATCTACACCCCATCTCTACTGCTGGATACATTATATAACGTATTATTTTCCACGGTTCACCTTGGAACGTAATCGACAAGGAAATTATCTACGCGTAAAAGTTTCAACATGAAATCGTCTCTTTCATTTCGTTATCGCGTGTTTGTTCTTACCCTTCGTGCCTTCCGCAATTACCAGTCGAACCTCCTTCACGTGGATAGGACGATACACAGTTACCCGTTTCATATTTATTGGCAGTCAATTTTTTATTTACATGTCGTAGGCGAGCAACAACGTCCTTCTGCTTATACACGTTTATGTAAAGTTTATGATAATTATTTGTGTCATTACATTTAATTATGATATATTACATACTCGTTTTTGCTTGCGTTAATGTAAATTTGGCTATCTCTTGGGAAGAGATCATCAAGAAATGATGAAATTCTGCATACACGTCGTGACGGGTACAATTTTGCTTTATACTTTATAGGTGTTAACGTTTGACCACAACTTTATCTGATTTTAAATGACGTTGTGGTCTAAGAGGGTAAACACGCCAATCTTAGAGGGGGCTGGCTGTCAAGTGCAGCTGCCGGAACACATCAACAGGTGCATGGCGACAGATTTTCAACTTGATGATGGTAGCTAACCAGCTGGATTTAGAAGAAGCCCTACCATCATCTATGGTGTCATCACGATGTTTTCCTTCACCGGAAACTCGACTCAGTCGCAAGGATTCTAACCTACGCCCATAGACGCGGTGTCTAACGGGTCTAACAAGAGGGCCATCATTTTGTTAGTTGATTGAAACGATCGCAAGAAACTTGTAATATTATCTATTCGTATTACTGCCAGTAATACTCGTAATGTACTATAAGATTGGTTGCCAAAAATAAAACTAAACAAACGGTTATGTTGTAGATCGTTCGGTGAGCGTGATGCGCGCGCCGAGCGAGTGGTGCACAGTGTCGCGCTGGTCGCACACGGTGCCCGCGCCGCCCACGGACTACGCGCCGCGCGCTCCGCCCCTCCAGCCGCACCAAGTCTTCCCGCACGACGACCAGATCAACGACCGGTTCGCTATATGGTCAGTTTACTTTACTTAATTTCGCGCTCTTTCTGGAATAAATCGGTATCTATCTTCTTCCATTTATATGTTTAAAAGAAGAATGAATAAAATCAGCTGAGAAACAGAGGAGGGAGATCCCCACTGCCTATTGATATATAAGTCGTTACATTTCAAAATAAACTAAATCCAATTTTAGCCCGTCCGAATATTGTACGTTATTTTACAAGATCTTCAAATTTTGTGCATGTAAAATATTAAGATCATATTAAAACAAAATTAAAAACCTTATGAACGGCAAAATTTGAACTTCCTTCTTGGTGTATACAAACTGGAAATCTTAAAAAAAATAAACATGTTATTATGAACGATTAAAATTCGGATTTGGCTCATTTACCACGGGGAGTGTTCAGAGGAGTTGTTTGGACTTATACCTGTCGCTAATTTCCACCATCGTACTACCCGCCAAAAACTAAAATTTCATGCACACCACCTGGATGAGTGGAGGTCTTCCACGGTGAGGTTTTCAAGGTCGTTTCTACCTCGTACTTCAACCTTGTGGAATCGACTCCCAGGGGCGGTATTTCCAAACAATTATGAAATGCAAACCTTCAAGAAACGAGCGTATACTTCTATAAAAGGCCGGCAACGCACTTGTGACTCCCCTGGTGTTGCTAGTGTCTATGGACGGCGGTGATCACTTACCATCGGGTGACCCGTCTGTTCGTTTGCCTCCTATAATATAAAAAAAAAAAATTGAAATGTAACGACTCATATCTATATATTAATACGTACAGCGGAAACGTTGTACCCCTTTTTAAGCGAATTACGCGAACGGATGAACGTGAAATTTAGCATAGTTAGAGATTATATGGAGAAGAAGTGCACAAAGTAAATTTTTTTTTAATATGAAATGCATTAAAAACACATTAATTAAAATATACATTACTCACACTACTGTTTGAATGACACACATGTAAATGAAAATGACGTTTTACCATCCGTCATTTTACTCTTACGTTCCAATCACCCTTTTCCATCCTACATTCAATATTTTTAACATGACGGAACGAATCCATACCTTACATATCCTTTGAAATTACCTGGTCAAATTATATTATAATAATATATGTAAACTCATAATATACATTCATAATTAATTGATAAATAATTTATCTTTAGTAAATATATGAAACCACTGAAATAATTATTATTCTCTTTGGACTTATTGAATGTCAAAATTTATAGGTGAAAGGAGTGCTTTCACTTCATATTGTCATAAGAGTAAAGCAATATTACCAGCCTTAAGTCAATTTCAATATTTTAATGCTTAGTATTTTAATATCTTTTTATGGTGGACTCACTCGAAATGATGATTCAATAAAAATAAGTCAAAAAATACTTTGTAAACATTCGCAAATATAATTCGTCGTTTGCATATACGTGTGGTTAGCTAAGAAGTTAAAGTTTCCGATATAGTTCTTTTTTATCACAGAGCAGGTCCAATGACTGCTGGATATGGTTGCTCACCATATTATGCGCAATTATATTTTATGATGTGGGCACTGCTGTTATTAATTATATATTTCAGGAACAGTTTAATCGAACATGCAGTGATAGCATAACGCATGAGATATCTCTCGAATTGGATCCCAGTAATGCCTTTTATTGCCATGATTATGTAGTAATTTAATAATAGGTCTTTACCTATGAAATTGCCGTTCTGCAGTACTGGCCATTTCAAATCAAAATAATTTTTGTTTGGCTAAGAATTCTAATTTCAAATTAATTTTATTTTAAAAACATGGAATTCTTTTTCCAAAAGTAGTCATTTGTTTATTGATTAGTGTTACATTTTCATCGCATTTCAATCTTTTTTGTCATCATGGATACGTTAAAAATTCGAGTAATTATGGAATATGAGTACCGTCGTGGCAACAACGCAGCACAAGCGGCACGCAACATCAACGACGTTTACGGAGCTAACACTACAAACCAACGCACTACCTGTTATTGGTTTGCTCGCTTCCGTGCTGGGACTTACGACCTGTAAAATGAACCTCGCGGTCGTCCGAAGACTTTGGTTGACAATGACGAATTAAAGGCGATTGTGGAAGCTGATGATACACAATCTACGGCTGAATTAGCAGCAGCTTTCGACATTAGCGTCAAAACAATATTGGTCCATTTGCGTCAAATTGGCAAGGTAGAAAAGCTTGACAAATGGGTGCCCCACGAACTCAATGAACGCCAGCGCGAAGTACGGATCGAGACGTGCCTTGCACTGCTCAACAGACACACAAATGAAGGAATTTTGAACCGCATTGTTACCTGCGATGAAAAATGGATTCTGTTTGATAACCGCAAGTGCTCAGCAAGTTAGTTGGATCCTGGTTCAGCACCTAAACAATGCTCTAAACGAAAACTTACCCCTAGAAAAGTGATGGTCACTGTTTGGTGGTCTAGTACCACTGTGATTCATCACAGCTTCTTACCAAACGGGGTGAGCATTACTGCAGATATATACTGTGAAGAACTGAACACAATGATGGAGAAGCTGGCACATCTCCAACCAGCATTGGTCAATCGCTCGTCTCCGCTGCTCCTGCACGACAACGCGCGACCTCATATTACATAGCAGACGGTCTCCAAGTTGCAAGAACTGGGGTTGGAAGTTCTCCGTCATCCACCCTACTCACCAGACCTTGCGCCTACAGACTACTACTTTTTCCAGAATTTGGATAACTCCTTGGCGGGAAAAAAATTCAATACCCGAGAGGCAGTACAAAATGCCATTGAAGAATTTGATGCCTCCCGTCCAGCTGATTTCTTTAAGAAGGGCATCAATAAACTGCCATTGCGTTGGCAAAGATGCATTGATTGCATGGGTGATTACTTCGATTAATACAAATAAAAAATACATGAAAAAAATTCGTTTAAATTATTTCATATAAAACGGCAATTTCATAGGTAAAGACGTAATACAATGAAGGATCATTGACAGAGAGTTGAAAATAAAAATAAGAAAATTTGTATACTCGTGAAAGTAATCCACGACATGACTTAGATCTCCGCGGTTACAATGATGCAGGTCAACCTGATGTAGCAATTATATTTAGTACAGTTGATGATGAATTTTGAACAAAAGTGACTTCATTTTCAAAAGTTAATGGTAGTATTAAAACATCTTTGTTTTGGATTCATCATTTGATTCTATTGTGTATCCATTACTTTTCCAAACGATGATACTGGGCATATCACTATTGGTCATAATGTACAGACTATATTTAATTTAATATCACCAAGAAATACCACCCACCCATGGTGTCGTGTAAAATTAATTGAAAATCGTGTCATGAGTTTACTTAGAATTTCAGAGCCTTACCACCTTTTGTAACTCCCTGTTTTTTGTTTCAAATTTATAATTAATTTCAGTTTTCATTTAGACATCGATTTTTTTATGTTTATATAATTTAAAAAAAAGTGGCAAATTAATGTGTAGCCATGATGAAAACCTTTGATTATAGAAGATAGTATACCCTTATGACAAAAGAACCCTAATAAAGTTCAAACTTGAAAAAATCAATGAACTATGGTCGAATGTCGACCACTGGGCGACCACTAGTAGGTATAAATAGGCAGTGGGGAAACGGTTAAGAACATCTCTTTCCTCTGTTTCTCAGCCGATTTTCTTTATTCTTCTTTATTTAGTAGCTATTGGTGAGCTTTAGTGCTATCAAAATAACATTGAAAAAGTTTTTACCGAGAGTTACCCACACCTATCTAGACGACAATTCTGCATCACACATACTTGCAGCCTTTCAGTATCGATCGATCGTAGTCTAACAATATCGAGGTAGATCGCCAGCAGTTAAAGTTTGAGCACTTCCGATATAGACAAATTAATGACAGAGCTGTGTAACAGTTAAGATAACGCAATAATCGTGTTCACTGACTAATATATACGAGTATCATACTTGCAAAATAAAGTTACGTATGATGCAATTTAGGACTGCACTCTTCGTCGTGATTATCAGTTAGCCGTGATTTAAATTGTGACTCGTATTCATGAAAAAAAAGTAGAATTAATATGTAGATATAAGTGACATAGATGTTTAATTTTGTTGGAACACAATTACAAAAATAAATGAAATTATATATTGCATATAATTTAGTATTATTTGTGTTCTGAATAGGCATGAAATTAATAGCTATTTTAATATATTTATATAGCAGTGTATTTCTAACACTGCTATTTCACAGGTGATAAATGAAAACGTCATATATTTATTTAAATATTATTATCATATTGAGGTTATTTTAGTTGTTGTTGTAATGACCTTTTTTATCCCATCTCGTTAATATCTCCTAGTTATTCAGCGAAAGACTATTGCACCATCGACATTTTTTTTAGTACTTCAACCTAATCATTACATAGTATAAAATTAAGTCGCTTCAGCTGCCTGTTCGCTCAGATTTTTTAAACTATTCAGCAATAGATAGAGTGATTCAAGAGGAAGGTTTGTATGTACTATTAATACATACATATTATAGTACAGAAAAGTCGAAAAATTCAAAAATTTGTAATGTGATGTCGTAACAAACAAATTTTTTTGCGCTTAAATCGCAAACGCAAATAGATCAAATTAATGTACTACGGAATTGTATATCTTAAAAAGATAAATAAAAATGTCCGCGATGGTAAAGGATAAGCCACAGTAACCGTTTCTATCTTTTTACAAAAATAATTATATGTTATTTACCAAGCTATTTTAAACAATACGGTTTTATTCCTTATCCAATTAAATATATTACATACGTTGTACATGTCATACGGAATTGTATATCTATACTAACTAGTGTTCGAATGAAGAATTTGTTTTTAGTGCCATTAACATCTTATATCTCGAAAATTTATAACTAATTTTTGTATAAAGTAAAACTGTAACTACTACTGTACTGTAACTCTAAGTGTCGAAAATATATATCGTGGAAATATACACCAGATCGATTTTCTTGGCTATTCTTCGCGATGACTGGGTTGTTTGTCCGAACCGGTGGTAATAGCTTTGACGTTCCCAAGCGCCTTCTCAGGGCCTAAAATGAATAAAGTATTTTTGATAACAGTTCTTATGACGAAGATTGTTCAATTCCAGGCAAGGGGACATGACAACGCTCGATGCTGACGTCATCACAAACACGACGGACGAGACGTTAACGGAATGCAACGAGATCAGTGAACGCATCATGCAGGCGGCAGGACCCGACCTCAAGGAGGAGATCATCACCAGAGCTCATGGTTAGATCACTAATTTATACACATATTAGCTTCTGCCCACGTGGAATAAAGTGAAATTTCGTTGGTGCATCGCTTCTATTGGCTAATTTAATTATAAAAATACTAACTTCTGACCGCGATTTCGTCCGCGTGGAATAGTTACTTTGGTCTAACGATAAGACGCAGCAAAAGCTCTCAAAATAAAAGAAAAAAACTATTTTGAAACATTCTTCGTTGTTGCCTATAGCCTTCTTCGATAAATGTGCTATCTAACACTGAAAGAATTTCTCTAATTGGCCCAGTAGTTCCTGAGAATAGCTCATTCAAGCAAACAAACTCAGCTTTATAAAATTAAGTATAATATTAAAAGTTACAGGATACAAGTAATTTCAGCTATCCTTCACTGTATAGATCAAAAGTTAAAAAAATGCATTTATGTATTTTTTTAATGATAAGTTTATTCATTCCCACATATTTAGTCGCACGGAGAGAGAAATAGAGAAAAGCATAACGCTGTTTCCTTACATGATGATCTTTGCCATTCAACTTTTACCGTAAGCCGCGATACAGAACTACATTGCAATAAAAAAATATATTGAATGATTATGTCGTGTTCCAGAGTGCAGGACCGGCGAGGTGGTGGTGACTCCAGGGTTCAACCTGCGGAGTCGGTACATCATCCACACCGTCAGCCCCAAGTACGTCGCCAAGTACCACACCGCCGCCGAGACCTCGCTGCACAACTGCTACAAGTCAGTGACAATCGATTCTAATATCATTTATATAAATCGATTGCAATCGATAAATCATAGAGTTTTAGAAAGTTGTTCATTGAAGGGAATCCTATGAATTATTGTAAAAAATGCAATGCTAGAGTTGTCAAATGTACAATAATTTATTTTAATGCAATAAAGAAATCAACAATACTTAAATTCAAGTTTTCCGAACATCATGATTAATACTATGGTTTGATTAGACAAAATTTACTCTTTAACACTAACGAAATGATAGGTATATAAATGGATGTAATAAAATGAACAAGGATATGAAAAAAAGATTAAAACATGTGTTATGTAGAAGCAAAAGTGCAAAATCTCTATTTTTAGTAAAAATTGTGTAGTCGTTCTTTTCATTCACAATGCGTTTACCAGATATAAATAAGTTATATATACCAGGTGAAAGGTTAGACACAGTATTCTAGGATATGACACTTCATGGTCACATTTAACACATAAAATAATAATATCAAAATAAATACTAATAAACAACAAAGAGAACCTTAGGTAAAGTTTGTTCTAAAACTCTCGAAAGTATGGATGATAACTTAAACAAATTTTAGATTGAATTACCGTTGATAAAAACTGCGAGCGGTGACACAGTGTTAATAACTTTCGATAATAAAACGGAAAATAAAACAATTTGTTTGTTCTAACTTCGAAAACTATCTTTGGTAGTTAGTTGGTTTCACTTTTAATTCACTTTCACTTCACCCGACGGTCATTGACACTGCGCTTTAACATAGACGCTTAGAGGATTGAGTATAATTGTTTGTAAGTTTCTAGATAATTAGGTCAAATATTTTTTAGCACCTATTTCTTAAATTAATTTAGGACGAGAATTGAGTGCAGAGTATTGCTACTCTCTAAACATTCACCTGGTATAAAAGAATAATAATGTTATAATTATATACAATGGAATAGAATTCCTGGAAAATATCTGATATTCATAAAAAACGCAATTATTTAAAATAATTAAGAAAATCGGACAATTGATTTTGCTTATTATTATATATCGTGCACGAGTTATGACTATATATATTAATATATATATAAATATATGACGAATACCGTAAATCTTATCTCAAATTCGAAAAGTCTGGGTTATATCGATGGCTTTCGTCTGTTTAGAAAGAGACAAAACAATTCAGATAACAAACAATTAAACAATCAAATAAAGATGGTGAATGATTTAGATTACATTAACTTTACATTACATTAGATTAACTTTACATTCACGAACAATTCTAAACGTAATTAATATTAGTAATGTTATTATATTTCTTTGTCTGTTTGTTTGGTACCCTTTCATACCGTGACTATGATTCTCAATTATTTATAATAAAAAAATCCATATACATTGTGCAATAAAGGACATGTTGAAGAAAACTATTGTTGCTGAAGTCGCGGGCAAAAGTTAGTGTTTGATGAAAAAAAAATGCAAACGACAAACCGATTACTCCATCTAGCGACAGTCGTATGAACTGGTTCAATGCTATGTTAAAGTAATATTATATATTTTTAATTTTTGTTTATTAGTACCATTTTTTTGAGTTTTATATGTATTGTTTACCCAGAAACGTGCTGTACAAGGCGGGCGAACTCGGGGCGCGTACGCTAGTGCTGTGCATCGTGAACACGGCTCGTCGTAACTTCCCGCCAGATGTCGCAGTACACGTCGCTTTGCGTTAGTACACTTTTAGATTTTTTTTTCTCGTATTTTATATCTAAAATATTTATTGATAATTTTTGTCTAAGAGCGAGCAATGTTTTCGATATCGTATATTTTCAGCTACTTCCACCTACCTATTTCCTATCTACTTCTTTGTGCGGGCGAGGATAATGTATCGAGACGTATTATCTCCTCCAGTGGTTTGTCCATCGCTGTCCGTGAAAACGGACAGCTCGTTGGGGTGTGATGTTTTGCGTGTGGTGATCTCTTAATATTTTGTGTAAGTTGTCGGATTCGTAGACAGCTTTCTCTTAAGGTCAAGAGGATTTGCCGGTCTGTCGGGTTATGAATATCAGCTATCTATCTTTTTATTCATGCTTTCTAGTTTTCTTAGGTAGTTTTTGTACTGTATTTAATACAGGTGAATGTTTAGATAGTAGTAATATTTATGGAGGATACTCTGGATTCGATTGTCGTTCTAAATTGATTAAAAATATAGGTGTTTAATTTGACGTAATTATGTAGAACGATACAAAAATTATACATAATCTTTTACTGTTTTATGTTAAATCACAGTGCTAGTGATCGTCGGGTGATTTCACTTTTATTCTATAGAGAACGTGGGAACGTCCGGAGGAAAAGAAAATAATTTTTCGTTCGTTTTATAATCGAAAGTTATTAATTCCGGGTCGCCCATTGTAGCATTCGGCACCGGTCATTGAACCTAGATTTTGTTTATACTTTTGAAAGTTTTAGAAGAAACTTGAGCTAAGGTTCTCTTTGTTGTTGATTAGTATTTGTTTTGATATGATTATTTAATATGTTAAATGTGACCAGAAAGAGTGGTAGGTATAATGCGTGCGGACGGTCGCCGCAGGTACGATCCGGCGGTACCTGGAGTCGCAGGGCGCGCCGCGCACGGTGGTGGTGTGCAGCGCGCGCGGGGCGGACGCGGCGCTGCTGGGCGCGCTGGCGCCGCTGTACTTCCCGCGCAGCGCGGGCGAGGCGGAGCACGCGCGCTGGCGGGTGGCGGACGCGGGCGGCGCGGCGGGCGAGCCCACGCACCCCGACCGCCGCATCCGCATCATCCGCAACCCGCACGAGCCCGACCAGCCCGGTACGTCACAACCTCATATCGCCTCCACGCACGTGCACGCACATCAAACTGGAAAGGTTTTATTGTTTTCCCTCGTCGAACTGAAATACTTTAGAAAAATTATCCGACACAAAATACATATAAGTGTTATTATGTATGATCGGTACACATATATATTGCAATAACTCATATAAGTATCAATATGTAGCTTAGCTTAGACCAGCTCAGTTAGGTCGCGAATTGCATGAATCAGGCAACAACCCTTTTTTTTTTTACGTGGGGAAATCCCTTATGGACACACCACCCTCCCGGAGGAGAGGGTGAGTTATGTCCGACTCGCACAGACTAAAACGCCACGGTGTACCGACCGACCATAATTGTTGGGGCGGCAAGAGATCGAACTCGCTAGTCTACCTTGTAGAGCCGCCCCAACTGTCCGCCCAGCGGAAAGTGATCGCCGGGCTCCTACCTATAGAGAGACAGACCAGGTTCACACCAGCTGCCTCCCCTCGTCTGCTGGACCTGTGAAATGAGGAGATGGGCCCCCCAGCTCATCTCCTCAGGTCCGGCTACGGTGGTTGGAGATGTTGGGCAAAGCGCCGCCTCCTCCTACCGGTTCCCCATTGGCGGAAACAGCCACTTAGCGGGTTTACCTCGCGGCCATCCCCCCTCCTTTCCCCCATCCTACCGCCGCCGCCGGAATGCGGCGCTGTCCCTCCGACGCAGCACACTCAGCCAGAGTGTGCTGCGCGGTATCCTCATTGGCGCCGCACTCGTGACATGCGGCGGTCGGCTCTCTGCGAGCGATATGGTGCAGGTACCACCCGAAGCAACCATGCCCGGTAAGTACCTGCACCATTCTAAACGTCAGGGAGCCCTACTCCCGACTTATCCGTTCTCGCAGGACCGGGCGGACGGCTTCTACGGTATACCGACAGTAGCGTGCGTCCGCCAGATCCTGCATCCACCTTCCTAATGCCTCTTCCTTCACTTCCCGTATCTTTGCCTCTATCTCCCCGAGAGCCGGAGGCTCCCCAATGCGTTTCCTCGCCGCCGTGAATTCATACACGGCAGCAAGAACTCCCGCGTCCAGCTCCCAGGGTAGGGAGCCGGCGAGCACAAAAGCCGCCGCCGAGGGCACTGTGCGATATGCCCGGATGGCTCTCAGTGCCATAATGCGCTGCGCGTTGCGTAGCGTGCGCACATTGGTGGCACCGAGGGCGTCGGCCCACACCGGTGCTCCGTAGGCAGCCATCGCCCGCACGACTCCCATGAAGAGTCGGCGGCACCAGGCACTCGGCCCCCCTATATTAGGGGAGCAACCGACCGAGTGCCGCCGCCGCCCGCGCAATTCGCGGTCCGAGTCCTGAGAAATGGGGCTCGAACCGCCAACGCCCGTCCAGGGTGAGGCCCAGATAATTCATCTGGGTCCCCACCCTGATCCGGGCGCCCTCCACCATTATGTGGGCCCCAGGTGACGGGCCTCGCCGAGGCCCGTGAAATAGCAGGGCCTCATTATTCTCGAGGGCCACCCTGAGGCCCAATCTCCTTATGCGTCTGACCACGGCGGTTGTGGCCGCCGTAGCCAGACGCACTACCTCCTCCCAATTCCCCTCCCCGGGCTACGACTAGGGTATCATCCGCGTAACATATTATGCGCGCTCCAGTTGGGAGCGCACCGCGGAGCACCCAGTCGTAGCCCACATTCCACAGGAGCGGCCCCAAGGCCGACCCCTGTGGAACCCCTCTCTTTGTTGCTCGGCTGATCATTCGCCCGTCGCTGTCCACGTAGGCGACCGCCCTGTCCTCGAGGTACGCTTCCAACAGCCGCCGCAGGTACGGTGGCACTTCGAAGTAACCGAGTGCCTCCCGTATGACCCCATGCGGCATACTGTTGAAGGCGTTGGCGATGTCCAGGGACACCGCCAACATTCTCTCCCCTTGGGAGGTCACCTCCGCAGATAGCGACTTTAGGAGGGACAGAGCATCTACAGTGGAACGCCCTACCCGGAAGCCAAACTGCGCGTCCGATAAGTTCGGCTCTACTCCTTCCAGGTGCTGGTCGACCCGGGAAGAAATAATCCTCTCCTAAGTTTTCCCGGCATCGTCCAGCAGGACGAGGGGCTGGAACGTGGACGCGCACTCCTGGGGGCGGCCCTCCTGAACTATTAGGCAGAGCCGCCCCAGCTTCCAGGGCTTCGGGAACTGTCCGGCCGACATACACCGATCGAACAACCCCCGAAGCCACACTCCCAGTTGGCTCAGCGCTAAGCCGAGCACCCGACCCGGACACCCCATCAGGGCCGGGTGCTCTCCGCCTGTTGAGGAGGCGCTTCACCGCCCTCCCCATCTCCTCCGTTATTGGACGAGGGCCTTCATTGAGCACCTCCACAGGTTCCGCTCGAGGCAGAGGCATTGGAGGAGGCGGCAGCATCGGAGAGTCGGGGAATATTTCTCCCACGACCCTCGCCACCAACACCGTCTGGAGGGTTTCTGTCGCCGGGGGCGCCCAGGATTGCAGCTTCTTTCGTACCATCCGGTATGGGCGCCCCCAAGGATCCTCCTCCAGCGTCCGCAGCAACTCCTCCCATGCCTCTTCCTTCGCCCGGCTGATGGCAGCCTGCTGGGTCTTTCTACGTTCCCTATAGCTGCCATACAGCCGGGTTTCCTCCTCGGGGTCCCGATGTCTCCTCCGGCGGCTGCGCCCGAACAGGCGTCGGGCCGCGGAACATGCCGCACTGAGATCCGCGATCTCCGGCGAGCACCACTACATCGCCCGTTTGTCTGGGTGGTGTACGCTCCGCGGCATCGACGCGTTACAAACTTTCGTAAGTTTCGTAAGAGCAGAACGAAGGCGGGCTGCGGACGCGTCGTCTTCCTGACTTGTGGGGGGGGGGGGGCATGGCCCAGGCCTGGACGATGGCCGCCTCCTCCGCTATTTCGCGGTCGAGGCGGCCAAGCGTCCAGTGGGGGAACTTCGCGCCTTCGGGGGCTGATACCAATTCTGTCTTAGGAGGTGGAGACCTCAAATCTGATATATCTGTGATCAGATAGAGTCTCCACCTCCTCAAGTACGCGCCACCCATCAGGCAACAACCCAAGCTGAGATGTGCCGTGCACCCTTGAGCTAGTTGTCAAAATAAAATCGGCTGAATGCCTTAACCGCTCGCCTTAGTAATTCGGTGAAGCTGTTAAGGCTTTGCCAGATCAATAGCGTAATCAGTCCGAAAAAGAAAAAATCATATATTGAATTTTCAACAGGACGTTGTTCGCTACCCCCCACCCCTGACACCTCTGCCGAATTCGTGACGTCACAAGTCGTTACGTCACTATCTGGTTTTTTTTTTAATACGAATATGCCTAACGGATGCCCACCTCACCAGACAACTGAAGATGGGTGATGCTGCGTACATTATTAAAATATTATTGTACTATTAACAATCAATTTTTACGTATATTATTATTATTATGTCGAGTAGATAATGATATTACAAATTTCTAGAGGACATCTCAATCATCTAACAAGATGGTGGCCGTCTTGTTAGGACTTTTTAGAAAGTTTTAGTAACAAACCAAAATCCATGCTTCGTGGTATTATTTCCCATCCACTGAACTTGTGCATAATAACCAAACCATAATACGTAAAACACTACCAATATTACAAAATATAAAGTCAAATGACACAAGACTATGAATAAAATACACTACATCACATTCCAAAATTCCGCTAAAAACGCCCGGGAAACTATCAGCTGTTGAGTTCCCACGCTAATAAGGAATACGAAATTGTAAATACCACTTGGAACAACGTAATGTCGTTCGTACGTACGTAACATCAACAGGAAGAGCTATCTTTAACCTTTAGTAAGGTACTTTATAGTTCTGCTAGTTATCTATACATATAATAAAAATGAAGTGTCTGTATGTAATATCAAAATTAAAATTTTTGACTGATTGGGTATGAAAGTATAAACGCTTCTGATAACAAAAATGCAATTTTTAAAATTTTTGTCGGTCTGTCTGTTTGTTCCGGGTAATCTCTGAAACGGCTGGACCGATTTTAAAGGGAATTTCACTGGCAGATAGAAAAAAATACAGCGGGTTACTTAGGCTACTTTAAATTAAACTAGCTGTTAACCGCGGCTTCGTCCGCAATGCTATCTTCAAAACGGTTGGACCGATTTCCACGGGACTTTCAATGGCAGATAGCTGACCTTATAAAAAATAATTTAAGCAATCTTCATTTATACTAGCTGTTAACCGTGGCTTCGTCTGCAACGTTATCTCCAAAATGGTTAGACTGATCTTCACAAAACTTTCACTGGCAGATAGATGACCTTATAAAAAGTAATTCCAGCAATTTTAGTTTATACTAGCTGTTAACCGTGGTTTTGCCCGCACAGCTATCTCGAAAATGGTTTGACCGATCTTCACAAGACTTTCATTGGCAGATAGTTGATCTTATAAAAAGTAATTTAGGCAATTTTAATTTATACTAGCTGTTAACCGTGGCTTCGCCCGCAGTACTATCTCCAAAATGGTTCGATCGTTTTTGACGGGACTTTCACTGGCAGATAGCGGACATTATAAACATTACTAAGTCATTATTAAGTCATTTAATTTATTTTAATTTAGACTAGCTGTTAACCGTGGCTTCGCCCGCAGTGCTATGTCTAAAACGGTTTGACCAATAATCACGGGACTTTCACTGGCAGATAACTGGCCTTATAGGAAGTAATTTTTTTTTTTTAGACTTGCTGTTACCCGCGACTTCGACCGCATGAAATTTAGCAAAAGTATGTTGTTCACTGTAAACATGTGCATAAGACGTGCGTTGTACTGGAGTCCAAGAATAAATATAATTGAAATTCATATGTCTGTATCTATGTATGTAATTTGAATTATATTGTCTTTTCGGTCATTTTGATTTACTTACAGCGCTTTCGTCTACATAACTTGGCAATCATAGTAACATATAAGAATATTGTATCCAAGTCAATGAGCACTATTTTAATTGTCGAACATTAAAAACTGCTTAGACAGATATAAAGTTTTATATCTTGAATTATTTTAATGCAAGATTTCAAGACGTCAGCTCATTCATTGTTTTTAATCAACATTGTAATTATTAATAGTAATTTTGAAGATATAAGGGATTTTTGTAATAATATATAAGTTCATAAACGTATTAATTATTGACAATATGGGCATATTATATATTCTAATAACATCTTTAAGTCATTGTTTCATTAGTTCTTTATACTGTGTAAGTGAGCACTGAGGTAGCTATATGGAGGGTTAAGGTTCCAAACATGTTGCTAATGATAAACCTCATTTGACACACTGTTAGGATTTATATATCTAATGTATACGTTACATGTCACTGTAGGTGGCGTGTGTGTCATACTTACAATTGTTTTTAAAGAACATTTCTATAACTGTTCTTGGTCTCACAGTTTTATATTTATTTAATACAATTTTAAAAAACGCGTGCGGATCTGCGGGTACAGCTAGTACTTCAATAAGTGTTTTATGCGCCTCAGCCCTCTCGAGCGTACACTCACAAACCTAATTACTTGCCCGCGCCTGAACTATTTAAGGCGGCCACATACATACGGAATTCCGTTTCGGAATCTCGATTCGAGACATCGCATTCGGATTTCGAACGTAGTAAATCCATACAAATCTATGGACCTATCACAAACATGCAGTGCTTTTCCGTTCGTAATTTTGTCCGATTCGGAATCTCGCACGGAAAAAAACTGTTTCGAATGCATCTCTTTCATAAATTTTGTACGAATCACAGCACACATTCGTTAATTCCGTACGTTTTTGGGATTACGAGTCAGTTTTTGGGATTGCCTCGTAATTTGGCCCTTTATATATAATAATGACTGTCTTGCAATCTTTGAGTGTTGAGTGGATGTACGTATTTTCTACTTCTTAGCAAAATACAGCAACAATGCAATCGCAAGTTGCAAATCATCATCCATCGTTATTAAAATGTCTGAACTGAATGGTCGTCGTCTCTCGACTGAGACTTGTTATTCCGAACAGAAATAGACGTATGTGTGTGAAATATGTACGGAATCCCGAATCGATATTTCGAATCGAAATCCCGAAACGGAATTCCGTATGTATATGATCGCCTTGACACGTTTCAGGTTACTATTCTCCACCAGTGGATTATATCCAATTCGTACGGACTAAAACCACATGGTGCCATCTCACATACCTATTAGCCGGGGTACAAGAAATGCCTATACTCCTATGGCTGGTGTTATAAAGAGCTATACCCCCTCCCCCCTTGCCCTGCCAAACCCTGGGAACCGGAAGGAATCACTGATGATGAAACCGCTGTGTGACGTCACTATCGCTAATCCAACACAAACGCCTCTTTATCAACAATGAAACGTCACGCTCGGGTCAATGACACTAAATCTTATATACTCGGCTCCACTCGTCATCAATTAACAAACAAACAAACAACATTACATAGTAAAAATATCACTCACTTAATCGACACCAGTAGTGATGTAGGTTAGAACTAATATTGGCATACAAGCCATTAATTATTTATTTTTACAATGAAAATATATTCATGTAATTCCAAAATTAAGTTTATTATAGAGATGAATGATGATTTACTTAAAAATAATTATGACTATAGAGGGTAAAGGTAAGAAGAACAGCCTTATACGGGTGAAATGTTGGAAAAATGTCCAGTTCTAAGCACTAAATAATAGTTCCAAGATACTGCAAAATGGCGCCAGCATAGACAACGGTTATGGATAGTCCGAAATAATCTTGTAAATACAACCTAAAATAGCTGCTGTCAAAAAACGTGAAGTGTGATAGAATTTTTTTGAATACTGGTTTAGCACATATTGATGCGGATATTTTTCTATACTCGAAAGTAGTTCTTCTTACATCGACACTCGCACAGTTTTGAGTCTAGTCGACAAGAAATTACATAATAGCGCCATCTAGTGATACATTCCATAACAAAAATTAATAATAAAATTACTTCGAAATATAAATATGTGAAAACACCGTATCATCGACCACGTGTACTGTCTAATTATGAGTGCGTTCTTCCCCTATTTGTATTTTTGTTATTACGTAATATAAATTCAGAAAGACAAGACGGTTACGTATATTTTTCACCCGTTTTCTTTTTTCTTTTGTTGACATTAACGAGTTTTAAGTATTACGAGGAAAAAAATGTACAAATAGAGTTTTCTTTTATATAATTGACGAGTGGAGGCCTTTATTTATAAATCTCTATTCGTCACACTTACTTCACGTTCCTTATATCTATTAATCTACAATATTTATGTATTCTTTGTCAAAAACACCGCAATAATATTGAAAGTTCAACCATTAATTATACTTTAATTTCGACAACTTCGTATTAGTAATATTATTTACCGTTTGTATATAATTAGTATAACATTGCAAATGTATATATTGTGCCTATTTAAATGTTACTATTGTTTATTTGCATATAGAAATTGATAAATGTATATAACTATATGTATAAATTTTAATGTACACATATTTATTTATAACTGTTCACTTCATCGTATCGTCATAAACAGACAACCATTTTTTAATTGTATATTTTATTTTTATGGAAATCTTTATTTGAACGCCATCTATTGTTTAATTAAGAATGACTGAACACCTTTCTTTGTTCGAGATGTCAAAATAAGTTACTTATTTTCTCGCCATCTATCGGCTTCTTTGGCATACTATTATATTAGCCATATACGAATGCTATAAAATGATTCGTATTCAAGAGGTGGTAAAGGATTTGATAAATATATGTTAAAACAAGCGGCTTAATCCTTTTGTAAACGTTGACTGATGGAGATGATAATTAATTATCGTATATTATCTATGGATATATATATATATTTAATTATCAAATCATAAGTAATTTATCGGTTTCAATTTTGCCAAATACATACTCATTCTTTATAAATAAAAAATAATAGGGCTTATCGTAGAGACACACGATAGAAGTAAAACTTTTGTATTACAGGGAATCATTTTAATTAATGAAATACAATAAAAAACCAACGTGAATACGTGATGTGTATGCCTACAAAGTTCTATTTTAGGGAGCTCAATAAAACTCAACGGTACTGCAAAACGTTTATTACCGTAGAAGCTGAAGGATGACAACTTAAGATTACTTACACTGAATCACTACTTTAGACAGATATACCTTCATGTGTTACAAGATGAAATTGTACTTAACTAAAAAAAAAATGGGTCCAGCTCATTCGCAAGGATTTGAACTTATGACTTTCGACGAGGTGTACAAACTATTTCCAGGAATCTATATCACACATGATAAATACGAAGTGCTTCATCAAACTTTATAAATGACTAGCTGTGCCCGCTACTCCGTCCGCGTGGAACCTAATGTAAAATAAAAGAAAATACGTGCGTGTATCAGTGTACACACGTAAGAAGTGAAACTTCTTTATGACATCATTTTTAGAAAAATGATCTACTATATTTACAACTTTACAGGAAGAAAAAAAAATTAAAAAAAAAACGGAATCTTATTATTGTGAGCGCACCTTTAGAAAAAAAACGGAATCTGATTATTGTGAGCGCACCTTTAGAAAAAAAAACGGAATCTGATTATTGTGAGCGCACCTTTAGAAAAAAAAAACGGAAACTGATTATTGTGAGCGCACCTTTAGAAAAAAAAACGGAATCTGATCATTGTGAGCGCACCTTTAGAAATAAAAAACGGAATCTGATTATTGTGAGCGCACCTTTAGAAAAAAAAACGGAATCTGATCATTGTGAGCGCACCTTTAGAAATAAACATGGCGCGTAACGGAAAAGTGTACAGAAATTAAGATGGCGCGTAACCGAAAAACGTTACATACGTTTTTACATGCTCTAAAATTCCTCCCTACGTCGATAAAGAAGATTCACTTCAAAAACAGTAACTGATAAAATCATCTGAATATATTAAGTCCATTTACTTATCTAATTTCCTCTCGTACTTACGCCGCGTCGTCATTAAAATTGCAATATTTTTTGATAGACTGAACCGATTTTAAAGAAATTAAGTCTAAAGGTAGCTCGAGGATATGCTTTATGATTTTCTTGTGATTAGGTTTTATCGTGAACGCAGTACATACCATTGATGCGTGTTCAAACAAACATAGACAGACATTTCTAAAAATGTATTTTATTACTTACTAGCGGGCCCGGCAGACGTTGTCCTGCCCTGATTAAAAATAAATCCTTGACAAATTATATACCAAAACGTTCCTCATTAATCATTTTATCCACTGGTGAAAACTGAATGAAAATCCGTTCAGTAGTTTTTGAGTTTATCGCGAACAGACAAACAGACAGACGCGGTAGGGGACTTTATTTTATACTATGTAATTTATTACTTATTCCTAGCCACCTGCAATATTTGTTTTCACGTAAATCGAAGAAGTACAAACATGTTACATTTACATTCTTATTATATGTAAGATAAGATAATTTTACGGATAATTGATAAGCGTTCAATGAATAATCTGTTTACATATTCGCAATGTATTGATTCTACATCAGTGTATTTATTACTCGGTTATCAGTCACTAGCTTTTGGTCGCGGCTTCGCTCGTGTTAAGTCGATTTGATTTATCCCTCGCGAACAGTACATTTTCACTTAATAAAATGAACTCGTTATATCTTATCCTGTACCCCTGACAACGTCTATGCTGAATTTTATGGTCATCGGTTGATTAGTTGAGGCGTGAAAGCGTACCAAACAAACTATAATAATAATAAGGAGTATACTATGATCATCGGTTGATTAGTTGAGGCGTGAAAGCGTACCAAACAAACTATAATAATAATAAGGAGTATACTATGATCATCGGTTGATTAGTTGAGGCGTGAAAGCGTACCAAACAAACTATAATAATAATAAGGAGTATACTATGATCATCGGTTGATTAGTTGAGGCGTGAAAGCGTACCAAACAAACTATAATAATAATAAGGAGTATACTATGATCATCGGTTGATTAGTTGAGGCGTGAAAGCGTACCAAACAAACTATAATAATAATAAGGAGTATACTATGATCATCGGTTGATTAGTTGAGGCGTGAAAGCGTACCAAACAAACTATAATAATAATAAGGAGTATACTATGATCATCGGTTGATTAGTTGAGGCGTGAAAGCGTACCAAACAAACTATAATAATAATAAGGAGTATACTATGATCATCGGTTGATTAGTTGAGGCGTGAAAGCGTACCAAACAAACTATAATAATAATAAGGAGTATACTATGATCATCGGTTGATTAGTTGAGGCGTGAAAGCGTACCAAACAAACTATAATAATAATAAGGAGTATACTATGATCATCGGTTGATTAGTTGAGGCGTGAAAGCGTACCAAACAAACTATAATAATAATAAGGAGTATACTATGATCATCGGTTGATTAGTTGAGGCGTGAAAGCGTACCAAACAAACTATAATAATAATAAGGAGTATACTATGATCATCGGTTGATTAGTTGAGGCGTGAAAGCGTACCAAACAAACTATAATAATAATAAGGAGTATACTATGATCATCGGTTGATTAGTTGAGGCGTGAAAGCGTACCAAACAAACTATAATAATAATAAGGAGTATACTATGATCATCGGTTGATTAGTTGAGGCGTGAAAGCGTACCAAACAAACTATAATAATAATAAGGAGTATACTATGATCATCGGTTGATTAGTTGAGGCGTGAAAGCGTACCAAACAAACTATAATAATAATAAGGAGTATACTATGATCATCGGTTGATTAGTTGAGGCGTGAAAGCGTACCAAACAAACTATAATAATAATAAGGAGTATACTATGATCATCGGTTGATTAGTTGAGGCGTGAAAGCGTACCAAACAAACTATAATAATAATAAGGAGTATACTATGATCATCGGTTGATTAGTTGAGGCGTGAAAGCGTACCAAACAAACTATAATAATAATAAGGAGTATACTATGATCATCGGTTGATTAGTTGAGGCGTGAAAGCGTACCAAACAAACTATAATAATAATAAGGAGTATACTAGACTGAAAACCTACAATCTTCTTTTATCACATCTATATAACTTACACTATTAATAATATTGAAAAATTAAATTATGTAACATTAAATATTGATAAACATTTGAAAAAAAAAAACAGAATAGAACAAGAATAAAGAAACAGTGAAAATTAATTCATCTATAAAAATAAAATTAATAAAATGAAAACAATGTGTTTAATTGTCCTATTGAATGTAAAAGCTTTATTATCAAATATATTTAACTAGCGGCCCCGGCAGACGTTGTCCCGCTCTGATTATAAAAAAAATCCTGGACAAACTATATGGCAAAACCTTCCCCATGAATCACTTTAACTACTGGTGAAAACCGCTTGAAAATCCGTTCAGTAGTTTTTGAGTTTATCGCAAACAGACAGACGCGATAGGGGACTTTGTTTTATACTATGTAATGATGAGGCTTGCTTGGATGCGAGCTCATTGTACAAAGTATTTATAAATTTATAGTCTTATAATTTTTAGAATAAATGTTTTAGGAAATCGATATTCAAAATTGGTGTTAAATTTAGAGACTCTAGCAACGAGGAATTTGAGACATAATTGCTAGGATTAGGAGAAGATTTTCATAAAATTAATCATAAATAAAGTATAGTATACGTTGTACGATTAGCAATGCTCTAGTCATTTCGCTGGTGAATCACCACCGAGTGGACCAGGGTACACAGGCGCTATGCAATTTTCTGGTATCGACGTTATTATAAACGGAAAACCGATGGATCTTATCTATAGATCGCGTTGTATAAATGGGTTATCGCCCATTGACGCATTCACTAGTGATATCGACACGGTGGTGACGTGTTTTTTTTTTTTGTTATTTTTTATAGTTTTTATTCGAAGTGATGAGCGAAATGGAAGGTATTCCCAAAGTGAAATCAGATTTCGAGTTGAAGGAACGGCCTAACGGTATGTGTATTGGAATATATAGGGGTCTGTTAAAAGATACTTACGTACGTTATATATGGGAATTGATAACATGAATATGTTGTGTGTTTAGCACATATACAGTTTTCTAAGTATGTAGGGTAGTAATGAGTGGGTGTTTTCAGAATTCTCAACTCTTCAAGTAATAGTAAAGGATTTATCCAAATCTCGAGTTTTGGTTCTCTAATTTCATATATCGCAATAGCAAAACGTTATGAGCAAACGATAAAATGGCGAATTGAAAATACGTAGCAATAACATCAAACAGTAATGTACCTGTGTGAGTGCTACAAAAGTTTATATAGAGCTAAATCTACGGACGAAAATGTTCTTTTGTTTCGATGTCCATACTGTTGTTCATACGTCAGTTGTAATCTAATTGAAATATAATTAGTATGTCGTCAAATGACGTTGAAAGAAATCATAGTGTAGAACTTGTAAACGCTTCAGTATGTTCTCGCAGTATCCCATGCGACCGTGGTGTCTTAACTATTAGCTTATCAGATATAAATGATGAGACCTCAGAGCTATAGAGGCCCCGTAAATGGATAACGAAAAATATAGGCTTTCCAGGTCTTAGTGATTCTTAGTTTCCACGTCATGCATAGCATTATATAGTTGTTTTTTTTATATATATTTTATAAGTTTTAGCGTTAGATTACAATCTGATCTGATGTTAAATGACGATGTGGCCTAAAATGGTAAGTAACCATATTAAACTTAAAAGGGGGTTAGCTCTCAATTGCAGCTGCCGGAACATACCAACAGGTGCTTGACGACCTTCAACTTGAGGGAGACAGCTAGACAGACGGACTAAGAAAAAGCCATGTCATCACGACGTTTTCCTTGGCCAATAACTCCGACTAAGTTGCTAGGATTCGAACCCATGTCCATAGACGTGGTGTCCAAACACTTTATGAACTACACCTGATGGTTAAAATTTACCTATTTTTTTCAGGTGTACAATGCAGTTTGCATAGTAATGTACAATTTGATTTACTCCATGGTTCTATCGGTTGCAATTCCCAAGTCGATAATCAGCTATTTCTTATAGGCTTTTGGTTTATATGCTAGGTGACTGTAGAACAATTTTCAAGGTTAATTATTAGATCATTGAACATCGCTTACTTATCCTATGTTAGAAGTCATTATACTGTTTACATTTAAACAAAAGCATCAAGTAGTCTGGATACGATAAGTGGGTAACTCATCAGGCTCAGTCATGTCTGTTATCAGAAATAACAAACAGTACTTCTTTCACCGTCCTTATCTAGTTTTTTTTGTAACTAATTCATTGTTGAACGAACGAATACCTTTGTTAATCTGACGTTAGGATATCGAATATTCGTTTAGTCGCTCGTTGGTTAACTGAATGATTTTAAACCGAAGCTTCCAGCTCTAGATACCTCGAAAATAATATAATTTATAGCAGCCATTTCGCGTATTTTAATTACTTATATTATTGTTATATTTGGTTATTGGTTAGGTTAAATTAGAACTTAAGAAATAATTTAACCATAGAAAATTTACATTTTGCAGTTTCCAGTATAACTGTAGATTAAGAATAGATCAATAACCTTAAAATAAATAATAAATGAATTTCTAGAAAATAAAGCTTGCGGTGGAATATCAATCCGACATACGCGGGTTCGAACCCCGGCATGTGCAAAAGAATTTTCGAAATTTGCGTACATTTACTAATTTAAATTCGTAACATTATTGGTTGACGGTGAAGGTAAACATCGTGAGGAAATTTGAACCTGAGAAATGTTTTTATAGTAACCACTGTACGTGGGAAAATATAGAAATGTGTATTTCTCTCAGTTTAAAATCGCCAATACGTCATGTACTGGCGCAAGTGATTATGCCCATACCTTCCTTCGGGAAGAGGCCTCTGGCTCTACAGTGAGCCTCTTACAGGCTGATGATGAGTTTTTGGCGGGATCTTGGAATATCATGTACTGGACTTTATATTTTATTCACAACCCGTGTTATTTGGTTCTATATGTACTCTATTTTATATGGTGGTGTTTTACGTCATAATTTGGTTTTTGTGTACAAGTGAAGTGGATCGGAAATAATACCACGCGAATCTGATTTTCTACAAAAACTCCCTAGAAAATTCTAACGAGACGGTCACCATCTTGTTAATTCAATGAAATGATCGCGAGAAACTTGTAATATCATTTATCTACTCGACAATGGCAGTAATAATCTACTAGAATGATGATGATAATGATGATTAATTACATAGCCCATTTGATTTTCCATCCATATTACCCGAGCAATATAAATGTGCCTCTGATTAATCACTTGGTTCATAACATATGTATTCATTTAATCTCTGAGTCTCATATCACATGCGCTTGTATTTTGTTAATTTTTTTTCTACGGAAAATAGATATACGAACGCCCCTTAATGAGACGCTGTGTCTATTCTATGATAATATTTCGGCAATTTAACCTCATTTACAGTGATGTACTTGAAACGAGTGCACCGGTATTTGAATACCTTAAGCAGATAAGGTTGTAACGGTGTGGGCGTTTTTAAAATTGTTGTTTTTCTCCGACTGAAACGTCGCTTTAGTGTCCAGTGATATTGTTAAACTGAATTTTGTATTTGTTACAAACAAAGATCATTTAGCCATTGTGCTAAATAAAATGCATACCGATCTGTTATATTCTTCTATCTGTTATCACTTCATTTGTCTCATTTTGAAATTTAATACGCAATTTTAACTTAACAAAAAGTTGTCATTCCCGTCCATAGATAAATTTAAATGATAAAATATGGATGTCATTCATATAAATTTCCATGTAATTGTATATATAATTTCGCGCGAGTGACATTGCGAGAAGTGTTTTGATGTATCGTTTACCGCCAAAACGCCATCGTATTGTCTGTGGTTACGTTCGGAAACTGTCACAGATAACATGTTGAACGAGGGTTTCGAATACGATCGTAAGTAAAGTTTGTCATTATCTGGTTAACATACTCTGAAATTACCGTGATATTGCGTTAACAGCGTAGAAATACGCCATTGATTCTTATCAAAACCACCGGTCAAGCTACTGTCAAACTCTTCGCGCCATTTTTGCGTTCTAGTAAATAACGAATCTGCGAGAAACTAAATTTATAAAACTAAATGTTCTATAAAATTCACGTTTTCTCAATATTTAATTCATTATCATTCGATATTACTCTAAAATAATAAACAAACTAAAAGAGAATTATGTTAAAGTAAGTAGAAATGTTTAAGATCGTTCTAGTAAACAACGAATCCTTTAGGAAGAAAATTCATAAAACCATATTCTTTATAAAACTAATGTTTTCTCAATATTTCTTTCATTATCATATGATATTACTCTAAAATTATTAAAAAAATAGTATTTAAGTCAGTGACATATAAAAACCCACACACAGTTTCGAATAAAAGTACCGCTCAAAACTGTCCCCAAAAAGTCCACAATATACATACGTGGTTATAGTTATGCGATAAAATTATGATTCTGTAAATTCAACTTCATATAAATGGTTTAAAGTTGTTTTTACAAGGACGCAAGCGACGCGAGACTATTTGAAATGACTGCATAATCCAAAATTATGCACTCATTTTTGTGTGCCGGCTGTGAGACGTTAAGTGTGCATCTTGAGTTTTTGTATATCAATGATTTAAGTAGAAATATTTAAAATAGATGTGTAGACCTTGGTGATTTAGATCAGCGAAAAAAATAGCCGTCATTGCTACGGAATAACCGAGTGATATATAATATAATCAATCTTAGATATTATGAATGCTCATAAACATTGTTTCGATAACATAAAACCTCTGCGAAACATAAAAATTACGCACTGCGGTATTTTAAAACAAATATTTGTTTGAAATTGAATTGATTTTCATAATCCCAAGTTTAAATAAAAAATTATCTTGTGCAAACAACGTAAGTCATTATACTGCCATGAGATGTGCGTAAGTGTTATCTAGATATTTATTTAGCATTTTAATTGTTTAAAACAACTTTTAAATATAATACTTATATATATTAAACGCATAAACTGTCATGATTCTGCGGTTTTTTTTTTAATATAAAAATAAAAATGTTGCTAATACATACATTAATAAAAAGTGGCTTTTATCTTTATTCTAACAATTATAGTATCTAGGAGATCCTGCACTTGATTAGTTAACACAATAATTACATTGTTATCGCTACTGGATGTAAGCTAAACGTATTAATAATCAAATTATAGCATATAACAACATCTAACGAAATTTTGAGGTATCAGAAAATTATAATCAATTGGTAACAATGTAAGTACCGCAAACGTTTACGAGATGGCGCTATATGACATAGCAGCAAGTTACAATTATCGTTACGTACGTTAAGTCACAAAACTTAGAAGAGCTAGATTTAGTAAAAGACTGGCATGATTTTAATACCAAAAACAACCGAAAATTGGCTATGCCATGTTTAAGGTTTAATAAGACTAGTAACGAATTTTGTAGGTAATAAGTGGTAGATTTTAAAGGAAATTCCTAAAGCGCATTACCGATTTACCGGATAATAAGTCCAAGCATCATGCTTAGCGGATTTTTATGTCAATACGCGTGGAATATTATGTGAACGATGGTGATATCTGGAATTGATACTCCTGTCTGTGCATTCGGTAAAAACGATTGTGATTATAATGTATTGTAGTAAAATATTTACCATGAACAGATAAACCAGATGGAGTTTCCTGCCGGTTTTTCTCAATGACTGAGTTTTTTCTTCGGAACCGGTGCCTTGGTGGTAGTTTTGCGGCTCATATGCGATTTGACCTTTCCTACCAATTTGACCTATCGTTACATATTATTAATATTACTTATTCGTTGATTTTTTTTATATATACGGATCATTTGTTTAAATTATACCTTCATCATTAATAATTAAAAAAACCTCTACAAGTCTGTCATTCTGGTTCCCTTCGCCCCAAGTACCAATCTATCCTCAATTGTTTGTTCTGATCCCTTAATAAGTTGAAAAGATATTTCAATAATTGATAAATGGGAAAATTTATATGGGCGTTATTGTCTTATTAGTTTGAATCCAAAGCTTAGTGTCTTATTGTATTTTGTTGTGAGAGACAGCAGTTGAGATAGAAGATAAACCCGATCGACTTTGTTGCCGGTTCTTGTCGATGACTGGGTCGTTTGTCCGAACCAATGGAAGCATTGACGTTTATGAGCGCCTTCTTAAGTCCTAAATTAAATAAAGTGATTTTGATCTGAATTGTTTGTGTAAGTGTTAATGTTTTTGCGACAGCGGAGGACGACACGTCGCTGTACGATGAAGACGCGGCGGCGGAGGCTGCGGCCGCGTTTGCTCGCGCGTGCGCTCCCGACACGCAGCGACTGCTCGCGCCGAACGTCGCACAGCGCTACGACCGACGGCTACTCGACGACCACGACCAGTCAGTACCGCTTTTATTCTTAACACGTCTAACTCATTTTCATCTATAGCAATCATAAAACATATCGTATTCCTATTTACAAATCACTTGCAGGCGCACAACTCGTAGATGCTAACATATAGACTTCTAGTATACCGGCGTGATTGACGACACAATTAGTAGGTTCATCCATCGCGCCGTGGACACTCCGGCTCGGGAGATTGCGGATAATAATTTAAATTATAAATAAATAGATGGCTATAAAAAAAGCTGATAATCTTAATTAAAAAATCGAATAATATTACTAATATAGTAAAGTAAAATAATAATACTAGTTGCTCATATTTAAAACGATTTTTAGATTTTTAACAGGATTAATAAAATAAACGAAAGCACAAAAATGTGTAAACCATGAGTCAGCAGAATAATTAATCCATATAGACTTGTAACAATCTATGCATACGGCATACACCAATTTGTTGACATATTTAGTTGTCCTTTTTTTTTTAACTTTATTTTTGGCATCTAATCTTTTAGATTATTACTGCCATTGTCGAGTAGTTAATAGTATTACAAGTTCTTCTTTATTATTCCATATTCGGCAACCAGTCTTCTAGTAGACCATTACCGCCATTGTCAAGTGGGTATCAATATTACAAGTTTCTTGATATAATTTCAATTAACTAACAAGATGGTGGCCATCTTGTTAGAACGTTCCATGGAATTTTTGTGGCATCTCAGAATTCATCGTCCGTGGCATTATTTTCCATTCACTTCACTTATGCACAATAAACAAACTATATTACATAAAACACTACCAATATTACACAATATAGAGTCAAGTAACACAAGATTATGAATAAAAAATAAAATCCACTACATGACAGACCAAGATCCCGCCAAAAACTCCTAGTCGTCCTTTACATGTGTTTCATTTAAAACTAGAAAATTATTTCCAAGGATGGTTATTAAAAATATAGCTGTGTTCACTATTTTAAGAGTCACACCCAGATTTATATTTAAATTATGTTCGCCAATATATGGGAAATTATTGTTTGTTTGATGTCTAATTTGTGGACTAAATAAAAAAAAAATGTCCCTTCGAACTTTTGGACTTGATGGAGAAGGAGTCTGCTTTCAAATCGTTTGATAATTTTTTAAAGCATGTGATCATTAATTTTAAGGTATTTAACGAACTTACCTATGAAACTACCACGACTAACTTGCATCTACATTATGACTAATGAATCTTTTTGACCTTATTATATAATGCAACGCGATAAAGAAAAAGATAAGGGACTCGTATCAAATTGCAATCGCCCTCTCTGCAATTATATTACTCATTCCGAGTATAAAATAACAAATTTGAAAAAAACCTATAGACTCACCGTTAAAAATTAAAATTGTCTAATGAAACAGCCGCTAAAAAACTCCCTTTTGGGGAAAAAACCCGAGAAGGAAAAATGCTTTTTTCTATCAATAAGAACATGTGCTACAGAACTACATAAGTTCGTTATTAAAGTAAATCATGTTTTTTTTATATTCATGAAAAATATGTTTTTCTCGAAAGTGGAAACATTTACGTAAAAAATAAATGAATAAAATTTTGAAAACTATAACGATTTGCATAATGAAATGAATTTTTTCGAAATAATATAATTTTACAAAAAAAAAAAAATTAACATGGATCTGCTTGCAGCTTACAGAAAAAAAATTAAACTTATACTTCATCGCGATTCTGTAGCAGACGAAAGCTTTTTCAAGGAGTCGGAAAATATAAAAAACACCTAACCCTTCAATCTCAACACAGTAACAATTATGCTTCCGCGTTCAAACTTCATACAAATTCTACTACCTACCAGGTTATAAAGTGTCTATTTAGTTTAGTTTTTCGTCAGATTAATAGAAAGTCTGTTTAACTCTGCGAAGTAGATGTATAGTGGCGCCAATGACATTTTATCGATAGTCAATTATTGTCGATATTTATTTCGCTAACGCGTGTGAAATGTATAATTCCGTGTGCAAAAATAAGAAGCATGTATTGTACGTTATAATTTCTCAATCTTTTATCGATAAGTTTTATATTTGACAGAGAATTTTCCAAGGAACGTATGACGTATCTTTTCCGACTAATCGATTTTGTACGTCGAGCGGAAATTCTTCAACTTATATCTATACTAGCGGACCGGGCGGACGTTGTCCTGCCTTGAAAACAAAAAAAATCCTAAAAGTCGATCGCAGCGCCACCTGCCGGGTCCAATTGTGAATCTAAACCATTCTCGAATCTCCACGAACACACACAAAAAATTTCATCAAAATCGGTCCAGTCGTTTAGGAGGAGTTCAGTCACATACACACGCACACAAGAAATATATATATTAAGATATAACTTGTATTTATATTCCATTTAAATTTAGATTAACCTTGGATAGGATTCGATTTTTTATTGTACTTATAGATTAACAGAATCACACTTTTAAAATAAATAACATTAAAGTTACGAGGAATGCAAAGAGTTTTGATTAATCGTTTTTTTAATTATATATGAACTGACGCCAAATGTCCCAATTCTGAATACTAACTTTTTGGTATTTCTTTTAACTGTAATGTGAGAGAGGATCATTATCGTATCATGCTGTGTCGCGGTGAATTTTAAAAACATACAACACGAAGTAAATTCAGACTAGAACCATCAGTTGCGGTTGGCACAAATAATTTTTGCCTACATGATTGGAACCTCCTTGGGCCCTTAAAAACAAAACCTCCTCCTAAAAATTAATTTATCGTAAAATTGAGAACGAATTCTAAATGATCACTCTTGTAATAGCTAAACCCCTGGACTCTCCAAATGTCATGAGAGTTGCTCCATACACCCGAATGTAGTAGATCTTATAATGCACTGGTCAAGACTGTTGGCAGCATAAGTTTTAAAAAAAACCGTATTTATTACAAAATTTGAAAAACTTGAAAGACAATAACATAACGAAATGTATAATCATAATTTAAAAAAAAGTCTAGATATTTAAATACACGATCCGCCATTTTGAGATCTGGGTCTTAAAATATCAGCCGAGGGGTTAATGAGATGGAAAATAAACTTTCACAATTAAAAAATAAAACGTTTCTTTTTTTATTTTTCAAAAATAACATAAATGTTTTTTTTTTATTGAAACGATGTTTTTCCCAGATTACGTAAAGGAATTTTTCATAGTACCTATTTATCGAATAATCGACGAAGTAAATTGTGTCACGCGATACGATATGGATTTTTTGCAACTCCTACATCCTTGCCGACGCGATGGCGCCAACCAGTCGATTTCGTTTCTATTATAAGAATACTAACTAGTGTTTTAATATTTCAGCGCACTCACTTTCATATATCAGGAATGTCGAACATTCCACGCTAGTGTTTTCACGGATTTATTTTATATCAATAAATATATTAGAATTATATATACGTAATACGCCCACTTATAACTCTCGAACGCTTACCGATGACTGTGAGTGAGCTAAATATAAATCAGAAGTAAAAATAGATCCTTGATCTATATTAGTTACGCAGATCTAAACGCAAACATATTTGTTTATGTTTCACGGGTACTATTCCGGCGGTATCGAGTTGCAAATTAAAATTTTAATACTATTATTAAAGCTCTCCTATATTTCTTATACCTTTATACAGTATTTACAAGCTTACGGTGTTATTAATAAGAATTGTAGCTTTCTGCTTTTGTCGTGCATAGATAAACACCTTAATATCGTTGAACCCACTATGGGTTTTTGTACATCAATGTTTAACTTAGATCAAGTCTACTTGCCACTAGGGGTGTGCGAATAATTCGAACTTACGAATTACGTACGCGAATTCCGAAAAACTCGTTGGTACATGCCGGGGTTCGAACCTGCGGACATCGAAATCATATACATATAATCATCAAACCACTAGACCACCACGACTTCCTTTTTTAATGTTTCAATTTTATTGAAATATCGAAACTTTAGATGACATACATATAAATCTTGAGAATATACCACGTAGTTATATAAGCTTAAGGAAAATTGATGATTCCGAGTAAAGAGTAATCAGTGTGTGTAAAATGGTTCCAAAATAAACTTAGAGTTTTGTTTTTGTAATCCGTAGATTTGCACGGCTATTTGCACATCTGTCAATAACATTTATCGAGATTTGTGTTCGATATATAGATTACCGATATCGAAATATTTGTAATAACTTTTCTTTATTCACTCTTCATGAAGTGGTTTTGGTATATTTGATGGTAAATATAGTTCAAGAACTGCGAAATCCACCTGTTAGCTGAGCTGGTTGGCCCTGAAATACAAGACAAAGTAGCTATATGACGGGTTTTTTATAGAAATGGTTTTTTTTATGTTTTATGGTAGCAGTCCAGTAAAGAACTTAATTTACTGTTCAGCTCTGAAGTGCTGACAGGGAAAGGCTTTATTTTGCGGACGTTTTTCAACATCCATATACACCAGTATTCTTGGCTTCTTATAGTATTTTTATTGATTTAATAACTTAGCGTTTATTGTTAACAGAACTATATTTATGTTTTGTAAAAATATATAACATGAAGAGATAAACCAGATCGAGTTTCTTGCCGGTTCGTCTCGATGACTGGGTTGTTTGTCCGAATCGGTGGTAAATTTGACGTTCATAAGCGCTTTCTCAGGGCCTAAAATGAATAAAGGATATTTTGATTTTGATTTGTCAGCCACATGTGATATTAATTGTCGATGCAACGCAAGATCTGGTAAGGGGACTCACTGATCCACCAAAGTCTGCTGTCTGTATTTGGTGTGTGATGTCCCATCAAAGTAGTGCTGAGTAGATAGGTATTAGGGTTTTTATATACTTTAGCTCTTGCCACAATCCCACCTGATGTTAGGCATCGACTATCGAGTGCAGATGCCGGAACACAGCGTAAGTGACTGGCAACAAATTTTTAACTTAAGGACGGTAGCTAACCATCCCTTTTTAAAAAAGCCCTTCCCTACCACTGTGGCAAAACATAGTGAATGGTTTATCGTAATATTACCGTTCTCCTAATACCGAACATTCAGGGTTTTTGTAGGATTCAGAATACTATATATTATATAGAATATATATAGAATACTGACAGTAGTGGGCGTTTCCACATTCTCTCCGTTATCGCTCCGATTCCATAAACGGAACCGAAGTTTCTTCACCGCCTCGCAATATTTGGAGATTTACATATTTTGTGACGTGTTGTGTGTGTATTCGGTAAACATTGTTATCAGCCTGTTTGCTCACACGGCAGCGGAATTCGCGTCCACAGAGTCGCGACCAAACCGCATTGTGACGTCACCATCTCATCTTATATACACATCTCTAACGAGATGCATAATGATTGATCAGTTGAGGTAAATCACGAAAAATATTACATGATTATAGTACAGGGCGAGTGAAAAAGGAATTAAGATTGACAGCTACTTTTAAATCACGAAGCGTGAAAAGATTTCTTGTTCTTGTTTCTAGTGTTTTATATGTGTTAAAAAAATGTACCCGATCGAGTTTGTTGCCGGTTCTTCTCGATGAGTGGGTTGTTTGTCCGAACCGGTGGTAGTTTTGACGTTCATAAGCGTCTTCTTAGGCTCTAAATCAAATAAGGTATTTTTGATTGGATTGGATTTCATCCAGAAAGAACTATTGCTAGGCCAAATCTATATTGACCCGAGCCTCAAGCAATAGTTATGTATCTTCTTTATATATAATAAGAATGTTAATCTAACGTGTCTGTACTTTTTAGATTTTTGCGAAATGATGAAAAAAATGTTGCAAGTGTCTCGGAATAAGTAATAATATACATTTCAATTATTATTAGAAATGTCTGTCTATGTGTTTGTCTGTTATTTTGAATACGCATCACTACTAAAGTACTGCGTTCTCGATGAAACACCGAGAAAATAATAAAGCATATCCTTGAATAACATTTAGTCATGGTTTCATTAAAATCGGTTCACTCCATCAAAAGTTATTGGAATTTTAATGGCGACGCGACTTAAGTGTGAGAGATAAGTAAATGGACTTAATATATTCACATGGTTTTATTAGTCACTGTTTTTTTACATTAGGTCCCAAGCGGATAGAGTCGCGGGCACAGCTAGTTGGTAATAATATGATAATCTTTACAAACAAGTCGAGTAAATATGTTACGTATACATATGTTCTATAAATGTTACAATGTTGAACGTATATTTCGTATTTATTTGGAATTCGTAATGCACACGTGATTCAACAATACCTATAAAGGATACAATGCGATATGTGAATCATTCTTTGATGTATTTTACGTTTATAAATACATATACAGTTATACACTGTAATAGTCACCTCCACTATAATGTTCTAATATTGCTATATCACGGGTGGCGTCGTTTTGCACCTGTGTATACTGCTCGAGCTAAAAATCGATAACTTTTGTTGCGATAAAAAAGAACGAGGCAGTAACAAGGACTGCAGACAGAAATAAAGACTCAGAACAATGCAATACCTGTGATCTTTTTTGAGTTTTTTTTTAAAGTGAAACTTTTATTACATCGTTTCAAACTTTTTCGCCTGTGTGTTGCATGTCGCGTAATGGTCGGCCGCGGAGTAGGGATAAAGTGAAAGGCGCTCGTCAGAGCAGCCAGGGCCAATATGGCTGCGCCTATAGTTCGCAGCAGCTGACCGTGTAGTGTATAGACTATTATTAGTTAAATGTCTATAGTGTGAAAAAAAGTTTCACTTTTACCGTGGTTACATAAAACCACACAGTCCTTTTAGTTTATTTCATAATTTGAAAATGAGATTATTAATATTAAGCCGAGCCGACCAATAATTATATACATTTTTATAGGTATAGTTTGTTAATTAGTCAAACATATGGGGGGTTACACAAGCCCAATACAAAATATCAATATTACATGTATACTATGCGTCGCTAGCGTCACGCAAGCGCAATACGTCACGAGCATGTCGAGGTCCATGGGTGAGGCGAAACCAAAGTTTTACCACTACCAAAACTCGCTCAACGAGACTAATGAATTTTTCACTTCAAAAAAACTGGTCACATCGACGGTTTTATTAGGACACAAATTATATTTTTATTACACACATCAAAAAAGTCTAAACAACATGCGTGATATTACAAATTTTACCATTTATATTAATTAATTTCTAAGTATTTACTCAAACAAAGTGCGTAGGTAAGTAAACTTTTTTGTTATTGATGACATACTGGCTGGTTGTAAAAAAAAAATTTGATTATGTTTTGTTTTTTCATAAAATTCAAATGACTGCAAACTTATTTGAATTTAAGTGCGTTTTAATTGCTACGTTTAGTCTTGATTTTATAATTTTACCAACCATTTAAATAAAGTTAGCGACAAAATTGAATTGTTAGATATTCTTTACGTCATGAAGCGACGTCATTTGATGGCAGATGAAATGCAAAGAGCTGTAGGGATGTTGCAAGCGGGAAGTAATCAATCTCGGGTATCTCGACATTTTGGCATTCATAGAAGTGTTATTTGTCGTCTTTGGCAGCGCTACAATAATACAGGAGAACCCGCTGAACAGCATCCAGGCCGTAAAAGGAGTACAACCACTGGGAAAGACGGGTACATACAATTGATTGAAAGAGGCCAGCGGAGGTTAACGGCTGGGGAGATAAGTTTGGGGCCAAAAATTTCAAGTGGTGTTGATGTAAGTCCTCAAATTGTGGGAAATCGACTGCATGAGTAGGGCCTAGGGGGTGGACGCCCAATGAGGGGCCCACCGAAAAGTCAGGGGAATGGGGGTCGGGGAAAAGAATGGTGTAGAGAACGCATAACATGGACTCAGGAACAATGGGATAAAATTATGTTTTCCGATGAGTCGCGATTCGGGTTTAAGCCTGATACAAGAAGGGTGCGAGTGTATCGTCCACCCGGTATACTGAAAGGCTCAGGTGCGTTCAGGAAGTTCATCCATACAGCGGCTCAACAGTTATGTTATGGGCGGGTATTATGAAGAACAGGCGAACTGAGCTCGTTTTTGTAAGACTGGAAACATGAATGCTGAAAATTACATTGAGGATATTCTCAGACCTTATGTCTACCCATTTGCACAAGCCTTTGGCTCCGATTTTAGGTTAATGCATGACAATGCGCGTTCACATACAGCTCGGCGAACCAGTGAATACTTTGCAACGGAGAACATCCGGGTATTGCCCTGGCCTGCACAATCGCCAGATCTCAACCCCATCGAGCACGCATGGGACATGCTCCAGAGACGTGTTTTGAAGGACTTGGACGGAGCGACAACAACCCAACAGCTGAAGGATTTGCTACAATTCCATTGGGAGCGAATACCGCAAGATGACATAAACAGTCTCATTAATTCAATGAATAATCGTTGCCGACAAGTTCTGAATAGCAGAGGAGCCCATACTTTGTATTAAATTGTTCTATTCTTTCACAATAAATACATTTTCTTTAGAAATTTCATTTTGTAAGAAAAAAGTTTAGTTTCTTATGTATCTTAGTTTCTACAGTATATTCTAATATTGTTCATTTCTGTTATTAAAAGAACTTATAAAGACAACAGCTGTTATTTTTACACCATAGAACCCTAAAGATATTATTTTAAAAATAAAATACAACGTTATAATGTGAAGAACCATCCTAAAATTTAAATTAGTACATGTTGCTTAGACTTTTTTGATGAGTGTACTTACTAGATTATGTCCACGACTTTGTTTGTTTAATAATGGTTTTATTATTTCACGGGAATTACATGTTTTTTTTTGCATTAATTGTTGGAAAGTTCTTAATTGTAATTATGTCCTAGTGACCACCCTTACAATCTCTTTAAATTTTAACGACTGCAAATTTCCATCAGTATTGCTTAATAGGGGTAAAACATCGTAAGGATGTATAAAGCGCCACCTTCATTTGTTTTTTTTAACTCTCCAAGGATATATGTCACGATAACTCAGTGAAATTTTCAACCATTGACTTATTACAGTTCAAAACACTCCTTTAAATACAAAATAAACAACACCGGTGTTATTACAAAAAAGTTAAATACGTATTGAATACTGGCTTTAAAAATGTTTCGAATTAAATGCACCGCGGTCGCTGAATGTTCGCCATCTTGCTCTTTTGTCTCGCTTTGGTCACGTTAGGTTGGACTTGCGAAAAAGGATAACGCGAACATGCCTCGGGCGAGCGCGGTGCATTTAATTCGAAACCTTTTTAAACCAAGTATTTAACTTTTTTGTAATAACACCGCACTTGTTTAGAAATAGGGTTAGTTCTCTGGAAGCAAAAATTTAAAAAATATCATATAAACTGATTATGTTAATTGGTTACAATTATAACAAATATCAGAACTAGCTTATGCCCTCGGCTTCGCCCGCATTTAATATAGATTCGACCTATCCTTCGGAAATAGTACTTTTTTCTGGTTGATAGAAGTCCCTATTTCCTTTTCTGTCTGCACCCTGACAAAGTGAATGCAAAATTTTATCATGATCGGTTTAGTAGTAAAGGTGTGAAAGCGTAACAAACAAACGATTATATCTACATACATAACTACATAACATTTCTATATGGCGGAGGTAATTATGACCTAGTTCTTAGCAGTTTATTAGTTGAATAAACTAGAGCGTTTTGTGTTAATAATCCAGCGGTTTCCAGAAACAATTATCTATTTATTCACTACTTTCCACAGATTGCCGGCGAGAAATATTTAAACCGGAACAACGTGGCGCTTCGTGTTACCTATACGCCCGATTTCGAAGAATTTTATAAGGCCAATGTAGTTTTTTATATTTTCCTCAAGTAATGGAACTCGTTTAGGGAAAATTTAATTCAACGAAAATAATAACTGTGACAGTTAAAACAGATTTAAATTGTTTTTTCGGTCAAGGTCATGTAATATTGGTACGCGTGCTCTACCGTCTGTATCATGGCGAGTGTTCTGAAGAGCTATTCAACCGAATCCCTTCCTTTCCTTTCCATAACCGAACCACGTGCGCTGGGCTTCGGAGCCACAATTTTACAGTAAATCCTATCAGGGCACGAACTGAAAAGTTCGCAACGTCTTATCTTTGCCGTACCGTGAAGCCTGTGGAACAATTGTGTTCCCTCCTTCCTATAACATGGGGTCCTTCTAGGGTAACGTGAAGTGACGTTTACGCAGGCCGGCATGACAGCCGCGACTGGCGATGGATAGTTCGTCTCTCGGTGGTCGTACCGTTGTTTTCGGCTTAAACTATGCTTAGCATCAGGGAGGGTGAAGTCACTTAGCCGTGTTATAATTTAATAAAACTTAAATTCCGGTTGCGTAGAATGGAATATATTTCATTTATGATTAGTTTCAACTGGTAACAATTGTATGATGGTAGTACCATCACATGCAAAAATTAAAAACACTTTATAAAATTTTGGCTTAAGAAGGCACTTATGAACGTCAAAACTACACAATAATTGGAGTGATATGATGATTATGCGCTTGCCAATTAGGAAGAAGTCTTGGTTATAGGGGGTTGGAAGGGGAATAATAATAAAAATAAAATTTAAATGGTAAATAATAAAAAACTTAAAAATTTTTCTTTTTTTTTATGAAATAAAAAAAAAAAAAGGAAAAAAAGAGAGTAATGTAGAACTTGATTTCTGAGGCTATGATATCCACAAGAACAGAACTCAATGAATAAAATCATTAATGAAATGAAACTAGAGAGGGCAAAAGGGGGAGGTGAGGAATTTAATGATTATTTAATTAATTTAAATAAAATTAAATGGAAAAAAATTAAAGAAAAAAGGAAACAAATAAAAAAAAAAAAAAAAAAAAGAAAAAAGAAAAAAAAATATAAAAAAAAATAAAAAAAAAAAAAAAAAATAAAAAAAAAAAGAGAAAAAAAAAAAAAAGGGGGGAAAAAAAGGGGGGGGGAAAAAGGGTGAAATGAAAAATTAAAAAAAAAAAAATGGGTTTTTTTAAAAAAAAAAAAAAAAAAGAGGGAGGGGTTTTTAAAAAAAAAAAATAGAAAAAAGGAGAAAAAAAAAATAAAAAAAAAAAAAAAAAAGGGGAAAAAAAAAAATAAAAAAAAATTAAAAAAAAAAAAAAAAAAAAAAAAAAAAAAAAAAAAAAAAAAGAAGAAAAAAAAAAAAAAAAAAAAGGAAAAAAAAAAAAAAAAAAAAAAAAAAACCAAAAGGGGGGGGAGAGAGAGAAAAATTTAAAAAAAAGGGAGAAAAAAAAAAAAAAAAAAAAAAAAGGAAACCCCCAAAAAAAAAAAAAAAAAAAAAAAAAAAAAAAAAAAAAAAAAAGAAAAAAAAAAAAAAAAAAGGAAAAAAAAAAAAAAAAAAAAAAAGAAAAAGGAAAAAAAAGAAAAAGAAAAAAAAAAAAAAAAATAAAAAATAATAAATAAAAAATAAAAAAAAGGGGAGGAAAAAAAAAAAAAAAAAAAAGAAAAAAAAAAAAAAAAAAAAAAAAGGGTAAAAGGAAAAAAAAAAAAAAGAAAAAAAAAAAAAAAAAAAAAAAAAATAAATAAAGAAAAAAAAAAAAAAAAAAAAAAAAAAAAAAAAAAAAAAAAAAAAAAAAGAGGGGGGGGGGGGGGGGGGGAAACCTAGATCGGGTGGTACTACCCCGAGCGAGCCGACCCATTCATGCTGAAACCGGTAATGACTTCAGCGTGGCTCTATCACCTTTAAAAATCAAATGGGCTTTTGCCGGTATCTTAGTCTGTCATGTAGTGGATTTTATATTATTAGGGGCCCGGAGACGATGTCCCGCCCTGTTTATAAAAAAGTCCTGGACAAATTATATACCAAAACGTTCCTCGTTAATCACTTTATCCACTGGTGAAAACCGCATAAAGATCCGTTCAGTAGTTTTTGAGTTTATCGCGAACAGACAGACCGACAGACGCGGTAGTGAACTTTGTTTTATACTATGTAATGATTTATAAACTTGTGTTATTTGGCTCTATATTTTGTAATACTTGTAATATTTTACGTAATACGGTTTGATTATTGTACACAAATGAAGTGGATTGGAAATAATGCCACGGAGCATGAATTTTGAAATACCATAAAAACTCTCTGAAAAGTTACAACAAAGGGACCACCAACTAGTTAGAACATTGCAATTATCGCAATACACTTGTAATATTATTAATGGTTGTAATGATCTGGTAGTTTGGATGCCAAAAATTAAAAAAAAAGAAATTTAATGAATTTGGAAGGAGGAAACAGCGGAATGCAAAACCACCATTTCGTCCATTTTATATAGGTATACCCAGTCCGTACTGCACCTGCCTCTGTCGCGTTCTATTTGATAGTCGGAATAGAGTGCGATAACAGTAAACTGTTATTACCTATTCTATAACGTACAAGCAGAAGCTCCGTCCCTGTGTCCTCGATCGGACTTAATAGAAATGTCGTACGTCACTTCACACAAAAGAGAACACGTTCGTTACCGCTAACAATGCCAGTTCGAACAACGGCTACTTGAGAGACGTGACGTTGATGTTGAGACAGCTGGTGCAACACGACCGTCATCATCATGAGATGAATGGTTATGCATTGAGTATACAGCTTCGGTAACATAATATCACCGGATATCGTCTGTATAAATACGATGTTAAAAGTGTGCCCGTCATGTATTGTAAATATATATATATATGTTACAACTAGCGGGCCCGGCAGACGTTGTCCCGCCCTGATTATGAAAAAAATCTTGACAAACTATATACTAAAACGTTCCTCATCAATCGCTCTATCCACCGGTGAAAACCGCGTGAAAATCCGTTCGGTAGTTTTTGAGTTTATCGCGAACAGACAGACAGACAGACGCGGTAGAGGACTTTGTTTTATACTATGTAATGAAGATAAACCCGATTGAGTTTCTTGGCGGTTCTTCTCGATGACTGGGTTGTGTGTCCGAACCGGTAGTAGTTTTTACATCCATAAGCGCCTTATTAGGTCCTAAATTGAATAAAATATAATTGATTTTGACTTTTTTTTAAATTAAATAATGATCAATAAATATTATATTAGCGAATCCTGTTAAATATATTATACCAATGTTACATTTTTTCAATGTTCTAATCTCTTAAACAAACAATTGGATAGCAAAAATTCTTATTGCATTCTATACAATATTTGTTAAAGAGGGTTTAGATTCTCTAACATTACGCTACGACGCTTAGGTGCAGAGTAATTACCATACAAAATGTAGACGAAAAAATAAACGAAAACAGAGTAAATGTGCGGGGGAGGCGAGCCGTGTGGCGCGAGGTATCGAGGGCCAAAGAATCAAGCATTACTGAAAAGCACCGAACTATAAATGCCTATGGCAGTATACGCAATAGTCAAGTTTTATACGGAAACTGTATAAGCACACCTACTTTGACAGTAATCGAAAATTTTAAAATGAAACGTAAAATCGCTGTGCACAACTTTTATTAACATAGGTCTCACTTTTGATATGGCAGGACGTGGCATCACATACTATTGTGAAGCAAGTAATGATTTTTATATGAATTGCATAAACACCCACTAATACAGACTATAGTATTAGATTGGTAAAAAAATATATATTGGAAACCGTCTCTCAGTCGGAGTTTATTCAAGGAAACGTTATTTACCAAATCGCGCGTTGAGTTTCAACGTATTGATAGTCCGAAGTGCGCAATAAATATTTACGTCTAGACGTTTGAATACGAATATTGCACGAGGCAATATTGTAACGACGCACAACCAAATATATTATTAATAGTTTTATATGGTATTTGGTTATTTTATGTACACGCTTAGTGGTGGAGGATACGTTTTTGTTGGATTTTAGGTGAGACGTTTCGAATGACGTAGAAACCATACGCCATTTGCTGATATTAAAAGTAGGTATCTCAAATATATAAAAATCCAGTGTCGCAATGTTTGTCCACGATGAACTCCGAAACTGTTCAACCGATCTTCATGAAACGTTGGCATTTATGTATAATTTGATCCAACTTGAGAGATAGGATAATTTATATTTCGATTAATTACCTCAATAGTTTTTAATTACACATTAAATGATTGTGAATGTTGATTATTGTTACTAACTGTAAGTTTTATCAGTCTCGAACAGATGGCGATTTAAATTGGTTTGTTGACAGAAAACTGTAGGATCGACTGTTATATATATCTCATAGATGGCGCCTCGTCTTAATGTCGAATTTCGTTATCAACTCTATCAGTTTTTCTATCTATTTTACGGTGCACGTGTTGTATTAATTCCATAATACCAAATATTTTCACATAAGTCTTATTCAACATGTAATAACTGTGTCACAGCAACGCGTGCCAGGGTCAGCTAGATAATTGCTAGATAGACTGATAATAGCTAGGTAATTGCGATTGTTACTTTGTAGGATAACCATGTTCAATCAGAAGAAGACCATCAGGTTTGCAGTGAAGATTTTCATATTTGTACGTTACTTTTTTTTTGCCAAGGAGCAGCAAACAAGAAGACGACCCATTTAATGTTAAATGTGTGTTCCGGCAGCTGCACTTGAGAGCCAGTCACCATCTTAAACCACATAGTCATTTAACATCAGATGATAATGTGGTCAAGCGTGTGGTAAACATATAAAGTATATATAAAAAAAGTTAATTATCCATCGTACGTATAAATAGTTCTCAGATGGCAGGATTTTTTCAATATTATCTATATATTTTTGGTCAATTTAACAATGCCTGTGAAGCCTTAATGTTATTCTGATGTGTATGATGAGTGGTTTTTGCGTTAAAGAATAACAAACGTGTATTTCGTTTATAATATTCATAGAATATAAAAAGCGCGCGAACGAAATACTTGATTTAAATAATGACATTACGATGGAGACTTCAGGTACTTTACACGTACCACTAAATTTATCTTGTACCTAATAGCTAATTGATTTCCGCTACTTAATTTTGCAAATGGTATTGTTTATACGGGAAACACGTGTCTATCTGAAGTAATTTGTGATGATTACTTAATCCTTATAAATAATCCTTCTATCGATTTTAAGTTACTTTTGTCTTTTCAATATTGCACTCAGCCCTTTGGAAAAGCGTAATAGTATTTATCATAGAGTAACGAACCTGCGAGTAAATGTAAGGTTTCATAATTCTATGGTATTTATCCTAGCTCTAAAAATTCTCTATTAGCCTTTTCGGAGATTCGTCCTGGACAAAGGACAGACACTCCAATTTTATTTATACGTATAGATTACATAGTATAAAACAAAGTCCCCTAGCGCGTCTGTCTGTTCGCGATAAACTCAAAAACTACTGAACGGATCTCCATGCGGTTTTCGCCAGAGGATAAAGTCATTCACGAGGAACGTTTTAGTAGATAACTTGTCTCGGATTTTTTTGTAATTAGGGCGGGACAACGTCTGTCGGGACCGCTAGTAGACTATAAAGGCTTAATTCTACCCATTACAGTACAAATAAACTGCAATAGATACCATTATAAGTACTATATATAGTGTATCTAATTATAAGGTTATCTTTTATATTTATGGTAGTATAATTTTTTTAAATCAAATACAGTCGCATTACTCCTTCGGCTTCGTTCTAACAGTCTAACGCGGATTATCCCCTGAATCGACGACCGGTCTCGCGATTAGTGACCCGATCGATCGGCAAACACCGACGGTTGTCGTGCAGGCCAGGGGGTGAGGGGCGTGGGGTCACGGCGCTACCCCGGTCGGCTACTACTTCACATTTATTTCTTTACCCCTAAGCGTGCAGTGTTGCCAGACTAAAAAATCGAATTAAAAATATATATTTTATTTTTGGTAAACAATCTTCCTGATTATTACTGCGATCGTCGATTAGGTAATAATATTACTGCGTTAATTTCAATGTTCTAACAAGATGGTGAGCTCCCATGTTAGAACTTTCCGGTTTGTTTTAGTGGCGTCTTAGAATTCATGCTCCGTGGTATTATTTTCCATCCATTTCACTTGTACACAACAACCGAAGTGTATTAGTTAAAATATCATAAATTATAGAGTCAAATAACAAGATTATGAATGAAATATAAAAGCCACTATATGACAGATTAAGAATCAGGTAAAAAATCCAATTTAAGAATATTGTAATGTTTGTTTTGAATGCCTACGTGACATTGGTCGAGAAAGTAGTATCAACGAAAACATATTTGATAATTTTGAAATTATTTATCATTTGAATTACTACAGTTCTTACTATATTAGGATAGAAAATATTTAATTCGATATATAAATTACATTACCGACCCGCCTCGGAGCAGCATGGATACAGTGTACAAATCTAAAGTGTCTAAATCAAGATTCGATCAGTTTTTTGCCTATTAATATATACAGCCATAGAAGTCATGTGTACATCCTTATACAAAAAAAAAATTATTTCTGTTGCAAGTAATTTTAAATCTTTATTATCTTCTACAATATTAATTAGAATTATATGCAGTGAAGGATAATTTTGATTTACATTAAATTCCCAACGTAACTTATATATATAATTTGATAAGAATTAATATTTATCAAAATGGCGAGGCAAAAACCAGTTACTTTTTAATAATATGTATATAATAAAAATGGCTACTTCTGGTTTGTTCTTAGAAGATAGACATATATCAACGGGGTGTTATCTGTTGGCATTTTTCAGATTACGTTATCTCGTCTCGAAAGGTTTAGTCCGCGTTTTAATTTAAGCGTCCAAAAACTCTTTCTCTTACTACTTAATTGGACTATGTTAACTTTCCTCTGCTTTATAAAAATGGAATGTAAATGTGTTACACGTGTAAACCTTCCGGAAGGAAATGTGAAAGCGTTAATGGAAACCGTATCAAAATTCGTTCAGTGATTTATAAAAATTAAAGGAACATACAGACACACGCTAGTTTGTTTTATGTTTCGTTTATTATTATAGTGTTTATTGTTTGTCCTGGCTAATAGCCAAAACAATTAATACAATTGTGATGAGGCTTTTACTTACAGAATACTTCCAAAGTATAAGCTAGACAACATATTATTACGCCTTTTCATAGGTGTTAAGTGAATAGTAATAATAAAATTTATGGCAGATGATTTAAAACCGGTAAAATTGTTGCAGTTGTTAAATGGTAATAACAGAGATAAAAATAAATAAAACATGGGCATTTAATTTGAACCAGATAAAATACGTAGTTCCCTGAAATAACCATTTATAAGCTATACGTTTCTCATAACATTTTGAATTCCGTCACAAATTTCTCAAAGCCAACCGTAATGTTTTATTTACCTAACCAGATATAAAATGGAGATATACTTATTAATAGAATAAGACTCGTGGCTCACAAAATATATATTTACTTTTTGAGTTCAATAATACACGCAGATGTTGACCGAGTCGCATACCGCAGGATATTTCTATCCTTATGTTAATATAAATATCTCGTGTTTCAGCAGATGATATCATCTTAAATCTTAAACAAACTCGTTAATAACCTCAATATAAAGAATCTAGCTGTATTGTTTCGTTATAGAATAGAGTTGTTGAAATTTCCTCGTGTATATAAAAATGGCAAAGGTCCAAAGAATATATGTTAGTTTACCTCTTTGTGACAGACCTATCGCATTCGTAGTAGCGGTATAATGCAAATATTCAACAATTGTAAAAAAAAAACAAATGTAAATTCGTCTTATATATTGAGAAAATATTATTTTTCTTTTTTTATTCACAATAAATTTATGAAAGTTTGTACTCGAAATTCCCTAACCAATGTATTATTTATTAACATTGACGCGAAGAATTAGAAGTGCTTATGTATGCATACATAATACGTAAGTGTGTAATGGAAGAAAATGTTTTCCAAAATTTCCCTGTAATTGAAAATTAATAAGTAAGAATGTATATAAAATAATTGTCTGGGTTTTATAAAACCACGATACAATTGAAACTTTTTTCAGATCTTAAGCGTTTAACTGAAAATTTTCGGAAAATTGTTCGATTTAGGGTATTAAAATCGCGTTTTTATTCTTAATTAATAATTGCAAAAGGGAACGATAACAGGAAATCAATAGTAAACAAGATATCCAATTATACCTTTTAATTTCAATCTGCGTATTATAGAGTACGGAACACAATAAATACAATCATTCAGATGATACACATATTGGCGTTGGTCGCTCTGCCAAGCGCTTCTCACTTTACCCGTACTCCGCGTCCGGCAGTAATGCAACATGGGAGAGATGAACGACAAAAATTTGAGGCGATTTGAAATACCTGATAATTCGGGTAATTTACCCTAAACGTGGGCAGCACGATGCGCATCTCGTGGAGACGCCGGTGCTGACGGTCGACAATTCTTACGCCCCTCTAGTCTCGCGTTAGGCGTCGCGCTCGATACACGTTGCGACGCGATTTCATCAAGTAAATAATATTTTTTCTGTTTATGCACTTTACCCAGTAATTCGATCAGTGTTTGTGTGTGAATCCAGCGTGGGTACATCCGCAAAAAATAAATTACAATATACATTTTGAAGCATCGTGATACACGAATGCGTAATGTATTTTTTTGTTTCAAGCGGATAATATATAAATTAACTATGCGTGGTTTAATGATAAATAATTTCAACACAACAATTGGCATAGAAAAAATAATGATGACTTTTGTATTTTATTATTACGTTTTGATGTAAACAGTATATGTTGAAATAATCTAAACAAAAATATTATATTGTCAAGTCAAAAATGCATGTAAAAGTCTATCGCAACCGAACGTACCGGGTTCGATACCGTTCAGTGATTATTGAAGTTGCATTGCTTTGTTTATTGTTCTCTATGTCATGTATAAAGTACGTACGCGTGACAAATAGCACGTGATACTATATCATAGTGAATTTGAGACAATTTTCCCAGTGATTTATATACGAATACTCATTCATAGTTTACTTTTCACTTGTTTCGTGGAAACGATACGAGTAATGCTTTTGATAGTTACAATATTGTAATCTCCTTTATTCATGTACATTTAAACGTAAATTATTGAACAAAAACTAATTAAAAATGTATATAATCTGTTCAAGTTACGTAACGCCAAAAGACTTTGTAGACTGTATCGTTTTGGATGTAATTTTTAGTATTATATATTGTCATTCATCAATATTCATGATCTGTGATATAAGTAACTCTACGCCGAGTTAATAAAATATCACTACATATTATTCAAAAATATTCATCCGTCATATCTGTCTGTCTGTCTGTTCGCGATAAACTCAAAACTTACTGAACGGATTTTCATGCGGTTTTCACTATTACATAAATGTTATAGTGGACGCTACTTTGCACTTCCGCTTGGAATTGATTGAACACTACTACGTCTAACTGCAAGAAAAAGCAAATCAATTGATTAATATATATCTGTATATATTAATTATACAATATATCACTAATTATACTATATAAAAATAATAATTATCAATAAATTGATTAAAAATATGTTACAGATTGACGTGTAATCAGGACTATCGATTAAACGTGTTTCGCTCCATCACGGAGCATCTTCAGATCGATGTTGACTCTTCCGATGCGAGCGTGTAATCGATTGTCCTGATTACACGTCAATCTGCAACATATTTTTAATTAATTTATTGATAATGATTTCGATGAAAGTTGAAAGGTTTCTTTCATAGTATGTCTTTCATTTCTATTAATTATTTACGTCGCGTAAAGGGAAAATTGATTAGGCGTTATAATGAAAACCGTGGTCATAACCGATTTAACTTCTGATACGCGGGTATCATGTAGTCTGGACAACAATTTACTATAATAGCGGATTCAGCAAATCTTATCCCGCTCCAATAACAAAAAAAAATATCTGAAGTAAGATCGCAGCGCCACCAGTCACGTACATCATTACATAGTATAAAACAAAGTCCCCTACTGCGTCTGTCTGTCTGTTCGCGATAAACTCAAAAACTACTGAACGGATCTTTATGAGGTTTTCACCAATGGATAAAGTGATTCACGAGGAACGTTTTGGTATATAATTTGTCCAGGATTTTTTTATAATCAGGGCGGGACAACGTCTGCCGGGACCGCTAGTTTGTAAATATAATTCATCCAAGGAGCTATCCCAAATAGACAAAATTTTATCGATATCGTCAACCTTTTAACTCAGTAACAAACATACGTACAAAATAATTAACAAAACTCTATACAGAATTTAATTATTTTCGTGCGTCACGGCCGAGCTATTTCAAGTTATTCGTTGAAGCCATGAAATTTTTCGTGATCTTACTCTATGACCTAGATTGAAATTTTCATCTTTATAGCCTGTACTCAATGTCGTAACTAGGGTGTAAAGTTGTCAAGTTTAAGATTTAACTTTAATTTGAAGGCCGATTATTCCGTTAAGAGTCTTCGTAATATTTCCACTTCTCTTGGTTACGTTTTATACATTAGCATTTCAAGCTGATTTTCAATGACACAATTTCAAAGACACAATCAATATGCGAACGATGGTGATGACTGGAATTGACATGGTTAATGTATTGTAAATGTTAAAAGGATAAACTAGATCAAAATTCTTGCCGGTTCTTCTCGATGACTGGGTTGTTTTTCGAACCGGTGGTAATCTTGACGTTCATAAGCGCCGTCTTATGGCCTAAGTTGGTTGAAGTATTTTTGATTAATTTATTGATCAATATAGATAGATACATCGATAGATCGATTGATTGATATATCTTATACCTGATGTATGGAATTGTCGCAATAAACTGAACTGCTGTGTTATACCACAAGTTTTTAGTGTTGACTAATTGACTTTATGCATTTCTATATTATTTTGGTGATTTTATTATCTCTGTTATTTCTATAAGACAGCTGTCGCTTTGATACAATGGAGTTCGTGAAAGGGTAACAGTTGACAATTGGTTATTGTATGTATATTATGATTTCGCTTTCAATGTCGTCTCTCTAGCCTATAAATAGATTAAATATCTTTGTCTAAGAGACTCGCCTAAGAAATTTTACAAATAGAAATTTTATGAGACACGACGCGATTATGTTTTCGAATTGATATTTCTGGGTGTTTGGTAATTTTGGTATCGACTTGGGTCCTTTGAAGGCCTTCATTAAGTAATTCAGGTATTTTTTGTACTAATGGCATAGTTTGTCTATCATAAGTACCATTTCATACCATCTATATTTACTTTAGTGAACTTGTTGTAGCAGAATATTGCTACGTTTTTATTTAAATATTAGTTCGGCAAAATGACTGCAGACTACTTGATGGAAAGTATATTACAGTCCAAAAACAACGGCTACTGTCGGTGTTATGTATCATCATGCCGACTTGCAGAAGTGCCTCTCCACGTCTCGTTTGAAGGACCCGTTATCATAAGTTTGTTTAACTTTAGTTTTCATTTGATATACAAAATGGGTGTCAGGGGAACGCGCATATGAAGGTAAAGTTATAAACTATAAGATACTTTGCCTAATTAATGGCTGAACTTGTACGTTAATGCAAAAATTTACGCTACATCTAACCTCTTGTCTAATTTCAAATGTTTAGTCTGCGTTCTACTAGACGTGTGTGAAGTGTGAATGAAATGAATGTGTCAACTTTCGCTGTAACTTTGCGTATGTATGTAACTAGCAATCGCCGGTGACTCCGTTTGCGTTAATTAATAATAATTATGACAGCCTGTAAGTTTTTTTTTTTTTTTCGAACTGACTATGCTATTGACCTGGCAAGGTCTTTACAGCTTCACCGGACTGCACCAGCCTGTAAGTGTTTAAAGATTTATTCCATACAGACGTTGCGAACATAATCACCAAGTCTTCGATGTATATTTTTAACTGAGGGTTTAATTCAAGTTTCCTCACGATGTTTTTTTCATCGGAAGCTCCGACTCGGTTGCAAGGATTCGAACCTACGTCCATCGACGCTGCATCCGCACATGCTATCAACAAAGCCATCATCGCTTGAAAATCGATGTTCCGTTCATTAAACCACAGAATTATCGCAACTTTTTTTATTGCAAATTAAAATTTTATCACAACAAAATACATAATTCAGAAACAAAAGTAATTTGGGAGATATTAACTCTTACGTTCTTATTGCAGTAGGATTCATATAAACTTCAAAAACTTAATTTACTCCCTAAGAATATGATTGTGTTGTAGAAACCATTGATATATAGATATGACATGAACAGTCAACTTCAAGAATGTGTTTGATCATGTATATGTTATGTCGCGTCACCTCACGCGCTCACTTGACCACAAAGGGAAACGGATTGCAGTTAGCACTTGATGTACTACGATGTAACGAAAAGTATTACTGAAAAAAAAAGAAGTTAAAATAATGGAAATGGTATAAAGGTTTGTTCAAAAATTTCAACAAAATATTGCATTTTTGAGTGCCACATTGTACACTATCTTTGGAATATGACCGCTTTACAATGAATTCTAAGATAAATTTTCACAGGTATAATTGAACTTTACGTAATTAGTCTTATAAGGCTTTGTGAACTTCAAACCTACCACCGGCTTCGACAAACAACCCCGTCGTCGAGAAGAATCGGCTAACAACTCGATCTGGTTTCTCTTTCCATCATACATATATTTACAAACATACATAGTTACATTATTTTTTGGCGGATGCACAGAGAGGGACGTCATTTCCAGACATCGCCATCGTTCAGATATTGACCCACGCCATAATAAATAATAGCATTCAGGCATTCCATTAAATTAAATTAAAAAATTACCTCTTACCATCATTAATGTGAATTGGCAAGTTCTGCTGACATGCAGGTTATTCTGCCAACACGTTCGAGTTATGACTGTGTGAAGCGAGATAGTGTATTTGAACGCATAAGAAGAAAAGAGAGAGAACGATTATTGATAGTTACTTTTCATACGAGACGTTGGCCATAAGTCGTGTCGATCGACATGTTAGATTCAAAGTTATCAACAAGCGGGTAATTTCGGTGAAGACAAACATAGGTAATCATGAAATTATGGCGTAAGGTGTTTTTCTAATACCCGCGTGGTTAGGTAAGTATGTTATTTGAGTAAGTTAGAAATCTTTTTTTCGAACTGACTACGCTATTTGCCTGACGGGCCTTCGACGGTTCACCGGACTACTACTGAAACGCTGTCTTCAAGTGCATATACGTTTATTCCAGCAGCTACACTCTTGAGAGCCAGTCGGTTTAGCGTGTTTTCTATTTTAGACGCACATCGTCATTTGAAATCAGATAAGATTGTGGTCGAACACTAACGCCTATAGAACTATATCTGCGGTAATTCTAAAGTGAGCTATCTCCTTTCAGTGTGCTATGTCGCTAATGTTAATTCACGGGCGCAGTTTTGCACGACATTCTAAATGCTCGAGTTTCCTTCAAACGTCCTATATAAATAATTAAAACAAGTGGAATGCTAATGATAACGGTTTATAGGTAATAATTATTCGTATTATCTCTCCCCTTATGATGTTATTTCCTGTTTATCGGTCACTTTAATTATTTACGAGTTTATTTCAATATGTTTAAAGAGACGATGGGTCATGTTGTTGTTGACATGTTATGCCATTGTTCGGACACTTTGTCTTTGATTGTATGAATTCGAATCTGAGGTTCAGATAATTATTGTCTAATGTGCGCCTAAATACCATAAAATTTAACTTTCAACTTAATATATATTTAAAATAATCCATTTCTCGGTCTGTCAAATTCTCAGAACATTAATAATTATAAATAAGTTCATCAAAATAATTGGCTAAATAGAAACATAATAACAGATATTTGGATGTGGACGTACATAGACTATGATGTGGGTAGTAATATATTGGACGATAATGATTCAAGAACATTGTCACGAACGGATGCTGATATGGAATCAGAATTCATCCGCTGACGATGAGATAAATCGTTACATTTCACTGTTATCGACAACTTTGTACGCCTTAATCTTTATATACATAATTCTTTTGTCCTTGTGTATGTGACTGAACTCTCCCTAAACGGCTGGACAGATTTTGATGAATTTTTTGTGTGTTCAGGCGGATTCAGGAATGGTTTAGATTCATTGGACAAACGGACCCGTTAAGTAGCACTGCGGTTGACCTTTAGGTTTTTTTTTATTATCAAAGCGGGACAATGTCCGCCGGGCCCGCTAATTACGCTAGAAAAATGTAATAACAATAAAACACACTATAACCTCCGACCCTACCATAGTTTTCCAATAGTGAAATATTCTTTTTGATTGGAATAAATTCGTAAAATTATATATTTCGCGAACTATATATAATAGAACGGTTTAACAAATTCAGAACTTTTCAAGGGTGTTCGAACAATGATCCTCCAAAGTTTTATCGCGTGATCTTATAGTATAAAATATATAGAGAGGTCAAACAAACATTCATTAGTAGTAGTAGGTTGACAAATGTGACATTCAATTATTTTATCGGTATGTATGCAGTTTTTAATCATAAATCGGCTTAAGAAGAGACATATGACTCTGCAATGGATCTCCTTCCTAGCTGGTGATGATGAATGTAACTTATACATCTGAATTACAGATAAAATATAGAAATAATGCTTAACTCTGCCAAAGTATAACGGTAAAAAGGTAAAAAAATCATGCCACCAGAGAGCTATCACAGCGCGCGCTACATAAAACGTTCAGTTACCTGAAGACAATGTATGTTGTCCAAGATAAAAATGCGCCGAAGTCGCGGGCGGATATTAATATAGTTGGTATCTATAGAGATTCCTCGTCTCAGCACCTCGAGTTGGACTTTGTTTAAAACTGATGAAGGCCACAAAAATTTAATATTATTTTTACGACCTAGTGCAATTTCTGATATAATTTCATCTCGATCCGGTTGTACTGATTGACTGACGGTTATATATTTTGGCTTCAGATTAAACGCCCCGATAAATTTCTTTTTTAACTCTCAATATTTTCGTTTTATCAATATTGACGTATCAATTATGAAATATATCGTATTATTTCGTATACGTTTATGATTTTTGGCATTTCGTGTTTTTCTATAATAAATTTCGTGCTCCTTGAAAACTAGTTTTATAGTTGTTTTTTTTTTCGTCAGTCTGACGTTGATAGATTCAGAGATTATGAAATTGAATAGCGAGTTATTAGTTTCCAGTTGACATACTAGTGGTCGTCGTGTGGTGAAATTATGCCATAGTTCAATAACTCTTCAAGTTTTAGTATTAAGTAAAAATACGAACTTTTCATCTTTTCTCTTGAAGCTCTTCAATGTCTGCTGAACAGAAAAAAACATTGCGTGTACCAGTATGTACACGAGGAGGAAATGCAACTTTTATGGCTTATATGTATTTAATTATACATATATGAGAATACTTATCTTTATATATAAATTTCTTCTGTACGTGTGTATGTCACTGAACACCTAAACGGCTGGACCGCTTTTTGATGAAATTTTATGTACGTGTTCCAGTGGATCCGACAATTGTTTAGATTCACAATTGGACCCGGTAGATGGCGCTGCGGTTTAATTTAGTTTTTTTATTATCCAGGCAGGACAACGTCCGCCCGGCCCGCTAGTCTATACGTCTATACTATACGAAGTCCCGTAGTATAAATACTTAACTATATACATTTACTCATTCTGGTATACTAGTAGACCCAGACAGACACATAGATACTTACACGTATAAACAAATACATACTTACTTTACCTTTAACGCATAAGGCACATTTTCCCCTACCGTGCCATAAGAAGTCTCACCTGAAAGAAATCGGTAGAGAAACAGAAGAAGAAGATGCTGCACTTAACTGTTTTGTCTCTGTCTATTTATATATAGATATTTCTACTAACTATTGCTCGTGACTTCGCTCGGATAAATATAGATTTGACCTCCTTCGGGAGGAATACTTTTTATCTAGATGATTATCCTTTTCTGTGTCTACTAGTAACATGTGTGCAAAATTTCATGAACCTAGAGAAGGGTTGGTGATCGTGTACAGTTGTCGGACCACACCTATAGCTTCTTGGTGACTAGATGTTCAACTAGAGTTTTTTTTTATTGTAGCTCGGCAAAGTGACTGTACTGTGCCTGACGGTAAGCACAGTACAATCCAAAAAACAATGGCGACCACCGAAAGACATACTATCTATCGCCGGTCGCCGCTGTCATGCCGGCCTGAAAGCGACCCAGTCAGGGACAGGGACAACGTATTTGTTGGTGTGATATAACAACAACTAGAAAAATAACTATATGGAATAATTGTAGTGCTGCACTCGATAACAAATGAACATCTGCAACGTACAAACTTAAAAAAAAAATCGATGCAGTCATAAGGACTGCCGACAGAAGTGAGAACTCAAAACGATGGAATAACCGTGTGTTCACTTTTGAATTTTTGAATTAATTATAGTGCGAATTATTTATATTTCATAATTTGTAAATTGAAATTATTAACATTAGTCTGATTTTCGCATCCGCATACTCAAACTCATGATGAGCTGCACAAGCTCAATACAAAATATAAATACTACATGTATACCGAACGTTATACTACGCGTTGCTATTCTGAAACAAGCGCAATACGTCACGAGCATGTCGGTCACGATTTACTAGCATGTCGGTGACGCGAAACCAAAAGTCTTTCAAGTGACAAATTCCGTTTAACTCGCCTAATAAAGTTTTCATTTCAAAAAAATTAATCACAGTTGAATTACGATCACAAGTCACGTTTATTGTAACGAAGTAGAACAAAATGAGCGCATTATCTAAATTTCTCACTAATTAAATAAAACCTTATAATATGTAAGAAGAACTAGAAATCGTTCTCGACTACAACAAGTACATACAACGATGTCTTATAAAAACTTAGCGAGTCACAGCTGCGTCTCCTATTACTCATAATAGTATTAGGTGTGTATATACGTACCAACATACATACGTATATTTAGCTTATACACATTTATAGTTGCATTGCATAGGCAACTGTTGCATCAGACTATTGCATTGGTTCACTCCCTCTATGATAAATATTCATAAATTCTTTATTCTTTTTGTTGAAATGGAAGTTTGCTGTCTTATTTATATTGTGTACTATATATGCCCGCGACTTCGTCCGCGTGGAACCTTATGTGAAGAAACAGTGGTTAATAAATTCATCGGAATATGTTAAGTCCATTTACTTATCTACTTTTCTCTCGTACTTAAGTCGTGTCGTCATTAAAATTAGAATAACTTTTGATAGACCTATTTTATTGAAACAAATACTAAACGTTACTCGAAGATATGCTTTATAATTTTGAACGCAGTACTTTAGCAGTGATGCGAGTCCAAACAAACAAACAGACAGACAGACATTTCTAAAAATGATTGAAATTTATTTTATTACTTATTTCTAGACACCAGCGACAATTTTTTCACAAAAATCTAAAGAATATAGACACGTTAGATTTACATTCTTATTATATGTACAACTGGAATGTTATGTGTTGCCCAGCAGTGGGAAATCAACACAGTAATATTACAGTCCTTGTCAAATATTTTAACCGCTGTGTTAATAGCAGAACACAAATTTACAAGACAGCTTAAAGATAAATAAGTGCAAACTTTAGATTACTATGATAATATTTTAGCTGTCCGTATTAAAATCTTGACTATATATTATTTAAAAACACGAATTTGTGGCTAATTTCAGAGCGGCCAAAAACATTGATGAGGTATACAATTATTACATTCAAAAGTAACAGAGTGTATATAAAACTGTGTAGGTTATACACAAGGCTCTGTGTGTTCATACAAACTTAATGGCCTCGTTTAGAAATTTCACAGTCGGTTTATCGCACAAATGCTCAGAGTTGCATGAGTTGGTTGCAATCGACTCCCGCCCGACTAGATCGCGACCCCTACACATAGGTGAATAAACCGATTATACGCGACTTGGTACGTCATTTGTTTTTTTGTTTCAAAACAAAACTGGTATGTTTATCTAACGCCTTCACAAACGCCTTTACATATCTAACCTAATATTATAAAGCTGGAGGGTTTGTATGGTTGAACGCGCTAATCTCAGGAACTACCTGTACGATTTGAAAAATTCTTTGTATTAAAAAAATTTAGTTAAAAAAGTCTTAGTTAAAATTCCTTTAAGCGCTCATTTATCGAGGAAAGCTATATAAGTAATATATAGCATCACACTAAGACCAATAGGAGCGGCGCAGCAATGAAGAATGGCTCAAAATCGTTTTTTTTTTTTTTGTTAGCGTTAGTAAACAAAGTAACTATTCCACACGGACGAAGTAGCTAGTCTTCTATATAAATAAAACGATAGAGGTATAACATGTACGGACATAGCGTCGATTGACGTAGTTTCGAAATCTTACTACTGTGGCTGAGCTTTGGGTGAAGGTAAACATCGTAATGAAATCATAGCATGGTGGTTGGGTTTGTTCTAAGTCCGTCTGACTAGCTAACAACGTCCAGTTGAAAACCTATCGCCAAGCACATGGTGTGTTCCGACAACTGCACTTGAGATCCAGTCCCCAAGTTTAGCGCGTCTACCGTTTTAGATCACTTCATCATTTAACATCAGGTGAGCTTGTGGTCTAACGGTAACGGTAACACCTACAGAGTATAAAAACAGAAGACAGAAAAGAAAGGAACAGAGAAACTTGATTGTTAAACCTCTTTTTCTATTTACTGAGGTTTTTTTTTTCGAACTGACTACGCTATTGGCCTGTCAAGGTCTTAACAGCTTCACCGGACTACATTTACTGAGGTCAAACTAGAATATTCTATAGCTTCTATCAGTCCTACAAATAAGAATTTAATGATATCTTATACGTAAAAAAAAAACCATCAAACCGTTTATTGTAAATTCGGAAAATACCTATACGGGTATTACATTTCTCGGCGCAATTCGATGAATCTATATAGAAATATATTAATTTAATTTCAATCTTATGATTATGAAAGTATAATTTGATCCAATAGCAAGCACGGTATGTATCGTTGCATGCGGAACAAGGATATCAGATCATCAGTTGATCTGACTCACTAGCGCCCGCCTTGAACTTCGTCTGCGTCTCTAATAATAACGACATCGTACATTATCTTTCTCTAACTACAACGAGTTATTCAGCGTAACGTACGCCCAGATAACTCGGATATAACAGGATTTTTCCACCCTAGTTGACACTTATTGTGATATATTTAAACCGAATCTTTATAGATTACTAGCATTCGCCTGCGGCTTTGCTCATATTGATTTATATTTAATCAATACCTCGAGAATAGTACTTTTTATCTATGTTGTTTTCAGTACTACACACATTGTACACAGCGTGCATGCAATAAATTTCACTATGATCGGTTGAGTAGCTAAGGCATAGAAGAGTGACATATGAATATAATGAATAAATTTGTTTGTTCGTATTATCTTAACGGGATAGCTTATGATATTCTGATGTGTAGAAGCTATATGACTATCATTACATAGTATAAAATAAAGTCCCCTACCGCGTCTGTCTGTCTGTCTGTTCGCGATAAACTCAAAAACTACTGAACGGATTTACATGCGGTTTTCACCATTGGATAAAGTGATTCACGAGGAACGCTTTGGTATATAATTTGTTAAGGTTTTATTTTTAATCCGGGCGGGATAACGTCTGCCGGGCCCGCTAGTAAAGTTTAAACAGAAACGGTTCAGTATTTTTTTCGTGAAACAGTAAGAAACGCTGAATACCTACCCGAAGATCATACACACAAATATAATCAATGATCACTTAACGCAATGAAACATGGTAGTAATGTATTGCGACATATAGTTTATTGCCGGCAATCGGTACCACGGTTACGTTATGCTGCATATAATTATAATGACACTACGTTTCAACGTAATATACGATGGAACGTAAAATGAGTTATAAAATTCTAGCCTCATGAATATGTGAAATTGGAGCTGTGTGTAATTCAAAACGTAACTTTGTCTTGACTTTCTACTTTACGTATAGTTCTAGTCGATGTTATTAGCCGTAAATTCGTTTTTACGCATAATATCTTCTAGAGTTTAATATAAAACAAAGTTAGAAGTATGATCATAGGAACCTAATATTGGCATTTATTTATACCTAAATTTGCGTACTACGCACCTATATTCAGAGCGGTCACAAAGTTTGGCGTCGGCTGTAGTATGCATTAAATTTGGAGGTGAATATTTCTCATATATCTTTAATTTTATCTAATTTTCTCTATTTTATATATGGACTTACAACTAGAAATCATATATTTAAAATAAATGACAAAGTTATCAGGTAGGGAACTTAAAATAAGATTCTGTGGTGTTTTATATACTTAATTTTAAAATGTCGCTTATACTTTATTTGGAAAATGTAGACAAGGTGTAGAGATACTACGCCTGTCTCTGACATGTTTTAGTAAGTAGAGTAATGGTAGCAAAACTTCACAAAGTGTTTCGGTATTTAAGGCCGGTTGCTTGGAAAAGAAGATGACATGTACCTGACCACACCTAAAGGCATTTTTATTAATATGCATGGAATAATGAAACGTATAAGTGCCAGTAATAGAAGGCTATTTTGTAATCTCGTTTAAGCAGAAACACAATGACCGTTTTTTTTTCAGTATTTCATACTGTACCTATACGTCACGTCTACCAAATGACGTTTGACCTCTAAACGAATCGGTTGCCTCAGAAGCTCCTGTTTCACCTTCACTATATGTTATCTTGGTAATCCAATCTATTCAGTTGTGTGATATCGTTTTTACTGTAATTTCATTTATACTTAATCTACCGAGCTAATGATCATATAACCTTGATTCTAATTATTACGCGAGTACTGATTATAGCTTCATTCGAATTGGTATATATTTGATACAGATCAAATTTAATTTTTTATTTAAATTAAAAACCCGTAAATTTTAAATTTGCAATTTATCCTACTTGTACCAATTATCAATGCAGCTGAGAAAATTTCAATAACTGAGTCTCTTTACTATTACGTATTTCTTCGTTCATCTTATTTTTTAAATTGTCATTAAGTTAGAAGACAATTTCTGCGTATTGTTTCTTGGTATATATTTTGTTATATTCTATGTCATCTAGTATTTCTGTGTTTCTCTCTTATGTAGAAGCATTATGATGGTTAAAGCCCTTAATAAGACTTTTGATATGAAACTACATGTGGCTTACGGTTTACTTACGAAGTATGTTTAATGTAACACGATTTGATTTGTCAACATTATTTCAAATAATTTGCAGACTGATCTACCAAAAATCTTTCATATCTTGTTCCCTATAGTCAAAAAACATTAGCATTAGTTATCTTCCAAAATGTGTTACACTGCAATATTACTAAATCACTTATAAACGCATTTAGAAAAATCGCGCTATTTTCAAAATTATTTCGATTTCTCCCTCATCGAGAGCAAAGATGGATGATCTATCCATCGTAAATGTATTTTTATTTTATTATTATGTATTTTTGTTTTTATTCAGAACAATGTTTTCGCTCTATTCATAAACGTATAAATCAGTGTGCCACTTACTAACGCATGAAGCAAATAATTGCTCACTTATGGTAAACGCATCACATTGCACCGACGCTCGCTGGACGGCTTTGATGTAAATAATACTATGCTGGTTATCATTCTGATGCGTTTCAATACTATGCACGATGATTAATTCGCTTCGAGGTCTGTCCACCGGACGTTACTATTATTTACATCATTTACGTGCACGCGATCAGGCGATCGTCGTGTTCTGTTGTTACTGAAAGGTTATTCGATTCCGTTTATTAAATTCGGTCGCTTTTTTTCATAATTAATGTTATCGTTATGATGACTGCGATTCCAGTGTTGAAAATAATAGGGAATATAGAGGAGTATTGTATTTAGAAAGACATAATATTGACGTAGATTTGGTATGAAATGTATGCTTAGGATAACACGGAGGTGGTAGAGCCGATTTACAATAGGCCGTTAAAATTTGCGTATTGCCAATTTTGTGCCTATATTTCCATTAGCGTAATTATATGACAGGTGTATGATACCGGATGCATTTATATGCCTGTAAATCCATTACGACGAAATTAACTAGATTTGATAGACATTTGCTGATTACGAAATGTAATAATGTACCGAAACGAGTCACTATGACTGAGTTTGTTCGGGTTATGACGTGTACGAATACTCTGCCACTCCGCTCTTACCATATCCGCATTTGTTTTAATATGTCTACCGCGACAAAAAGGTCTCGCATCTTCATTGTAAAACGTGTCTTTAAGTTCTACGCTACAGAAAGGTCCAATAGATTTGAAAAGCTGGATTTCGTAAAAGGCCGGCATGATCTTAATATTAGAAACTGTAACAAACTGGGCGTTCCATGTTTTAGACTCTGTAAAACCAGTAACATTTTTTTAGGTAATTTTGTTAGGCTTTAGTCCCAAAGCACATTACCGGTTCACATGTCAAATATTCAGCCCGTTCAATATTATATAGTTAAACTAGCCTCTGCCCGCGACTTCGTTCGCGTGGAATCGTTACTTTGGGCTAACGCTAACACGCAGCGAAAGCTCTCAAGAAGAAAAAACCCCGATTTTGGAACATTCTTCATTGGTGCTCCGCTCCTAATGGTTTTAGCGTGGTGATATATAGCTTATAACCTTCCTCGATAAATGAGCTATATAGCACTGAAAGATTTTTTAAATCGGACCAGTAGTTCCTGAGATTACCCCCTACAACCCTACAAACTCACAAACCTTACCTCTTTATAATTTATAATATAATATTAGTATAGATGATTGTGGTCTATGTCAGGGCAACGTCTATCGGGTATATACACCAATGTTTATAATAAATAGCCACGCGATTTAGTTTATCGTATTCTAAATAGAGTTTTACGTGTACTTGACACCGAATACAAATTTGCTTTTATGTATATATTTTTAACTCTAAAAATAAAACCATAGCCTTGTAATCACGTGTGTTGAATATTTTTTCTGATCGACTTCTTGGCAATAAACTAATTGCTTATTTTAAATGTAAATATACGAGTTTTTCAATTTAAAAATACGAATAAATCTGTCGCTCACATGATACTACGTTATAACATAAATAAACGTGGTGTGTTTTTCAATGGAATCTGTTTTTACGCTTCTCACCCGGAAGACGTAGTATTTTAAATATTCGGATGTTCTGGAAACTCGTAGTGTTTACGTCTGTAATCTCTTAGAAACATTTACAAATAGATTATTCACTGAGAGTATTTCTTAACACGGGAAATTCACTAAACAAAAGAGTTTGATGGCGGTTATATCTGTCGTCATTTTTAATAGAAAAAGTATTTGAAAATAAATTCCATTCTTATTTTTACCTTTCTAATTATTACGAGAACTTAAAATTCTTTGAATATATATATAATCAGAGTGCAAAAGTAACATAACACCTGTTATAAGTCTATGTCACGGTTACATATTGGCAGAACTTTAAATAGAATTTTGCTGATAAAAAAATGCAAGTAGTAATTCCAAACATACGGCATCATTCATTTACTTGTGCAAAATGTAAATCGATTAAGTATGCAACGACATGTGTTGTGTTATAATACGCAAATCGTGTAATCTAAACATGACATCGTACAAATTACAAATGTAAAGCGGAAACGTTTCAATTTTATTTGAAAATTTTCAGCTTCTCCTATAAACTTATAACCAAAATATCCTGAACTACTTGTGTCTGTTTGTTATATGATAAAAATTCGTGGTAAAAGAATAAATAAACATTCATTAAGTGAATTAAAGTCGATGTGTGGACTTGTATGTACTGAAGTGATACAGTGATATAGTTAAAAATGGCTATGGACACGATGGCAGTTGAACTGCCGGATCTGTCGACGCACGCGCCTAGACCGCCCCTCGTGGAAACGCCTGAGGAAAAGTGAGTACATATATCTTAAACAAATCACTACATATGATAAAATAAATTCCTCTGCCACGTCTGTCTGTCTGTTCGCAATAAACTCAAAAACTACTGAACGGATTTTCATGCGGTTTTCACCAGTAGATAAAGTGATTCATGAGGAGGGTTTAGGTATATAATTAGTTAATTTGTAGAGGTCTTTTTTATTATAAGGGCGGGACACGGGCCCGCTAGTGTATTATAAACAATACATTTTTATTGCGTTCTCTCTCTATCCCAAGGCCTAATTTGAGTTTCATTTTCATAATTTTGAATTACCGTCTACGCATTTTCTCTACAAGTCTACGTACGTTACGTCTACGTAAATTCAGAACAAATTTCATATAAAACACGAATGTTGCGTAGTAAGCCGAGGGCATAGGCCATAGGCATTCACAGTTCATGACTTGTCAATGCGCTAATCAGCCCTTACACCGACGCCCCGGCCACTCCCGTCAGCCTGCGCGCACTGTTACTTCCTTGTCGCTTAACGTACTTTGCAACATACACTTTTTATAGTAAATTGTTCGGCTCTAAAGCACCCTAGCGTGAAGTTAAATTGTAATAGTAAAGACCTATAATAAACTTCCGTAATTAATCGATTTTTTTTCATCCAATTTCATTCAATTCGACATCGTGTTAGAAGCTAACGAGTTGAAAAACAACTAAAAACAGTGTTTGAGCTTTATTCTATTAATATTGGTGGTCGGCAGCTTCGTACGCGTTTTCTATTATTTGTTGTAATAAATAGTTCAAATCTTAATATATATATTTCTTGTGTGCGTGTGTATGTGACTGAACTCCTCCTAAACGACTGGACCGATTTTGATGAAATTTTGTGTGCGTGTTCGAGTGGATCCGAGAATGGTTTAGATTCACAATTGGACCCGGTAGGTGGCGCTGCGGTTGAGTTTTAGATTTTTTTTTTTATTATCAAGGCAGGACAACGTCCGCCCGGCCCGCTAGTATAACATAAAAATCTTCTGTATGAAATAGAAATAGGTCAACTTTTTTCAGGGTAATCAGTCGAACAGTTTTGGAGTTTTTAATCTCGAAGGTATACAATGTACAAGTATATACCAATAGATAATTTTTTTATAAATGTAGATAATATACATCTCGGGGTATGAACGTTGAACTTGACCGCACGTGACTGGAATGTGGATTGGGTTGTTCAGATTGGTGGCGCGTGTGAGGCTACGTCGCTTTAGGCTGGGGTCGATACGCATTGCGAATCCCAGATAAAAGAGATCGTCATTCTGTCGGAGTTATCTCCTTTTAAGTTTCATTTTACTGATGTAATGGTAGGGCGTTTTGTTGCGTTAGAATGGCAAAAGGCCAAACTGAAATTTATAGCTAATCTATTTATACCGCTATAATAATCTCAGACAAATTAGACATTTTTCTTAGCTTACCTCACAATAACCGCAGTTCAAATAGCGATCCCTAAAACTGAAACACTGCTGTATAAGAATTATTGCTTTTGGCAAAAATAGAGGCTGTTTCCAGAGTCCAACCTTGCACAGATTCTCTCACGCTTAATATGTACGCAGTTTAGATTATAGTGGGGCTAATAAAACAACATATAAGACGACAAATCCCTTCCCATCTACTTCTGTTTAAAAAAAAAAATCATTGATAGGTTCTAGCGTTTGATCACAAATTGTGACAATAATGTTAAATGACAATGTGGTTTAAGATGGTAAATACGTTAAACCCATTGGGGAACTGGCTCTGAATTGCAGCTGCCGGAACGTACCAACAGTAGCTTGGCGACAGATCTTTAACTTGGGGTGGTAGCTAGTCACAGTTCGTCGGGGGTCTAACACCTACCCCACTTTCAGGAGTCTACAGTCTTGATCCCTCAGACCGCAGTCGGGGCCCCTTGAGAGGGGCCAACATATATCGGGCGAACAGACGTAGTGCCGGTAAGGCAGTCTCTACTCCCCCGGCCAAGAGTTGCGAGACGGCCCCATGGGGCTTTAGTCCGTGTGAATCGGGCATAACCCATCCTCAGCTGCCCGGCGGTATAGGTATAGAGATTTCCCCATGTTAAAACAAAACTAGCCAGGCGGACTTAGAAAAAGCCTTACCACTATGTAATGTTGCATGTTAAAATGTGTTAATAAACAAGTGAATAAAAAGTAGAAATAGCATAGTAGAAGAAGGTAGAACGACTGGTACCCGCTTTGATTCATGTCGTTATGAAACAAGTTGATATGCCGATATTGAATCGTTGACATCTTTCATTTCACTATTAATGAAATAGAATTTTTAAAAATCGCAATGCAATATAGAGCTTTCCCGTATTTTAACAAATCTATTTTCTACACGCCGGCCAAATGATCTCTCACGGGAACGGAATACATAAAATCATTATAAAAGTTATGGTTTTATGATGCAATAAAAGTCGGTCCGTTAAAATGATATGTTCCGAAATTATGACGTCCTTGTAGCGCGAAACGTACTTACTGCGCGCTCGGTCGAAACTGCTGACGCGTGTGACCTCAGCGGCCTCCTCCAGACTCTAGGTTTTAAGTTATGTACATACGTATATATATACAAATCTATGAAAAGGTGATATCATTATCTTGGTGTCTGTCTTTGTAAGGAATATATACGTATTAATTCATTTTACATTCAATAATTTAGTATAAAATTCAATATATTTATTAATATTATTAATAAATAAATAATTATATTTATTTATAATTATATTTATAATAAATAATATTATTAATAACATAAGAACACTTAGATATTGCAATTGTTTAAAATTATCTATCTTCTATATATATATATAAGAGATTCCCACCTATATATTGACTCATCACGATATCTCTGGAACCATAAGGCATAGCGACTTGAAATATGGTAGGAATATTCCTTTCGCCGAGTAGAGGTCAGCTAAGAACGGATTTTACGAAATTCCACCCACAAGGGGGGTTGCGGGGGCGTTGACAATAGAGTTTATTTTACTTTTCATAATCAGGGCGGAACAAAGTCTGCCGGGCCCGCTAGTTACTAATATTATAAATATGACTTTGAGTTACTTTGCTTCTTTGTAAGACTTTCACGCCTTAAATACTGAACCGATCATCACGAAATTTTGCCAAACCAATTTCAGGAGTAAAGAATAGAATATGTGATATGTCTCATCCAGAACAAAAAACTACTAGTCACTAGAGTTAGGTAAAAACTACATTAACGCGTGTGCGAAGCCGCGAACAAAAACTAGTATACTTATACATTTGTTTAATGAATGTAGAGAATTGAATTATATTAAAAAAAAAACCAAACGTTATAATATAATTTATTGCTTGACGATATTGATGCAGCTAAAGAAGAATGACATTAGGAGTGTGTCGCGGGTTGAGTGGTCATTGATCTCGAAATATTTTTATATTCGTAAATATATTTGCATATAATAGTCAACATTGTGTGATGTATGATCGTCGATAAAGTTCGAAACAATGTATAAAAAGTTTCGACCGTAAACGTCGACACATTTTTGATATTTATATGTATAGTTTTATCTCAATTGTTAGGGTACCCTTTTATTAACTACCAAATAAAATTTTTAATGCATGGCTTACACCGCTGAATATAGAAAAAGAAATTGTCCATACAAGTTCCTTATATGGCATAGGTTGAGGCAGTTGGAAAGGTTTTTTAAATTCATTCTTTAATCTGGTTGTATAGAGTATTTGTTCGATATATTCTTCTTCTTTACTGTAATAAATAGAACCCTTCGAAATTATCATCCACCCGAAAAACTGCAATAGAAACCCTGGAATAGTATAACTAAACAACTGTTAGTGCACATAAAAGACTAACTATACTTTTCGTATTTCTTAAAATCGGGTGATATGGTTATTTGTACGTCATTCGTTTGCCATTATGGGAGTTTTCTGTTTGAAATACGTCATATAGTAGAAGTACTTAACAAAGGCGGGCGGGCGGGTGACTCGCCACGTGACGTCACACGTCAATGGCGCGGCACGGAGCGGCGCGGCGGCGCGGTGGCACGGCGCCAGCCATCCGCCCGCCCTCGCCGTTGCAATGCTCTATATGCACTGTTTTCCACATAAAATTGTTTCGAACGATAAAAAAAAAAAAACAAAAAAAAACGACACCAAAGTCATTGAACTCCAATGCCAGAACACGATTATACGATGCATATCTTTAAAATTCATTTTTACCTGATAGTATTTACTTTTTTCACGCTACGACTAATTAGTATTATTTCGTATTTTAATAATATCGTATACACACTGTACCGGTGTTAATAACGTGTGACGTCACCGGCATGACCTTACATTACACCGGCGCATTCTATTTCAGGACCGCGTAGGATCCGGAAATGTGTAGCGCTGCTTATAAAAATATAAGCCACTCGCTTTTGTACCTTTTCCTTATAAATATTTAAAAACGTGTTCTTATAGTTCGACGTGATGACGTGTAGTCGTATATTTTTGGATTCATTCCTCATTTTTATTAATATTAATTTAGATATTGGCTTTCGTCGTGGTGATTTGTTGGCTGGCGAAAACGAATCGCAATGGCTAATGGCATCGCCATTTTCCTTGAACTACAACCTACATACTATAAGATTGCATTAGTATCATATTTCATATTAACATAACTAGCTGTGTCCGCGACTTCGTCCGTGTGGAACTTAATGTAAAAAATAATTTTTCGTTTACTATTGTAGATATTGATTATACATTATAATGTCCTTTTTAGATTTTTGTGAAGAAAATTTTTGCAGGTGTCTTGGAATAAGTAATAAAATACATTTCAATCATTTTTAGATATATCTATCTATCTGTTTGTTTGAACACACATTACTACTGAAGTACTGTGTTCACAATAAAACTTGAATTATAAAGCATATCCTCGAGCAACGTTTAGTCTTTGTTTCTTTGAAATCGGTTCACTCTATCAAAAGTTATTGTAATTTTAATAACGATGCGACTTAATTACGAGAGAAAAGTAGATAAGTAAATGGCTACAAAATTGCTATTTAAGATTTTATTCTATCTTTGATAGTTTAGCCACAGAATATGAAAAAAGTCTGGCGAAAGCGCAATACGTTACGAGCATGTCTAGGTGATCAGTGACGCAAATCCACAAATTCTTCCCCTACCAAAATCTAAAGCTAAACGCAGCTAAGAAGTTTTCACTTCAAATATTGTTTCGAAAAAACTGTACACAAATTGAATTCTTCGAAAAGTGTAATAAACGAATTAAAATTAATTGCTCTTGTACGCGTCGTTGATAGAAATTAACATACTAATTGGCGTCAGCGTGTTGGGTTTTGTACGTGTTACTAAAAGTGTATTGAATTTAACGCACTTTCGTTTGTCAGTCCGCGGGTTTATATTTGCGTTGTAATGTACCAGATACATCGCAGTGTATTTATTCTTCTGATGTTTATGATAATTGTGTGAGCTAAATTCAATTTCAATCGTTTATATAACACGTGTAACTTTTTTAAGATTTAAGATTTTACACACCGAGAACGAAGTACAAATTTTGCCGTCAATATTAGATGTACACAGGCTCCTATTCTACGCGTCGGTAGACTAACGCAAGCCGCGCAAGCGCAATACGGAGGTCACGGTTACTAGCATGTCATGATGTGAAATTATAAATTTATCTTCTGCCAAAAATACCGCTCAACGCACCTAAAGAATTTTTATATAAAATAGTGATGTTTAAACACGCACAACACACTTTAAATTCAACACTTATTATATACAAACCATACACAATGTTATTTAATTATTGTAATATGTAATAATAAAAACATAATCACTGTAATGATACACTCGTGAGAATACACAGTTCAATACCTTACCGGCGCGAGAGTGACGTTTGAGCTTCATTTACTGTTCAAAACGCCTAATGGTAAAAAAATAAAGGGGTAAACATCTAAGAAAATACCGGAATCCGCATTGCGGCGCGGTTTGCGCACATATCTTTGTGTTTTTACAAGTATTTTATACTTTTGCAAATATTGATAGCGGTTGTACGCAGCGAGGTTTATTTGCGCAATGTCAAATTGTTTGTTCCTCGCCTCTTATAATAAAAAAGCTACTCATTACTATATCTATACATACATAATACATATATTATATAGTATGAAACACATATGTATAGTTTTACTTAGATATGTGAGAATTTTAATGACGCGCGCGAAAACAACGCCGCGTTCAGTTTTCAATGCCAAAACGTTAATTCATACAGAACAGCGTAGGTATAGCGAAACGATAAATTACGATTAAAATTTTACCATGAACTAAATAGCTGCATATATTTAACTGTTTATTTATTGTATTTACAATTGAGATGCGATGATTATTATACTTATCATATCATCACTATCACCACATATTATATAACAAAGTCCTCCGCCGCGTCTGTCAGTCTGTTTTTTTTTGTAAATGGGTTGAAATATAACGATAATTGTTGGAAATATCGGAAAAAGTTAAGCTGCCTCGGAGTTTTCGTCGAAAACGCTGCCTGGTCCCTTTGAGATGTAACAACAAAATAATTGAGATACGCACACGAAGTCGCGGGAATCATCTACCATATATAATAATCATCCGTCAATATAATACGTCGACTTTTCTTATATCTCATCGGACATTCTCATCTGGTTTTAAATGACATTGTGGTCTAAAATGGCAAACATGCTAAACTTAAAGGGAGGGATTGGTTGTCAAGTGCGTGTGCCGGGACACGCCAACAGGTGCTCGGCGACAGACTTTCAACTTGAGAGTGGTAGCTAGCCAGGCGGACTTAGAAAAAACCTACCACCGTGCTATGGTGTTTCATCGCGATGTTTACCTTCATCGGAAGCTCAGACTCAGTTGCAAGGATTCGAACCTACGTCCATCCACACTGTGTCCAAACACCCGATCAACTAAGCTTCGCTTCAAAAAACTTCATACATCTATAATAATACTATTTTTCATCAGCGACTTTACTGGCTTGACGTAACCTTTGGGTTCAGTACTCTTTTAGTGGATTAAAGTACCCTTGTCCTTTTCTGCATCCTCTAACGTGTAACAAACAAGCAAACATTCGCATTTGTAATATTAGTAAGGATTAATACAAATACTTCCTGAACAAACTCTATAAACGACAGTCAAAGTTGTAGTCCAGTGAAGCTGTTAAGACCTTGCTAGGTCAATAGCGTAGTCAATTCGAGAAAAAAGAGACAGTCAAAATGTATTAAAATTCGTTTAGACTTAGTTAACACTCGAACATATTGAGCGAGTTTGTTTTGTAATTATTTATTGCTAAAATTTCAAAAAATGAATAGTCCATTACCTCCTCCAGGCCCTTCGATACCTCCATGTCAAATTTCATTTAGATTATTACTGACGTTTAGTGTTTAGATTACAAACAGACAGGCAAGCCTACGTCTAGACTTAATATTGTCCTGGATACTACGTACAAACCTTTTTTTTAACTAATTCGACAAAATGACTGCACAGTACCTGATGGAAAGTACGGTACAGTCCATAAATAACGGCGACTGGCGGTGTTAATAGCAACGGCAGTCGTCGCCATCATGCCGACCTGCGCAAATGCCTCTTCACGCCTTGTTCGAAGGACCCGATGTCATAAGAGGAAGGAAACACAGTGGCTGGGAGGTGATTCCACATCTTCACTGTACGACAAAGATAAGAGTTTTCGAACTTCTTCGTTCTTGCCGCTATGGTTGCTATTGTGAATCCGTGGAGACGCGTACTAGTCCGTGTAGTTCTGTAGTGCAAACGAGAAGATGGTATGAGGTTAGATAAGTCCTCGGAGCACTCGCCATGATACAGACGATAGAACACGCTCAGTGAGGCAATGTCTCTTCGCAACTGAAATGTGTGTATATATACTTGTAAAGATTATATGTGCTTATGTTTATAATTTGGAGCGTTAGTTGAATGTATGCGGACGTCAACTTTAGTTACATAAATAAGGATTGCAACATTTTTATGTCACTTGAATTTATTTATTACGTGTGAATAAAAACGAAATACGTAAGGAAAAACAGTTGAATCCGCTTTCAGACATTCACAATATTATCCTAACACGCAAGTCGGTGCATTCACCGTGGTTTTATATAACATTTTGGCCAATAAAAGCTAGATATACGCGTTTTCATCTTCACCCAACCAAGAAATCTGAATAGCGGTTTTATTTTGTACTTGCTATTATTATTCGCAAAGTTTATTCTTCACTTATTCGTATATGTGTCGATATTAAAATAATCACAAATAATATACTTATTTTTGAAATTTTTTTTATGTCATAGCAGGCAAACGAACATGTGGGTCACCTGATGTTAAGTGATCACCACCGTTCATGGACACTAACAACACCAGGGGAGTTGAAAGTGCTTTGCCGGCCTGTGAAAGTGAAACTGCTTTTGTGACGGTGTTAATTGGATTTTATAAAACGAAAATGTGTAACGAAAAGGAGATAGCTATAAATGTGTATATAGGTTTTAGGCTATGAGAGAACGAGATAGAATGCGCTTCTATATAATTTCCCTATCCTCGAAGTATATACAAAGAGAGGAAGAGAGAGAAACGTTGAAATCTATAGCACATTATTTTCTGCTGGATCGTAATGATTATCGCGCACTTTTAAAAATTATTCCGTGTTGTGTATTGTTAACATTGTTAACGTATATTAAAATAATGCCGAAAACTAATGTTTACCACCTCCATAGTGTATTAAATAATCAGAATACTAAGTTTCTCAAACTATAGCCTATACAAGCACAAAACAGCGTCCTTGACTGTTCCAAACTTATGAGGTATCCTCATGAGCTGGTTTGCACGAATGTTTCGCATATTTTAAATTTATATGGACATATCAACACACTCGGAAAATATGAACGTGACTATCTGCTAAATGGGTTCAGGTTACCCTTCTATTGCTCGGAGGGGTCTGTTAAAAAAATTGCTGTTTCGACTAAACTAGCCTCAAAAGGTAAAAGTTGAAAATGCATCGCATGATCGAATAAAAAAGAGGGTGGGTTTCCTCTGCTTACCTTATATCCTTTTCATGAGAAACGATAGCATTATTTATCTCATCCTCATTTTATGTAATGTCAGCTTTCGGGAGGGGATAAATCCCAACTTTCCCCTCCTCTGTATACGTGCCTGCTCCTATTTATATGTATTTTAAATGCATTTTCTCTTTGGGTAAGTTGGGTGGTCATGGACTCCTATGTGTCCAAATACGGATCTGTTGTCGGCTATCCTAGAAAGTTGTAGCACAGTATGTCATGTTTGACGATTACTTCGCAATTCGCCGTTCGGACTAACACCCATATGGCTTGCCGCTCAAATATTTGTTATCACTTTCCGCCACGTCGATGCGTCATATACATTGTTTTCGTATGGGTGACATAGCCCAATCTGTCTGAAGCCACTCCCCTCATGAGATTTAGGGTAAGTTCACACAGACAAGCGGCTCCGTGTAAAATGGACGCTACGATCCAAGGAGTTTTCGGGCCAAGGACGATTAAGTCTGAGAAACAATAGACGTATACACCGTTGTTTAATTAATTATTTATAATTATGTAATTATATTTTAATTATTTAACTGTTAGTGGTTTTTACGTAATTCTTGAAAATTGATTAATTATTCAAATTTATGCAGTTATACAATTTACTTGCTTAATTTTTTTAACTATTTGACGGTTAGCTGCAATAATCTGACGTGGGGTTAAGTGACAATGTGGATGAAGTTAATAATAAGCTAAGTGGAGCTGTTAGAGGGACAGTCTCAATCCAGCTATCGACAAACCTATTGGTGTTTAGCTAACCCAGTAGATTTTAGACAATGCTTTACCCAAGTAGCTACACATATGATAGAAGGGTTTCATTTTTCAGTCGAGTTGACTGATACAAAATACATATTTGAGTGTTTCAAGCACATATGCTGGTACACATGTTTGCTTCACTAATTAGTACATTTATGATTAACTTGGCTAGTTTAGCTTAGCGAGATTTGCGTTGTTGCACCCAGCAAGCTGAAGTTTGGTCACTTTGGCATCCTTAAACTTGTTGCCAATTTATATAATATTATTTATATAATTATAAGCGCCCGCGCTATTAGTCTGGTGAAGTCGTGAAGGCGCATCAGACGAATAGTATATAATAACTTCGAAAAAATATTTGTTTTCGTCAATATATACAGCCCGGGTTAATTATAAGATTCGAATGCGATATTTGATAAGATGCCGTAACCACTAGCAAATTGAAGAATGTTGAATACTTTCGTCCGCAGATACGAGAGGTTGCTGCGTCGCGCGAAGTCTGAAGACCTGAGCGAGGTGTCAGGAATCGGATGCCTCTACCAGAGCGGCGTCGATCGTCTCGGTCGACCCGTTGTCGTCTTCATCGGCAAGTGGTTCCCCATCGGCGACATCGACTTGGACAAGGTAAACAACGCAAATACGTTCATGTCATGTAGGGGATTTTATTCATTTTTAACCGACTTCAAAAAAAGGAGGAGGTTATCAATTGCATCCAGTGCAAAACCGTATAAGTTTTAAATTTCCATCGAATTCCAATATCTCTAGGTAATATCTCTAGGTAGCACACATATTCATATGTTTTATTTAATTTGGTTAATTTGATAAACTATTTATTTTCCGCTTTTTAGTGCCTTATGGGTTTTTGATTGATATTGAAGTCGGTTAATACTTTTTTTGAAAATTTACTTTATCTTGTGTTATGTTACTCTATATTTTGTAATATTGATAGCATTTTACGTAATACTAGCAGAACCAGCAGAAGCTGTCATGCCTTGGTAATAAAAAAAAGTCCTAGATTCAGACCGTAATGAACACACGCAAAAACCTTCATCAAAATCGGTCCAGTCGTTAGAAGGAGTTTAGTCACATACACCACGTACAGAAGAATTATATATATAAAGATAGTTCGATTATTGTGCACAAGTGAAGTGGATGAGAAATAATAACATAAGACGCCACAATAACTCTATGGAAAGTTACAAGGGGGCCACCGTCTTGTTACAGCATGGAAATTACCGCAAGACATTTTGTTTTTACTGTCAATTGCTATTGTTGAAGCAGATAATATGGTACTTTTATCACAAAACACGTGACATACTGAGCAAATTACAATGTAGGACTTCGCGAAGCACTAACAACCAAGCTTTAGGAATTAAGTACCTTAATTCGGCAAACCCTTGATAATCTAATATATATTCTCAAATACTTAATTAAGCGCGATTATTCGAAATATCGACATAATTTTAAGACTAAAAATAATTACATATTATCAGCTATCCCATGGCTTTGTAAGCTTTTAGTAAGACCAATCTTTTTGCCATGTTTTGGAAAAATTATGAGTGATTCTTTTTTAGGTTCATTAGAATCAACTATTAAGGTCCCAAAGCACATTACCGATTTGCCGGACTATAAGTTCAAGCAAATTTTAATATTACACGCTATAACAGGGTGAACCTTATGTGAACGATAGTCTAAGGAGGGGATTAGTACAAGATGTTTTTCTCTTTTATTCGGTCAAAAATTGTGATGTCAAAGAAATGGCAAACTTCTCTGTACATCTGTTAGAATTATTTGTACAGTTGCAATCCAAAAATGAATGGATAAACTTGATCGAATTTGTTGCCGGCTCTACTGATGATACTATGTGATGTTTGTACTAACATCAGGTTAGTGTTTTAAGGTTCATTACGCGCTTTTTGGGCCCTAAATTTAATAACGATCTTTTGATTACGGTTGCCTTTGAAAACGGATGACTTAAATTCTTGATTTATCTCTAAAAAGAGAAACAAAGAGATAGCCACCTCCAATTGTCGGTAATGTATTTGTTATCTCGGTTCCAGGCTCTCTTATATCTGATAAAGCTGTTGGACCCGATCGTGCGCGGGGACTACGTGATAGCGTACTTCCACACGCTGGCCTGCTCCGCCAACCACCCGCCCTTCTCCTGGCTCAAGGAGGTCTACACCGTGCTGCCTTACAAGTTAGTGTTTTTTTTTTTATATTAACACGCTCCGTGCCACACGTACCACCGGTGGTATACGTTAAACTTGGTCGTTAGGTGTATCATCGGTGGTACACGTTAAACCTTAATTTTTAGGCCACGTGTGCCACCGATGGTACACGGTGGAATAGATCTTTAGGCCACGTGTACCAGCGATGGCACACGGTAAAATAGATCTTTAAGCCACGTGTGCCACCGATGGTACACGGTGCGATAGATCTTTAGGCCACGCGTACCAACGGTGATACACGGTGAAATAGATCTTTAGGCCACGTGTGCCACCGATGGTACACGGTAAACTAGATTTTTAGGCCACGTGTGCCACCGATGGTACACGGTAAACTAGATCTTTAGGCCACGTGTACCAGCGATGGTACACGGTAAAATAGATTTTCAGACCACGCGTACCAACGGTGGTACACGGTGAAATAGATCTTTAGGCCACGTGTACTAGCATATACGGTGTTGTAACTATTATAACGTAATATTGTATGATAATACGTGATGTAGTCTGAAGAACCTGCGAAGGCCTGTCAGGCCAATAGCGTAGACAGGTCAAAAAAAAAATGATAATACATATATTTTTTGTCAGAATATCAAATGACCAGAAAGACATGTCAGGCTCAAATGGCTTGGCACGGAGCGTGTTAGCGTATAGCGTTTCAGTAGATAAATTGCTTGATTTTCTACAATGAAAAGGTGTTTTTTTTTTCAAAAAATAATAAATATTTATCTTTATCATTTTCAGGTATAAGAAGAATTTGAAAGCGTTTTACATTGTGCATCCAACATTCTGGACTAAGGTATATATTTTATTTACGTATATTTTTCCCTTTTTACTAAAGGGAAACTTTTTACTTTTTACATTGAAGACTTGATTGTTTGGTATTATTTTCTAAAATTAATTATGTCATTAAGAACAACTTATTAAATTATTATATTCTCATCAATCTTTGATAAATGTGCAAAATTTTAATGTAATCGGACGTTTTAGAATGAGTGAAAATCTCGTTCTAAAAGTACGTTATACGTAGATACAAGTGAAGCTAATAAAAGCTTGTTAAAGTAATTTTATCAATGCATATCAGTCGTTAATTTTCAAAATAGGCTAAATTCATTTTAAATAGTACATATGAGATCTTCAATTTTGTAGATCCTAAAACATGTACCATGCGTTGTCACAGAAAAATACTTTTTACTAGTTTTTGTCTTCTGCTTCGTTCCAAATTATTTAGAGTTTGATAAGAAAAAAGAAAATATAACTTATATTCTTTTATACCCTATATTTTTGACAAAATATATGAAAAAAAATCATTATTGCCTCGGTAGTTGTCTCTCATGTTTAAGTTTTTCAGTTTCAATTCACCGTGAACGAAGTCAAAATTTTGTTGTTCAAATCTTTTTTTTTACTTTAATTCTACGATATTCAAATGTTACATGTCTATTAAAAAAACTTTAAATCTTACGAACTGTCAAAATTACGATTTGGCTCATTTTGAAAATGAATGATTCATATGAAGCAGTGATTGAAAAGGTCGTAGTGTGGGCGCGGTGAGGGCTCTGGGTTAATTGAATTCGATGTGAATATATGTGGACGGCAGATGATGACGTGGTGGTTCACGACGTTCATGGCGCCCGCGATAAAGGCGAAGGTGCACAACCTGCCGGGAGTCGAGTTCCTCTACTCCGTGATGGCGCGCGACCAGCTCGAGGTGCCCGCCTTCGTCACCGAGTACGACATGACGGTCCGTATACACTCACTCATACTCTCTCATGTATATTCATATTTACTGAAGCAGTCCACCTGATATAAGGGTAGCAAACCATACACTAGACTCGTTCAATTTACATTATGTTTGAGCAAATGCCCAATTGATAGATAATTCAGTTAATACTGGCTTAAGTCATACAGAATTCAGTCGATGCTGAATTGAGTCATACAGAATTAAGTTGATACTGTTTTCAGTTATACAGAGAATTAAATTAATACTGAGTTGAGTCATACAGAATTCAATTAATACTACATTGAGTTATACAGAAATCAGTTAATACTCAGTTGAGTCATATAGAATTCAGTTAATACTCGGTTTCACTATACAGAATTCAGCTGATACTAAGTCAAGTTGATTTACTTGTAACAGCTACTTTAGTAAGCATATAAAGCATAATAACGTAATTAATTAAAATATTTATAATAATATAAATAAAATAATGATCCTCCAGAAAGTATAGTTCATCAGTTTGGATAATACTACGGCGAGAACTTTCAGGTACTAAAAACATTGATTAGTGTTAAAACGCTGTGCAACGAAGCCCCGCATGTGACGTGTTTTGACATTTGTGTGGTAACTAAGAACATTCGAGACTTGAATATTCTGCGAATCTACAATTATTCGTAAATTCTCTTTAAAAAATGTACAAGATAATTACACTGTTTTTAGGTTAAATTCACACTATTTAGAATTTGTCAGGTATTTTATAATATTCCTTTATTTTACAGATAAACGGCATACACTACTTCCAACCGGATACGAATAACACGTAAGACCTCGTATCCCGATAGCTTTACGCGCCTCGATATTGTTGTTGAACCTTGTCGTGACGGTCCATCGGTGTTGCCAATAAATACATCATGAATCATGTCTACCGCAGATCGATACAGAACCGTCTACCCAAATAACTTCTCAACGTTTTAAGTTACAATAAATTGTTCAATTAAAAATATTTATTTTATTGTAGGTTTGATGTTACGAAGAATAATAATATATTTTTCATTATTGTATACCTAATTGGTAAATATATTATATTGTTGTTGGCAACACTGACATTCAATTTCGAGTAACCAGAATAGGACGCTGAATACAAATTTGCCTATTGGTGTGATTGGGATCAAAGAACCGCGGAAATAAATAAAAAAAACATTATAGAAACATAAGATTATTTGTTAAAAACAGTCTGTTCTAATGCTTATGAAGTGTTGAAAATGTGTCTATGAAATGGTTATTTGAATTCGAATGACGAGGCTTAAATTGTTGTAGTTTTAAATTGGATTTTTAATCATCGTTTAATCAACACACATGTATCATTGTTACATTATCAGATACATTTTAAAATATGAGCTTAATATCTTATAAATTTTATGGCGAATCGTTATGACAGAATTTCAATAGAGTTGGAGCGTTGAATAAAAATTCTATTGAAAACGCTTTCGATTGTTGTGAAGTCGTCGTGCGAATTAGTATTAGTGGTGCATTTTTTTATATTATTTAATTATACGTATATATAAAACTAAGATCTATATCTGTCGTTAGATATTCTTGTTAGAGTATATTTTGACAGTTTAACCCTTGCAACCCTGAAATGTCAAATACAAATGACGCCATATTTGTATTTAGTTCAATAAAGAAGACAGAATTCCTTACTTTTGTGATGTTTTTACTGTTTTCTATTGTAGGACAATAATATTTTTGAAACCGAAAAGTGAGTACAATATGTATAGATTTTTCCTTTCACTAATATATTCCAAAAAGACATACAGCATTAGAATATATGTGAGCAAACGTTTGCGATATATTTTTCTTAAACATAATTATATCTGTTTCTAAATACATGTGTAAATTTATTGGAATTCTGGAAATATGTATTTAATATTCTCATTATAATTGTTCGATAATTTACTATAAAAAAAAAAACAAATGTTAAACACAAATATTAAACAGTTACATAAAAAATGTTATAAATTGTCAATGAAAATATATTTTTTAATTGTATTAATTTCAGATATAAATGGATTTAAATCAGAAAAGGCCAAAATTTTATGACTATTATTCAATTGCGGTTTCTACATAAGGGTGCTTGATTTTTAAATGTATTTTTATTTTATTTTTAGATTTACTTGTTAGGTTTAAAGGGCTGTATTGTGTCTCCAAGAATATTGAAAAAATTGTGTTCGTTGATACAGTGTGTCATCACTTTAATTGTGTAATTCTTTTTAATGATTTGTAGTTCAGTGTACAATCAGAATTCCACTTCAGTAAAACGTGAAAAATATAATTAAACGGTATGAATGTATGAAGGATTTGGTGTTAACTCTATAAACTATCCACATGTGTTTTGAAAACGGACTGTCTCCGGTACTTGTTTCTGCAACATGTTTTCAAGTGGATAGTGGTAGTTGACTAGTAAGTAATAGAAAATGCCATCAAAATTACTATATTCATGTGTACTTACTTTTTTCGTTTATTAAACGCTCAATTTTCTTATTTCACGCCACATTCAGACTCGCTACAATTGTATCATTGTAGAGTGTTGTTTGAAGCGATGAAAATATATTTGGGTACAACATTGATAAATGTATGTTCGAATCCTGCTATGAGCTCGAGCTTCCATAGAAGGAAGATGTCTTAATCACATCGTAGCATGACGTCAGGGCATTTTTAATTATTAGCAGGTTAGCTACCACCGGAAGCACTTTTATTCGTGAGAGCTTATTCATATTACAATCTCAGCCCATATAATTTTTATTAATACAGAATAAAAAGAGTGCCAACAATTTGATTGAGTTTAGCTAGTGTCTATGGTTTTTACAAATAATTTCACTCACAATACAAATGTTCATATAACAATAGTTGAAATCTGGAATCAGAAAACATGATACAGCTGCAGTGGGTGTATAGATATACAATATTTAACAATACATAATTAAGCGAGCCACGCTACTAAAGTGTAGATATTATAACCTAGCAATTATATTGAGATATCGCCACGCAAGATGGACTGAGTTCATGTAATTAATCATTTAAAAATAATTACAAACTTAACATACGCGAAGGCGACGGAAATCGCTCGATGTACAGTGTATGGGTGGGTTGCGTTGATCTGTATGAATGACTGTACTATCGATGTTAAGCTTAAGAATTACCAGGCGACATTCGACTGGTTTGCAGAATGTCCGAAAAATGACTAAAAAATACATTATAGGAATGCATTATATTTGAAATTAAAGTCTATGTTGTTATAGTATCACATAAAATAAGCAGAAAGTTTTCATAGGAAAATATACATAGCGTTTGTTGCCGATTAAAAAAAAACACTGCCTCAAAATATGCGCATATTTTTTTAAGTATGTCTGTTAGTTAATGTCCACTGATATCTTGATTTTTACTTGAAATTATTACTTTTATTTAAATAATATTATTTTAACATAATCAGGATGTAATAGTTACTTAAGTTTTAATTATCTGTCTGTATAAATCAAAAATCTATCATTGATCAAGAGTTACGAAAAAAAATGAAAGTTTTGGGTATGTTATATTTAAAAATTTGGAACAAATTATTTAAACATCATTTCACTGAACCTTAATTTTTTTTGACTCGATATTACCTTTTTCGGTACCTTTTAACAAATAAAATAGAAGGTAAACATGACCATATTATGTTAAATCTTTTTTTTAAATTTAGATTTTTTTTTTAAATTGATAAATCCTTTTCAGAAACCATATTTATAAGCTCTTGATTAATATGTTATGGACTCTATAAATAAATATGTAATATTAAAGAGTGTACAGTAGAGAAAATGATAATGGTTGTTATATTCGAGGAGCAGTAATTTTTGTAACAAGTGTGATCGTTAAACTGTTGTATTATCTTATCGTGGAAATGATCGTGTGAAATACATTTGAGGCGGTAAAACTTATGCACTAGTAATTATATAAACAAGGCCTTAGATGTGTTGTTTATTGTTGTTTTAATATTTGTGTTGCAAAGTTTATCAATGTTATGTAAATTGTCACCTTTGTAATCGATTACTGACTTCTGACTATGAATTCTTTTCTTCATTTGTCAAGTAAAAAAATATATCCAGATTAAAAATTATATGAAACTTATGGTCTTTCCGATCTATTGAAGAGAATTTATAGACAGTAAATATAGAATAATAAGGGTTATGTCAGAAATGTGATCAAGCAAATGTTGGTTAAGTTTAATATTTGTATTAATGTAAATCCAGCATTAAACTAGTTTATGTAAATATTTAACAAAATGAAATAAAATTATTAATTTACTAAAAATTTTTTTTAATATTTTGTGTTATCAAAAAGGTTTTAAAAGAATATATTTCGCAATAGGAGTTTAGTTTATTTATCAATGGTTCAATCCCTCTAAGGATGATAAGCCGAAATGTGTTACACACCTCAATTAAATATGGATTACTTTTAAATGTTGCATTGATAAAATATCACGAAAAGTATCACTACAACTATAGGCATGAAAAATAGTTAGCTACTGGACCCTGTCTGAATAGTTATATTTTGCTAGTTTCATGATAGGAGGTTGTAATAATATAAAAAGTATTACTTGATATTTTTTACCAGAAAAACAAGAACACAACCAGTAGTATTCTTTTTCAATTTTGTAAGTCTAGTCATATACTACATTTATGTTTATCCTTTAATATACTCACTGGAGTGTTTAAATTATTTTCAAATAAATATGTATAAATAATAAAAGAATTTATCCATTCAATTCATATATATAAAAAAATACATTAAAGATTTCTTTCAACCATTTTAACCCGCTGGTTAAAAGTAGACATCATTATCAAAAAATACCCCAAAATAAATTAATAAAACAATATTGAAGTTAAAATCAATATTATTTCAATCAATTTATACATAAACTGTTACCCATTAGTCATTTCAGACCAAAAGATTTTATCAATATCTACAATTGCAAAACTTTCAGATAACATAATAAGCGCATGATCGAAGTTAAGCAAAAAAATTCTAATAATTTTTTTAAATTGATAACTCAACAATAGCTTCTGACGAAAAATAATAAAGCCAGACAGAAGAGACAAAAAACCTGCTGAAATGTTTTGTGTGAATTTATATTATAGACTATCGGGCCCGGCAGATGTTGTCCCGCCTTAATTATAAAAAGATCCTGGACCAATTATATACCAAAACATTCCTCGTGAATCACTTTATCCACTGGTGAAAACCGCATAAAGATCCATTCAGTAGTTTTTTAGGTTATCGCGAACAGACAGACGCGGTAGGGGACTTTGTTTTATACTATGTAATGATAATGCTACCATAAATAAAATAATTAAATTACAGAGGTGAGAAATAGATAGACAAAGATTACTGTATATGTCGAAGTGTCATAATACATTAAAATGATGATGTTATTTTTACATTTAATAGCTTCCTCAACCAAGATCAATCAATAGTTTAATGATAGAACCTCTTACTTTAAACAGTAAATATAGCTTGAAATATCTACAGAGCTTATTAACAGTCTAATATCTGTATGGAAATGCTGATTACCTTTAAGGTTTAGTGGATAGAGTAACATAGCACACATATGTTTTCACTACAATATAATAATTTGGCAACAGCATTATTTATAGACTATAAATAAAGGTGTTGATTCTGACATAAGTTTGCTATTTATTAAAATATATTTAAAAACAAAAGGCGTTTTAGACAAAATCATAAAACCAAAAAAGAAACAACAAATTCTAAAAAATTAAACACATATTTAACAATAACATTTATTGATAATACTGAGATATAAATCACTTTGAAAATCGAATTTTATTTAAAAGCATAACCAGAAAATTTAATACAGGGTATTTATAGGCTGCAGATGTCAATGTTACTTTTAAAATTGTTAACACATTTGACAATAGATATCCACCTATACCACCCAGGTAGCATGGTATGGGCCACTGCTGCCACGGAGTGTTCCAGTCCAGCGGGATGACAACGGCACCCAACCATGCTCCACCGACAGCGAAAAATGCGTTGTTCACTAGCATTTCAATGATTGTATCCTTCCCATAACCCTTGACTCCAAATAACAGTTGCATTGATGATTCTACACCACAGTACAAAACTAAAGGGAAAATTGTTAATAGAGTGAGAAGTGCGGACAGAATCAATGTTTCCTCGTGACATTCTAAGACTGGCGCTCCGAACAGAATAATTCCAATAAAATAGCAAAACATAACGCCCAGTAAGAAAAGAAATGATTTCAAAACATCGCTGGCTTTGTTCTTGTTCGGCTTCACTCTCTTTCCCTGGAGTTCATTAGTGGAGCTTAAATAAAACGACTTCAATAATTCAGCTATAAATATTAAAACTAAGATGTAAAAAGATGATCCCTTTCCGACAGAGTAGAGAAGTCCTTGGTATGATATCACCGTGATGATGCTAGGTAGATAAATGCAAGTTATTAAACTGGAGATGGTTACACGCCGTAGTTCTAATTGATTATTTAGAGAAAACATGTTTACTGTTTACAAAAATTTACACTCGTCCACTATTTCTTCTCTGATGTCTATATTCTATTGTCAACTTTGACAAGCCGGATGATACGTCAAAACTTTTATGAAAGTGTTCCCAACTCTTACACCAAATATCTCATAAAGTCTGAAAATAAAATTAAGTACTTCAAACTTCAATAGTTGAACTTACAAAATATCTTAATAAAAATAGTGCCTATCAGCTCCAACACGCCATTGGAGTTTAATCCTTAACAATGATCGTCTTGGAATATACAAGAGGCAAAGGGAGCAATTAAACCCATCTCTTATAAACTTGAAATAATAAAATATATAGTATACACATTTAGTCATGTTCATGTATATTGATATAAATCATGTTACATAAAATATACTGATGATGTATATTCAGGCTTTCAGTATAACATAAATAAATAAATTTTACAGAAGTGAAAAATGACAACTTCACATTTTGTTAACAATTGATTTCGCTTGGAGGAAAAAATTCGCCTTTCCTCTAATTTATGTTCCGCTGGCTACATCATTACATATTATATAAAACAAAGTCCCCTACCGCGTCTGTCTGTCTGTCTGTTCGCGATAAACTCAAAAACTACTGAACGGATTTTCATGCGGTTTTCACCAGTAGATAAAGTGATTCATGAGGAAGGTTTTGGTACTTAAATCGTCAAGGATTTTGTTATAATCAGGCCGGAACAACGTCCGTCGGACCCGCTAGTATGAAATAAATTCTTAAGGGGAATTTTCAAAATCACCAGTACTAACATTTGTAGAAATAACCGTTCCATAAATAATCGTTAATTGAATCTAAAATCGCCCAGTGACACATACCATCTGGTTTTCTAGTTTGTAAGAAAATACAAATTTTATGTACCTATTTAAAAGTTTATGGAAATAACTAATTCTACGTATTTACCTAGGTTGGCAATCATACAAATTTCATTATGTTGCCATTTATTTTTGACATTTGGTCAGATCGTTCGGAAACCGTAAGTATATATTGAGAACCATTTTATATTTAAATATAAATAATTTACAATGAAATACCTACAAATTACTACGATAAAATTAATGAAAGCTTTGATAAAATGTTATTAAATTTTCACACATTGAAATAATTTAAAAAATCTCGTATATTAATGTTTTGTTTGACATAATAAACAATCCAAAAACACTGACATTTATTTTCATTTGGCAACAATTGGCTTACGAAATCATAATAAAATTCTGTGTGCTTGTAATCGATATGACGACACTTTATAAATGAAAGGTGTTGTTTCTCCTACTCCCAATTGACTGAGCGCAGTGTAACGTTCGGCTACAGTGGGAGCCAACGTTGATCGACCTTCAGATCACGACATATTACAATATTTCGTGTCGCAAGTGTTAGTGTCATTGATTACATAAAGATGCCTTGTCCGTTCTTGGGATCATTGAACCAGTCGTTCGTAAGGAATTACGGATCGTCTCTGTTAAAACAGTACGGTAAATATTGTCCAATCGTTACTCGAGGCTTTCTATCGCTCGGTAACGATGAAACGAAATGCCCCTTCATCCAGCAAAACGCGATCATATCAGAAGCACCGGCCGAGATGACAGAGGACATCGTAGAGACTTCGAAGCCGTATCAATATGATAACTTTTTCCACGAGCAAATCAGCGCGAAGAAAAAAGATTACTCGTACCGTGTCTTCAGGAAGGTTTCCCGTTTAGCCGCAGAAGGTGCGTACCCTAGCGCTCTAGAAGGTGCTGATAATCGTAGAGTGACCGTATGGTGTGCGAACGACTATTTGGGGGCATCTCGTCATCCTGCTGTTCAAGATGCTGCTGTAAGTGCTATTAGATCCTATGGCACAGGGGCAGGCGGTACCAGGAACATTGCAGGCAATTCCCAAATGACTGAAAAACTAGAAGCGGAGATAAGCAAGCTTCACAAAAAACCTGCAGCTCTGATTTTTAGTTCATGTTTTGTTGCTAATGATGCGACTTTATCTACACTAGCAAAATTATTGCCAAACTGCATTGTGTATTCAGATGCTGGGAACCATGCTTCAATGATACAAGGTATTCGGAACAGCCGGGCTCCCAAGCATATATTTAGACATAATGATCCCAACCACCTGAGGCAGTTATTAGCAGAATCACCAAAAGGTGTTCCTAAACTAGTCGTTTTTGAGACTGTCCACTCAATGAGTGGAGCCATCTGTCCTTTAGAAGAAATGTGTGATATAGCACATGAATATGGTGCTTTAACATTTGTTGATGAGGTACATGCTGTGGGTTTATATGGAGATCATGGAGCTGGTATCGGTGAGGAGAGAGGGCTGCAACATAAAATTGATATTGTATCTGGGACATTAGGTAAAGCATACGGGAATGTTGGAGGCTATATAGCTGGCTCTTCTCTACTTGTAGACACAATAAGGTCTCTCGCACCGGGCTTCATATTTACTACTGCATTACCACCACCTGTTTTAGCTGGTTCTTTAGCAGCTATACGACTATTAGCTAGTGAAGAAGGAAGAAATTTGAGAGCAAAACATCAGGCTATGGTACGGTACTTCAAACTATCACTTCTAGTTGCAGGATTACCACAGTTACCTTCTGTCAGTCACATCGTACCTGTACCAATTAAAGGTGCTGACAAAGTGGCTCTGGTCGCCGAATCGCTTATGAAAAGAGGTCATTATGTGCAAGCTATTAACTATCCTACAGTAGCTCGAGGTGAAGAGAGATTAAGATTTGCACCTGGGCCCTACCACACTCCGGAAATGATTGACAATTTGGTAACTGCCCTTATAGAATCATTCCACGAAAACGGTATAAGCTTTAATGAATTCATAAAGAATGGTACCTGCCGGGAGTGCAGCATGGAGTACAAAGTGGATGTCGGATATGAAGAACCATTCAAATACCCCATGCTTGCATAAATCTTGGATCATGACATAATAAAATTAAAAAAATATTTTAAATATCTGTTAAAAGGATTTTATAGTTTATTATATTGGTTATTTATAGTTGGGAATACCGGATATTAAAAGCTTGGGTATAGATATCATTTTTTTTATTTATTTTTTAATCCCAGTATTTGATGACACCATCCCATCCAGCTGTCAGGAGCTTACTAGGTTCATGGGGATGCCATAGAGAGGTGATGCACACTCCATCATGAGCCTTCCATTTCTTGTATAGTTTAGTGGTCTTCCAATCCCATATGTAGCATTTACCGTCTGCATCTCCGGACACGAGATAGCTGGGGGCAGAGAGATAATTTGTTGTTAAAAATAAGTTGCATGTTATCACTAGCGATGTTTGTCAGACTATTTAGAGGAACAAGGGCAAATTAATTCCCGGTATATCTTATTTATTAGTAGATAGTATAGCATATTGAATGAACTTTTTTTTTTAACTTCATTTTTGGCAACCAATCTTTTAGATTATTAGTGCCATTGTCAAGTAGTTAATAGTATTACAAGTTCATCTATTTTATTTTTGGCAACCAGTCTTTTAGTAGACTATTACTGCCATTGTCAAGTGATTATCGATATTACAAGTTTCTTAATATAATTTCAATGAACTAACAACGTGGTGGCCATCTTGTTAGAACTTTCCATGGAGTTTTTGTGGCATCTCAGAATTCATGGTCCGTGGTATTATTTTCCATTCACTTCACTTATGCCCAATAAACAAACTATATTACATAAAACACCACCAATTTTACACAATATAGAGTCAAGTAACAAGATTATGAATAAAATATAAAATGCACTACATGACAGACCAAAATCCCGCCAAAAACTCCAAATATTATCGAAATGCTGATGTTTTTAATAGGTTCAGACTCTGACACATTAATTTTTCTCACTCCTTAGTTCAAATGATATCAGGACACGGTGCTTTTGCAGACTGTCTTCATAAATTTAAAGTTAAGGATCACCCTGAATGTATATATGTGATTCATAACAAAATGACAAAACGAAATGTTCTTAACGATTTAACACATTGTTCAATGTTTTTTTTAAATTAGAACTGAATTGAAAGTTCAATCACAATATGCGAAAATGAACTTAAAAATTTAATAAATAGGAAAAGCATTAATGACAGTTTTATAAATTTTTCTCGGGACTAGGGTCCAGTAGTGGGACTTACATACTAGAATTATTATTATACATCTTCTCGCTATACGGATGTTGTTAGATAAAATGTAGTATATTATTAGGACCAGTAAAGAGAATTTTAATTACCAGATTGCTAAATGTTTACATATTAACTTTTACAAAAAAAAAAATGATCTCTGGATTTGAAATTTAAGACAGTGTTATAAACGACTTCGCCGTGTCCCTCGACAAGAGAATTCTATAAAAGTATTACGCAAGTGGACGTAATGCTTGACCCTGGAATGCGAAAGCGTGTCGTACCACAAATTTTAACAAGTATATGATACGCTTGCAATCAGGCCACAAGGGCTCACACAATCAGCAATATAACTAAACTTTGGGTACCTCAATATACTGTTTATAAATTTTAGCGTTGGACTACATTCTCATCTGATTATCAATGACGATATGGTCTAACATGGTAGACACGCTAAAACTAAAAGTCGACTGGCTCCTAAGTGCAGCTGCCGGAACTTAACAGGTCCTTAAGTTGAGGATGGTAGTTAACCAGGCAGTATTAGAAGAAACCCTACTATGCTACGGTATGTTATGCCATGTTATAGTTTCATTACGTTCTCCTTCATTGAAAGCACAGACTTCGTTGCAAGTATTCTTACTTACGACTATAGACACGGTTTTCGAACAAGCTATAAATGAAGCCCTCATCGTTTCAAATCAAATATTAAAAATCAAAAAATCTAATATTATATTATATTACAGTGTAGGAAATACTTAGCTACATCCCGTTAATAATAATAACATGAACCTAACCGCAAGTCAGATGACTTCACACGGTTATTACGTTCCCTTACGCAGAACTCTCCAAATGCATGAGTAATCTTAGGGGTGTATAAAATTGTTTATGCGTACAAAATCTTTCATACATACCTACCTACATCAAAATGCTAATGAAAATCATCTTTGGTGTTTGCTTAAATTCATGGAAATATTTTTTGAGGTCCCAAAAGACTTATATCCAGGATTTTTTTCCATTACAAATTCGTCCGTGGTGATGTATTAAAGCAGATGAATTGTAGATTCCGAAAAAAAAATACATACATAATGCAATCCCTAAACAAAACAACGGTACTGAAAAAACTGTGACATATATTTTGACGTGAATTTTAAGTTGCCATGTTATTTTTATTATTTTCGGGAATTGAATTATGTATTTTATCGGAACTAGAATTGTTGATGTTGTCAATGTTCAGACCACTAAGACATCAATTACTATCCCTTTGTGCTTTGGATGTGTCTGTCGGCTATTTTTATTCTAGACTAGCTTCTGCCCGCGACTTGGTCCACGTGGAATAATTACTTTGTGCCAACGCTAACACGCAGCGATAGCTCTCAAAAAGAAAAAAACTCCCGATTTTGAAACATTCTTCATTGGTGCTCCGCTCCTATTGATCTTAGCGTGATGATATATAGCATATAGCACTGAAGTAATTTTTCAAATCGGACCAGTAGTTCGTGAGATTAGCGCGTTGAACCAAACAAATAAGCTTCATAATATTAATATACTCGTAGATTACTACTTTTCTCTCGTACTTACTTCGAGCCGTCATTCAAATTACAATAACTTTTAAAATAGTGGACCGATTTTGAGGATATGCTTTACGATTTTCTTGCTGAGGGTTTATTGTGAACCCAGTACTTTAGCAGTGAAGCGTGTTCATACAAACAGACAGACAGACATTTCTAAAAATGATTGAAGTATTCTATTACTTATTCCAAGACACCTGAAGCAATTTTTTTCACAAAAATCGAAAAAGTACAGACACGTTAGATTTACATACTTAATATATGGTATAGAAGATACTTTTACGAATTCTTGTTTATTTTGTAAAACTATTCGGAGATAAACTATTGGTAACGAGATAATTGAAATCCATGTTCTTGCAGCACCATTGTGCTCTGATAAAAATCTATGGAGTTATCGATGTTTGGACGAATCAAATAAGTCGCGGCATTGGTTGTCGTGATATAACCTACTATCTTTCCACAAATAAGAGTTATTACTAGTAATAAAATATTATAAGGATAATATATCAAATTTTTAAGACGTTCGATTTGATACTACGTTCTCGGGGTTAATACAAAAACAATCAAATATTGAAGTAATGAAGGCTCAGTGGTTACTGTGTTCTGAAAGAATGAGCCCGAGTTTACGGTGAAGGAAAATATGATGATGAAACATACACAGCATATTTTCAAAGGTGGTAGAGCCACGCTGAAGCTATTACTGGTTTCAGCATGAATGGGTGAAAACCGACGTGAAGTAACAGTACTTGCATTGTTGCGTTTCGTTCGGTCAGCGAGAGCGCCGGATAACACACCTCACCTCAAATGATGTTTCTGTGGAAGGCGTTGCCACACTTTAATGTTTATCACAAATTATTTATTTACTTTCAATATATTTTATTAACAATAACGCTATTGTAGCGACAAGCATAATACCTACGATATATAAGGCGTATCGTACAATTAAAGTATGTGATCACCCAAAACTCGCCAACCAAGTGATTAAATGCTATCTGGAACTAATTATAACTGACAAATACATAATGTGGTGAACTATTTATAGTTCAGCTTTATCTATTATTCTATTGTTCAGCTACAAGTGTCAATTCCTAGTTTCTACTGTTATTTTACGTAGTCCGGTGAAGCTGTTAAGACCTTGCTAGGTCAATAACGTAATCAATTCGAGAAAAACAAAACAGTTATTTTACTAATAAAATGAAGTAAAAAAAAGTGTGTGTCTACTTTGTATACGCATTAGAAGTTATACTTCTTTGGTGTAACAAGATAAAAATCTTTTCAAAAATTTTATCTTTCACCTTATTCTACGTTTGTAGAAAAAACGACACTAACAATAGAAAAAAGGTATTTAATAAATTGAAAGTTTTAATACAAAGAAATACAAACAACAAATACAAAGAAACAAAATGTTGACTATAGCTAACTTCAGGGTGTCGGTTTTTCGTGACGGTGTGCGCCCGCATCGTAATAATTTCAGGGTGTCGCTTTTTCGTGACGGTGTGCACGCGCATCGTAAAAATTTACTCTCATCATTTTTCCTTAACGCACCAAAAGAAGTAAAACTTCAAAAATAAAAACTTTACTAATAATTATTATGGGACTAATCCCATAATAATTTATTTTTTATTGTCCGTTCATTTTTATCTCTAATCCTTTGCAAATATTCTATATATCGTTGTACATCTCGTATGTATGCATATGTCCGCACAATTTAAATAAACAAGCTTTCGTAAATTGGCTATCAAAGCAAGCAAGACGACGCAATGGGAGTCATATCTTCATTTCACATATAAAATCTTCTGAAAGGTACAATACGTCCGTTATACTGCCACACTCCTGTTACTTAATACAATAGTGAAATTTTAATCATAACTTATCAAAAAGGTAACATATTGTACGTATAATAATATCGATACAACTTAAAGATCATTAAATGTAAATGCTAAATTCCTGTACCTAATAATATTTTGAATTTGTTTTGTATTAACCTCTTGACTGTACTATGCGCAAGACCGAACTTAAAGCTATATTCAGAGCGGTCAAAACGTTTGACGCGGATTATACCACAGATAGGAACAGTGTTGCCACCTAATGGATGCAAAGGCCCACACAGTATACAGCCAAACGGTATATAATATTTTATCAGAATATAGAATATATGTCATAATATGTATATAATAATACAATAATATCGAGAGAAAAAACTGTGATGTTTTGTATAGCAGGATGCATCTTGAATAACTTTTTTATCACTCGAGATTAATGACGTAATAAAACTTTAGATTATCATTATTTTTCCATGTGTTAAAATATGTATCTACAACAAATTATCAATTCGATTATTGGGTTTATCGGATACACTTATGTTACGTGCACACTATATGTTGTTAAAAAACAACAATAACACTTGACGTTAAGTGTTAATGTGCTTCTTAGTGTGAAGTAATCCTAGAAAGGAAACTTCTACTCAAATGCAGCTCACGGTGACGTCATTGTAATTTTTTTTAACAGACTTGAGGGAAGTCGATAGCAAAACAAGCATTAGTATTTAGAAATTGCTTTAAGGGACAATGTTTTTGTTTGACCAAATTCACTATATGATTCCAACACAAAATATTCGACACTCAATTATCTCTATCTATACATATAATGAGAATGTAAATGTAATGTTTTCGACTTTTTAGAAACCCTTTCAAGAAATTCATAAAGTATACTTTACTCTGAAAAAGTTCTCGAAGATATATCTTCGAGTAACATTTAGGATCGGTTTGGTCTATCAAAAGTTATTGTAATTTTAATAATGACGCAACTCAAGTACGAGTGAAAAGTAGATAGTAATTAGACCCAATACATTCAGATGACATTATTACTCGCTGTTTTGTAAATCAGGTTACACGCGGTCGAAGTCGCGGGAACAGCTAGTATTGAATAGATTTCGTTATTTAAAAAATATTATACGTCGTAGATATTTGGCCTTTTTCTAAATCAAAAATTTATCACGACAACCTCCTCTTTTTTTACTAATCATATTATATAAATGCGAATGCGAGTTTGTTTGTCTGTTTGTTACGCGTTCACGCCTAGAGTCCTTAACTGATCATCATTAAATTTTGAATACACGCTATCAGAAAAGCTTATAGGGTACCGTTTATGCAAAAATAATGTACTTTTACCGATAGATAGGTTAAATCTACGTTAACGCGAGGTAAGCCGCGGGCAAAAGTTAGTTTAGTATAGTTTAAAGATGTAAATTAAAGAAACTACTATTTTTATAAGCACTACGCGTTCAACGATGTGTGTTTTCTTGTTCTGGAGAAGTGGGGCAAGCGGTGTGCTGCTCATATTTTTCCCTCTCTACATAAAGTATATTGTTAAGATAATAGACCACACAGACGAAGTCGCGGGTATCAGTTAGTCCATAAGCACATAATAAAGCACATTTTTGAAGCGAAAACTTCTTTAGGCGCGTTAAGCGGTATTTTTCGTATTTTTTTTGATAAATTTATAATTTCGTGTCATCACCTGCTACGTAGGCATGGGCCGTATTGCGCTTTCGTACATGTAATATAGATATAATATAGATATTTTGCAACTCATCATACGTTCATTATTGCTCCGAGTGCCAATAGATATGAAAACCACACTAATGTTAATAAATTCCATAAACAAATTTAAATATTATTATTCACACTATAATTCATATGAAAACGCAAAAGAGAACACATTTATTCCATTGTTTTGAGTTTTCACTTCTGTCGGTAGTCCTTATGACTGCCTCAACTTCACAGCCTTCTTCGTGTATAACTTAACTAAGCACAGATAGCGAATATACTCTATCTAAGAGACATCGGTGTAATTATGTATTACTTTAGACACGTTACCATGAATTCAAGATTATAAAGTTCAAGAGATTGTTTATTTGAACGTGATAAATTCTGGAACTAATGAAACAGCATTATTGCATCTTATAGTTTATTTAATTGAGAAAGGTGAATCTATATATTATATCACACTATAACTATTAGGAGCAGAGTATTTATTCAAAATGTAGGTCAGATTTTTTTAAAAATTACATCGCAAAGAGGTAAAGCATTAATCTGCCTCAATCGGGACTTTTATTAATACTCTATCGGTGTTATTACAAAAAAGTTAAATACATATTGAATACTTGCTTTAACAATGTTTCCAATTAAATGCACCGCGCTCGCCCGTTATCCCTTTTCGCAAGTCTAACCTAACGTAACGAAAGCGAGACAAAAGAGCATGATGGCGAACATTCAGCGAGCGCGGTGCATTTAATTCGAAACCTTTTTAAAGCAAGTATTCAATACGTATTTAACTTTTTTGTAATAACACCGTTTATATTTTAGAGTTTGACCACAATGTCAACTGACTGGCTCTCAAGTGCAGCTGCCAGAACACACTGATAGCTTGGCGACAGATTTTCAATTCGAGGGTGATATATCTAGCACGACGGGTTTAGAAAATGCTGTAAGACCATTTTTGTTTCAGGTTTCATCACCAGGTTTTTCTTCGCCGAAAGCGCCGACTCAGTTGCAACGATTGGAACCTACGTCGGTCGACGCAGTTCTAAAACGCTAACCAAGCCGAGCCTGAGGGGATGGGTCGGGGGACCCACCTCCTCATTGCACAGGTGAGGCTGACGAGAGGAGACGACTGGTTGTGTACTCAGTAGTCTCTCTATAGTAGGACGAAGCCTGGCGTTCACTCGCCAGGTTGCCGCAGGGGCGGTTTCTCAGGAAGACAGCAGGTTCGATCCCTGGCCGCCCCTACCATGCTGCGGACGGTACACCGTGGGGTTTTAGTTCGTGCGAGTAGGACATAACCCACTCTCTCCCCCGAGAGGGTGGGTATCCATAAAGGATTTCCCCACGTTAATATAAAAAAAAAGTTCAAAAACGCTAACCAAAGCCATCAATACTACATACACAGTGACAACCGGCTGGTGTCTGTTAATCACACCTTAATTGTCAAGTTTCAGTCGACACTCAAACGAATTGTTGTCAAAGTACTATTTTAACGTTTCATTTCCCCTGACCAGCCAAAAGGTACACGCCAGACAACTCCTAATCATGGCACAGCGTTGTGCGTATCTTATCTTATACAGATCACTAAAATATTGTATTGAGATAACAATACATTCATAACGTTATCTTCATTTTCGACATAGCAGCTAAAGTCTATCGCCGGGTGTTGCCAAAACAACCGTTCCAATAATAACACAGTTATTATATAACAAGTCACTAGAGCCGTATTCTGTTCTAAGCCAACAACACATTAGTTTTGCGAAAATAAATCTTATTTACCACGGAGAGATATCTATATTGTCTATACTTCTATATTTAATATATTATAAAGCCGAAGAGTTTGTTTGCTTGAACGCGCTAATCTCAGGAGCTACCGGTCCTTCTTTAGATAGCTAATTTATCGAGAAAGGCTATATGCTAAGATCAATAGGAGCGGAGCACCAATGAAGAATGTTTCAAAATCAGGATTCTTTTTTCCTTTTGAGAGCTTCCGCTGTGTGTTAGCATTACCCCAAAGCAACTATTTCCCGCGGACGAAGTCGTGGGCAGAAGCTAGTATTTATATAAATTCCATTTATATTACCGCCATTATTGTGTGTTAACTTTTTTTAAACAAACAATTTTACAAAAAAAAACAAGCAGCTGGCAGTTTATTCTTGCAAAATTTGCAGTCATTGAAGACAAATAAAAATCATTTAAAGACTCACTCTATATAGAAATAATACACCTAATTATCTAATAACAGAAGCTCAATTTTTGTTTCGAATAACATAACACACGTTCGTATTTGATTTCTCTATATACATCCGTGGAAATGTACTGTGAACCAGTACAGGTGGTCTTCGCGTTACGTCAACTAACGTTTTGACGATTATACCCCAAAGGAACGTCACTTTTTCAATTTACCTCATAGCCAGGTCGAACTCAATTAATGCGGCCTTCTAGCCTAAGGTTTAATTTATTTCGTTTCTGGTGTGATGAACTCAAAAAACCAAAAAATGTAGACTGTTAGAATTAATAATAAAAAAGTATAAAATTGCTTTCGCTAATTAATCTACTTTATCCAATAAATAAGCCACATACTATACTAACAGAATATAAATTTTGTAACTTACTTTTGGTTGATTACCCGCGACACAGGATTTGGTTCCTATAGTTTATTTTTATGCCGTCTAAGAACATTTTAGTTCAAGACTTTATTTTTGTTTAATAAAGCATATTGAGGTGAAATATCTTATGGAAAGGCTTCAAAGTTCTGATACGCAACCTTTTTGTGTGACGAAAAGGGGTGGAGGTAAACACTGTGTCGAGTAGAGTTTGAGCAATGTCTCGTTTTTCTTCAGGTATTGGAGAACAGTGAGATATACTCTCTTCTCGTTTTTTTTTGAAGGATTCACATCTGTCGCATGTGAACTATACACATGTATTAATTTTAATATATTACAAAGAGATCCTTGTAGAACATAACCTCTGGCTTATGTAGGGAAATGTATGAAAAAAGATACACCGTCTGACGTCAATGCTATTTACGTCACACTCTTCGAGAATGTAACATAAAAAAATCTACCTGCGTGTGACGTACCTCATTAAGAAAAAACCAGGTGAACTGGGCGATTAATTGATTAATCTGGGTTTCGACAAAACACCCAGCCGATTATGTGGTCGGTATAAAAATAATTCAGTCAGCCCTAAAATTACCGCTCGGCCGTGGACGCATTGTTTTAATAAACATTGCTTCTGAGGATTGTTATGTATAATACATATCTTCAATAAGCCGGTAGGTATTGTAAGCCATCATGCAATACTCATTAAGGATAAGCATCAAGAATATAGAGTACTATTTCTCTCGGCTTGTGAATCTCTTTCGCTTCCTTCGGACTTTCTCAACTCTTTATGTAGACCGAGTGCTTTTATTTCCCTATTTTTATTAAGGAAATAATTGTATTCAGACAAAATGTTGCTTTCCAAGTTTATCTAATTAGGTATTTTTTATTTAATAATAGATAATAATTAAACTATTTAGATAACTAGTTAATCATTTAAAATAAGTATTAAGGATTATTATTTATTAGATATACAGTATTGAATTACAAAGAATCCCATTACAAATCACTACATATTATAAAACGAAATCCTTCGTCACGTCTGTCTGTTAGCGAGAAACTCAAAAATTACTGAACGGATTTTCGTGCCGTTTCTCAGTAGATAAAGTGATTTTTGAGGAAGGTTTAGGTATATAATTTGTCAAGGTTTTTTTTATTATTAGGGCGGAATAACGTTCGCCGGACCCGCTGCTATTATATAAATGCAAATATATATACAAAAAAGGATGGATTTAGATTTTATTGAAGTAAAACTTCTTTAGGCACGACTATAAGGTAACTGGACAACAATGCAACTAAGTCCGTTACGGCAATATGGCGTCACGTTTTTGTACTATCCGGTTTTTAAATATTTTTGATTTTGTCATTAAATAGTTTATAAACAAATAAATCAAAAATTAAAAAATATTAAATAGAATAATAATAAAAATTATACAATAAAATTTATTATGTATAAATAGGCGCGCGACCGTGCTGCCATCTGGTTTCAATATAAATAAGTAACAAATTAAATCAAAGCTTCATTATCTGTAGTGCCATCTATCAGCTAATTCGGAACTTAAATAACACAGGAAATATTATTAGCAACTCTTTGCTGTAAAATAAATAATTCTCCAATTCTATCAACAACAAGATATGACACGACTATTCTCTTCTTTTCTCAAGTTTCTCAGGAAATTAAGAAAATCTGCAGAATAAAATTTATGTCTCTCATTTCAGTTATCATAAGCCAATCATATCATATTTGAAGTAAGATAGAAATTCAATTATTGTTTTAAAATGTATATTGGTCGACGATAGTAAATGTATATATATATTACTAGTGTTACATCACCAATAAATTCTCATATGATGTATTTATTTTTAACTTAATCGCCATCTCTTATAACGCCAAAGAAGTTTTACTTCAATCGGGCTTAAATAATTATTATCTTGTTCTTCTGGGATCACCAGAGCATAGTTTAACTTAGATTTTTCAATGCTTAGCGACGCTCGGCCGCGTAGTTAACTAATTTTTTATATTACTAATTTAAAATCTACACAAATAAATAAAATCGAACTAATTATAAAATAAACTAATAAATATGAAATATTTTTTTTTAATAATTACAGGGGTTAAGTGCAGTAATAACGAAATTGCAATGAGCAAAAAGGCCACTCCTTAATTAATTCAGATATAATATTAGATAGAACATTTTCACAAGGGCATAGCCACGGGCAGTAGCTAGTTATTATAATTAACACTACGATTATTTGACAAGCAGTTTTCTATCTCCAGTAAACCTTATTTATTTCATAAGTATCAAATGAATATTAATGTATTGTAATTTGAACTAATTTTAGGCTATGATTCGAATGATTTTACATAATAACACAGCGACAATGATAAACGAACATACACTCATAGGTTCTATGACCTCGTTATGTTTGGTACTACTATCGTGACCTAGCGAGCTCGCGTATTTCGTGTCTAGATTGTTCAGTGAAATGTCAAAACTTTACAAAAATAAAACAGGGCCGGCAAATGTATCGAAATGGTTGTAAACAAAAAAAAAAGGATTTGTATCGGTTTTGCAATGACATATATAAAGTTATTTAGGAATCTGTGAAATTTACCTTTCAGAATTATTTTTTATTATTATAGACTACCTGTGCCCGCGACTCCGTCCGCGTGGGACGTCCTAATGTAAAAAAACAATGACTAATAAACTCATCTGAATGTATTAAACCCATTTACTTATCTACTTTTCTCAAGTACTTAAGTCGCGGCGTCATTAAAATTACAATAACTTGTGATAGAGTGAACCGATTTGAATGAAACCAAAATTAAATGTCACTCGAGGATATGCTTTGTATGCGTGAGGTTATCGTGAACGCAGAATTTTAGCAGTGATGCGTGTTCATACAAACAGACAGACAGATATTTCTAAAAATGATTGAAATGTATTTTATTACTTATTCCAAGACATCGGTAACAGTTTTTTTTCTCAAAAATATAAATCTATTATTGTACGAGATTTTCAAGTGGCATATTTTTTTAAACATATGCTGCCAGCAGTCTGTTGACCTGTGCCTCATAAGGCTTACATTCGTTTGGTTTTTTTTTTGATATATTATAGGGGGTAAACGAACAGATGGGTCACCTGATGGTAAGTGATCACCGCCGTCCATGACACTAGCAACACCGGGAGGTCCACCATTGCGTTGTCAGCCTGTGTTTGGGGGGAGAGCGGTTGGGGAAGTGAGGGGAGGGGAAGTGGGGGGGATGCGGTCCTCCAGCGCTCTCACTGACCGAACGAAACGAAACAATGCATGCAATGTTACGTCTCGTCGGTTTTCTGTGAGAGGGTGGTACTACCCCGGGCGAGCCGACCCATTGATGCTGAAACCAAAATAGCTTCAGCGTGGCTCTAAGACCTACAAATGTATGGAGCTGAAAACCTTATGCATTTGGACAGTCCATGGGTTAATAAATATTGTGTATAATCTGCCATAAATATCTGATTTAAAAAAGCCAAAACTATTTTGTAACCCAAAGGTGTATTCGAGGTGGTAGAGTTACGCTGAAGCTATTAATGGTTTCAGCATGAATGGGCCGGCTCGTCCGGGGTAGTACCACCCTTTCACAGAAAACCGACGTGAAGTAACAGTGATGGCATTGTTGCGTTTCGTTCGGTCAGTGAGAGCGCCGGAGGATCACCTCTCCTCCCCTTCCCCCTTCCCTTACTCCCCCTAACCCCCAAGACAAGTTGGCAACGCACTTGCGACTCCTCTGGTGTTGCAAGTGTCTATGGAGGGTGGTGATCACTTAACATCAGGCCCTTTTTGTCCCTTTGCCTCCTATGATATAATAAAACCCACACGACGAATTTTTGGTGGGATCTTAGTCTGTCATGTAGTGACTTTTTTTATATTTTATTCATAATCTTGTATTATTTGACTCTATATTCTGTAATATTACTGGCATTTTACGTAATATAGTTCGGTGCACAAGTGAAGTGGATGGAACATAATACCACGGAGCATGAATTCTGAGATGGTACAAAAACTCTCTGGAAAGTTCTAACAAGGGGGCCACCATCTTGTCAAAACATGGAAATTATCACAAGACGCTTGTAACAATATTACTTACTCGATAATGGTAGTAATGATCTAGAGGATGGGTTGTCAAAAATCTTTATATATATATAATTCTTACGTCAGAGTGTATGTGAATGAACTATTCCTAAACGGCTGGACAGATTTTGGTGATTTTTTTTTGTGTTCAAGTGAATTTAAGAACGGTTTAGATATATTGAAGAATTGGGGCCGCAAGCTGACGCTGCGATTGACTTTTTAGATTTTTTTATTATCAAGACAGCACAACCTCCGCCTGGCCCGCTAGTAAAGTTATAAACATAAAATCATCTACAAGATCATCTAGTAGTGGGAACTCGTGTAGTAGTAACATTTAAATGTCATTGTCTGTTACGCAGATACTTACTGAAAGCGAAGGCCGAACTACGGAAAGGATAATCACTTGTTACTACTTACAAATGCTTATAGTTATAATAAAAAAATACATAAACACCTCCGCGGATTTCTAAAATATCAGCCGATCCTTGGATGGTTAAAGTAATTACTGTAACTACAATTGTGTTAAGTAATTAAATTAGGCGTATCATAAACACAAATTAATACTATAAATGCAAAAGTTTGTTTGTTACGCTTTCGCGATTTAACTATCAACCGACCGTTATGAGATTTTGTATACACATTGTCAGGCATATGACAGTAAAATGATAGACCGTGTCTTTCATTCAAAAAAATCAAAGACAGATTATAGAGAGCGAAGCCGCGAGATAAAAATAACTATTTATACATATATAAGAATTCCTGCGACACACATATTGACCGACATGTGAGCGTCACGAATTCAAACGTGTATTTCGTGTCTGCAACTAGCTAATCTAAACTAATCCAGTTCGAAAATAAGGGATAAAATAAAAATCCTTCATACCGAGGGGGAAGGGGGCGCGGCGAGTGTCTGGGAGCGAAATTTACCGCCAGATCTATGGTTACGCCGGCGTAGGCGCACATACGCACTGCTTAGAGAGACGGACAGGCTTCTCACCTATTTGTTTGTTCCGACAGCTGTACTAGAGCCAATCCTCCTTTATGTTTAGCGAGTTAGGCCACATCTTCATTTAACATCGGGTAACATTGTAACCAAACACTAAAACCGATAAAGCATATAAAAACATTTGAGACACATCACAAATTATGTAAAATATAATTTATACTTGCTACTATATATATACATTGAACATGTTACAAAGTTCAGACGATTAATTTGCAAGTTAATTGACTTAAGCAATGTACGTACAATTCGAGGTCACAAATACAAGAAACCGTATTCATAATGAGTTTGTATGTACCTAATACGAGTAGTTAAATACTCTTTTTTTTTAATTTATTATCATCCTATCTATTAGGCACAGACCTTCAAGCCAAGCGAAACGTATAATGTTATTTTTTTAACACTGTCCTAACGTATTGCTTTATCGAAAAAGCAAAAACGATTTTATATATATATGTATATAGCATAATTAGCAGGCAGCCCGTGACTTGGTCCGCATGTTTATCTTTAAATGATGACAACATGCATTATCTTTGTGTAACTCTATGCTTTGTTTATATCATACGAAGAAAGCTATCACATGGCAGGATTTTATGAAGAAAAACTTTCTCAAATTCTGGTCGGCAATCTTTTTGTGTGACGAAACACTGTGTCGGGTAGAGTGTTAAAAACACCGGGTTCTTGTCCGATCACCGAAGCGACGTCGGGCGCTGTGAGTACTTAAATCCGCAAAGGAACACCAAGTGATGTTGGTTTTTTGTTGTATTTTTTAAAATTAAAAAGCTTCACTCCTATTCCGTGTCATTACGACACATACTGTATTTTTTCATATTCATTTGATACTTATTATTTTACTTCAACTAATAGCTTCTGCTTTAGGCTTTATGGATCATAATGGACGTGTTATTCTGATTTAAAAGTTTGATCAAAATCGCAGTAGTTTTAACGTTTCTCATTTATAACATTACTAGCAAACTCTTGCCAACAGCTTCGCTCACGTTAATGCAGATTTAATATATCGTTGCGTTGCGTAGTTCAGCCGTGAAATCCTAACAAACAAAATCACATATAAAAATATTTTACAACTTAAAAAATAAATCTTAAATACACTAAAGAAACCTATCGTCTATCGAACTAGAGTGATAATCGGGACCTTCAGATATACAATTCAGGTAGCATAGTAGCAACATTTGTACATGACATATACAATGTATATGTGTGTATGCAATAAACATAAAGGATAATTTAAACGCGATGGATGATTGTTTTTGCGACCGTTTATAGTCAGACAGAGGTCATAGATGCTTTACAAGGTAAGACTGAAGACTCGCTGGAATATTTTCTATAGCGTCATAGCGACAAATAATTGTTCAAGTCGTTCGTGAAGCGATAATAGCTAAGTGGACTCAGTATGAAAAATACACCCGATTTCTCGATTAAGGGAAACAACCTCGTGACGAAACCATATAACTGTGGTTAGTGTATTTTATATTACCCGTCTACGTAGCTACTATCTTTGTATTGGAAATCCGATGCCGACCACATTTAGGTGTGAGCCGGCAACCGTTCATGTAAGCCAATTCCCTATAACGCTTTAATTAACCCCTCGGCTGTTTTTTTAAGACCCAGATCTGAAAATGGCGGATCATGTTTTTTTTATATTTCACGACATTGTAAATAACAAATTTCATGTTTTAGTAAAAGAAAGTTCTTTATAATAAAAATATATTACATTTTACATAAAGATTATGATTTTACAATAAATAGTTTGTTATTTTTAAAAGTTTTGTAATAAATCAGGATTTTTTAGGCTTGTACTGCCAACAGTCTGTTGACCTGTCCATTATGAGGTCTACATTCACCTGTGTGAAGCTTAAACCTATACCGTGTTATTACAAAAAAGTTAAATACGTATTAAATACTTGGTTTAAAAAAGTCTCCTAATAAACGCACCGCGCTCGCCCGAGGCAAGTTTGCGTTATCCTTTTTCACAAGTCTAACCTAACGTAATCAAAGCGAGACAAAAAAGGAAGATGGCGAACATTCAGCGACCGCGGTGCATTTAATATGAGACCTTTTTAAAGCCAGGGTTCAATACGTATTTAACTTTTTTTCTAATAACACCGTTATGGTTTTGGTGAGTCTAGGGGTTAACGACCGAAATCTATGCAGTAGTTTTTGCATGATGCACTACGGCAGACCTATAACATTTACTTTATACTATACTTATAAAAAGATATAGTATGTAGGCGTCATTAAAATTAACTATGCAAGGTTAAAGAACTGTCTGCTTGATTTTTACTTTTTTTAATTTCAGATCACTACTAAAGTAACAGAAGTCATTTGCTATTGGCTACTTTAAAAGTTTATTTATTTCAAGGCTTTAACGTTTCGAAAATTATCATTGTTCGGTACTGTGATTACTACATTTTGAAAGTTACGGATGACTAAATAAATTAATATTATTTTATATATTCAATGGAGATTACAGCTATTTTAAATGTGTAATTGTGAAATAATTTTAGACGACTGCTATTTCACAGGTAACTATGTATTGTGATTTGTACCCAAATAAACTATTTATAAAATTTTTGCGCAAGGTTCCTGCGCATCCAATTATCTTATTTAACTCCTCATTCTAGTGTATAACACATACCATCTTATAACGTGAAAAATATCAAATTATTACAAAGAATATGACAAATATCAGTGAAATGAGTTCACGCGTTATTTAAAACATTTTTTTAAATAAAATGGTAACAAATGAAAGACAATGCAATTATTAATACGGTTCGAAAACAAAATTTGTAACAGTGAAGTTATTTAACAGCGAAAATAATTCAAAAAGAGATTAGCGAAACTCCAATGATTTTTCCGGAGAATCCACTTTAGGAATTGCGGACTTAGCGTACTTAGAATAGTGCGCGTTTTAGCAAAACATTAAAGCCCTTTTAAAATTGTGGTTATTATATTTACTATGGTTATTTGAATTATTTTTATTTAATTATCATAGCACTGGTTTACGGTTTTCTTTTGTAATATTGTACCGCATCGTTCAGTTAATCGACACTACATCTTCTCATAATATTATTGCTTATTTCATAAAAAAAGTAAACAGATTTCGAACACCGAATTGTTTTATAAACTGCGCATAACAATTATGCGTGTCCGTCAACGTATCAATACATTTTAATAACAAATCACTGAAGGCTTTTAACCCTTTTGGTGTAAATACAGTGCTAATAAAATTACATTATTATTTTTACATACAACTAGCTGGCCCGGCCACGCGTTGCTGTGGCTCAGTTATAAATAAAACCAAAACTAAAACGTGACGCCATCTATGACATATCTATAACAGTCAGTCCTACAATTTTCTCTCAACATACTCATTTCAAGTGCCATCTAATCTATCCATCTATTAATCAACATTGACAATCATTCATTAATAATTAAAAAAAATATTGATGCCATTAATCGAAATATAAATTATTCTATCTCTCAAGTTGAACCAAATTATACGTAAATGCCAACTTTCATGAAAATTGGTTGAGTAGTTTCGGAGTTTATCGTGAACAAACATCACGACGCTGGGTTTTTATATATTTAGATTAATATTCTTAGCGCAGCCGAATTTTTGGTTTTTAGTTTTAATGAGTCGTCTACCTATCACCAATCAGGACCGTTAAAAAAACTGTGCGTATATCAGTGTATACACGCGGAGGAAGTGAAACTTCTTTGGCTTATATTTATAAAATTGTATACTAGTTTTATTTTCAATTAATCTTGCTCATTGCTCATAAACCATATACTATACGAAGTCCCGTAGTATAAATACTCAACTATACATTTATTGCTATACTACTAGATCCAGACAGACACTTATACGTATTTACACATACACATAAATACATACCAACCTTGCGTTTAACGAATAACGACAATTTTTCCCTACCGTGCCATAAGAAGTTTTACTTTAGAAATGAATTAATCTTCTAATGTCATGTGAAGATGTGTTTGAAGATTCCCTAAAAGTGTCAATAACGAATATATATCAATGATTATTTAAACTAATTTGTTATTTTAAAAATCTTTGTAATAAACTGTTGTCAGTTATTTTGCTGTTAGGTAATTTGCTGTTTTGCGATTTGTAACGTAACAAACACACTTCAATGACAGTATTATTCGTTGCTCCTACCGTAATTATAAATGTGAGCAACGTATAGTGTTTTCTCCGTCACGTCCATTGGTAACTGCATAATGCTTGCTTATTCGAGCATTTGCGATAACATCATTCGATCACTCATTCACAATAATAATAAAGGATAACGAATAATGAACTTCAAAATGATGTCATCAATAATTTGTTATCGATTGCTTAGGAATATTGCATTATATTATCAGTCGTTGTAATAATGAATATCTCTATAACTCCACTGAGATTAGAAAGCTTAGGTGGGCTGCAATTTCAGAAACATATACGCTTGACGAATTTGACCTAACAAGACGAACAAATATCCTACCATTCTTACACTTTCCTACATTTTTACCACAATTTCTATTACTTCAGCCACGTACATATAAATATTTGTTGCTACTGTTAGTGTTTGTGTAACTTCTGAACGACTTCACCGATTGAAGTCATATTTACAGAAGTTGCTGTAGAAAAATAGTTCGTGACCTTACTAGGCTCCGATAGTTGGCACTGTGGTTGTATTATTAACTACTTTAAAGAACAGAACATCGCCAGAGTGAACTACTTACATTGGTAATTTTATATTAACAAATATTATATTATAGGTGGTAGAGCTACTCTGAAGCTATTACTGGTTTCAGCATGAATGGGTCGGCTTGTCCAGGGTACTACCACCCGACCTAGAGAAACACCGACGTGAAGTAATAGTGCTTGCATCGTTGCGTTTCGTTCGGTCAGTGAGAGCGCCGGAGACCCATCTCCCCTCCTCCTAAACACAGGCTGACAACGCACTTGCGACTCCTCTGGTGTTGCTAGTGTCTATGGACGGTGGTTATCACTTAACATCAGGTGACCCATCTATTCGTTTGCCTCCTATCATTACATAGTATAAAACAAAGTCCCCTACCGCGTCTGTCTGTTCGCGATAAACTCAAAAACTACCGAACGGTTTTCACCGGTGGATAGAGTGATTAATGAGGAACGTTTTAGTATATAATTTGTCAAGGACTTTTTCATAATCAGGGCGGGACAACGAGCACGCTAGTTATATATAAAAATATATTACACTAAAGCGCCAGAGGGTTAACTTATGAAATTTTCATAAGGCATTCAATAAACACTCTGCTTCGCTCTATATACAGGGTTAAAATATGTTTATTTATTGTTTTTTTTTATATTATTCAAAATTGCAGACTTGAATATCAAAAGGCGAAATCATATTCAAGAAATAATTTATATAAAAGTGGCTATTGAAAGACGAATGTTTACAACGAATACTGCCTTAATAATGATTAACTATTAAAAATAAACTTATTAGGCTAAAGAGGAAACAAGGGAATCTAAATTTATGCCACGACTTTATAAATTTATTTTACTGTAACATTTGATGACCTTAGCGTTTTCACGCTTTTAACAAGACGATGGCTGCTTTATTAGAACTTTCCAGGGAGTATTTATAATATCCCATTCATGTTCTAAATTAAAACCGAAACAATATAGGGAGAAGCAGCACAATATAATTAATCTATACTAATATTAAAAAGAGGTAAAGTTTGTGCGGTTGTAAGGGGTAATCGCAGGAACTACTGGTCAGATTTGAAAACTTATTTCAATGTTATAGAGCTCATTTACTGAGAAAGGCTATAAGGCTATATATCATCACGCTAAGACCAGGAGCGGAGTACCAATGAAGAATGTTTCAAAATCGTTGTATTTTCCTTTTGAGAACTTCCGCTATTAGCGCAAAGTAACTATTCCATGCGAACTCAGTCGGACCAGTAGTTCCTGAGATTAGCGAATTCAAGCAAACAAAGTCTTCAACTTTATAACATTAATTAATATGGATAATACAATAGTATAGTATAGAAGTATAGATTTATCGAACTTGGAAAAAACATCGGTTAATTATAAAACAATTAATGACGAATTAAAATGATAAAATCAATTTTAGACACCATTTTGTAAAGAGGGCCATCTAGTAACATTTAATACATAAAGAACTAGTTATTACTTTCATAGTTATTAAAACGCCTCATTGTCTATTCAGAAACATAGTGACAGTTAAATGGAGTTTATCCTATGCATAATTTTATTGAATCAAAAACTAATGATCTATTAACCCGGGATTTCAGAAACCGGGCATAAGACCTAGAACGAGTATAATTGTCATTTCATTTACGCGGTTTCTATAGCTCAGAGGTCTCATCATTCATATAGGGCGGTAAAGCCACGCTGAAGCTATAGCTGGTTTCACTTCAGCATGAATGGGTCTGCTCACCCAGGGTATTACCAGTACCTTACAGAAAACTGACGTGAAGTAACAATGCTTGTATTGTTGGGTTTCGTTCGATCAGTGACAGCGCTGGAAACCCACCCTCATCCCCTCCCTGCTCCCAACATAGGCTGGCAATGCACCAGCGACTCCTCTGTTGTTGCTAGTGTCTACGGACGGCGGTGGTCACTTAACATCAGGTGATCCACCTATTCGTTTGCCTATGATATAAAAAAATCTGATACGTTAGTAGCTACAATCTTGTTGTAGTATGGGACATTGCGAGAACATTCTGAAACATGTACAATTTACAAAGTAGTAATTATATTAAATTTATTAAATAAAGGTCATAGACATAACATCCAAAATTAGAAGACTTAAATGGCAATGGGCGGGGCACTTGATAAGAGGCCAAGAGAAATGGAGTAAAATCGTGACACGATGGTACCCTAGAGAAGGGAAAAGGAAAAGGGGCAGACCACAGAAAAGGTGGGATGATGACATTAGGCAAGTTGCAGGAGTAACGTGGAATAGAGTGGCCCAAGAGAGACAGGAATGGAAAAGGTTGGAGGAGGCCTTTGCCGATTGGCAAACAGACCTTCAAAACATTATTAAATATTAGAATAGATTTTTATTATTTAGAATATATTTAACATAATCATAGTTTTTAGTTTCAATACTTTGTAAATAGATAATAGTCTGAATAAAGGGCTTTATTATTATTATTATTAAACGTATGCTAATTACAATAAACATTTTGCTACATTATAACCAAAATATGAACTAATGGACATGGAAACAAATATTCTCCTGTTCTTAACAACTCGACCGTCGTAACTCAACTTATCTGATTAATCATCATACAATAATGTATGCCAGAGAAAATTGGGACTTTTTACTTTATGCCACTGCGTTCATAACGCGTCATGCATTTGCAAGTTTATCCTTATTTACGTTTCCACAACTATATGACCTACATATTGTAATAACACGTAATTCGATTACATAGTATAAAACGTAATTGAAGTGGGTCATAACAAACGTAAAAACGGTTTGAACGGTGGAATATTAAACCGATGTCCGAAGTTTTTGGAACTCGCGTACATTTACTAAATAAAAACGGTACCACTATAGATTGACAAAGAAGGAAAACATCGTGAGGAAACCTGAACCTGAGAATTGTTCTTATAGTACCACTGTATATGGGAAAAATAGAGCACTCTGGATTTCTTGGAGTTTAAAATCCCCAATATGTCGTGGGCTGGCGTGGTGATTATGTCCATAGCTTCCTATATAAGAGGCCTATGCAGTGCGTCTCTTACAGGTTGATGATGATGATATGTATTGTATTTGATATGCAATTCATCCAACGCATCAGCCCAAACCGAGGTTCGGTCACTCTTTGAAGTTGAAGCGAAGTGCCTTAAGCGCTCGCCTTACTTTGGTGAAGCTGTGAAGGCACGTCAGGCCAATAGCGTAGTCAGTTCGAAAAAAAAATGTGTATTGTAAACGTTTATTATTGTTATTGTAATATTATAAGTATTTAATTCGATTACATAGTACAAAACTTATTTAAAGTATTGTTTAAACAGAAATCGCGTGCCGCTTGCCGCGCCGCGTCACGTTAAGTTTTGGAACACGAAACCTCAACGCTGTCAGACATCAGCCAATAACAAAATTCGGTATGTTATTCAGCTGTGTAATGTTCAAATAATTACACAATGTTAAATATTGAATAATGAACAATGGAACAAATTTAAGTAATTTATTGCATGTCCGTTTATTTGCGTTTACATTATGTATACGGTTCTTTTATATACAAATTCTTTTATATTATGTGTTTTATTGAAGTGAAACTTCTTTATCGGCGTTGGAAAAAATTTACCGTCACATTTTTCCGTTACACGCCATCTTTTTTGTATTCATGTCTATGATAATAAAATCCTTTTGTTTAAACTTTATCTAATTTAACTTTATTTTTTAATATATTAATGAAATTGTTTGCCATAAAGAAAGAAAGGGTTTTTTTTTTTTTTTTTTTTTTATTTTTATTTTTTTAACCAATTTCTGGAAAGTTGCATATAGATCATTTTGCGAAAAATAAGGCCTTAAACAAGTTTCACTTCTTACGTGTGTACACTAGTACACGCACACATTTTTTTTATTCTTTATCTAACTGTTGTGTTTTCCATTGTTGTAAATAAATATAATATCTTACTGCCCCGAGTTTATGTTTAAGAAAAATATGTTATATTGCTCGCCTGGTTAACCATCTCCCTCATATTTAATATCCTGTTGCGAGGCACTTATCAAATTTATCAATGTGTTCCGGCAGCTAAATTACCTAGTCCCCTTTATAGGCCTAATATGTTATTACCATATATATCTCAGCAATTATCGTGTTTTCCTTGTGAATTTTATATGAGAACTATAGCGGCGGGTGAGACCGACTCTTGGCGTGGCGACACGTTGCTACGTCATGCGTCGCCACGCTATATGATTTTGAATTGTTATATTTAATTAATATAAAATTTTATTACATGATCAATCTATGTATTACATACAAATGACTTACTAGACAATGACAGTAATAATCTGGAAGAATGTAAATACCTAAAGTGTCTGTACATTTTAGATTAAAAAAAATTGCAGATGTCTAGGAATAAGTAATAAAATACATTTTAATCATTTTTAGAAATGTTTTTTTTTTATTGTAGCTCGGCAAAGTGACTGTACTGTGCCTGATGGTAAGCACAGTACAATCCAAAAACAATGGCGACCACCGAAAGACATACTATCCATCGCCGGTCGCCACTGTCATGCCGGCCTGAAAGCGTCCCAGTCAGGGACAGCCCCCCCGGTTGCTGGATATACACCGGCTGATCCCGGAACGCGACACGCCCAAACGTGCCACTATAGCGGGTGTTCCACCTGGTGTACGGTGGTCGCGATCCAGTCGGGTACAGACACCCTACCACCCCGCATGTTTGTCTATCGGTCTGCCTGTTTGTTTGGACAGGCATCACTGCTAAAATACAGCGTTCATGATAAAGAAAATCATAAAGCATGTCTTCGAGTAAAACTTAGCTTTCGTTTCATTAAAATTGGTTTGGTCTTACAAAAGTTATTGTAATTTTAATGACGATACGAGTTAAGTACGAGAGAAAAGTAGATAAGTAAAAGATAGACTTAATACATTCAGATGATTTTATTATTCACTGTTTTATTTACATTGGATTCTACGCGGACGAAGTCGCGAGCACAGCTTATGTAACACCTACTTGATAACTTGACAACATGTACTCGTATACTGTAGTTTATATAGTGGATACAAGTGTCCAATCACGTAGTATACCCAAATCCTTTCTTTATTGAGTTGTGTTATTCAGGTGAAACTGGTTTTATCTTCGAAAAATGTTATTGACCACATTAAATTTTGTGGATTTGAGTGATTGCAGGTAATACGAGTTCATTTAATGAACATTTCGATTAAATCTTGTCTATACCAACCGCTATTACTGTAAAACAAAATGAACTGTGGCCTGTATTTTTATTTATTTACTAGCCGACCCGTGCCCACTTCGTTGGGCGGTAATAGGCATTATCAAGCTACAACTTTCCTCTAGAACTCAATCATATATATCTCATAATTAAGGCAGCGTTTGTAAGAAACGTTTTCGTTCCACCATTTTTCTCAGACTCCCCAGATATTACCCCCCACAACCTCACAAACTTTACCTCTTTATAATATTAGTATAGATTATAGATAATATAATTAGTTAATAGCTTCTGCCCGCGACTTCACACGCGTGGAATAGTTATTTTGGGCTAAAACGCAGCGGAAGCTCTCAAAAGGAAAAAAACCCCGATTTTAATACATTTTTCATTGTTGCTCCGCTCCTATTGCCCTTAGCGTGATGATATATAGCCTATGACACTCACAAATAACGTGGCTTTCTATTGGTAAAAGAATTTTCAAAATCGGTTTAGTAGTTCCTGAGATTACCCCCTACAACGTCACAACATTACCTCTTTATAATATTAGTATATAGATTATAGCCCCTGCCCCCGACTTCGTCCGCGTAGTAATAGTTACTACTCTGGGCTAACGCTGACACACAGCAGAAGCTCTCAAAAAGAAAAAAACATCTCGATTTTGAAACATTTTTCATCTGTGCTCCGCTCCTATTGGCCTTAGCGTGATGATATATAGCCTATAACCATTCTCGATGAATGAGCTATATAACACTGAAAAGAATTATTCAAATCGGACCAGTAGTTCCTGAGATTACCCCTTACAACGTCACAACGTCACAAACTCACAAACTTTACCTCTTTATAATATTAGTATAGATTTACAGTTGTGGATGATGCAACAATCAACAGTTCGATGAACAATATAATAGCAATAATAAGAAGAAACATACTAGACTGATATAACGCTTTATCATATCAATACAAATTACACTATCAATAATATTAAAAAATTAAATTATGTGTTAATTAGCGGGCAAAGAGGACGTTGTCCCGCCCTGATAATAAAAAAAAAACCTTACCAAATTATATACTTAAACCTTCTTCAGGAATCGCTTTATCTACTGGTGAAAACCGCGTGAAAATTCGTTAAGTAGCATTTGAGTTTATCGCGACCAGACAGACAGACAGACGTGGCAGAGGACTTTGTATTATAATATGTAGCGATTATTGTTGCGTCAATCTTTGTAAACTGTAATCACTCAAGAGCAGGTTATGTGCGACTATCAATCGTTTTATGATTATTTAGCAATCGTTATGAGAAATAAATAAATTCGTACCGTAGGGACCTATTATAACTCAACATTTAACATAGACTTAACATAGAAGAAAGTGTATGAAAGGACTTAATAATAACGAGCAATTTAAAGATCGACATATCGCTTATACACTAAATTAGTTAACGAACAGTGAATCATTCAAACACTTAACACACGCAACACAGATCACTTCCATATACGTGCACAAACACAGGCACATATATGGTGGAAGGGCTTAATTTTTTTCTCTCGTTCTTCCAACTTGGTTAATTTATCTTAGCCGTAGATACAAAACACATATTTCAGTTCGTGAGACACACATCTGTGCTACACTAATTCGTACATGTACGATGAGCTGAGCTATTTTCTAGTAAGATGTGCGTTATTGCATCCAAGGCAAAAACCCAAGCCGTGGTTCGGCCATTTTGGCACCTTTGAGCTTGTTGTCAAGCGGCTTAGTGCAATAAGCGATCGCCTTAGTCCGGTGAAGCTGTGAAGGCCCGTCAGGCCAATAGCGTATAATCAATTTGTAAAGAAAAGCGTACAAACTCGTGTCCTGCTGATAGACGCCATATAGGTAAAAAGGTATAAGAAGGTAAAACGATATTGGTTAAGAGATAAAAAGCGCAAAAAATAAATACCGAGCAATGTTTTTTTCAAATTATTTGCTTTGAGAAAACTGAAGGCTATTTATTTACAACTTAGTGACGTAAGCTATAATCATGACATTCACAATTTTCTTAAAGTGACCATAAATTATTAAAAATATATGTTGCTACAAAGTAAAGTAGCATTTAGATTATTTCTCAACACCAATAGATACAAGAAACGTGTTGGTAAACATAAAACATATAATAATCATGCTGAATCGCAGTATTACTATCTAAATATATAAAAATCCAGGGTCATGATGTCTGCCCACGATGAGCTCCTAAACTACACAACCGATCTTCATGAAAGTTTTCATTTATGTATAACTCGGTCCGAGTTTAGAGGTGGAATAATTTATATTTCAATTAATGGCCTGAATATTTTTTAATTACAAATTAAATTATTGTCAATGTTGATTATTGTTATTAATTGTAAGTTTCATCAGTCTCGAACAGATGGCATTTCAAATTAGTTTGATGGCAGAAAACTGTAGAACCGACTGTTGTAGATATCTCATAGATGGCGACACGTTTTAACATTTAATTTCTTTTTCAACCCCAGTTTCTTTTATAGTGCACGTATTTAATTAAATACAACATATAATAAACTGAACCACAGCAACGCGTGGCCGGGTCATGTAGTAATTCTATATATAAATGGGCAGTGATATATCAGTTAAGTGCATCTTCTTCCTCTATTCAACAACGGATATTCTTATTGACGTGCTTTAGTATTACCAGTATATTTTTTTTTAATGTTGGCTCTTCTTTAATATTGAAACTTGAAAAACTATTGAATTGTAGTCCGGTGAAGCTGTTAAGAACTTGCTAGGTTAATAGCGTAGTCAGTTCGAAAAAAAAACTATTGAATTATAGTCGCATTTTGATTACCACACCATCACTAGCATTGACAATTACATTAAATACTCACTGGTCATAAACTTATCAAAAAATGAAATACAACGAAATACTTAGTTAACATTTACTTGATAAAATAATTTGTAATTTTATAACTATTACCTACTACTAAATGATAAGCCGAGTATATTATATAACTGCTTCATTAATAAATACATAATCATTTAAATAAATGTACTGTTAATCATAACGCAGTATATATTTTTAAATAAATCAATCATTATATGATATTCTTATTGGGAAAAACTGGAAGCACTATTTTTCTCTATCCACGTAGCCTTTCTTACTTTCTGAGCTATTTTTATTTTGCATATAAATTAAAAATAAAACATCTCTTTCTTGATAAGGGTTAATATACTTACAGATTATCTTCATACCTACTTGTATCATAATAGATTATGAACATTTCTGACCGCAGTCTCACCTGATAATCAGTGATAGTTATAGAATACATCAGTGAGCAGCTTATCAAAGATTTTTAATATCAGAATAATAGCTCTAGCCATGTGAAGCGAAAATGCAAATATCGTTTGCTTTCAAAACTACTTTTAGAAATCTGCCTCTTGTAGTGAATTATGTTACTACAATGCAGAGATTACGACAGAAAAACACGTGCTTGTGTATCTAAGAAATATAAAACTACAAGTAAAATCATGACTCAAAAAGTTTAGATTTTTTTAGTTGTAATATAAAATTAATTTCTGACAACCCTAATTTTATACATGAGAATGTCAATATTGGTTTATTACTTTGTTTTTTTTTATATCTTAGGAAACAAATGAACTGGCGGGTCACCTGATGGTAAGTGATCACCGCCGTCCATAGACACTAGCAACACCAAGAGAGTCGCAAGTGCGTTGCCATCCTGTGTTGAGGGGGAAAGAATGGGAAGGTTTGGGGAGGGGGAGGAGAAGTGGGTGCTTCGGCGCTCTCAGTGACCTAACGAAACGCAACAATGCAAGCACTGTTACTTCACGTCGGTGTTTCTGTGAGAGGGTGGTGCTACTCCGGGCGAGCCGAACCATTCACGATGAATCCAGTAATAGCTTCAGCGTGGCTATAAACTACTATTATTTTACGTTTTAACTACTAAACTGAGCATCATGTAATTTTGTTGGTATATTATTAGGAGTACAGAAAAGGAAAAGGTATGTTGCAGCAGAAAAAAGTATTGTTACGTATGTAACTAAGAAGCCGGAAGCAAAATCTAAATAATACTCATTCCCACTGCCGTAACGACTATGATGTCTAGCAATCATTTTGATTCAGGGAGTTTTTGACGGGATCTTGGAATGCCTGTAGCGGATTTTATATTTTATTCATAATTTTGTCTTACAACTCTATATTTTGAATTTTAGTGGTAAAAACATTACTTAATATAGTTTCGTTATTTTCCATGTGAAGTGGATGAAAAGTAATACCACGGAGCATGAATTCTGAGATGCCATAAAATCTCGCTGGATCTACCAAGGGGGCCACCCTCTTGTTAGAACATTGAAATTATCACAAGACATTTGTAATATCATTACCTACTAGATAATGGCAGTACAAATCTATTTGAAAATTGGTTGCCAAAAATAAAATAAAAACTTTGATTCATAAAAGAAAAATTAGTAGTGTCGAGTCACAATGACGTTATTTTAATGATAAAAAAAAAACAAAATGAACGATATGGTTAAAATAATTATAGTACTGTCAGCCATATTAGAACTGTGTAACCTTATCTATTGTACACAATGAATGTTAGAATAGATTTTTATAAATAATGTACATACAAGCTACATGGTCCTCCCAGTTTTAAAACACAGTTATTTTTAAACAAGTGAGAGGCTATATACACCGGTTCAACTGTTACTTCTTTACGCCTATTATAGTCGACAAAAAATTCGAGGTCGATTAGTAATAGCTAAAAGCAAATAACATTTCTAACTCCACACTGAGGAACAATGATCTAGAGGTAGGTATATTGCAGAAACTAATCGACATAAAATCTTTAAGAGCATAGTCTTTGAACGCGAGAACCGAGTAAAGAACCGACAAGTTTGGTTAAAGAAGAGATCGTGTTGAAACAATAGAATGGTTGTAGGAATAGTTTACAACGTCCGTCTTGATAGCTACTATCTACAATTTGAAGATCTGCTAAGATTTGGTGTATCACCATTTTTTTTTTTTTTTTTATATCATAGGAGGCAAACGAACAGGTGGGTCACCTGATGTAAGTGATCACCACCGTCCATAGACACTTGCAACACCAGGGGAGTCACAAGTGCGTTGCCAGCCTGTGTGGGGGAGGGGGGAGGAAGGGAAGGGAAAGGGGAAAGTGGAAAGGGAGGGGAGGTGGGTCTCCGGCGCTCTCTTGTGATTTAAAATCACATATAAACAACGTAAATGAATGAATGATTTAGGCAATGGTGGATTTAGGCCTGGACTCGTAAAGCCTGAGCCTAGGGCGGTCAAGTTCGGCTGATGCCCCCCTGATCCCCTGATGCGGCTGGCTGTGTACCCAGCTCGCCTCCCTATTAGGATGAAACCTGGTGGCCATCTTTCGTCAGGCTGCCGCGGGGCGGTTCTCAGGTGATTGCAGGATCGATCCCTGACCGCCCCAACCAAAGCGGCGGACGGTACACCATGGGGTTTTAGTCCGTGCCAATCGGACATAACCCACTCTCTCTCCCCCAGAAGGGTAGATATCCATAATGGATTTCCCCCACGTTAAAAAAAAATAAAAAAAGAACTAGGGTGACAATATTTTAGGGCAATGCGATATCAAACATAAATCCGTCCCTGATCTTCAGTCGTCTCAAAAAGGAATTTATAAGAGAGGATGCAATAATTGGAGCATTTATATCCAAACATCTTTAATAAATTTTGTTTGCTGTGCTTTTAACAATACCGATTTTAATTATTGAATCAATCTATATTGCTTATAGTTTTATCTCTTTAAATATGCCGTAAGATCGAAAATCGTCAACACACATTAGAAAAACTTAGTTAAGTTGTTACATTATGTAATTATTGTTATGAATTAGAGATTATTCTTATGGTCGATAACCTCGACGAAGTAATTCGTCGAGTCACGTTTTATAGCTGGTGACAGTTGACAGTCATTATTAGTAATTTTAATTAGATCCGCTCGTACCACCCTGATTCCAAGTTTATCAATTAAAGCATAATCGGTGTCACTTGGCCGAAATTAATAATCGACCTCTACATTACATAAGGTTTGTAGAGATATTTAATTAAAAAAAGTTCGATTTAGTAATCATCAAATTAATATTATGTCGCTTAAATCAGAGGCTCCCAGATGTTTTTTTCTGATAGACTACTTTCAAAAATTTGCTGGTTCCGGTGGAAGCTATATTTCTACCATATTCTCAAAACTCGACAAAAAATTTAAAGATTAGATCTAACTATAGAAATTTGCGTTGTGACTGAGTTCCAACCTCAAATTAATAGTTTTCGACACGTTGTACAAGTAATAGTCGCTAAACTTCTCTAAATGTTATCTGCCTACATTGATACGTGAAGCCAAGGGAACACTTTAGTTCTTCACCATCGACAGCAGATAAATTTTCATGGACCCTCACGAATTATGAACCCCCATTTTTTGTCACGCCAACATAGAACCCCGTCGAGTCTAACGTGGACCCCTGGGGGTCCACCTAGCCCATTTTGGGAACTAATGGTTTAAATAAAAATTGATACTAGAGTAAACAACAAAACAGTCCTCCTTTTTCATCGGTTTTATAATTAGGTAATTTGATTTAAACTGTAATATATGACTTAAATGTATATTTTTTGAATTGACAAATGATATTGATTTACTGCATTGTACAGCATCATCAAAAACAATTCTTAATGAATTCAGAGGCTTATGTACTCTTTGTATCAAGAAGAGAAAAACATTCTGACCTAAAGCTTTACAAATAAGATTATATTATGTTCTATAAATGGAATGATGGCAATCCACCTATTGTTTTACCTTCATCTCATATACATTTATTAAAGTTAAAAAAATTACGAATATTTTTATCGTGTCAAACGATGTGTATTTTCTTGCCGCAGAGAAGTGAAGCAAGCAGTGTGGTACGCATACGGAGGACAAGGCAGGCAAAGTCAACAATTTTTTATTCAACTAGTTATTAATACTAATGGTCGCCTAGTGGTCGAAATTCGACCATAATTCATTTTGACATTCAATAATACCAAAGAGAATAATAATGGTTTCAGTGGTTTCATAGATTTATTCAAGATATATTATTTATCAATTAGCGGGCTCGGCAGACGCTGTCCCGCCCTGACTATAAAAAACCTTGACAAATTATATACTAAAACCTTCCTCATGAATCACTGTATCCACTGGTAAAAACCGCATGAAAATCCGTTCAGTAGTTTTTGAGTTTATCGCCCACAGACAGACAGACAGACGCGGCGGGGGACTTTGTTTTATACTATGTAATGATTAATTACTTAGGTATTTATTAATGTATATTACGAATTTACATATTATATTCTTATAATACTAACCTACAGTTTGAAGAGTTAATTTCAAAGAGCATGTAAGGAATGGAAAGTAAGTCATGTTAAAATTATTTAATGTAGGATGAAAAAAGGTAATTGGAACATAAGACCGAATGGAAAGACAATAGAATTAGCATGATAACAGTGAAAGAATAAATAGATAAGGAATGAAATAGCGCGAAAAAGATAGTTGAAGTATTATTCTGATTAGAGTAAGGGAGACGAAGAACATAAAGAAAAAAGAAGGACGGCGACACGTCTTTTTTATTTACATGTGAGTATATGTTGTGTGTTATTCAAGTAATAGTGTGTGTTATATTTATTTTAATTAATTTAATCTATTTGTAATGCATTTTTTGTAAAAAAAAATAGATTTGAGCACTTCTCCTCCATATAAACTTTAACTATGCCAAATTTCACGTTCATCCGTTCGCGCAATTCGCTTAAGAAGGGGTATAAAATTTTCGCTTCACCTATTAATATATAGATAACACTAAAAATTTGAATCACATTTGCAAAACATTCTTAAAATATACCGCACCACTAGTCTACGAGATTTCATTGATTCGACCACACATTATAGTGAATTGTTGAGCGCGTATCAAGTTCCCTGACATACTAATGCATAACCGGTTTTGGCCTTTACGAGCAAGCGAACTAAAATTATTACACCGCGCTAGACTAAAAAATTGCGTAAAAACATGCATAGGTTGACTTAAAAAACCTGACACAATATACTTCACTGATAGTGTATAGATTTATAATCTATACATAAATTAAGAATCTAAATCTAACGTTGGTCCGCATCTTTTTAGATTTTTTGTGAAAAAAAAAATGTTGCAGGTGTCTTGGAATATAAGTAATAAAATACATTTCAATCATTTTTAGAAACGTCTGTGTGTCTGTTTGTTTGAATACGCATTACTGGTAAAGTACTGCGTTCACGATAAAACCTCACCTCACATTTAGTCTTGGTTTCATTAAAATCGGTTCACTCTATCAAAAGTTATTGTAATTTTAATGACGACGCAACTTGAGTACGAGGAAAAAGTGGATACTAATTAGACTTAATACATTCAGATGACTTTATTGGTCACTGTTTTGTATATCAGGTTCCACGCGGACTAAGTCACGGGCACAGCTAGTCACATATATAATTAACACTTTAGAATATTAAAGATATTGCTATAACTTATCAACCGCTCAAACACAAGGGCACAGAGAAATCCGACGCTGAGAGTGAGTGACCGGAAATTATTCAGTCAATTAGAATCATCTAAGATTATTTTTAATACACATGAATGACATATCGTGACACAAGCCGAGGTTGACCAGAACGAAGTCAAACACTTTAAACAACATTGAGATACGAGGTCGCAAAACTCGGGGAGAAAGTTGCATAGCTAGTCAGGTCGAGTGTTGTACATATGTCGGTTTAAGGCAATAAGATGGAGTCCTATTGAACGCGATAAATAAATCCATATCATTAAAAAAAAACATATTTACGTAAGAAACTATTCTGATATATGTTCACAGATTATTATTTTACAACATTGTAAAATGAATTATTTAAACTATGACCTGCATCCTTTGTTTTTGACGTGATAACGTCTTATAAATCTTATAATCGCCGGCTGCACGCCGGAAAAAGCATAACTCATTGTCACGTACCGTCTGAGCCGAGCGTGCATGCGAGAGCGCGGAACAAGCGATAGAGAGGCGCGATCGGCCTAAGCGTTCGGCTTGTGTAGTCCGGTGAAGCTGTTAAGACCTTGCTGGGCCAATAGCGTAGCCAGTTCGAAAAAGAAAAAAAAATCGTTCGGCTTATGACGCATCTATCTCTCTTCCACTCCATCGGCCGATGCGTCCGAGTCATTATCATGTAAAATTATCGTCCGCAAACCGACTTTACAAACAACCATTTTCTTTTCTCATCAAAAATACTCCAAGTGGTAACAATATTTGACGTAAGTATTCCTTCTTATTATTTTTCTTTTTTTGGCAACCAATCTTCTTTTAGATTACTACTGTCAAGTGTCATTGTCGAGTAGGTGAGGATATTACAAGTTTCTAACGATCAGTTCAATGAACTAAGTAGACGGTGGGCGTCTCGTTAGAACTTTCCTAGGAGTTCTTGCGGCAAGTCAGAATCCCTGCCCCGTGATATTATCTCCCATCCAAATCACCTGTGCACAATAACCAAACTATATTACGTAAAACATCACCAATATTACAAAATGTAGGACCAAATAACACAAGATTATGAATAATATATAAAGACTATTATATGACATTCCAAGATCCAGCCAAAAACTGTACTCCTTCTTATTAACCAATTTTAATGAGATCGTTCCAGCTGGTTTCTGCCAGGTCACTCGAAAACATAACTCTGGCTAGTGACCAACCATCGTCAATCTAGGATGCATAGTAGATTTCAAGGAGTTCTTACTGAGATAAGGCCAAGGCCTTGGCTCAGTAGTAATAGCCTCCGAATTCCTGTTGTTTTCAATCAAATGGAAAACACGCAACAACACATTACTCAAATCACTGGGTTTTAAAATTAGTTGACGTCATAAATGGAAAACAATTTTTATTTTTTGTTAACCATGCGCCTAGTCTCGACAATACAATAAAGGACTAGCGGCCCGAAACGGCTTCGCATGGATGGACAATTATTTTTTAAGAATTTTGGGACAAACGTAGAGTTTATATATCTTTGTACAGGATATAATTAGTCTTTTTAATTACTTATTATATATTTTCAAAGTTTTTTTTTAAATTTTTACTTCTTATTTATATGGTTGTTATAGCGCATGCGAAAAAAAAAAACATTTTACTTTACTGAGAGACGATGTAGCATTCTAATGGAGAAAGAATTTCAGTAGTTTCTGATTTTATTCGTCTCTTTCCTCTTTACAATATTAATGCAGATATGCCTACTTGCGAGCTAGTGCGGACAAATTTTTGTTCTTTAAAACTTACTAATATCCACCTAACGGTTCACATTACTCAATAAAGACATTTAAATATTTGCAGAATAATCATCGATTGTACCACTTGGGTTGTAACAATTGATGTTTGCGAGTCTTGATATTTGATAAAACGAAAAAACCTCCGAAAATGGAACTAAAGGAAATGACTGTACAATGCACATTGAATTTGTATGCAGTTAACTTTGCTTACGTAACTCCATTCATATGTAATTGAAAAGTTTGCATAATGGCATCATTTTTACATACAGCGATATACCTAATAAAATATGGTCCCAGATGTATTATCACATTTATTACTAAACGTATTAACAGGACTAACAGATGCAAGTTTGTTGTAGTTACAACCGTTTTGAGATCGACAGAGCTAAATAAGCAGTCAATATGACACGACTTACCATATCCTACCTTGTTATTTTGATTCAAGGAATAACAAAGCGTAATTTAGAGTAAATGAAATAATTAGTTTATAAATATTAATAAATTATTATTGTAAACATCATTAATTGAAACAGTCAGTGTAGCATTAAGAATACCTTAGATATTATAAATAATAACAAGGTAATAACTATACTTTTCCTTGTAACACTTAATACCTCTAATTATTATAATTAAAAACTAAATGAATAAGTGGATTTTCAATACACTACATTCTATCTTCCAAATATAAAAGCGTTGTACATTTGTTAGACCAAAATACATACTGAGCAAACAGCTGTCTCAAATTAAACACAAGTATTTATTAAACAAGAGGAAAGGTTAAAAGAGCTTTGAAATGAAACAGGCTAAAGTATATTTTTATTTGCAAACATATTCACGTGTATAAGGTTTGAAAGCCATATGTAGGTACAATGCAGACGTGTTCAAGGGTTATGATTAACGATGGTTTGTTCTTCCCATTTAAAGTGGTACTTATTTAGAACTGCACTTTATGTCTGGTATAAATCTATATCTATATATATAATAAGAACGCAAATCTAACGAGTCTGTACTTTTTTAGATTTTTGCGAAACAATTGTTGCAGGTGTCTTGGATTAAGTAATAAAATACACTTCAATCACTTTTAGAAATGTCTGTATTTCTATCTGTGTGTTTATTTGAACACGCACCAGTTCTAAAGTACTGCGTTCAAGGTAAAACCTCACCAAGAAAATCATAAAGCATATCCTCAAGTAACATTTAGTCTTGGTTTCATTAAAATTCTATTTACTTTATCAAATGTTATTGTAATTTTGATATCGCAATTTATGTACGAGAGAAAATTGGATAGTAAATGGACTTAAATACAGACGATTTTATTAGTCACTGTTCATTAGGTTCTACGCGGACGGAGTCGCGGGTACAGCTAGTTATTAATAATAATATGAGTACGTGAATAGATACATGTAGTATGATTTTCAAGACTAAAGATTGTTGTTTTGTTACAACTGCTGGGGGAAAACCATTTCAAAGGGACTCTTTAAGTACTAGCTTTCTTCCTTATTGTGCATAATGGTTTTTATTAATTTCCAGCACATGCAAAATTTTAAACGATGATAGAAGCAATGACGGCTTAATTGATAGCATGTTCAGATACCATATAGATGGACATAGGTTCGCATCCTTGCAATTGAGTTGGAACTATTGGTAAAAGAAAACATGATAAAACTAGGGCATGGAGTTAGATTTTTTGCATAGCCGACTGGCTAGCTGCCACCCTCAACTTGTAAATCTATCGCAAATTACCCTTGGTGTGTTTCGGCAGCTGCACTTGAGAGCCAGTATCCTCTAGGATTAGCGTGTTTACCATCTTAAACCACACCGTGATTTACCATCAGGTGTGATCATGGTCAAATACTAAACATATAAAGAATGAAAAGATTGAAGTATCCATCGTGTAAATATAAATTAAATATTTATTACTACCTTATCGATTACTAAGTATATACAAATTAAAAATGTACTCATCAGGTACTCACGTGTATATTATACACGTCGTATCACGGGATGTCTATTTAATTTAGCCTTCATTTTTAATATAACAAACGTTATCTACAACAATGCAACAAATAGCGACTTTAGTGTCATGTTTATCTGAGACAATAAGTTACTACAAACATAGTAGTGAGCCGAATTTGCCGGTGAATGTAAATCGTCCGATTGATTTGATTTAAATGCTTTGATATAATTTGCTAAATAAGGTATCCAGCTCTTATTTTCGTCGATTGATTGCTTACTCTATTCGTCGCTGCGAGGTACAATTTATGTGGAACAGTGCAGCGAACAAAAATGTTACTCTTTCGCACCATCCGGGGAGCACGTGCAAAAACAACTCAAAAGAATAAAAAGGTGAGCCCACCTTCAGCCTTTAAAGCTTCCAAATTGTACCCTTACTTCTACATACACGACATCGAGTCTATTAGGTAAGTAGTCTTTGAATTAATTGAATAAATTGGAGTGTGCGATGTATCACAGTTCTACTAGGGCATGTCACGACCCCAAATTGTGTTTATTAAAGGGCCCTCCCAATGCATTTTAGAAATTTTAAAATATGTCCGCAAAAACGTTGAAAAGCTAGATTTTGCAAAATACCGTCTTCATCTAAATACTAGAAACTGTGACAAACTGGTCATCCAGAGGAATGTTCAAGGGAATGAGAGGTACACTTTTTGAGGACGCTAGTAACAACAGCTCGCCAAGAAACCAAAGGATTGTAGTAGAGTTTTTAGTAATTGTTATGTGGCTATCTATAACAGATAGCCACTAAGCACCTATCAGCGTTATCCGTTATCTACACACGAATTTCTACATCTACTGTAATGACCGCATCGTCATCTTATCGTCAAATAGTGTATTAAAACCCTAATTTTTTACATAGTTTAATATACCCGTTATTGTTTGAAAATTACCTTAAATATTAGTTTTTCGATTTATCAATGATAAATAGCACTGCAATATGCAAGCATGATTGATCAAGAACTTCACAAGAAAGATGATAATCTTATTAAAATGAATATCAACAGCAATGCCGGCCTGGATGTCTCACGTTTGATCTCTCGATTATTCATAAAGCCAACGGTGACAGAGTTATCTACCCATATTAAACGTCAGTAGCAACTTGCCAAAATAAACGGTCAATTTCCTTTCGTATTTCGGAGATTTCAGAATATTAATAGTATTAACTTGTTTAACTCATTTAGCAGTACGTTCTATTTTAATCTTTAAAGTGTTCTTAGTATACCGACGAATTGTATCAACTACTCGTAAAATTGAATGACTCGTATTCTTTACGAGTGCTTGAGTTTTATCAATATCATTCAAATGTTCAATTGATGATAACGTTACGTCCGGCAGATACTAATTCTATAAGTTACGTGTTTATTGTTTTATTTAATTGTTTAACGGATTATCTATCACTTAAGGATTCCCGCTGCTTGTTTTCATTCAAGTAGGTAATGATTAGAAACGAGTGAATCATAGAAAACCTTGGTGATGACAGTATTTTCACTACTTTCATTCGACTTCCATTCAAAAAGAGCTCACACAAATTAAACGACAATGTATGAAACAATAATCGCTTTTTTAATAATACAGTCAACGGGTAAGTTTTACCATAATTATCACAGCTCGACCGAAAGACTACACAAGACACAGATTATTTTTTTATAATTTATATATTAAATATACCGTTCATGTGTTTATGAGGTTAATATTTACTTTATATCAGCAAACCCATAAACAATAATTAAAGATTCAATTGCTACCCAGATTTTCTCAATTTTGCTGCCATGAAAAGTAATAATAGCATATTTTTATAATTTTATTGTACAAAAACCTCTATGTAATCATCAAAAGACAGTTGCCAAATAAGATTCTAATCTTACGATGGATTGATGAATTAAATAAATACAGCGTTTCTTTTATTACCTTTATGTATAATAAACTATGCAACGCTTGACCTTTTCTGAGGTATTTGAATATCTTATATCAGGAACATAAAGCATACAAGAATTATATTTACATGTATCAAACATTAGGTTTTATACGACTAACTATTCCTCATGTTAATGTACGTTTGATTTATCCTTAAAGAATAGTACTGCATTTCTGGACGGTAGGATAAAGAGAAGAATGTCTTTTTCTGTATTTCTGACTGACTTGTACACAAAATTTCATTATGACCAGTTGAGTATTTAAGGCGTGAACAAGTAACATACAAATTTATATTCATATACTTAACATTAGTTAGTATTAGTCAGCCTTCATAAATAGGAATTAATTAAAATGTCAACAGCTTTCAGACGGACCCCGTCCTTACTTGGAGGCGATCACGTGCGCTTTATTACGTCGCGCGGTCACGTACGTAATATCGCGGCCACACACAAAACTATAGACGGATAATGATAGCCAAATGATTTACATTATACTGATTTTTTATATTTTTTAATCGTTGTATTTGTAAATATACTAGACTTTTAATTTACTAATAAGTCAATTGAGTATAAATAAATGTGAGATCAAAATAAAAGTTATTTTTGGAAATATTAAGAAAGACTGGTTTCCTGTAAAATGTTTGAACGAATTGGTCGAAATTTTATCCCACATTTTTATTAATTCTATTAAACTCGTCATATGTTAATAAAAATGGACGCAATTAGTAGGTTCATCCATCGGGCCGTGGACGATCCGCCGCGGGACGTTGCGGATTTTAATTTAAAAATTGCTATAAAAGATTAAAATGAAGCCGATCTGATCTGATCTAAAATAGTTAATAGTTAAGTAAAATAATAACAATAGTCACTCACAATTACAGCGACTTTACAGAAAAAAGGTGCTACCAAGAGACTGCAAAAAAAAAATGTTAAACATGATTTGGCGCGGTATTGATTTTTATATCTACTCAGCTTGTATTAACTATACTGGGGTTAATGCTTCGTTTCTCAAGAATTTACTATTTACTAAACTTTAACCGACCGAGTACATAATAATTGACCCTAACGGGCATCGAACCTAGGTTTATCGCATTTTATTTTATCACCTTGACTCATAGACAAGATTAGACATTCGTCTATCAAATTAGACGTAATTTTATAAGATATAGTTAATTTCTAAATTATTCATACAAGCGTGACCTGCATGTCTACATAAGCTTTGATAGTTCGTAGTACCTTACCTACAAGGAATAATTGGTACTCTACACAAATAGAAAGACGAAAGAAAGAAATAGTTTATTGTTGGAACAAACATACAATTAAATTAAATTAGACAAAACAAAATTATATACATGTGAATTTAAAAAAAAAATCCAACAATTGGCAAACCCATTCAGCAACTACGCTGCAGTACAGCAGTACTGCAACGCTGATTTTCGTTGGGAGCACATATGGTATATACGTTCATATTAATATAACAAAATTAAAAAGAACAAACATTTAAGTTACAAACAATAACACAGACATACATACATAACACTTTAAATATGTATAGCTACTGTAGCTACAAATTCTTATGTAATACACGTACCTAATAACACGTTAGATTGCAAAATGCAAATACATAAAATGAATACGGATAACAGTATGATACCAATATCATAAAAATTGGTATGATATATATTTATATTTGGAAATGATAATGCTGAGTCACAAAGGGTCAGATAGCAAAGAAACTAAAGAAAACAATGAGTCAGCAGAAAAACTGCATAATCATGATTCTAAAGCAATAAATACGGGAGGCAATTTATTTCTATGTCATAATTCTTTGTCAGCTGTCTTCATACAATCCTATCGTACGCTTCTCTTGACCAACAAGCATTACCAACTTTTGATGTGCAACATCTACAGCGGCTGTTGACGTGGCGATATGTTATATAATTTTGAATTTTTGTACATCAAAATCAAAATACTCTTTATTCAATTTAGGTCCTGAGAAGGCACTTATGAACGTCAAAACTACCACCGGTTCGGAAAACAACCCAGTCATCGAGAAGAACCGGCAAGAAACTCGATCTGGTTTATCTTTTCATAATAACTAACATATTTTTTTATTATTACAACATAGTAGACACATAAAGCTACATTCGTTTTTATCATCATATATATCATTTTCATCCATACATAAAATAGGAATGTAAATCTAACGTGTCTGTACTTTTTACATTTTTGTGAAAAAAAAAATTGTTGCAGGTGTCTTGGAATAAGTAATCAAATACATTTCAATCATTTTTAGAAATGTCTATCTGTCTGTTTGTATGAACACGCATCACTGCTAAAGTACTGCGTTCACGATAACCTCAGAAAATCATAAAGCATATCCTTGAGTAACATTTAGTCTTGGTTTTGGTCTTGGTCAAATCGGTTCACTCTATCAAAAGTTATTGAAATTTTAATGACGACGCGATTTAAGTTCGAGATAAAAGGTGATAAGTAAATGGACTAACATTATGGATGGATGGAATAGAATACATTCAGATATTTTAATAGTCACTGTTTTATTACATTAGGTTCCACGCGGACGGAGTCGCGGGCACAGCTAGTATCAAATAAAATTTCAAGCCCCTATCCCTTTATTAAAAGAAGGCCAACGGAGAGTACATATCGTTGTATTGGTATTTAAAAAATCCTCCTTACTATTCCTATCGCAGAATGTTAACACCACAGTTGGCTGTACAATTGTAAGTATCTATTCTTACCATAACAAGAAAACCATTAAATCACCAGTTACGAAGACCCATTAATTGCATCCTGTTTCGGTATCAACCACTCTGAATCTAGATGGCCCAACGGTAAGCAGCGACTCTAAACAAATCCTCAAGTCTTCATCGGTCACTGCTTTTCTTAGATTGCCAACGTAGAAAAAAAAACAATATGCCAACTAAATCACTTCAAGTGATTGGCAAACTAGTGATCAGCATGAACTATGATATAAAAATAGAAGGGGTCACTCAAGTACGTAAGCAGAATTTTTGTAATTTCTAACCCCCTGAATTTCTTTTTTTCCCTCGCTCTGCTCAGCAAAAGTAAACAATACTCTCTTACCCCCACAAATGCTGACGTAAGCATATATATAAATATTTTTATATATGTTCTGGTTAAATAAATAAATATTGCTGACGTAATCACCACCCAGCATGCCCATCCCCTATGTCATCAAAAATCAGCAAATCAAGAACTGCTCCCCCACCCCCTTTAATGATTACCTAATACTTGAATGGCCCTAAAACCAGTTTCAGCCATAGAAAAGGATTTAATTTTTATATGAAATCAGTTTTAACTGTTGGCCTAATTACTAAGCTTTACAGGACAAACTTCTAAGAATAGAAGTAAGGTAAGAAGAATTTAAGTAAATATTATTTTTAGAATTCCTTAAGCATGCGTCTCGGTGTTCAAACTCTTTCAAGAAACATAAATAGGATGAGTAACTCAAGTGAGATGTTTAACTTGTCTTCTGGAGGACTGGGTTACATTTTTGAATGAGAGGTAACTTTCAAGTTCGCGTTGTCTATTCGGGTGTGATATTGCATAAAAATAATTCAATTTAACTCCTGAATTGTCAAAAAGCATAAGGGTTTTAGCTCGATAGACATGAATATAGACCTTATGATACACTGGTCAATAGACTGTTGGCTGGATGAGTTAAAAAAACCCGGATTTATTACTAAATTAAAAAAAAAAACGTAATGCCCAATTATAATTTAAAGCAGATAGGTCGCGAATTGCAGGTATCAGGCAACAGCCCAAGTCGAGGTGTGCCGTGCACCCTTGAGCTAGTTGTCAAATAAAATCGGCTGAATGCCTTAAGCGCTCGCCTTAGTAGTCCGGTGAAGTTGTTGCTAGGTCAATGGCGAAGTCAATTCGAAAAAAAAAATTAAAAGAATTAGCTAGCTTTTTAAAACTTCCGCCATTTTGAAATCTGGGCCTAAAAAATCAGCCGTCGGGTTAATTAGTTGACGAATGTTTGGAGAAGTAAAATACTTCGACTTCTATTGTAAGTAAATTGTACGATGGTTGCTGGTAGAATGTGGTAACTTTATCGTGGTAAGAAAATAAAAACAAAAGCTAGAATATTGTCTCTCCATAAAATGGTGCTATTAATAAAATGCAGTTTAAACGTGCAAATAACAAAGTATGTTATTACATTTGCAAGTAATAATTAAAGATTTACATAAAAATTAACGACAAATCAACGTTTAACTTAAACTTCGTGATAAAAAAACACGAGACTTGATAAACATTATTGTTTAATCAGGTTCAAACTGGTTTCTTACGTTTACGGGCTGTGGCCACAATAACAGCGTTCATCAGTTTAAAATCTATACTAATATATAAAGCTGAAGAGTTTGTTTGTTTGGTTGAACGCTAGGATCTCAGGAACTACCAGTCCGATTTGAGAAAACCCTTCGGTTTTAGATAGCTCATTTATCGAGGAAGGCTTTAAGCTATATATCAAAAAAGATCAATAGGACCGGAGCACCAGTGAAGAATGTTTCAAAATCGGGCACTTTTTTCTTTTTGAGAGATATCGTTAGCGTTAATATTATACACGTTGCCACGGTAACGTGGTAAGTTTCTATCGCAAACATTTTCAAAGTTTATTTTGTTTTCCTATTCAAAATTTGTTATCTATTACGTATTATAAAAATAAAGTTTGAGTATGTACAATTAAAATAACAACTTTTTGATGAATGTATATGGCTACAAATGACCAAAAAAATTTTGTTCCGGGTAATCTCCAAAACGGCTGGACCTATTTTAACAGGAATTTTACTGGTAGATAGCCGAAATTATAGCGGTTGACATATTGTACTTTATTTGTCCGCGGCTTCGTCCGCATTGCTATTTCCAAAATGGTTGGACCGATTCTCACGGGATGTTCACTGGTACATAGCAGACCTCATAAAAAGTAATTTAGGTTTTTCTTATTCGCCTTCGGCCGCAGTGCAATATCCGTAATGCTTGAACTGATTTTCACGGGGCTTTCACTGGCAGATAACTCACCTTATAAGAAGTAACTTACACTATTTTATTTTGTTACTCAAGACTACGTCTGCAATATTCTACTATCTCCTAATCGGTTGGACCGACTTTCACGGGAACTTTTACGGGCAGATAATTAGCGAGCTCGGAAGACGTTGTCCCGCCCCGATAATAAAAAGAAAACCTTAAAAAATTATACTTAAACCTTCCCCATGAATCATTCTATCTACTGGTGAAAACGGCATGAAAAGCCGATCTGTAGTTTTTGACTTTATCGCGAACAGACAAACAGACAGACCAGAGGACTTTGTTTTACACTATGAAGTGATGAACTGTTACCTGTGTATTCGTTCGTGTGAATTTAATAAAAATAGTTTGTTTACTGTAAATAAGCGCGTGAGACGTGCGCTGTACTGGACTCCAAGAATAAATATATGTAATTTGAATTATATTATCATTTTGGTCAATTTGGCGGCCATTTTGTTTTATTTACCGCGTTTGCATCTACATAACTCAGTGATTATAGCAACGTATAAGAATAATACAATTATATCGACAATATGGGCATGTTTTGTCTATATAATAAACAATTTAACACATATTGTTCGATAATGTATAGTTTAAAATTTTCATTACTTTCTCATATAGTGTTAATGAGCACTGAGGGTGGTACATAGTAGGTTAAAGTTCCAGGTATGTTGCTGATGATAAATCCCATCCCATTCGATATACTATTCGTATTCACATATCTAATGTACACGTTACATGTTACAGTAGATGGCGTAATGTAAGATTGTAAGTAGGTGTGTACATTACAGAAATGCTTTTTCAAAAACATTTGTAACTATGACACCATACTTATTTAATACATTTAAAAAAATGCGTGCGTAGCCGCGGGGGTCAGCTAGTTGAATATAATCTTGTTAGTTAAAAAAATACCAACATAATTTAAATACTAGAAACAGCAACAAATTGGCCATTCCATGTTTCAAGCTCACTAAGACCAAAAACAGTTTTTTTAGGTAATAGTGTTAAGTTGTATAACAAAGTCCCAAAGCGCATTACCCATTTGTCGGATAGTGAGTTCAAACACCATGTCAAGCTGGTTTTAATGTCTACAGACTTTTATAGAGTGGATCAATATGTGAACGATGGTGACGTCTGGAAATGACGCCCCTGTCTGTGCGTTCATCAAAAACGAATTTAACCATCTTTGTTTGTAAAAATATATATTACGAAAAGATAAACCAGATTGAGTTTCTTGCCAGTTTTTCTCGATGACTGGGTTGTTTTCCGAACCGGTAGTAGTTTTGACGTTCATACGTACTTTCTCGGGGTCTAAATTGAATATAGATTTTTTATTTTGATTTTGTTATTATTAACTCAATGTAATCGTCTGGGTCTAAATTTATGTTCATAATATAACGAAAATACAGTTGCTTTAGCCTCAATTACCTCAAAACCACTAAATGTTTCGGCATAGGATTATGACCATTGTCTGAGGAATTCTTCGTAAATAGTTATAAGCTGTGTGGATTCGATTGCCATGTTTTTAATGCCTAACGAAGCGGGCGGGAATTTGTTTTATATAAAGGTATAATTATTTTGTAGAGAACATTGGCACTCGATTACAAAGCGCGTGACGCCAATATTTAAGATTGAAAGCAAAGGTCGTGTGAAGAGACTGATTGAATAATTCCGTGCAATATTTAATATAAAAATATTTCTTAGTTAGAATAGTTAGTAACTCTTGACATTAATTTACTATCACACTGATAATTTTACCATTTTTCAGCTGTTACATTAATAGTTAAAAAAATATATTACACGTTGAATATAATCTCAGTTTCAGTAAAACTGTTAACATTTCAAGTGATTTAAAGAACACCTAAAAACAACCTTAGAAACTTATTAAATTAAAAGTTTTTCATACACTAGCACTCATCCGCTATTTCGTTCAAATTAATTATAATACAATTTTTTTCAAGTATAGCTCATGTCACTCAAGGAGAATATAAACAGTGAAATACATATGCCTTTATATTACACCCATATGTTCCTATGCTACGCCTATATGTCTTTATACTACGCACATTGCTGGTATATTCAGAATTGGATCAGTAATTGAAAAGTTTACACTCAATAAGAAACTTTACCTCGTCACAGTGATAGTATAAAATTAGTTCAGAACTATTTTGATCTTATAAACAGACTAATTATTCCTTATCGCAGACCATATTTAACTTGAAATATTTGCCGTATTTCAAATCCAGGATCTATTTTAAAAACTGTTTGAAAATAGGAAATAATTCCTCGCTTAATATCACACCACAGTAGTCGGCTAATATTAATGGGACATAAAAACTATTAATGCCATCATTAAAATAATACATATTCAGTCTTTTTTATGAAAACCAATCATTATATACCAAACATTTACTATTAAAAAACGGTAATCGCTTAAACTGGGCCCCAACCTCGATTGTTTGGTAAATAAGTAATAAAGCAATTTACTAACGATTCGGTAATTTTACTGTAAGTTGTCGTTTTGTTAGTCATGACAAAAGAAAATATTTTAGAAATATATAGAATAATTTTTCATAATTTCATAATTTTCCAAAACATATAAACAGCGGAGAATAAAGTCGCAAACAACTGATAAATCAACCATTAAAATTCTTAACATTAGGCATATATATCGGAAATTAATATCGAACAGTAGAAGAGTTACAATAAACGAAAGTAAATCAGTCGAACGAAGATTTTTTTAAATTTTAGCACGGTAAAGTGACTGCACTCTGCCTGATGGTAATCACAGTACAATCCAAAAACAAATGGCGACCATTGAGAGACATGCCATCCATCACTGGTCGTCGCTGTGATGCCGACGCTTCAAAAACCCTATTTCATAGGAAGGAGCGAATACACGGGCCGGGAGATTGTTCAACAACTTTACGGTACTGCGAAGGTAAGATGTTACGAACTTTTTAGTTCGTAACCATGTAGCATTTACCGTAAAACTGTGACTTCGAAAACCAGCGCTCGTGGTTCGGTTATAAAAAAGGAGAGAAAGGAGTTAAGTTGAATAGCTCTTCAGAACACTCGTCATGATACAGACGATATAACACGTTCAGTGAGGCAATGTCTCTGCGCAACTGAAGCGGCTCTATAAACTAAATAAACTCTATAAACTGCGTTGGAGTTAACAACTACGAATTAAAAATCAAAAGAACAGCAAGTAATTCTGTATTTAGGCAACCAAAACTATGCAAAAATGAAAAAAATATATATATATAAGGAATAAAATTCCAACTACTAATAGCTAGTAGTAACAAGAAGTGAAAATGAATTAAGAAAACTTAATTTCAACTTAAAAAACATTACATTCCCGCCTACTATTGTCAATGTCAACTGCTGTGAAAATAAGGTTAAATTTAACTATACAGAATATTCCATTTACGTCAATGATATGAACTCCATTAAGTATCTTTCCATATAGGTATAAGGCGGTAATCACGTTGATGAGCGGAAGCGATAATAATTTTTTTAAAGCCTTAACATATCCTAATACTGAAAACAGAAATATTTTTAATAGATACAAATAATATAGACTCCGATCAGTGATATGGAGACCTACGTCATTTGTAAACTATAAGAAGATAAATGACAACCAAATATACGTCTCACCCTTAATGAAATCAAGATCCACAGACCTCGTTGGTTGTAGTCATATTAGAATTAAAACACTACGCCAGAGCATGAAGACGTACAAAAAATTAAAATACGTTCAAAATAAAACACAATTTTGTAATTGATAATCGGAGTAATTTTTTGACAATTTTTTTTCAACCGAAAATATCAACATGATCTTTTAACAAGTATTTCAAGTAACCTATTTAAATACAGAATCGCCTAAACGGGTGATTTAATTACTGCATGGGCTACCCAGGATAGTTCTTTAGCTTACAATAGATATCATCCAATACATAACCTACCGCAAATGTGAAAAATTACACCAATCGCGGAAGAAAAATTCGTGTCAAATTCAATAAAAAAAAAAAAAAAAAATAAACTAAACATGGAAATGACAGCTATTTTAATATAATTGTATAGCAGTGATATCATTTTCTATCACTGCTATTTCACTAGTACTGAATGAAATCGTAGTATATTTAAAAGGGGGAATTAATCAAGGGAACAGATACTCAATAGTCGCATTATTTACCGGCAATGACCATATCGTACTATACAATAATATATAAAAGATATTTAGGACTCATGGCCGAGCGACGTTTCTTTAGCTTTACAATCTACTATGGAATAAATTAATTCATACCGTGAAAAATAGCAGTGACAAGCATTTATTCAATGATAAAAATTGAAAAGCAATAATACTGCAAATAATTTTTCATTTCATATGAAAAATAGCAGTAACGCATTTAAGTTTACTATGAACGGATAGAAGCTGGCAAGTGGCGTCTCCGCTACAAGCTTTCACTCAGAACGAGGCGTAGCGTTGAAACGGTCTGTCAGAATGACTCGACGTTTTTAAAATCAGATTAAATAATTAAAAACCAGTTTGTAATTGCAAATGACCCGGTATGTTTACATCACGACGCGTGGTTATGTACGTTATCAAGACAATTTACAGCCAGAAACATAACAAGTTTTTAACTTAACATATAAATGTATCCTGCAACTATTTACTATTTCCATAACTATCTGGTCTTATTTAATGAACCATTTCACAGACAAATATTGTAACAATTTCAAACCACGTGGAGCGCGGCTACCTTAATAAAAAAACAATAACTCTAATATACAATAACTACTAGTACTAATATATTCCTAGTAAGGAGTAAGCTATAGACGTATACTAAGATATCTGTGTATATACATTTAATAAGAATGTAAAGCCACCGTGTCTGAATTTTAAAATTTATTTGAAAAAAATTGTTGCAGGTGAATAAGAATAAGTGATAAAATACATTTTTAGAAATGTCTGTCTGTATGTTTGTCTATGAACGCATCACAGCTAAAGTAGTATGTTTATGACAAAACCTCAAAAATCATAAAGCATATCCTGGAGTAACGTTTAGTCTCGGTTTCATTAAAATCGGTTCGCTCTATAAAAAGTTATTGTAATTTGAATGACGGCGCGACTTAAATATGAAAGGAAAGTTGATAAGTAAATAGACTTAATACATTCAGATGACTTTATCAATTGCTGTTTTTTTCGAAAGCACAACTATCTAAAATAATATTACAATTACTCAAAGAAAACCTATTATTTAATCATTTTAATTATTATATCAAATTAAACAGAATAATAACATTCTTGCTTACCCTGACCATTGAAGGTTAGGCAAATATATTTTACTCGGTAATTATTTTTTCAGTACGGAATTACCTGTGAATCGTTAATTTTTAACCGACTTCAAAATAAAGTAAATTTAAAAAAAAAAGTATTAACCGACTTCAATATCAATCAAAAACCCATAAGGCACTAAAAAGCGGAAAATAAATAGTTTATCAAATTAACCAAATTAAATAAAACATATGAATATGTGTGCTACCTAGAGATGTAATGGAAGTCGGTGCCAACCAAAATTTCAAATTTGTTCTAGGTAGAAATGTATTACAGAGACGCGAGAGTGGACTTAAACTTTGTACCTATGTAGATGATATGATTTTCGTTCGCACCGACTTCCAATACACCTCTAGGTAGCACACATATTCATATGTTTTATTTAATTTGGTTAATTTGATAAACTATTTATTTTCCGCTTTTTAGTGCCGTATGGGTTTTTGATTGATATTGAAGTCGGTTAATACTTTTTTTTTTTAATTTACTTTATCTAGTATATATTAACATTATACGGCGATCTTCCGGTCATACGGTACCGAGCATTATATTACACGAGTTAAGGTTCAAAATAAATGATAAAACGTTAACACGTCTCAAGTCGACATTGATAAAATAAAAAAGTCAATGCTGCTATTAATCAAATAAGGTACAGTACAGAGCATATATAATTGTTGAACGACATTGATGGAAAAATAAAAAAACACGACAAATATAGAGGTCTAAATAGAAACACTGTTCTATGCATATAATAAGAATGTAAATCTAACGTATCTGTACTTTTTGGATTTTTGTGAAAAAAATTGTTGCAAGTGTCTAGGAATAAGTAATAAAATACATTTCAATCGTTTTTAGAAATGTCTTTTTTTATATAATAGGAGGCAAACGAACAGGCGGGTCATCTGATGTTAAGTGATCACCACCGTCCATAGAAACTAGCAACACCACGGGAGTCGCAAGGGCGTCGCCAACCTGTGTATGGGGGAGGGGTAGGGAAAGGAGAAAGGGGAAGGGAAAGGAGAAATGGAGGTGGGCCTCCGGCGCTATCACTGGCCGAACGAAACGCAACAATGCAAGCACTGTTTCTTCACGTCGGTGTTCTGTGAGAGGGTGATTGAAAATTTAATCCTAAATGTTAGTGATCTGATGATGTTCCATAAGAAACTCATCATTTTATTTCGATATAAAAGTTATTTGATAACAAAAAGTTGGAAACACAAAACCTCAACGTTTTCATACAAAATAAGAGAAATGTATCAAACAATTGGATGTAATATAAATAAATATATTTACATAATAACGTTGTTTGCTCAGTTTCAATAAGAAAAAACTTACATAGTACGACACAATGTATAAGCCAATACCGTAAATTATAGATATAGTTGTGTGGTAAGAAAAAAATTGTATATACCAATAACAGGCTTTTGTTCTACAAACAATTAAATACCTCCTCTTAGAGACACCTATACAAACTAATAAATTTATATAACTAATTATACCGGTGGCATCACTTGTGTTTATTCGCTGTAATTATTGAAGTGAAACTTTTTATGGCATGGTAGGGAAAAATTTTCGTTACGCGTTAAACGTAACACAGGAACGTTGTAATGAAATTAAATGTAATGAAAAATGTTGTGACCATCTTTAATAGGAAGACAAATTTAATTTTCTAAGTTATTATTATTTTATAATAAATTTTTTTTCTGTTGTTGATCTAATATAATAATAGATCTACTTAACACTGTTTTTACATTCTCTATTTGAAAGAGTTGTTTATAAAATAATCTATACATATAATAAGAATGTAAATCTAACGTGTCTTTACTTTCTATATTTTTGTAAAAAAAATGTTGCCGGTGTCTGAGCATCAGTAATAAAATACATTTTAATAATTTTTAGAAATGTCTGTCTATCTTTCTACACAAAATCAGATATACAGACGGACAAGAGACAGCATCTATAGTGGTTAGACTATACCGTATAGAAGTAAAAGTATGATGTCATCATGAACGACGCCATTATTATCACATTATCATTAAATGACTCGAAACCTGTCAAATATTAATATTAATATCAAACGCCTTACAAATTACTAAACTACTAAATATTAATAGTAATTTAATAAGGGTCAACAGTAACTAGTCTATAGTTGTGTATAATATTACTATACTAGCTCATTAGTATAAACGTAATGTCAATAGTATATTGATTCACGTACTATATCTTAGTAGCAATATCCAGACACACCAACCAACACCTGTGTCTACTATACTGACGTGACTGATGACGTTCATCCATCGGGCCGTGAACGCTAACGGCGCTCGACTTTTGGATTATAACTTAAAAGTGGCCATAAAGGATCATAATTTAACCGCCATAAATACAAAAAAAAGAGTGCGTGTACACACGCGATTGAAGTGAAACTTCTTTGTCGTTATAAGAGATGTTTATATTTTATTTATTTTATAACAAAGAGTTGCTAATAATATTTCCTGTGTTATTTAAGTTCCGAATTAGCTGATAGATGGCACTACAGTTAATGAAGCTTTGATTTAATTTGTTACTTACTTACACTGAAACCAGATGGCAGAACGGTCGCAGGTTCATATATACAAAATTAATTCTAATGTGTGATTTTTATTATTATTCAATTTAATTTATTATTTTTGAAATTAATTTATTAACAAAATCAAAAATATTTAAAAACCTGATGGTACAGAAACGTGACGCCATATTGCCGTAACGTATTTCTGTTGCATTGTCGTCCAGTTACTTCCTAATCGCGCCTAAACAATTTTCACTTCAATAACACATTAAAAAATCCGTCGTAAATAATAGTTAAGTAAAAAAAAAATGTGTGCGTGTACTAGTGTACACACGTAAGAAGTGAAACTTGTTTAAGGCCTTATTTTTCGCAAAATGATCTATATGCAACTTTCCAGAAATTGGTTAAAAAAAAAAAAAAAAAAACCCTTTCTTTCTTTATGGCAAACAATTTCATTAATATATTAAAAAATAAAGTTAAATTAGATAAAGTTTAAACAAAGGGATTTTATTATCATAGACATGAATACAAACAAGATGGCGCGTAACGGAAAAATGTGACGGTAAATTTTTTCCAACGCCGATAAAGAAGTTTCACTTCAATAATAATAATAAAATCCGAAGTTACTCACAGATACAACGATTTTTGACGTCTATAATAAACTATACGAAAACAAAAAACAAAATGCCGCGGACACAGAGGCTACAGAATAAAAAAGTAAATAGTAAGATCACATGGTCAATAGTATGGTTTTGGAGTTTTTCACGGGATCTTGAAATGTCACGTCGCGGATTTTATATTTTATTTATAATCTTATATTATTTGGCCCTATATTTTGTAATATTGGTGGTGTACTACTAAATATAGTTCGTTTATTGTGCACAAGTGAAGTGGATGGGAAATAATACCACATATCATGAATTCTGAGATGCAACAAAAACTCCCTGGGAACAAGAGAACCACCATCTTGTTAGTACATTGAAATGGCCGCAAGAAACTTGTAATATCATTACCTACTCGACAATGGTGGTATTAATCCACTAGAAGATTGGTTGCCAAAAATCTATATTTAAATAAACAATGGGAAATAGTTAAGAACATCTCCGTCCTCTGTTTCTCAGCTGATTTTTTCATATTTTTTTTTATTTTGTAGCGATTGACGAGTTTTAGTGTTGCCAATAAAAAATTGGAAAATGTTTTTTTTATCTATGGTCGAACTTCGACCACGGGATGAGCACTCTTAAAATAAAATAAACAGTATAGTTTCAATACCATTTGACATGTAAATTAAAAAAAAAGTGAACTAACCTCATATCAGGTGAATAGTCGACGGAACAAGCGTAGCCGGCGACCATATGCCCTGTGAAGGTCTTTTTCCTGTTCATCTTGAACCGGTTCAATGCGCTGAACACTATCACCTTGTTGTCCATGGACTGGCAGGCGAGCCACTTGCCGTTAGGCGACACCGTCACCGCCGGCAGCGAGTGCATCGACGGATCCGCTATGTACTTCATGTCTACCGGGATATCCCTAACAACAGAATAACACGCTATTTGTTTAAAGTGAAATGGTTTTTTCCGTCGTTTCAAATGGTTTCCTCCACCTACCGCATGTCGCATTACAGCCCGCGGGCCGCGTAGTAGCGGTAAAGTGAAAAGCAATATGGCGGCGCCCATAGCTCCAATCAAAATGATTCAATGAATTAAACAAATATGCTGCTCAGTTCTTAACATGAGTCTATCATCTGAATGATTGCATTTATTATGTATTCTGTACTCTAATACGCGGATTGAAATTAGAATTTATAGTTAGATATCATGTCTACTATATATTTCTCATTATCATTCCCATTTTTCAATTATCAAGATAAGATTAAAAACGCGATTTTAGAACCCTAAATTGAATAATTTTCCTACAATTTTCAATTAAATATCTACGATCTGAAAAAAAGTTTCACTTGAATCGTAAACCACATAATATTCTTTTTAACGTGTCGTTCTTAATTTTCGTAATGCTACTGCCATATTTTAGATTTATTGCCACAAAATGTTTTCTATGGCTGCAATAAATACAAGCGTGGGAACACATTATCGTCAGAGGTTGCAAACTACCGGACTACATGACGACAGGTGGTTTTTACACACATCAAAGTAACTTGGAAACGTTAACTTAGGGTCATTATTGAAATGATAGAAGTCTATTACAGTCTTTCTACATCTTTTTCGCAAATAGTTTTGAGGTTAGTTTTTAACGTGAAAAGTTGCCGAAACTTCGTCACGGAAGTATGGGAGTATCATAATAATACACAATATTTTTATCAACTTTATAAAAAAACGTAAATGCTCTTAAAGGTCATCTGAATCTTAAATATCCGCGTTTAAACACTGACCTACATATTGTTTTGATCCATGACGTCATTACATACAAAACGAATATTAACTGTAAACAAGAACGAGACAGAGTGATTTGATTTTTGAGAAAGGTAACAATAAAAAAAGTCGATATCTTTATACAGGCTGAAAGTTTAGACAGTAGCAATATTTATGGAGTATGCCGTGCACTCGATTCTCGTTCTAAATGAATTTAAAAAATAGATGCTTATTATTTGATCTAATTGTCTAGAAAAATACAAAAATTATACGCAATCCTCTACGCGTCTATGTTATAGCACAGTGTCAATGACCGTCGGGTGAAGTGAAAGTGAACGTGAGAACGGCATGAATAAAACAAAAGGGTTTATTGTCCGTTTTATTATCGAAGGTTATTAACTTCGGGTCGCCCCTTGCAGCATGCGGCACTGGTCATGGCATATAGGTTTATTACCTTTGTGTTTATTATTTTTAAAGTCTTAGAATAAACTTTAACTTAGGTTCTCTTTGTTTTTTTTAGGATTTCTTTTGATATTATTATTTTATATGATAAATATGACCATGATCTATCGTCTCTTAGAATATTATAAACGATTACCCTAACACCTGGTATATATAATTACTTTATGCGTGGGTATGTGACAGAACTCTTCCTAAACAGCTGGGTAGATTTTGATGAAATTTTAGATTCACACTTGGACTCGGTAGGCAGTGCTGCGGTTGAATTTTATCATTTTTTTATTTTCAAGGCTGGACGACAGGCCCGCTAGTTTACTATATAATGGCGTCACGTAGGAAACCATTATGACGGTCACTGTTGCACATATTTTGTACAAGAACAATAAATATTAGTTCTCTTAGATGAAATATATCTCTGAACTAATATCCACATATTTATATTGCTTACAACCATACGTCCTTAGTTTAGTGGCTATGGCTGATGATAAAAGTTATTAAACAATAATATTGTCTAGAAAAATGGTGGCTCTTCTGTTAGAACTTTCCAGAGAATTTAAATGACATCTAAGAATTCAATTTCCATGTCATAATTTCAAATTCTTTGGCTCAATAAGCCAACTATATAAGCAGAATGCTATCAATATTACACAATTTAAATCAACTATCACAAGTTTATTAATGAAAAACAGAAAACACTACATGACAGGTTAAAATCCCAAAAAAGATTACACATCCACATATAATTTGAAGTGTCACGTGGTTCAAACCGACCTGCTGATAAATCTTCAACTCAAGGGGGTCAGCTAAACTAGCGAGCATATATTATTCTCTAATAGAAAACGCTTTACCATAATTCTGATGGCCATTTGAACTTGAACTTAAAAAAAAAATACAACACACTCACCATTCCCAGACCCTCAGACTCTTGTCGTCTGAGGTCGTCACGAATCTTCTATTCTCATCAACAAATGTAATTGTGTTGACAGCACCCAAGTGCCTGTCGTATTCTTGGACAATCTCACCGCTTCTTATGTCCCACTGTAATCGAATTATTATAGTTAAAACACATTGTGAACAACCAGTATATAGAGTTTAAAAAATTAAAGACTCGAATCAACGTTAATTTATAATTCAGAGTGACGTCATAGAATCAAATATCGATAGACAAACAACCTTCAATACCAATGCCCCTATTATGAAAACGATAGACAACCTTCAATACCAACGCCACTATTATGAAAACGATAGACAACCTTCAATACCAACGCCCCTATTATGAAAACGATAGACAACCTTCAATACCAACGCCCCTATTATGAAAACGATAGACAACCTTCAATGCCAACGCCCCTATTATGAAAACGATAGACAACCTTCAATACCAACGCCCCTATTATGAAAACGATAGACAACCTTCAATACCAACACCCCTATTATGAAAACGATAGACAACCTTCAATACCAACACCCCTATTATGAAAACGATAGACAACCTTCAATACCAACGCCCCTATTATGAAAACGATAGATAACCTTCAATACCGACGCCCCTATTATAAAAACGATAGACAATCTTCAATACCAACGCCCCTATTATGAAAACATCAACCATACAATAATATACCATTAGAACTAACTTACTACATACAACTTCATAAATACAAACATGTATTCTTGTTAAGTAATTATAAATGTTACAAAGAATGTTGTAAGTGGTGCTGCGATAGAATTTATTTTAATTAATTCCCAAAAAAAATTCATACGCTTAACTAAAATCTCACACACATATATGTATTTAGAGAATGACGAAAGAATATTCTAGAGAATAATGATATCTCATCTACACAAGGTTTTGGAGTTACCCTGTCATTAATATGTCAAACACGCTTTCTTCATACAAACGTTTTCATGTATATAATAAATGACCTAACCTAACCTAATTTATTTATCCAAATTTCAGATTATGCAGCATTGGAGGACGATCAAAGGCTCTAAGTTCTAGAGGTTAAGTATTTATCACTATGTATGATAATTATTATTCAAGGTTTTAAAAACAATGTATCATCAAACTGCACTTATAATAGAGTGAACACCAGTAAGATATGAGCTGTGTGTAATTTATCAAATAGATATATAGATTCATGGACATATGTAGAGAAACTCAAAAAAGAAACAGAAAATATTTTCTTATTTCGTAATCTATACTAATATATAAAGCTGAAGAGTTTGTTTGTTTGTTAGGTTGAACGCGATAATCTCAGGAACTACTGGACCGATTTGAAAAAATCTTTCGTTCTTAGATAGCTCATTTACTGAGGAAGGCTTTAGGCTATATATCATTACGCTAAGACCAATAGGAGTGGAGCAGAATGTTTCAAAATCGGGCATTTTTTTTCGTTTTGATTGCTTTCGCTGCGAGTTAGCATTAGTATTACATACGTTGCCATGGTAACGTGGTAAGTTTTTATCTCAAACATTTTTAAAGTTTATTTTGTTTTTCTATTCAAAATGTTTATTCTACGTTTGTTTTGTTTCCAATTTTTTATTTGTAATCTATTACGTATTATAAAAATAAAGTGTGTGTATCCGAAATTAAAATAACAAGTTTTTGGTGAATGGATTTGGCTACAAGTAACAAAAAAATGTTTTTCATAATATTGTTGGTATTTTATATTATTTATTTTGTTTGTTTGTTTCGGGTTATGTCCGAAACGGCTGGACCTATGTTAACGGGAATTTTACTGGCAGATATCCAAAATTATAGCAGTTCACATATTCTATTTTATTTGTTGATCTGTTACCCGTGCATTCGTCCATGTGAAATTTATTAAAAAATTGTTGTTTATTGTAAACAAGCGAGTGAGACGTGTGATGTACTGGACTTCAAGTACATAATTAACAAGTACATAATTGAAAGTCATATATTTGTATGTAATTAAAATTATATTCTTTTTGGTCAATTTGGCGGCCATTTTAATTTATTTACCGCGCTTGCGTCTACATAACTCAGTGATTATAGTAACGTATAAGACTAACTTAATTATATCGACAATACGGGTATATTAGATCTATATAATAAAAGATTTGACACGTATTGTTCGATAATGTATAGCTTAAAACTTTAATTACTTTCTTATATAGTCTAAGTGAGCATTGAGGGTGATATTGTAGGTTAAAGAACCAGGCATGTTGCTGATGATAAATCCCATTCCAGTCCACACACTGTTATTATTCACATTTCTAATGTACACGTTACATGTTACAGTAGATGGCGTGCGTGTCGTACTTACAAAAGTTTAAAGAAAGTATCTCTATAATGTACAACATCTACTCATAGTTTTACATTTTTAATACATTTTAAAAAAGCGCGTGCGGAGCCGCGGGTAACAACTAGTGGTTATATATATCAGTATTTTGTGATTTGATAAAACATTTTGAATGCAATTTTACTTAAGACTTTCATTTGTTTTTTTTTTGTTATCTGTTAACTTTTTTGATAGGTAGTGTATGAAATTTTTCAAGTTTTTGTTGTATTTAACAAATTTACCTTTATACATGTTTTTTTTGACAAAACTTTGTTTTTATTTAGTGGAAAGAACTTCATTTGATAAGTCTGAATGATAATGCCGGATCTCACCGTTACTTAGATGTCTAAAGCTGTGAAAGTAAAAAACTTTAAAATTGAAAATGGTTACACTTACAATGAAGTAGCTCAAACATTACGAGTATCTAAATCTGTGATTATTCGCAATGTTACACATTACCGGCAGACTGGAGAATATAAAAAACCTAAAGGACTAGGTCGCAAAAGAGAACACGAAGAATTGAACAAAGGACCGAAGGTAAACACTTGGCGGTATAGGTATTTTTTGATAGCACTTGGAAAAAAAAAATTGAAAAAAAATCCTGGTTACGGATACCCTAATCACCTAGTTATAAGATATTCTTTACGATCTATTCTCATACCTACCATATATACATTTAAAATCTCATAAAAACGGTCGAGCCGTTTCGGAGGAGTTCGAACACTAACACCGTGACACGAGATTTTTATATAATAGGTCTTTACCTATGAAATTGCCGTTCTGCAGTACTGGCCATTTCAAATCAAAATAATTTTTGTTTGGCTAAGAATTCTAATTTAAAATTAATTTTATTTTAAAAACATGGAATTCTTTTTCCAAAAGTAGTCACTTGTTTATTGATTAGTGTTACATTTTCATCGCATTTCAATCTCTTTTGTCATCATGGATAGGTTAAAAATTCGAGTAATTATGGAATATAAGTACCGTCGTGGCAGCAACGCGGCACAAGCGGCACGCAACATCAACGACGTTTACGGAGCTAACACTACAAACCAACGCACCACCTGTTATTGGTTTGCTCGCTTCCGTTCTGGTAATTTCGACATGAAAAATGAACCTCGCGGTCGTCCGAAGACTTTGGTCGACAATGACGAATTAAAGGCGATTGTGGAAGCTGATGATACACAATCTACGGCTGAATTAGCAGCAGCTTTCGACGTTACCGTCAAAACAATATTGGTCCATTTGCGTCAAATTGGCAAGGTAAAAAAGCTTGACAAATGGGTGCCCCACGAACTCAATGATCGCCAGCGCGAAGTACGCGTCGAGACGTGCCTTGCACTGCTCAACAGACACACAAATGAAGGAATTTTTAACCGCATTGTTACCTGCGATGAAAAATGGATTCTGTTTCATAACTGCAAGCGCTCAGCAAGTTGGTTGGATCCTGGTTCAGCACCTAAACAATGCCCTAAACGAAAACTTACCCCTAGAAAAGTGATGGTCACTGTTTGGTGGTCTAGCGCCGGTGTGATTCATCACAGCTTCTTACCAAACAGGGTGAGCATTACTGCAGATGTGTACTGTGAAGAACTGAACACAATGATGGAGAAGCTGGCACATCTCCAACCAGCATTGGTCAATCGCTCGTCTCCGCTGCTCCTGCACGAAAACGCGCGACCTCACACTGCACAGCAGACGGTCTCCAAGTTGCAAGAACTGGGGTTGGAAGTTCTCCGTCATCCGCCCTACTCACCAGACCTTGCGCCTACAGACTACTACTTTTTCCAGAATTCGGATAACTCCTTGGCGGGAAAAAAATTCAATACCCGAGAGGCAGTACAAAATAACTTTGAAGAATTTGTTGCCTCCCGTCCAGCTGATTTCTTTAAGAAGGGCATCAATAAACTGCCACTGCGTTGGCAAAGATGCATTGATTGCATGGGTGATTACTTCGATTAATACAAATAAAAAATACATGAAAAAAAATCGTTTAAATATTTTCACACAAAACGGCAATTTCATAGGTAAAGACATAATATTAGAGGATTATATTAGAGAATTATAAAGCTGAAGGATTTGTTTGTGTGGTTGAACGCGCTAATCTCAGGAACTAATAGTTTACAATAAAATATCAAACGTAACGATTTATATAGAAGATTGATTGCTACTTTTAAAACTAAAGTCAATCTTGAAAAATATTTTAATGGACAAAACCAGAAGTAAACATTTCAAAACTAAATTTTTGATACCATGGCCAATCGCTTTCTAATTCTTGTTTATTTTAAAATATAGCGTAAAATACACTACAAATTTAAAAATGGGCTATATCATATTACATCTCTATATATCATCACGAAACTAGACCAATAGGAGCGGAGCAGCAATGAAAAATGTTTCAAAATCGGGTTTTATTTTCCTTTTGAGAGCTTCCGTTGCGTGTTAAAGTAAGCCCAAAGTAACTACTCCACGCAGACGAAGTCGTGGGCAGAAACTAGTTAATATATGTATGAGGATTTAAAAAAAATCGTTGGTGCACCCAGAGTTTCAAACCAACGGGTATAGAATCAATATTCCACTGGAAAAACCATTGAACCACTGCGACATTTTGTCATAGCATATAGCCTACTAACATGTTTAAATGAACGAAACGAAAATTAAAAATAACAGGATATGTTATTATCATAATGTACACATTTTTATCAATGTTCTTTAATTAAGTTAATCTGGCGCGTTATTTCGTATCCATGTCAATGTTACTATTAGTTTTTTTTTTTAATTGTAATAATAACCTTTGGCCCATAAACCGAGTAGTATAATTATTTTAAGGTTTATTATATTTCGTGATTGTAAGCTTATGTAATTTCCGTGATGTTGAAGTGTGTTAAAAGGGGGATTGGGGGTGGGGGGGGGGGGGGGGGGGGGGGGGGGGGGGGGGATTGTAATTATATTTGGTACGTGTTTGTTTAAAAATGTACAGAGTTTGGAGTAATCTCTAAAGTTGTCTTCCCACGGTACGCTTTGTGAGTTAATAGCGTATTACCGTATCGTGGGAAATGCTTTCAAAGTCTAGTAAGATATTGCCTAGACCCAAGATCCGAGTAGTATAATTATTCTAAGGTTTATTATATTTCGTGATTGTAAGCTTATGTAATTTCCGTGATATTGAACGTGTTTATTTATAAATGTACAGAGTTTCGAGTAATCTTTAAAGTTGTCTTCCCACGGTACGCTTTGTGAGTTAATAGCGTATTACCGTATCGTGGGAAATGCTTTCAAAGTCTAGTAAGATATTGCCTAGACCCAAGATCCGAGTAGTATAATTATTCTAAGGTTTATTATATTTCGTGATTGTAAGCTTATGTAATTTCCGTGATATTGAACGTGTTTATTTATAAATGTACAGAGTTTCGAGTAATCTTTAAAGTTGTCTTCCCACGGTACGCTTTGTGAGTTAATAGCGTATTACCGTATCGTGGGAAATGCTTTCAAAGTCTAGTAAGATATTGCCTAGACCCAAGATCCGAGTAGTATAATTATTCTAAGATTTATTATATTTTGCGATTATAAGCTTATGTAATTTCCGTGATATTGAACGTATTTGTTTATAAATGTACAGAGTTTCGAGTAATCTCTAAAGTTGTCTTCCCACGGTACGCTTTGTGAGTTAGTCGCGTGTTAGCGTATCGTGGGAAATGCTTTCAAAGTCTAATAAGATATTATGTGGTCCTTGTTGTTTTTACTAAGCCCACCTGGTTTATTACCACCCTCAAGTTGAAAATCCGTCCCCAAGCACCTTCTAGTATATTCCGGCAGCTGTCCTTGAGAGCCCCAGTCCTCCTCCGAGTGTAGCGTGTTTACCATATTAGACATATTCTATATACCTATGAATAGGCAGTGGGGACACGGTTACTGTTTCTCAGTCGATTTTCTTCATTCTTTTTTCATTTTGTAGCTATTGACGAGCTTTGGCGTTATCAATAATGAAATTAGAAAAAGTTTTTTTTATCCCATGGTCGAAGTTCGACCACAGGACGAGCACTCGTATCTTTTAATACCCGTTAAACGTGCGATTAAACACTGAAAACGCTAAACACTCGAAAAATAGGAAAAATGGTATCACAATCAGTATTTACTATTGCCTTTTCTTACTATCAAAACCGCCTGCATCGATCTAGGCATACTATGTAATAAAATGACAATGAACCTTTCTAGCTAATTTAACACAATCGAACTTTATAACATAGAAGCTCCGTATGTACCAGCCTTCGGTAAGGAACCTTCGAAATCGCTGCTTGTAAGATAATTTATCACTTTAGCTATAGCTTACACCCACACACGTTAGATACACAGATTCTGTGAATGATTGTTTTGGCTAGTTAGACTTAGGGAACTTTATCAGATATACTAAATACATATATTTATATATGTTATGGAAGTATTGACAACTAATTAGAATCAATTTACAGGAATACATAAAAGACAACAATAACCTCAGCCCAGATGGGTTTCGGCTACTTTGACAACCTTACGCTGGTTGCCATTTCCGCGCTCGCAACCAAACCTATCACTTCGAAAGTAAAAAAAAAATCCTTTTACATATGAAGGCAGCCAATAACAACTACCGATTATCAAATTATCTATTCGTCTTCTTCGATACATATAATAAGAATGTAAATCTAACGTGTCTGTACTTTTGCGATATTCGTGAAAAAAATTGTTGCAGGTGTCTAGAAATAAGTAATAGAATACATTTCAATAATTTTTACAAATGTCTGTTTGTCTATCTGTCTGTCTGTTTGTATGAACACGCATCACTGTTAAAGTACTGGGTTCAATAAACCCTCAAGCATATCCTCAGGCGTAACTTAGTGTTTGTTTCATTGAAATCGGTCCATTCTATCAAAAGTTATTGTAGTTTTAATGACGACGCGGACGCGTTTTAACGACTGTTTTTTTACATAAACTTCCACGCAGACGAAGTCGCGGGCACAGCTAGTCCAAAATAAATTAAAATACCGCTCAACGTGACTGCCTAAGGGTCGCTACCCTTTAGATATTACAAAATAGACAATTATAAATGTGCTGTATGAAGTAACGTCGGTAAATTAAAAAAAAAATTGTGTGTGTAACCGTCACACGCGATTGAAGTAAAACTTGTAATATTTTTAATTTTGTCAATAAATAATTTATAAACAAATCAATCAAAAATGTTGGAAAAAAAAACGTTAATGAAAAATATTAAATCGAATAATAATAAAAATCATACAATAGAATTCATTTTGTATAACTATATGGGCGCGCGACCGTGCTGCCATCTGCTTACAATGTAAGTAAGCAACAAATTAAATCAAATCTTCGTTATTTTTAGCTCATTATCTATCATCTAATTCGGAGCTTAAATAACACAGGAAATATTATTACTAACTCTTTGTTATAAAGTAAATAAAATATAGAAAAGTACGAACATATTACTACGATAAGTAAAGAATTAAATTAATTATGTTTTAATAGAAGTTTTGGTTAATTTTAATTATTATATAACCGGATGGTACAGAAACGTGATGCCATATTGCGGGAACGGACTTCCGTTGCATTGTCGTCTAGTAAAAATAACAACAATACTATTTAATGTAATTGAAACGATTAACTTATTACTAGTAACTAGTACGTGTCGCCGCAAAGATAATATTTTATAAGGCTATATATCATCACAGTCGCGGCCACGAGCTAGTTATATATATATATATATATAAACGACGCATATTAATAAGTCATTTTTTTTTTTTTTATATCATAGGAGGCAAACGAACAGGTGGGTCACCTGATGTAAGTGATCACCACCGTCCATAGACACTTGCAACACCAGAGGAGTCGCAAGTGCGTTGCCAGCCTGTGTAGGGAGGGGGGGAGGAAGGGAAGGGGAAAGTGGAAGAGGAGGGGAGGTGGGTGTCCGGCGCTCTCACTGACCGAACGAAACGCAACAATGCAAGCACTGTCACTTCACGTCGGTTTTCTGTGAGCGGGTGGTACTACCCCGGGCGAGCCGACCCATTTATGCTGAAACCAGTAATAGTTTCAGCGTGGCTCTACCACCTACCAATTTGCATTGTTAATAACAAAAAAGGGTAAAATGGATACTAACACAGATGATCTTCTTATCAGAGGTGCCGGCAACGAACAAGTGCTGTTTGTCCTCATCGGGGTGGAACTTGGCACAGTACGGGAGCTTTCTGGACGTGAACCGCGACACGCACTCGCCGGTCTCCGTGTCCCACAGCTTTATGTAACGGTCGTAAGCTGTAAATAAATCATTTCAAACCGATATAATATCTCACAACAAAAATTCTGTGGTTTTATAAAACCACGATGCAAGTCAAACGTTTTTTCCGATCGTATATCATACTAGCGGGCGCGGCGGACGTTGTGCCGCCCTGATAATAAAAAAAAAACTTGAAGTTAGACATATGCTGTCCATGACTTTTTTGCAGGCATTATCAAACTCAAGAACTTTTCTCTAAAACTCAATTATATATCTCTCATCGTTAAAGCAGCGTTCGTAAGAAACGTTTTCGCTCGACCGTTTTTTCTCCGACTTTCTTTGAAAATCCGACTACCCCCATAAAAGTATTTTCATTATTCGGGTTAACATACAGCCTATGACACTTATAAATAACATAGCTTTCTATTGGTAAAAGAATTTTCAAAATTGGTTTAGTAGATCCAGAGATTAATCCCTACAACGTTACAAACTAACAAACTTTACCTCTTTATAATATTAGTATAGATATGGGACTATAAATTTGAATATTCATCTATATATTAAAATACGAAATACAAAGTAAATATATCATTCAGATGATAGACGTATGTTAAAAACTGAGTACAAAATTTATTTAAATCATTTTGAATTGAGTCATGGACGCCTCTTTATTGGGCATGGCTGCTCTGCCGAGAGCCTTTCACTTTACCCCTACTCTGAGACCGCACGCCGGTTGTAATGCGACATGCAATAGATGAAAGAAAACACTAGACTTCAAAAATATTTGACATTACCATAGTTAGACCAACTGAAACTACTTGGCTAATATGTATCAGGACTAGACTTATATGAAAGAAAATGTTTGAAAAATCATACGGAAAAGTGAAAAATTAGGGTCGAAAAATCTCCATATAATAAGTGATTGAGTGTAGCAGAAAGAAGTAGGGAGATCCTTAAACATATTGCCAGTATTGACAGATTGACACATCCTTTTGCTATTTAATTTCATTACATGAGCATAATATAAAGGAATGATTTCGACTGATCTTCTTCCTTAGTAGACCCGTACGACAATACAAACAAGTACTCCTACAATACGTACAAAAACACAACTCCAGCTACAGTAGTTAAAAAATATTTGCAGATATATAAATCATTGACACAGTTTTAATGCACCCGGTCAATAGTAATTTAATATTGACTATCCGCCACAAACCAGTAGTAATTACTACAGTCAAATCAAATATACTTTATTTAATTTAGGCCTTAAGAAGAGGCGTATGGACGTCAAAACTACCACCGGTTCGAACAAAGAACCCACTCAACGAGAAGAATCGGCAAGAAACTCGATCGGGTTTATCTTTTTAACATATATTTACAATACATTATATGTGTTTGTAGGTGGTAGAGCATGAATGGGTCGGCTCGCCCGCGCTACTACTACTCGACCCACAGAAACACCCACGTGACGTAACAGTGCTTGCATTGTTGCGTTTCGTGCGGTCAGGGAGAGCGCCGGAGGGCCACCTCCCTTCCACCCTCCATACCCCGCCCTCCTCCCACACCACAAACACAAGCTGGCAACGCACTCGCGACTCCCCTGGTGTTGTTAGTGCCTAAGGACGGCGGTGATCACTTAATATCAGGTGACCCACCTGTTGGTTTGCCTACTATGATATATAAAATAAATAATTAAATATTGTTTTTAGTGGATGCACAGATAGAGGTTAATTCCAGACATCAACATCGTTCACATTTTATTCCACTCTATAATAGCTTTTTGACATCAAACCCCGCTCAGCATAGCACTTAAAGTTACAGTCCGTCAAATCAGTAATATGCTTTCAACACTTTGTTGTAAAACACTATTCCTAAGAAACCATTACTGGTTTTACTGTGTCTGAAACATGGGACGAGCAGTTTTTTACAGTTTCTAGTATTCTGATCATGCCCGTCTTTGACAAAATTCAATCTTTTAAAGTTTTTGTGGGCACACATTAAATTATCAAGTGCACAACGTGCAAAACATACTGGTTAATAGTATGCCATTCATTCAAACACTAGGTAATGAATACAATTATTATTGAACGGGTTCAATAGCAAAGTCTCATTAATTACGCTGATATATAAATTCTAAAAATGTTTCATTACATACGAAGATCACAAAGTAAGGATGCAAATCACAAGCAGTCGTTTTGAAAATCAAACATTGCTTATACAATATATCGTGACGTGCAATGACCGCAATTTAAGGAAATCAGTCAATTGTTAAAAACCAGTTATAGTAATTGAGTATTCTTACTATTGGCAATCCACTAACGACCAATAGTAATTTAGTACAGGGCAATATAACGGTTTCGATATGCACGCATATTACGACTAGTTGCGTCCACGGTTCTACACGCATGAAGTAGATTTTTTTTTTATGAAAGCTATTTAAACTTCGTTTATTGTTTGTAGTCATTTATATTCTAAGTCATTTATGTTGTTTGTGAAAACTTGTAACTGACATTATTACTCTTAATATTATTCTGTTAGCTTTAAGTTTTTCAAAGGAGTTTTTAGCGGGATCTTCGAATGTCATGCAATTGATTTTATAATTTATTCATAAACTTGTGTTATTTTGCCCTATATTTGTGGTAATATTGGCGGTGATTACATAATAAAGTTTGGTTATTGTGCACAAGTGAAGTGAATGGGAAATATAATACCACGGAGCAGGGATTCTCATCTGCCACATAACTCGTTGAAAAGTTCTAACAAGACGACCACCATCTTGTTAGAACATTGAAATGATACCACGAAACTTGTAATATCATAACATGTTCGACAATGACAGTAATAATCGAATAGAAGACAATGACAGTAATATTGGCAATATAAGACAATGGCAGTAATAATGGCAATAGAAGACAATGGCAGTAATTATGGCAATATAAGACAATGGCAGTAATAATGGCAATAGAAGACAAGGCAACAGAAAACAATGCAAGAAGACAATGGCAGTAATAATGGCAATAGAAGACAAGGCAATAGAAAACATTGCAAGAAGACAATGGCAGTAATAATGGCAATAGAAGACAAGGCAATAGAAAACATTGCAAGAAGACAATGGCAGTAATAATGGTAATAATGCGACAATGACAGTAATAATCGAATAGAAGATTGGTTGCAAAAGATAAAAGTAAAAAATCATATGTTGTTCCATAAATTACTTAATATTAGCTGGGCCCGCGACTCCGTCTGCATGGAACCTAATGTAAAAAAAACAGTGACTAATAAAATCTTCTCAACATATTAAGCCCTACTACTTATTTACTTTTCTATTGTACTGAAGTCGCGTCGTCATTAAAATTACAATAACTTTTGATAGCGTGAACCGATTTTAATGAAACAAAGACTAAGTTACACTCGAAAATATGCTTCATGATTTTCTTGATGAGGTTTTATTGTTAACTCGGTACTTTAGCAGTGATGCGTGTTCATAGAAACAGACAGACAGACAATTCTAAAATTTATTGAAATGTATTTTATTACTTATTTCTAGACACCTGCAATATTTTTTTAACGAAAATCAAAAAAGTACAAACACGTTACATTTACATTCTTATTATATGTATAGATTACAAAATATTTACTAAAACCCAGCAAAAAGATTACACATATAACTAACAAAACATCATGTAAATTGGTTAAATGGTTTTTGTTTTTTAAGCAACCTCACGGATAGACTTTAGACGGATAGACAAATTAGACTAAGGGTCTAGTTTGTTCATGATAATAATAAAACTAGAAAATATCAAAATATATTTACCAGCAGAGAGGAACTGCTTCCCAGAATTATTAAAGTTAACATCTCTGACCGCTTGTCGATGACCGAAGTATGTCCTTATGCAACGACGGTCTCCATATACCTCCCATATCTAGTGATACAATTAAGAACACTTGATTAAGATATTATAGAAACAAAGTCTTATCGTGATGACTCACCAATGCGCGGGACACGCATATGTCAAAACCCTATCGTTCCAAGAATTATAAACAAACAAATTTTAAAGGCAAACTGACCCCGAAACTTCGACTTTGCAAATTTTATCAATGTCATCATTTTCTATTGCTTCATAGAGATTTCCACCCCACTTCTTTTTTAATATACCGATAAGCGCAACACATTGCGGCCCACGACAGTTGTATTGGAGGGAAAAAAAAGAAGAAGAGGGGAAAAAAAGGGGGGGGGATAGGACCACGTAAGAGGTGAACTTTTTGGTTTTTAAAATTGATTAAAAATACCCTTCTTTCTTTATGGAAAAATTTCATTAATATATTAAAAAATAAAGTAAATAGAAATTAAAGGTTATAGACATGAATACAAAAAAGATGGAGAGACGCCAAACACAAGAATGTGCGTAATCGAAAAAGGTGACGGTAAATTTTTTTCCAACGCCGATAAAGAAGTTTCACTTCAATAGAGACTATTATCACTAATCACAGAACACTTGTATAAACAGTTAACCCCGCAATAGAAAATTTATTCCATTTATTTTGGGTCAACTATTAATCAATATTTTTTATTAAGAACAACATTTCATTACCCGTGGACCTAACTACTGTAATGTAATTATAAGATTATTTATTATTATATTCATTTATAACTGAGTCCGAGACTCCCCTCGGCATGGAATCTTATATACAAAATAACGACTAATAAAATCATCTGTATGTATTAAGTTCATTTACATATCTACTTTTCTCTCGTACTTAAGTCGCATCGTCATTAAAATTACAATAACTTTTGATAGACCGAAGCGATTTAAATAAAACCAAGAATATTACTCAAAGGTATGCTTTATGATTTTCTTGGTGAGGTTTTATTGTAAACTCAGTGATTTGTGTTCAAACAGACAGACATTTCAAAAAATTATTGAAATGTATTTTAGTACTTATTCAAAGACACCTGTAACAATTTTTTTCATTTAATTTAATATGTATACAATATATTGTATTTTACAGCATTCGAATATAACTTAGATAATGGAGAATATTCATACAATCGATAATTTTCTATTGATTACAACAAATTATAGTATTACCTTAACCCTGCAGTCCATTCCGGCTGAGAGCATGAGATGTGCAGTCTTTGGGAACCATCTGACAGCAGCAACACCCTTCGTGTGGCCCTTCCATGTGAATATATGAGCCTGGAATATATTTTTATAGCGATTTATTATTTTTAATTGAATCTATAATATTTAAAAAAATCTATGGCTCCTGTGACGATATCCCACTTTTGCCAGTGTCATCTTTTTCAAGTATAGAATTAAATATTTCAACTATAGAATTCAGTAAGAAATTTTGGACATATAGTGGTAGTTGAAATCAACTTTTGAAGTTGCTCTTTGGTTGACTTATTATTGTTGGATTTGATAAAAATCTACATGACAGAATTATGTAATTTTCCACAGGGACCTAAGCAAGGGGATAAGTAGACAAAAAATATTGAATGACAGAATGCTGATGGGTCTTGAATTGATATTAAGTTATATTTAATCAAATACCTCATTTTAAAATGTGATACATTAAATAGTTGTGAGTATAAAAATTGTACAGTGCTAGCATTATGTGTCAAATTTGTTTTAAGCGCCATCTATCCGCTCAGTCTTCGTACTACATTACAAACTGTAAATGTTTGGTATGTTTATTTCATCAACAAATATGTTTTACAACATCTACATTCTCATTTCGGAAATTTAATTTTCTCTATGTTAATCCTGAGGACTAGATCAAAGCACTTTTGAATCTAGATTAATTGTACAATCAATTACTTAGATTACAATTGCTAACAAATTAATTAGATAGCATTCATATTATATAGAAATAGAATCAATTATCATTTTATAGATATATTATTTGTTTCTCACTGACACTTCTCAATCTCTAACAATTTAATGTGCTAAGTGAATATAAATTATATTAAATAAAGCATTTTTTTTTAATGCAACTTAATATTGAGAAAAGCAATATGAATTTGTAGCATGAATTCAAGCTGTATATATATTTTTATTTCTGGAATAAAATTTATATGTGACTATGAAATATTTATAAAAGCATATATGTATGTATTTCCAAAAATAATTATAATATTAGTTTGAAATTGTTATATACCTTGGGCAGGAAGCACCTGTCTGGTGGTGTGTCTCTACGGAGCTGAGTTTCAGTACGTGGAACCTCCACCCATGATCGTCCTTGATAATCAGTCGCTTTATCAACTGAAAATATATGCATTACATAAATTTAATTAGAGTATTAACAACTTCAATTATTTTTTACAAACTTAGAAGTTAACTCCATGATACTAATCAGTATGTACTATACACCACACAACACATCACTGCTTAGCGCAGACATAACTATGGGTCCCGTGCGAAAATCAGCACTGAAGGTCCAACCTCCTACAACACTTATGCTGATTCAGAGCTACACAAATATAATAAGCCCTAAATTTGTGTGTCTTTACATATATTTTCTCTTGTAATCAATAACTATATTTAAATATGTGTTGCAAATAGATGTTTTTTTTTTCTTTCAAATTAAACATTGGTTGTAGGTGGTAGAGCCACGCTGAAACTATTACTGGATTCAGCATAAATGGGTCGGCTCGCCCGGGGTAGTACCACCCTCTCACAGAAAACCGACGTGAAGTAACAGTGCTTGCATTGTTGGGTTTGGTTCGGTAGGGATAGGGCGGGGGCCCCCCCCCCCCCCCCCAAAAAGGGGGGCAACGCACTTGCGCCTCCCGGGGGTTGAAAGTGTTTATGGGGGGGGGTGATCACTTACAACGGGTGACCCATTTGTTTTTTTCCTCAAAAAAAAAAAAAAAAAAAAAAAAAATACATAAACCCAAGCTTTAATTATCTTGTATAAGCTACTGTAAATGTATCATATACATTCTACTTGTATTCACTTATTAAGACCTCACATATGAAGTCATTTTTCAATATTTATACACTACATATTACCATTCCTTTGTTCTTTTCACATCTCGTTTAAAATTGAAAAAGAGACATTAACATATATTTCTTTCAGTTTGGATATTGGAGTCTCAAGAGATATTCATTACAATTTTTATAAATTGTATATAGATACAACTATAGAGAAAGTAATGAAATGACAACAAAATTGCAACATTTGTAAAAGTTTAGAAGTACTAATAACAAAATGAAGAAGGTCATTGGCATACCTAATAAAGCTGTAAAAGTGACTGGTTACCATTCTAGGAAACAAAGTTAACCTTAAAAATTAACACAAAGAAAGGAGAGTTCTTAAAACTTTCACTTTATCAAAATCCATATAAACTATTAGATCAAAAAACTCACTGTGGAATATAGATTTCTCCTCCAGAGGTTTGTCATCATCAACTTTGCCTTTCTTTTGTCTCTTCGCAACAATTTCTTCTAATTCTTTTGCTATTTCACCTTCTGGTTTCATTACTCTGTTGAATAATATAGTATATACTATAACCACCGAAGTTTTAGGATGCTAAAATTACCCTGGTATATTAATAAAAAAAACTATTGATAAAATTACAGCAAAATATTGTAAGGAGACGTAATGTACAAACAATGCCAGAGGTTTGATTTTGATAGACAAATTTTCAATTAATTTAACTATATTATATTGATTCTTAACTTTTTTTTTGTAGCATGATAAGGAGAACAAAGTGCCAGAAATTACACAATCAAAGGAATCCAAAAACCACAAACACCCCCAAGATCTACAAACCCTTGCAAGTTATTACTATCAGGCTAGCCCACAAGCGTCTTGTCAACTAGATATACACTAGCTGACCCTAAAACATGATAAGCAAAAAGAGTCTTGTAACGGATTTGTGACATATGCAAAGTAGTAATTATACAAACACATATAAACATCCAACTGTGAACCAATTACAAACACTGTACCCTAACCTTCATCAGCCAACACATTTCCGAAACATAGATACATAAAAGCGTAATTAGTATAAAAGCTATGACTTACCTCTGTTCACCTACATACCCACCCCAGGGACCCAAAAATCCAGTTACATCTTCTGGATTGTCATTTTTATGTCTCTTTTTCTTATCAAATGGCCTCTTTTTTATGGTTTCAAACACCGTTTTGCCTTCGGATTCTTCTTGTGGGGCTATCATTGCAGATACTGTAAAAAATTATACCTTTAACCTATTATATAATCAGTGCTTACAATCAGTAAATACTTATAATAATCTAAAATGGATAATTTCCTATGAATGGACACCAACTGACATCATTAATGATTAGTGCAGGGCTACTCTGTGACAATCTTAGCAGAATTTTCATGAAAAGATTTGTGATCACATCTACAAATCTCACTAACAGTCCTAAACCATTTTGTAATTATAATCTTCTTTATATATAAATTTCTTCTGTACATATATATGTCACTGAACCCCTCCTAAACCGCTTGACCGATTTTGATGAAATTTTGTGATTATGCTCGAGTGGATCCGAGAATGGTTTAGATTCACAATTGGACCCGGTAGGCGGCGCTGCGGTTGAATTTTAGATTTTTTTTTTATTATCAAGGCAGGACAACATCCACTGGGACCGCTTATTATTATATATTCCAGTTACTTACTCGGCAATCTCTTTACCACCACTTGTTCAAGAAGTTATTCCATCTACTATTAGACAAGTGATTTGCGCAATGCTATTTGGAGACACTAATACTCATACCAATATATCCTCCCATATATGTTTTTAGCAAGCTTAATTATATAGAATTAATATAAGATAAAATGTATGAAATCATAACTATTAAGTTACTAACTTAATTAATACTCACCAACAACAGCATCACCTGTACCACTGTCAGTTTCTGTAGAAGGATCTATCGCATAACCATAACTTGTAAATGTCCTTCTCTGGTTCTCAAATTGGAAGTCACTTATATGAGCCTTCTCAATGTAACCAGCTAACATGTTTCTATTTGCTTTCATTTGTTGTGTCTGAAATGGGTTCTCTGGTCCAAATGTTGGTGCAAACAGCTCCTCATACTTTGGATTATGTGTTAATTCTTGATTTGCTGATATTAGCACCCTTGTGTCATCATTATTCTGTAAAATAAAATCAACAAAGCTAATATAAGTACATTCAAGAACATCATCATTTATAATAATATACAAGATAGACTGAAAATACAATAAATATTTGTTTAAGGATAAAAACATAACTGTAGTAAATTATACTATAAGTGCAAAATTACAGAATAATTTTTAAAACCAAATTTAATACTAAACAAGCAATATATAATAATTTAGAGAAGAATTTACAAGAAATACATAACTACAAAACTTAACTGCAAACATTATACCAACAAATTCTCATAAAACAACTTAAAATGTTATATTCTGGGAATAAATTAAATTTAATTACAATTGCTGTAGTTAACAATACAATTTCAAGATAAAAATAAAAGTACAGCCATAATAAAGTCAAAAATATTATTATATACAAAGAACTGCAAAACTACCTTTTGTTATGCTTATTCTATGTCATTTATTAACCTCATTTTACATACATTTAAAAAGTGACTTAATTGTGACTCACCGTGGGCATAACGGTAGGAGCAGAACAAATTTGCATGGTTTTGGCCACTGATAAATTTTGATCAACAGGTTTCAAATGCATCAACAAACTTTCATTGCTATTTTGCTTTGTAACTTCCGAATCGCTGCTGGCGTCGTCTTCCGAACTACTTCCATAATTTTTTATATTAAGCATGGTTTTGGTTATTAATTTACACACTACTCACGACGCAATTATTTTAATTCAAAATAAACACTGCCTACACACTCATCAGACATTATGAAGTTTGAGAGGTGTTAACGTCAAATCTGTCAAACTATGATGCAAGCTTTTAGGTCATCTGTTGCAGAACAGATTATTTATAGATTTAATACTACCTGCCATGATTGACGTCAATCTCTGTGGCACTCACAACACAGTTCCTATCCTCTTTTGGTGATTTATCTATGTTAATATGTTGCTATTGTAGATTATTCCATGTTGTTACAATGAATATTTGGCATTAAATTCATAACGTGTATCTGTCACACTTGATATTGGCGAAATTGCCTACATAGGCAGAGGCAATACCAAAAAAGAAAAAAGGAGTTAACATAGTTGTTTCTGATCAGAAAATACACTTGAAATTATTATTAGTAAAAAAATTACATCAGTCAGAGGATTATAAAAATATCAGGTTTCCTAAATCCATTAAAAGCGAGTTTTGAAAAACTAATAACAAATTAGGCATTCAATAAATTTATAAAAATAATAAGCGGCAATATTTTCAGTAACAGTTTCTAATAATTGTTATTATTTAATTGAAAGTCACATATAGCGAATTATTATAAAAACACACGATTTAAATATCAGTCTAATCTTTCAAATTAATGTTCCTCTTATGTTTAACACATCTACTTCAAGAATAATCGGATTGTCGTCTTTTATCATTTATATCTTTTCTTCTGTATTATGTTATTCTGATTATGTCCTTGGTTTTAATTAATAAATTAAATAGTATTTGAAATACACACAGACGCTTAAGTTAATTAATTTATTATATTAATGTTATGTACTATGGTCAGTTGTCATTGACAACTACTTGTCTTTCATTGTCATACTATTATTAATATGTAACTATCCTAAATTCCTGCTGAATAAAGCCAAGATATAATTGGTATTTCTGTCTTTTAACATATATCTGCTATAAATCATGATGACGTTTTAACTGTAGAAACAGATGCATCTGAACATTCTATCGCAGCAACCCTTTCACAAAATGGGCGACCTGTGGCTTTCTTTACAAGGTCATTAAATGAATCAGAAAAGAAACATTCTGCAATTGAGAAAGAAGCCTGCGCCATAGTAGAATCTTTGAGAAAATGGCGTCACTACTTAATTGGCCGACATTTCCTATTAATTACTGATCAACAGTCTATCTCATTTATGTTTAATCAAAAGCATTCTAGCAAAATAAAGAATGAGAAAATTGAAAGGTGGCGGATAGATCTCTCCTGCTATACGTATGATATTATGTATCGACCAGGTAAAGAAAACGCTGCTGCTGATGCGTTATCACGAATATCTGCTTGTCTTAATCCTAACAGATTGCGAGATTTACATAACTTATTGTGTCATCCTGGTATTGTTCGAATGATGCATTGGATAAGATCTAAAAATCTTCCCTATTCTCTTGAAAATGTCAAAACAATGACTGCCTCTTGTCCAATTTGTTCACAAATTAAACCAAGATATGCCAAGATTCAAGGCAAATTAATTAAAGCTACAGAACCATTTCAGCGACTAAACATAGATTTTAAAGGTCCAATACCATCTAAAACATCAAATAAATATATGTTAACAATAATTGATGAATATTCTCGATTTCCTTTTGCGTATGCATGTAAAGATCTTTCTGCAAAAACTGTTATAAAGTCATTAAAAGATCTATTCTTCATGTTTGGCGCTCCTGCTTATATTCATACTGATAGAGGGACTGCATTTATGTCAAATGAACTAAAGTTATTCCTCGACAAGTATGGAGTTTCGACCAGTAGGACCACGCCCTATAACCCGGCAGGAAACGGTCAAATCGAACGTCTAAATGGAACACTATGGCGAGCAATACAACTTTGCCTAAATTCTAATAAAATTGATACAACAGACTGGGAACAGGTTATGCCTATAGCACTGCACTCTATACGTTCTCTATTATGCACAGCAACCAATGAAACACCTCACGAACGCATGTTTCGACACGCTCGACGTTCACCTACTGGAAGCTCTACCCCAAGCTGGTTATTAACTCCTGGCCCCGTACTGTTAAAAAGAAACGTGAGGACATCTAAATATGATCCTTTAGTAGATGAAGTACAATTACTACATGGGAATCCCAGTTATTCTTATATTTGTTTACCAGATGGGCGAGAGACGACGGTATGTAACAGGCAATTGGCACCTTGTCCTAATGAAAATGATCTAGGTGATGATTCATACTCTACACTTCCGAATTCTAAATCTGATTCAGAGCTTCAAGTTAATCAAGAAGCGGAGTGTGAAACTGATCAAAATGAGCCGGAGTTACCAATTCGTCGCTCAACAAGAGTAAGAAAAATTCCAAGCTGTCTACAAGATTATGTTTTACAGTAACGTGAAATTAAGAACACCTAGGGGAGAATGTTATGTACTATGGTCTGTTGTCATTGACAACTACTTGTCTTTCATTGTCATACTATTAATAATATGTAACTATCCTAAATTCTTGCTGAATAAAGCCAAGATATAATTGGTATTTCTGTCTTTTAACAATTAATAAATATTAATAATTAATTAATTAATTTAATTAATTAAAATATAGTAAACGACACATTATTTGTCTTGTAAATACCAAGGAATTCATAAGTAAACTTATAAATACCTATACATCTATCATAAGACCAAAAATTTCTATCAAGAAGAATTTCGAATTTTTGGGATGGCTGCATTGTCATCGACTATACTTTGTTGTCTATGAAACTAATTTGACATTTGCATGTATACCAACTGAATACGAAAACTTTTTCAAGTCAGGTGACGATCCCTTGTGATAGATCGATTGCTTACCCCAAAAAAATAATATAAAATACTTTAAACTTACAAAAAGATGGCTCTCCACGCTGCTGTAAAGGGTAAACTGATCAGCGTAATCGGTGATGAGGTAAATTTCTTTATTTATTCGAACAAATACAAATTATTTTATGTTTGTACTTTATTTGTATTTTCTTTTCATAGTAAGGTTTGCCCTATTCTTTAATGAGATCTTATGTGTTTCTGTAATTTCAGGACACATGCGTAGGCTTCTTGCTGGGTGGAATTGGTGAGATCAACAAAAACAGACACCCAAATTTCATGGTTGTCGATAAAAGTAAGTCGTGATATTTCTAGTCCTTTACTCAATCAAACACATATTTACGAGTTAACAGTAGTGTTAAATAGACAAGTGGATGGTCCACTAATAATATAATTAGTAAAACCAACTATAAACATATTTAATAACACAATGATTATAACCATATCAAATACACACATTTGCATTGATTGCAGACACAGCAGTTAGTGAGATTGAGGAGTGCTTCAAGAGATTCGTAAAACGTGATGACATTGATATCATCCTCATCAACCAGAATGTGGCTGAGATGATCAGGCATGTTATAGATGCACATACAGCTCCGGTGCCCTCTGTGCTTGAGATTCCATCTAAAGATCATCCTTATGACGCCAGCAAGGACTCCATCTTACGTCGTGCTAAGGTAGTTTTTTTATCTAATACTATTAAGTTTGTAATTCTTGTATATATATATGTGTGCTTAATATCTCTGAAATTATGATTTCAGTGATTTATTTAGATATTTTACTTTTCAATTTTATCTACTGTTATCTGTGTGAATCACCGTGCAAAAAATTTTCTCAGATATCTATTAAGGGGAAAAATTTACAGAGGGCATGTTAGTTTAAGGAGCACCTGTCAGCTGCCTTTGCACTATACATTGTAGCTTAAGAATTTCACACAGAACAATTATTTTTATGGTCCACAAATTGCTGTTCTAAGTATGCATGTACTTTCTTTCTCTTAGTTACACTTGTAAAGTTTGCTGTGACAGGACCTAATTCCTAGTGCAGAAGTTATGCCAACAAAAGATATATATTAAAATTAAATAATTCAAGATTTCATAAAGAATTTAAAAAAATATCTACACAGTACAACGTATACGTATTTCTTTCTGAAAATAATAACAAATATGTTATGATATCTGTAGATTCATAAATTTACTTGTATAACTCTATTAGTCCATTGTAATGTAACATTTTTAGGCCTTAGCGTGCCTTTTTCAGAGGCCACAATTTTTTTTTTTTTGGGTGTGGGGGTGTTAGTATAAGCTTAAGTTTGTGGGTAGCCCACCCTTGTTCCCCGGCCGCCATCTTGGAAAAAGGGAGTGCAAAGGGTTTTTGCTCTGTATCTTGTATACTAGCACCCCTACAAAAAAATTTATAATACATTATTTGTAGCAAATGAAATTGTCTACAACTTTATTTCTATTATTTTTTATTGTAAAATGGATAATAAAAAAGTTATAAACAGATCTAACTGAAAATTCTTGAACAAATTTTCTTTTGGGCTTAAGTTATTACAACTTTTGTGGCAGTTGTTTCAATGTGATAAAAGTTGGTTTTAAATCTAACATTTTCCTTCTTAATATTGATATTATATTTTCCATCAGACTGTTGACAGTTGTATTATCCATAATTGTAAATAAATAGATTGCAAGTAATAAAATGGATAGTAAAGAACAGAATGAAGGAACATCCACATTTGTGAACTATCATATTGTGTGGTCAAATTATGCATATATACCCAACATCTCATTTATGTTGATCAAACCAAAATTTACATCACTACATAGTATAAAACAAAGTTGCTTTCTCTGTCCCTATATATGCTTAAATCTTTAAAACTACGCAACGGATTTTGATGCAGTTTTTTTTAATAGATAGAGTGATTGAAGAGGAAGGTTTATATCTATAATAACATCCATTAAATAGTGGAGAAATACTGTTATTTTTGAGGTTTCTAATGTGATGTTGTAAATAATTACATTTTTTCCGCTTACATTGCAACAAACGCAGGCGGGCCACGGGCAGTACTGTATATATCAAAACTACTGGATCGGTTTTAATCATTTTTTCAGTGAGTGACATAGGCTATATATTTTATACACGTGCGAAGCCGGAGCGGGCCTCTAGTATTGTATATGATATACATGTGTCTATATAGAGTAATCAAATAAAGTGGCCCGAGATAGACAGGAATGGAAAAGGTTGGTGGAGGCCTTTACCGATTCGGAGGAGACGGCCGGTGTGTACACGGCTGTCTCCCAACAGGACGGGGCCCGGCGGTGACGCTTTTACTGCTGGGCCAACCGCTGGCGACGAGGAAGTGGAAAAAGATCTGGTGCCGCCCCAACTATAGCGGAAGAGGTACACCGTGGGGTTTTAGTCCGTGCGAGTCGAGATAACCCACTCTCTCCTCCGAGAGGGTGGTGTATCCATAAGGGATTTCCCCACGCAAAAAAAAAAAAAGGCCTTTACCGATTGGCAAACAGACCTACCAAAAATTATTAAATATTAGAATAGATTAAGATATATTTAACATACTCATTAGGGTGGAGTGAAAAAAACAAATTTTTTTTTTTTTTTAGGGGGGTGGTAAAATTTGTATTTTAAAAAAAAAAAAAATTTAAAAAAAAAAAAAAAAAAATTAAACAACATCTGCGCCCCCTTAGTTTTAATACTTTGTAAAAATATTTGGTTGAAAAAAAAAAAAAATAAAGGGGGTTTAAAAAAAACAAAAGAATCCCCTTTTATAAAAAAAAAAAAAACAAAAAAAAAAAAAAAATTTAAAATTATTTTAAAAAAAAAAAAAAAAAACAAAAAAAAAAACCTTTCTGATAGATAAATTTAAGTTGGTCTGAATAAAGGGTTTTATTATTATATGATATACATGAAATATAATTTTAAATATATTATTTTTTCTGTAATTAATTTAAAAATGAGTGGGCTGGCTAAGATGTTGAGTAAAATTTTTTTTTTTTTAAAATTTTTTTTTTTTCAGGCCATGTTCAACCCCGAGGACTTGGTACGTGGGCTGTAAGGGTTTTTTGAATTGAAATGTTTGTAATTATTTTTTGTTTTTTTTTTCAGGGCATGTTCAACCCCGAGGACTTGGTACGCTAAAGCTAATGTATTGCATGTTATATATTTATATATTTGTCTGTTTGCAGACTGGCACTTGTAAATATGCCAATGTTACTAATGTACTATCAAGTTATATGAGTATGTTTTACCCCTGTGTGCAATTCATTTTAAACCAGCATTATCAATCTAATACATTCCACTCATCATTTAAGAAGAGTTTTTTTTTAATGTTACAGCTAATTATATTGCATACTATTATATGAAAAGATATATTATTATTGAAATGTAATATTACAGAGTATTAACCTTGTATAGAATTTGTTGAAATTGTATTATAGAATAATAAAACCATTGAGTCGTTTTATTTTTTTTTTCTTACGAGATTTTCGGTGTTTGCTGTGTGACTTTTTGGTTGCTTTTTCTGTCTGCGTGGAAACAGGTGAGAATTTATTTTTCTGTTATCCTTAAGTATTACATTTTTAATTTGTTACCTGATATAATATATATAAACATGATTACATATAAGCTAAACTCTTCACTTAAATATCGTTAAATCCATAAGTAATAATATTCTGTCCTGACTGATCAATTGAAAAACAATTACATTCTATGCATTTATATGGGGAATTATAAACTTTTACATGTCAAATTCATTTACTTTTTCTGTAATTATGAACGTAGGTGCCGTAATTACTTTATTTTTGGCTGTGTGTAAATTTCTTTGTCAAACATTTAAAATTATAATAACCCACGATGTACAATAATTTAAGTCAGATGGTCCCCATTGTACAGATAAACATACTTTAAAAAAAGGTTGGTAAAAAAGCTAGTAGATCATACGACCTATTGCCGCACAAAGAGAATCTTTTTTCACAGAAGGAAATGTTTAACCATCGTAGAGTCTTGATAATTTAAAATATAAAGATCTATAAGTCTGTATCTCAATGTTGTATACGTGAAATTTATTTTAGCGTTTAGGTTTTCATAATTTCGTTCACAGTCAGCCGATAAAGTTACTACAGATAAAGTACGCTTGTTATAAAATTACATTTTTAGTACATGTCTTGTAGAAATGGGATCTGTATTCCAGTGTGGGATTCGAACGATACATCGATGTCGAAACCCCCTAACATCGACGATACAACGCTCTTTATAAACGGTGTTTTATCATATCTAGCGCCATCTGTTAAATTCTTTACCCGCTCGATACCTCCGTCGCAGTCTTAGTAACTTACTCTTACTCGCAATTGCTCGACATTCATCGACGGCCATTGTTGGTTAAATTAATACGTATTAGATTATATACCTAATAGAATACCTAAAGAAGTCAGTGAAAGAAAGAACTAAAGCAGTATTAAAATTATGCATGTTTATGACGTCTCTTGTAACTCCTATACAAGCATTTGCTTGTATAGGAGGGTATGGCTTCATAAATTAGTGAAAATATATTTGCTTATCATAACCACGTCGCGTCAGTACCCAGTAAATGGATGATTACCGATAAGGAATCACTAGGCATAAGGTTAACAATTATTCTTTTCTATTTCGCGAAATAAATATTAGTTATCTGATTTTAAATGGTCATTTTCATCATATTTATCTTTGTTTCATATCAAATCCAAAATATCAATATTGTTTATAATCATTTTCAGTAGGAATATATCGATTTTTTTATGAGTAATTTGTCGCCTGTTTAGTAGGTAATTGCGATTTATGCAGTTGAGTTGTAGTCATATAATAAAAGTAATGATATTTCATTTTCTTTATTGTTTAGGGACGATCATTTTTATTTCACATCAGCTTGTAATAAGTTCACTGCAGGGCCATAGGACTCGTCTATTTTTTCCCTTTGGGGGGGGGAAAAATTTAGGGGGCCCTATGGGGGATTTTTTACAAAGTTGGGTTTAAAAAAAATTTTTATTTTTTTATGGGTTTTCCGGGGGGAAAGGGAACCCTTCTAGGGAAAAATTAAACCAGAAGAAAAGTATGGGCGTAATTACGACGCCAGCCCAAGAAGTATTGGCGACTAAAAACTGAAAAATTGTCAATTTTATATTTTCCCACTTATGGTGGTACTACAAGAACGTTTCTCAAGTTCAGGTTTCCTCACGATGTTTTTATTTCACCATCAGCCGACGGTGCTACCAATTGAAATAAGTACGCGAATTTCAAAAAATTCGTTGATACGTGCCGGGGTTAGAAACTGCGGCCATCGAATTGATTTTCCCTCGATCAGACTAATCGACTACCACAACTTAAGGCAAACTTAATTGATTATTAAATAATACAAAAAAACATTACATATAGTTATCAACTAAATAAAACCACCAATAGCATGTCGTTTCACAGTTTTCGAAACATTGTTCTGACATTTAAGCACATTTTGCTATATTGATAGCGAAAAAAATAGTGTTGTATAGAAGAGTATGAAGTTAATTTATTGCCATGACGATTGTTATGAATTTTGTCCCCGTGTATATTTAAAACTTTAGTGAGAACACATTTTTATGTATGTAAAAGTATTGTCAAATAGGGCTTAGGTATATCCCTCGACAAACATAGTTAATTGTCATAAACTAGTCGAAGGTTATTAAAGCGAAACTTTTATTACATCGTCTCAAAATTTTTCGTCTGTGTGTTGCATGTCGCGTGATGGTTGGCCGCGGAGTAGGGATAAAGTGAAAGGCGCTCGTCAGAGCAGCCAGGGCTAATATGGCGGCGCCTATAGTTTGCAGCAGCTGACCGAGTAGTGTATAGACTATTAGACTATTATTAGTTAAATGTCTATAGTGTGAAAAAAAGTTTCACTTTTACCGTGGTTTCATAAAACCAAACAATCCTTTTTTTGTTCTTGAAATAAAACTAAGATTATTATGTACAGATCACTTAGGTTTAATGCTACAAAAATTTGACAATTTTGTTAAAAACACATCATGTGTATGCTACATTTTCATTCTATTTTTTTGTGAACGTATTTGCGTGTGTGTTTAAAATGTGCAATTATATATATTAAAATGTATGTATTATATTTATGTTTATATGCTTTATTAACATATCATTTTTTACTTCCAGTCGATGTTCGGAGCTGATAACTACTCTACATAGAATTTATCACATTTTTTTATTATTTTTTATTGTATTCCACACCATTGCCATTGGTATACGCATATATTTTGTACCTATGTATTATTATACAGCACATATCAAATAAAAATACTAAATTTTGTTCCAATATTTATTTGTGTAATTATTATTAACAAACACTATTATTTATTTTATATACACACATAATATACAATGAACACAGATACATTTGTAAAACATTAATTGGTAACATTACTACTTATCATTGGTATAGATTATTAATAGTACCCGTAACGATTAAATATTGATTATAAATTAGTTAATCGTCAAACTCAGCGATATCGTTCTCGGCCTTCTTATGTCCTACCCAATCCCACTTGGAGTAGTGGAGTTTTGTCTTCTTGAATTTAGGATTCTTGGATGTTATGCGGACGAACACACGACGGCCAAATAGCGGTTGCAGTTGTCTGAAGTTGTCTACCAGAGGCAGATTGAGATTGGACAGGAGGCCACGGAAGTTGTCCATCTAGAAATAATTAATCCTTGTTATTTTAAAAGGACATTTTTTTTGGCCTCAATGTTACAATACCGGACTTTTGATTAGGCATGTCCGGAAGATGACTGAGATAGTCGGGAAGTTAAGTTTCGTATAACGTTATCTTTGTCTTTTGCAGTCACTGCGTTGTGCGATAGAGAGAACGCTTTACAAAACAGAAGCAAGTCGATCTTAACTTGACATCTCACTCTTTTGCTATGCGATGGTAACACTAATTTTGTTTTCTATTACAAATGTATTTTATTTTTATTTTGTTCTTTACTGGAAATATTGCATAAAATTACTATTTTGCACTTCATAGTGAGAACAGTTATAACATCTAAACGCAGAACCTATTAAATATAAAATTCCGTTGACCATGAACACACCATATCCTTGGTATCATATTAGTAATAAAAGCGTTGGAATGCTGTATTCATAAAACATAAATACACATTGACGTGTTTAATGATGAAAACTCACTATAGACCAGTGTAACAGGATAGATAATATATAGTTATAGATAAAAGCCATAATTTAATTATCATTGCAAAATCGTAGATTTTTATTTCCTTAAATTTGTAAGACAATTTTCCAAAATTCTTGCTGGGTTTTTACCCTTATTAGGAACTTACTATAGCTTACTCTGAACTCTGTAATACTGGTCACATCTTGCATAATATAGCACGGGTTTTTTACGCACTAAATAATTGAAATGGAAATAAATAATCAGAAAATGAATCATGAGATTACACAAAAATTCTCTAGAGATTTTGTTACATTACTGAAGTGATCATAAGACACTTTGTAAAACTAAATAATTAACCACTTATCTTGAATAGTGAAGGTAATAGTAGGACAAAGTAGAGGAAATTTCGATCCCTTTTTTGCAGTCACTAATATAGTATATCGTACTATTTTTTTTATTCTATCATAGTCTTAAAGTGTGTTTATCATTACATAGTATAAAACAAAGTCCCCTACCGCGTCTGTCTGTCTGTTCGCGATAAACTCAAAAACTACTGAACGGATTTTCAAGCGGTTTTCACCAGTGGATAAAGTGATTGATGAGGAACGTTTTGGTATACAATTTGTCAAGGATTTTTTTATTATCAGGGCGGGACAACGTCTGCCGGGCCCGCTAGTTATTGATATAATAATTATCTCCTTACCTGAAAGACAGAAATGGGTAGGTAGTCAGAGAAGACGACCCAAGTTACGGCCTCTGCGCAAGGAGGTGTGGTCAGAGATCCCTTGTAAGTGTAAAACCGCTCACTATCCAGACCGGAGAGGATTGACGACAGCGAGAACGTATGAGGCAGTTGCATACTCGTGTTGTAGTTTTCAATAGATGACAAGTTCTTCACGATGGGCGTCAAGAGTTTCGCGTCGAATTCCACGACCTGGAAAGTGTACATATCTCGTAAGACAGCGTTTCTCTGATGGTAATTGGAGATGACTTGGAAAAGTTGACTGTCAGACTCAATTGCCGGCACAAACTAGTATCAGTATTATTGGGAAGTGAACTTAAAAGTGATACTTTTGAAGTAAAACTTCTTTTCGGACGGTGTGAATCGGATTTTATAAAACGAAAATGTGTAACGAGAAAGAAGCTACTAATATATATATAGGTTTTAGGATGTGGTAGAATTCGATAGTATAATCTTAATGTGCTCGAAATATATAAACAACAGAGATGGAGAGAAAAAGAAGAGAAAAGGCCACACGTACAAATTAATCAACGACTTAAAAAAGGTGGAATAAATATCGAATACCAGTTTTACCATCAGTGCTAGAGTATTGAGGCCAGCGATTAAAAGGTTGCTACATTGAGAACAGGGTTTTTCTCTACACTTTATAGGTTTTAGCCTTTGACCGCAATTTCATCTGATATTAAATCACGATCTAGTCTATGATGGTAAACACGCTAAACCTAGATAGGACTGGCTCTCAATTGCAACTACCAGAACACACTAACAGGTGCTTGACGTTAGATTTTCAACTTGAAGGTGGTAGCTAGCCAGGCGGACTTAGAAAAAGCTCTACCACCATCCTATGCCTTCGTCACGATGTTTTTCTTCACTGAAAAGCTCCGACTCAATTGCTAGGATTCGAACCTACGTTCATCGACGCGGTGTCTGAATACGCCAGCCATAAATCGATTAAGCCACAGTTGGAACGGCACATGTGTCACAGCTTCTTCTTATTTCTGTATCTTTCAATTATTATATATATACTAGCTGACTCGACTACGCGTTGCTGTGGCTCAGTTATTGGAAAATAAAATTCAAAATTAATACGTGGCGCTATTTTCGAGATGTCTATAACAGTCGATCCTTGAATTTTTTGTCAACAAACTAATTTAAAGAGCCACCTGTTCGAGACTGATGAAACTTACAATTAATAACAATAATCAACATTGACAATCATTTAATTTGTAATTTAAAAATATTGAGGCAATTAATCGAAATATAAATTATCGTATCTCTCAAGTTGGACCAGATTAAACATAAATGCCAATTTTCATGAAGATCGGTTGAGTAGTTTCGGAGTTCATTGTGGACAAATATCATGACACTGGATTTTTATATCTTAACATTTAAAAAAATTATATATTACATAGATATATTATATAAGAAGGTACTCAATTATTCCTCTGTTACCTGGTAGAAGAAAGCAAGTACGCAAAGGCCGTCCGGATGCTGCAATGCCTCTCCGAGATTCCTGTATTTCTTGTTACGGTGAATGATGTGCATCTCCAACGGCAGACGCATATCGTTCAGCGTATGTTCCGACCCTCGGTTGTTCTTGTCTCCCCAGTGGAAATGCAGACCTTCGATCTCATACTCAGTATCTAGTGGTCCGCCAAAGATATAAGGGAGACGAAAACCTTTTTTCTCCTCTTCTGAACTGTATTTCGGTATTGTTAACGCGACTGAAATGTATTTTAAAGATTAGCATAGACAAAAGTTAGACCACTACAATACTTAATGATCAAGATGTGTTCGGTGATGACGAAAGTTACCCTTGAAGATGTAAATTGTTTTAGACTGCAGCTACCAGAGCACTATCAGCTTATAAGAAACCCACTGCGGGGCTATAGGCATCTTCCCGATGGAAGGTATGAGCATAATCACCACGTCAATCCACGACGTATTGGCGATTTTAAACTCGGAGAAATTCACAATTCTACATTTTCCCACATATAGTGGTACTATAAGAACATTTCTCAGGTTCAGGTTTCCTCACGATGATTTCCTTCACCATAGCCGATAATGTTACCAATATAAATCATTATCATGTGAAATCCGAAAGATTCATTGGTACATGCTGGGTTTCCAGCCTATGGACATTAGATTGGTATTCCATCAGTCAAACCTATAGATTATCTACGACTTTCATTCTTAAGTCTTTACGCACTAAGCAAACCCAATCCTATAATCCCATTACGATATTTTTCTTGACTCAAGGATAGATTAAGCCAGCAGTTTGTTAAGACTTGTCAGGAAATCTCAAGTTTCCTGTTATGATACAATACAACTTTTAGAAGTTAATGTAAACAAAAATATCTAGTAAATACGCAAAGTTGCTATAATTTTTACAAACATTCTTTTTAAGGCGCTGGGTCTCCAAGCATTTAATACTCCTGCTGTAAATATCTAATATAAGAATTTGAACATATTCTACGACTCAGTTTTATAGCGCCCTCCCAGAGCACTATTATTCAACTAAGTAAAATTACATGGCCTACGTATGTGTTTGAATTTTACCTGAGTGACCATTATTTGTGATGGTAAGTGGTCCAGGAAGTGGGTTCTGATAGCCGATGAGCTCCATTGCCGGAATAGAGATAGGTATAGCCTGGCGGGCGGCTATAGCTATTGGAGATTGCTGCCGACCACCGCATGCTGGGTGAAGGACTGCCCATCTTCTCTGGTCGGATGCACGGTATCCCCAACCAACGACGAAGGATACTAGAGCATTTTTATAAGAAAATATATTGTTTAATTTACTTATCGTCTTAAATCATGAGTTCATTCTGCTTGCTAAATGTGAACACAACATCTACAAAATAAGAAAAAGTCTTTCATAACATGAAAATAAAGAAAATTTACGGTAAATTAAACATTTCAATAAAAAAAGTTCTAGTCGATGCCAAAGAAACACAAAAGATTATATCAAATTTGAATCGTAAAGTATGACAAAAAGAAATCATGCGATACAAAGGGCTATTTTGGCCTATGGTAGTTTTGGTATTTCATTGGAATTACGTGATATCTCTGCATTATTTGTGGCTGCGTTTTATCCTGTCATTCATAACTTTATCCTAACCTCTTAACGCCTAAATCTCTTTTACTGAGTTTAAATTACCGCTGTTAAATTTATCTTACTGAGTTAACAGACATTGTATAGACAATCTACTCAAGTTTTTCTTAAAAGCGTTATCTGATATATTGAAACTAACTCTTATAATAAAATATTCACAAGCGTCTAATAAAAAAAGTCGAATTTGAGATATAACTGATTGTAAGTAAATCGTATCATTGTTTGCTATATGAAAAACAAACACTGCGAGACCGAAAAAAAAACAATGAAAAACTAATGCCATTAAATCAATCAGTCCTCAAAATTTAACTTGTTAATTCTTCATTAAATTTGCGGGGACAAACGTGTCTCGTTTGTTAACATCATAATTGTTTAGCCGATAAATTATTAACCAACGATAAATCTCATGAACCGTGTCTCATTTTAATTCTATTTGCGAACTACACAATAAGGTTTAATATAAACAATCCTTTTTTTCGACGCAACAATGTCGAAATATGCTAAGCGGTTCGTAATGTTAGCCACAAACGGATTTATTTTTTATATGCTTTTATTTTTTCATCGTTATTCTGATGCTGTCATGTCTTTGATAACGAACTCGCTCGTGACCTGTCAGTATTTATTTCTGATTTGTTACGTTGAATTTGTTTAGACACCAACTATAGGTACCAACTGTTCTGCTGTGCATTATATTACCGAGTTATTAGAATTTTTACTCTGATAGCATTATAACGTGATATAGGACGTAGAGTGCTATTTTTTTAATAAAACATTCTTCAGATAATATAAGTAATATCTACAAAAAACCTAGCTGGATAGCAAATTTAGGAGTAAAAAACAACTGTTCCAATGAATAAAAGAAATAATTGAGTTTTTGGCGGGATCTAAGTCTGTCATGTAGTGAATTTTATATATTATTCATAATCTTGTGTTATTTGGCTCTATATTTTGTAACCTAGGTAGTATTTTACGTAATATAGTTCGACTATTGTGCACAAATAAAGTGGATGGGAAGTAATACCACGGAGCATGAATTCTGAGATACCACAAAAACATATCTGCTCGACAATGGTAGTAAGAATCTAGAAGATTGATTGCCAAAAAATAATGAAAATGAAAGTAAAAAGTAAAAGGAATTATTTAAAAAAACCATTGTGGGTCATTTAAAATATTTTTAATTGAACTATCATTGTCGAAGAATTTTACGCCACTAGGCCTATAAACATAAACTAACAGAATAAGGTCAACGTGTCTCAGCTTGCTCTGAAGTGGCATAGTGTGATGATAATACTTTTTTATTACATTATACGCTAAGTTTGACCACGACTGTACTTTAAAGTAAAGATGATAGACTAAGCCTACAAACGGGACTGGCTTTCGAGTGCAACTGCCGAAACAAATTGACAACTTGAAGGTAACTAACTAGAGGAATACTAAAGATCATGTTATTGACGCATCACAAATCGATTATCGACAGTTCAACACTATTGTAAAGCCTGAATTTATGTGTACATATGGGGGGCATGTTAGCCGGGTTAGCTCTAAGCACTGAATAATAGTTCCAAGACTCTCCAAAATGGCGCTAGCATAGGCAAAGGTTACGGATAGTCTCAACTACTCTTGTAAATATAAGCTAAAATAACTGCTGTAAGAAAACATGGAGGGTGATAGAATTTGTGTGAACTTTAAATTAATACGTTTAATGATTTTTGAGTGTTTACTTTTATAAAACTTGCTGAAATAATTCAACAATAATAAACTCTGTTGGTAATGTTGCACCACCCTAATGTAACGTGTTTTGACAGACATTTTTTCATGGACAGAAATGGTTCTCCTTACCTCTACACTCCATAGTTCAATTGATACTGTCCTCGTCCAGAGAGAAATAAACTTTCTCGGTTGGTCGAATTCAAATACATTTTAATGGATTTCAAAAAGTAGGTTTTTCAATTAGATAGTTCTTTTTTGTTTGCTACCTCAGAACTTCACCAGTTATAAACGGATATGGAAAACTCTTTATTGGAAAAGGGATATTTTTAAGCGGTGATTAATTAGCATTGGATTTTGTTTTCTCAAGATACATTAGGGACCTCCTCAAAATCCAGAAACTTATAGCGATTGCGATCAATTCAAAACAGCGGTAGAATCATATCACTCTACCCATAAAATAGACTTTTAGAGCAATAATTTGTTTTAGTATTTTCTTTCTCCTTCTGTTACAGTTTAGTAGTTTTGATATTATTTATAAAAAATGGTTATAGAGTAATAATCGGTTTTAATATTTTCTTTCTTTTTCTGCTAATTTTCATATTATTCATGTTAAATCTGTATAATCTTTAATTATTTAGTTTTACTGAAGATTATTTTATTGTCGGGATAGTATAACTACATCTAAATTTAATTATAAAATTGTGACTATTAGTATATTTACAAATGTATTGTTATGTTGATGATCCATGATAAATAAATAAATAAATATTGTTAGGATTATGACAAACCATAACTAGGTAGATACCCAACTATGGTCATGGACATTCTGGTGTATTTTTAGAGTAGATTGTTTTTGTAAATTTAGAGGAACGATTTGGAAACTTCTCACGTCAAATTAATTCTAGTAATTGTGTCGTCTCGAGTCTCATCATGTGTATTTCACAAAAACTTTCAGAATATGAGTTCCAATATTGATATTTTGCGGTCAGTGGCCATGTCGCATTCTGCGTGGTTATTTTATTAAATAACCGTTATTGTGAAACGTTAAGTTGTTTCTAATGAGCTATTATTTCATGCTATTTAATTCTCGTGTCCCACCCCTAAACGGCGTCATTGAAATCAACAAAGCTTGACCATCGGCATCATAATCTATAGTTCTAAATCAATAAATAAATAAAAAAACTATATTATTTTTTATGTATCTGATTTAATTAAAGCGAGGTATGAATGACGTTTTACTAAATTCTTATCAAGTTTCTGTTGAAAATCATGCTTCGATTTCTCTTTATTAAACTTGAAATGCATTTTTTTTTCAAAGCAAAATATTTTCTCATAATAAATTATATGATTTATATTAAAATACTACATTAAAAAAAATGTAACTTACATATTATAGAACAAAATCAAGACATCCAACATTTAAAACTTTCCTACACAAATTGTTATTGTAGATATAAGCGCTTTTGTCAATTAACCTCCTAATAAAAATAAAATTAGTTACTAATGACAATCGAAGTGGATTGAAATTATTCATGATTAAAATTATCTCGCGCGACTAATCAGTTAATAGACACAAACGAATATGTTTTATCATTTGTTCTCTATAAAAACTTATCTACGATTAATATATGAGAATAGATTTGTTCGTGACAAATGAACGAATTCTATATTATTATCACAATCGATAATGTATTATTGTAACTGCAAATATATACGGCCTTTATGCGGATTATCTAACTTAAATTTGAGGTCAGTTAAAACTGCATTTGTGTAAGCCTAGGTCAACGGATTATGTATTAACACAATATTTCTCATGAAATAGACTATATAATATAAATAAATTATGAGTTAAATATTCTTCGGTACTATATCACCGAATAATTATATTGGCGGAATTATATTCAACTAAAATCAAATGTCAAAAGATGTTTTTCGCTTTATCAAAGTGTGATTTGCTATTCTGCCACTGTCAATGCTATATTTTAATATTTCAAAAAATGCAAGAAGTATATATATTCTAGTATTTCAGTTAATTATTTTAGCATTACAATATTTGAGTAGGAACCTATTTTATTTATTTTAGGATCGTCGACATGAAAATAGACTAGTAAATATATAAAAAGTAGGACTATCGTGATACATTATAATTGTAGTCATATTTAGAGAATCACGGCATGCTCCAGCAATAAATTAAATATTAATAAAACTAAATATAACCTAACAACATACTTTTTTACATACATGTTTTATATCTTATAACAACATGCTTGAATGAAAATCGGACCGAGCGTGTTTTGTCGGATGTTATCGCGATCCAATGATCACTGAAAGGAAGACCGTGCGTTTTTCGCGTGTTTCGGTTTTATTTACCTAGGACTATTAAATAATTACACATATATGTAATTACAGATTAGGTTTTGTTGAGATAACATAATTTAATTCATTTATATATTTTTTTTTTAATAGAAAGAAAGAAAAAGTTTTTATTGTTGGAAAACATCACGACGACAAGATAAATAAAGAAAATAGACATATAGTTAATTAGATATGTCCAACAATAACACCCACATTCGACTACATGCTGCAGTACATCTGAGTGGTACTACAGCGCTGATTTTCAATGGGGAGCCATAGCAATGTACGGACATATAGTCAGTGGCTTTACATAAATATTAAAGAACTCATAAAATATAAACAATAAATAATAAAAACATTAAACTAAATACACAATAATGTAATAAAGATGAGCAACAAACGAAACAAAAATACTACAAAGGCAGAGCGATGTAAAAAATTGAAAAGAGTTACAAATGTGCCTGTCAAAATGCGAAATGATATAATTAATTTAATAAAGATATTTTTTATGTTTTCATGCAATCTTATTTTGTATGTATACAATTCTGAATGCAAAATTATAAGTATCGTAAAAAAAAATAGAAAATTAATTTAATTTTTTGCAATGTATACTCGTATATTTACATTACAGTGTTACAGTTAATTAAAAAAAATAAGGCTGTATTAATTATGTTTTGTGAATTTCACCAATTAAAAAAAAAATAACTTACCATTTACCGCCAAAACGGCTAAGATGGAAGATAAAACTAACGATCTCATATTTTTAATACTTAATTATATTTATTTAATTTCTTTATTAATTGTCGGTTAACTCCGTTGTTCTTACCGCCGTGGTCTCACTTTATATACTACACATCAACATATTGAGCTCTTGGTTTTCAATGGCCTAACGCGTCATTGACGTGAGAACTAACCCTACGATGAACGGGCGGACATTTTGTGAAAAATTACATCGGGACATGTATGACCCGTTCCGATATTATAATTATTTACAGCAAATTTCTGCTCGACTTATAAACAATGTACATAAATATACGTGCATTACAAACGGTTATGATAATTGGAGAGCGAAACAATTATATAACATGCCAATGTAATATGTTGTTGGAATAGCATTATACGAATTATAAATTAAATATGCAAAATAGTATTTATAACATTTTTATTTCGCATAAATCCATTTCTTTAGTTTTCTTTGTATATTTCCAGTTTTCCAAGTCAAAGAGTGCTGATATAATATGAAGCTTTATTGTCACTGAAACGCCTTTGTTTTTGGTCTTCACAATACTCACTATCAATTACTGGTACTCTATCGTCGTTCTATATAGTGCTGAACTTGCCTTTGATGATTCTTGATTGATTACTTCGAATTTCGTTTCAGATTCCTAAATTTTTAGGTGTAATGGATTTCCTTCTCGGATTCGCACGAGTATATTAACGAAAAAAAATGAGAACAAACCCCTTGAGTGTACGACGATGTAATGAATTAAAGGAATAAAATAATATAATTAACATAAATACACGAATAATAATAAATACATAAAATGAATTAACGATACACGGCAAGTTGTCTCTTTATCTAATATATTTTTCAATTTGCAACTTGCATTTAAAGGCATCAATCAATAAATATATAAAAGACTAGCCGACCCGTGCCCACTTCGTTGGGCGGTAATAGGCATTATCAAGCTACAACTTTTCTCTAGAACTCAATCATATATATCTCATAATTAAGGCAGCGTTCGTAAGAAACGTTTTCGTTCGACCATTTTTCTCCGACACCCCAGATATTACCCCCTACAACCTCACAAACTTTACCTCTTTATAATTTTAGTATAGATTATAGATAATATAATTAGTTAATAGCTTCTGCCCGCGACTTCGCACGCGTGGAATAGTTATTTTGGGCTAAGACGCAGCGGAAGCTCTCAAAAGGAAAAAAATACCCCGATTTCACATTTTTCATTGGTGCTCCGCTCCTATTTGCCCTTAGCGTGATGATATATAGCCTATCACACTCACAAATAACGTGGCTTTCTATTGGTAAAAGAATTTTCAAAATAGGTTTAGTAGTTCCTGAGATTACCCCCTACAACGTCACAAACTCACAAACTTTACCTCTTTATAATATTAGGTCTTTACCTATGAAATTGCCGTTTTGTATGAAAAAATGTAAACTAATTTTTTTCATGTATTTTTTATTTGTATTAATCGAAGTAATCACACATGCAATCAATGCATCTTTGCCAACGCAGTGGCGGATTATTGATGCCCTTCTTAAAGAAATCAGCTGGACGGGAGGCAACAAATTCTTCAAAGTTATTTTGTACTGCCTCTCGGGTATTGAATTTTTTTCCCGCCAAGGTGTTATCCAAATTCTGGAAAAAGTAGTAGTCTGTAGGCGCAAGGTCTGGTGAGTAGGGCGGATGACGGAGAACTTCCAACCCCAGTTCTTGCAACTTGGAGACCGTCTGCTGTGCAGTATGAGGTCACGCGTTGTCGTGTAGGAGCAGCGGAGACGAGCGTTTGACCAATGCTGGTTGGAGATGTGCCAGCTTCTCCATCATTGTGTTCAGTTCTTCACAGTACACATCTGCAGTAATGCTCACCTCGTTTGGTAAGAAGCTGTGATGAATCACACCGGCGCTAGACCACCAAACAGTGACCATCACTTTTCTAGGGGTAAGTTTTCGTTTAGGGCATTGTTTAGGTGCTGAACCAGGATCCAACCAACTTGCTGAGCGCTTGCGGTTATCAAACAGAATCCATTTTTCATCGCAGGTAACAATGCGGTTCAAAATTCCTTCCTTTGTGTGTCTGTTGAGCAGTGCAAGGCACGTCTCGACGCGTACTTCGCGCTAGCGATTATTGAGTTCGTGGGGCACCCATTTGTCAAGCTTTTTTACCTTGCCAATTTGACGCAAATGGACCGATATTGTTTTGACGCTAACGTCGAAAGCTGCTGCTAATTCAGCCGTAGATTGTGTATCATCAGCTTTCACAATCGCCTTTAATTCGTTATTGTCGACCAAAGTTTTCGGACGACCGCGACGTTCATTTTTCAGGTCGAAATTCCCAGAACGGAAGCGAGCAAACCAATAACAGGTGGTGCGTTGGTTTGTTGTGTTAGCTCCGTAAACGTCGTTGATGTTGCGTGCCGCTTGTGCCACGTTGCTGCCACGACGGTACTCATATTCCATAATTACTCGAATTTTTAACGTATCCATGATGACAAAAAAGATTGAAATGCGATGAAAATGTAACACTAATCAATAAATAAATGACTACTTTTCGAAAAAGAATTCCATGTTTTTAAAATAAAATTAATTTGAAATTAGAATTCTTAGCCAAACAAAAATTATTTTGATTTGAAATGGCCAGTACTGCAAAACGGCAATTTCATAGGTAAAGACCTATTATTAGTATAGATTTAGTTGACCAATGCTCGTCCTAGTATAGGGCTATGAGTCGAATTTTCATTCCTGCACACACAACTGGTATATATAATATTCACACAATATGCGCCCACTTATCAATAATTAGATCTCATTGTACCCTAAAATTTTCCTCTGGCCGGTACAGCAATAGAGAAGTATTAAATTTTCCCCATCTTCATCTAAAGTGCCAGACATGAGTATCTCAATGTTTCTTTATTAAATCTCAAATGATTAAGTATTACAATCTAGTTAAAGGAATTAATATCAAATTACTAATTTGTGTTGCATATTAAATGATAACATTTGTATTCACAGATTAAGTTGAAATTGAAATACTGCGTAATCGATAGATTTAGTTGTGCGTGACTGTTGTATCTATTTGTCTATTTTGTGTTATCGATTGGTCGCTCAGTATAATGCGATTGAAATCACGTTGTTTACTGATTTACGTCTAATTAGCACGATTTGTACAAAAAAACCGTTGATTTAATAGTGTATTCTTCTAAAATTGAATCCAATTTTAATATATACAACAAGCTTTGTATTTGCTGGAATTTCTTTTTGAAAGTAAGTCCTTATAGATTTAGCGTCTTTACCATCTTGGGCCACCTCATTATGAGATGAGATAGAAATCAAATGATAAAACCTATAGAGCATAAAAAATGTCTTAGAAGAAATCCAGTATAATCCCCTAAAGGGGCACTTTTGAATAGCAATTTCGCAGTGCTTATTTGCATTATATAAGAATCTCCTGTGCAAAATTTAATGTTTCTGCATTAACAATTTCAACTGAGGATTGTTTGTGAGTCAGTTCTTAAACAGTCTTATTTGGTAAACAGATCATTTTACTAATAGGTATTTTATTTTTATTTATATATATTGTATATATATAGAAACTAAAACAATATTTGAGGGATCACCAAGAAAGTTGGCACACATTACATTTTTTTCTTAATATAATACACTGCTAGGTAGATGTAAGCCATATTTTACTGTCGTTAGGTGTTGCAATACACTTTAATATGGATGAAGTCACGAATGGTTGATAACATTTTTGCAAATAAACTAAAAAAAGGATCTGGTCCCAAATTTTTTATCCCAAACAGTACAATATAGAGTAAAACATTCGATGACTAAGGCATCAATGTATACAATGTTAACTATGCATTTTTACAATTATCGTTTTCTCCACACTCAAAACCGGCAAATAATTAGTTTTTAATACAATAAATAAGACGATACTACATTTTAAATATATTGTAAATATATTCATTATGCCAGATTTTTTTTTAAATAAAATATAGTGAGAAGGGTCATAGAGGCCCTTGATGTAAAGATTTATAGAGTAAATCCGCGTATCATTTAGCGGGTTAAGTCAAAGCCGCCCAAATGTATCAACCTGTCGAACAATAGACCCATAACATGATTGAGATGATGTAAATCATTCAGCTAGTTGTTATAATAACATCATTGATTAGAACCAAAATAAATAATATGGTGTCTTTGTACTTATATAAATATGCGTTTATTACGTCCCGTCTGACCGGCGTTTTTCCATTCTATTAGTAATTGAGTATAGTTTGGTCGTAATAGAACACATTTTTTTTCAAACTGACTACCCTATTTGCTTGGCAATGCCTTAACAGCTTCACCGAACTACTAAGGCGAACGCTTAAGGCACTCAGTCGATTTTATTTTGCCAATTAGTTCAAGGGTGAACGACGCACCTCGGCTTGGGTTGTTGCCAGATTCATGCAATTCGCGACCTGACTTTTTTTTTTTTTTTAACGTGGGGAAATCCCTTATGGATACCCACCCTCTCGGGGGAGAGAGTGGGTTATGTCCGACTCGCACGGACTAAAACCCCACAGTGTACCGACAGACAGTTTTGTCGGGGCGGCAAGGGATCGTTCAAGCTAATCAACCTTGTAGAACCGCCCCCACGGTCCGCCCGGCGGAAGGTGACCGCCGGGCTCCTACCTATAGAGGGACAGACCGGGTACACGCCGGCTGCCCCCCCTCGTCCGCCTGACCTGTGCAACGAGGAGATGGGCCCCCCGGCCCATCCCCTCAGGTCCGGCTACGGTGGCAGGAGGAGTTGGGCAAAGCGCCAATTCGCGACCTGACTAAGCTGACCTAAGCTAAGCCACATATTCATACTTATATGAGTTATTGAAATATATATGTGTACCAAGCATACATACCTCAATAACTCTTATATGTATTTTGTGTCGGAAATTTTTTCTAAAGTATTTCAGTTCGATAAGGGAAAACTATAAAACCCTTCCACTTTCATGTGTAAGCGTGTGCGCGTGCACGTGTGTGGAGGTAATATGTGTAATGTCGTTGCAGTGATGTAAGATTTTGTGTCAGTATATCGCACCGTCAACGCACTCAATGGCTCCACGCCGCGCCGAGGGAACGGACCTAGGCTTGAGCCGCTGCCAAGGGGGGCCTAGTCTGGTAAACACATTATGCCTATTATAGAGTATTCCCTAGAATAGAGGAATCACTGATGGGGGGTGGGGAGTCCTTGATTTGCTTATTTTTGATGACATAGGGGATGGGGGTCTGGGTGGTGATTACGTCAGCAATATTTATTTATTTAACCAGAACAGATTTAAAAATACTTACTTTTTATGACCAGGAGGAGAGGACGGTCGGAAATTACAAAAATTCTGCTTACGTAATACTTTAACGGCCCCATAGGCCTAATGTATTTATATCCCTCAAAGGATTTTTTACTTTTTTGCAGGTTTTAACGTTTACCTACAATTTGACCTTATGTTCAATGACGATTGGGTCTAAAATGGTAAATACGTTAAACGTAGAGGGGACTGGCTCTCAAGTATAGCTGTAGGAATATACCTGTAAGTGCTTCACGACAGATTTTAACATTTTAAGCTACTCAACCGTGATGATATCTAGGCAAACTAAAAAGAAGAACAGGACGTGTTTACGACACACGATAGAAGTGAAATGTTTGTATTACATAGAAACATTTTAATTGAAATACTACAACAAAAAGACGACGTCACGCGATGTTCTCGGGCGGTCACCAATCCAAATACAGACCGCGCGCGACGTTGCTTAACTTCGGTGATTGGAAGAGAACCGGTGTTTTCAACACACTACCCTACACAGTGTTTAACCCCCACCACTTTTCGCCATACAAAAGTCACTACATAACAGAGTAAGATTCCGCCAAAAACCCAAAAAATTATCTTCACTACATATTATAAAACAAAGTGTTCCGCCGCGTCTGTCTGTCTACCTGTTTGCGATAAACTCAAAAACTACTGAACATATTTTCATGCGGTTTTCATTAGTAAATAGAGTGATTGATGAGGTTTAGACATATCATTTGTCAAGATTTTGTGTAAATTGGTTGAATTATAACGAAAATTGTTGGAAGTGTCGGAAAAGTCAAGCCGCCTGGGAGCTTTCATCAAAAACGCTGCCCAATTCCTTTGAGATATAACAAAACAACTGATATAATAAACGACGCAGACGAAGTCGCGGGTACCAGCTAGTATTGTATAAATATAATCGCATTTTTAAAATATCTCTTAATGTAATGAGACTCTTGCAATAATAATAAACAGTTTTTCAATTGTACTTTAAAACTAAAATCATAAATCAGTGAACGATTACGAATGTGAAGTGACAAGTAATTAAAACTCTCAATAACCTATCTAGAAAAGACTTCAGGTTGTTAGCTAATGTGGCGAACATTTACCGATTCTTGTTGCGACAGCGCAATCTCAATTCCATTGTAAAATACAGTCCATTTCCTTCAATGTAATCTATTAAATATTCCTAATGCTTTATTAATATATAATATATTGAATTAATTATAAACAATACTTGCACAATAAAATAAAACAATATGTACTATATTATTTCCGAACCGGTGGTAGAGTTTAAATGTTCATAAGATCTCTCTCATTATATTTTTACGAGTTTTAAAGTGACATTTCTTATAGAAAGGCCTTAAAATTCTTTTTAAGTGACGAAAAATAGTAGGGGTAAACACTGTGTCGGGTAGATTGTTGAAAACACCGGTATTCTCGTTCGATCACCGAAGTTAAGCAACGTCGGGCGCAGTCAGTACTTAGATGCCTTTATGTTGTATTTTTCTAATTTAACATGTTTCCCTGCAATACTATAGTTTCACTTCTATCGTAGGTCTATACGACACACCCTGTATTTAAAAAAAAGTAGCCAGTTTGTAGTATTTATATTTTTTATTATATTAGATAATATATGGTAATAGATTATGATATGAATGTAAATTAAATGGACAAAAAATTGAAAGGAAGAAAACTTGTTATGCTGACCGTACTGAGTGGAGTCAAGAGCAGGCAGAACTGTAAGGCTGAGTTGCACCGAAATGTCGGTTATTGTAACCGTTAAAGTTAACTATAACAATGACAAGAGCCACTAACATTTACATTTACGAAAACCAGTTGCACCATCAAACGCTTTGTAATAGTTAAAGTTATTCGGGTTACTGCGTAAACAATGTAATTAGTCCCAAAAATCAAAGAGGGTAACATTTTTTACTTGGCAACTCTTTGTTATATCTGTAACCAAATGTTCATTGCGCGCAAAAATCAATGCATTGTAATTACTTTCCTTTGTTATTTACTTTGCATCTGTTTCCGTGAAGTTGTGTATTAGATATTGAAGTATAGATATATTTATATCTATGGTTTATTTAGAAAAAAGTAATACAAGTATATCATATATTTTATTATATATTATATTTTGTGGTGCATATTGAATTTTAATAACGTGTAAACAGAAATACTAAGTACAATGCGTTTGCTAATTTTTTTAGAAACCTGAAATCTGTTCAAGAATAATTCTTCATCCCATTTTGCAAACCGATCATTTCTAGAAAGATAAATTTTTTTCTTCCTAAGACGCAAATAATCTTCAAATATACTAGTTTTGTTATCAGATGAACTGTTTTAAGTTTACCACAGGATGTCTCTCAGCAACGACATACTATTTTAAAGTTTTTACTATTGAACTTGACAACTGATTCAAAAATTGACAATAACAATAACGTTAACCGGCCAACATCGAGCCGTAATAGTTAACGTTAAATCGTGACGTCATTTTAACCATTGTCAACTGGTGCAACCCGTTTTTTGCTTAACAATAACTTTAACCGAATTTTTAACGTTAACATTGACTGGTGCAACTCAGCCTAAATGTATTGTCGTTACCATTCATTCAGTTTCATATTAGGATAAACGTTACTTTTCGCTTCCGTTTGGAATTGATTGACCACTGTCACGTGTTACTGCAAAAGAAAAAAAAAAGAGAAACAACAAAAAGTAATTTGAAAGAGTATTTCTTCTTCCTTAATTTATGGCGTTGTGAGCTAGTAATACACAATTCCGCCAATGTCAGGTAGATACAGAGTGTACGCTGTCTGTGGCAGACATTGTCATAAACGAAGGAGACCGATTAAAGATGTACTTCGAAAAAGATTGTATGTTTCCCACAAATATACATATAAGCAAAATTAGGTAGATATCGATTAAAAAATAGATAATCTGATTAAAGTTTGATTTTGTTAATTTTAATAAAAAATGACAAGAAATTGCAGGTTTAATATTCACTAAAAAAGTATAGTTGGTTGACAGTTGAATCCGACGTAGGATGTAGGACGTAGGATGGTTGAACCTGCCGTCACCTGTCAAACGACGACGATTTGACAATTGCAAGCGGAAGTGCACTCTAATATTTAATGACGGATTTCCGCAAAGTAACGCCTTCAACCAAATTCAATAACTTGGAATCCTTTTTTTTACTAAAACTGTGCTTACCAATAATCACTTTATTATAATTTACAGAGAGGTTAGTCTATTTTAATTATCGTTGCTTCACCTATCAGCAAACTTAATGTCTTTTTTTAATTTGCAACATAAAGTGACGAAACTGCCCGTTGGTAAGTAAAATGTAATCCATAAGAAATGGTAAATGACGAGATATATATAAATCATCAGCAGTCATAGTTGTCATGCCTTCCTGCAAGCATCTCGATTGCTGATTATGCACTGACTGTCTCTAACGCGACGAAATCAAAATATTTCACTGTGCCGACAAGTCGTAAACAAGATTCTATAACCACTCAGACACAATGACCGTTTCCTATCAACTCCCAAAACTGATTAGTTTTATCATATACAAGCTGATATCCGCGACGTTGTCTGCATTGTTGTCTTAATGAAATGTATTTGATGTAGAGAAGAAAAAATTGGGAAGCAAAAATATACTTTGCTTACAAAATGTCTTTTAAAAAATGTTATCCATATGCTTCGCCTCTCCTGCGTATGCGCAACACACTGCTAGTCCCATAGTCCCAATATACGGATCGATGAACTCTCAATGGTTATAAAATCATAGTTACTCAAAACTTTAATAAAATCATCTGAATGTATTAAGTTCGTTTACTTATCTACTTTTCTCTCGTACTTAAGTCGCGTCGTCATTAAAAGTACAATAACTTGTGACAGACCGAACAGATTTTATTAAAACAAAGACTAAATGTTACTTGAAGATATGTTTTATGATTTTCTTCAAGAGGTTTTATCATGATGCATTTTAGCAACGCATTTCAGAAATGATTGAATTGTATTTTATTACTTATTCCTATAAATCTGCAACATTTTTTTCACAAAAATCTAAAAGTGCAGACACGTCAGATTTACTCTCTTATTATATGTATAGAAGAAGATATAATATAATTTTGCCGAGTCCAGTTAAAAACGTACATCTAACCGGAGCTGTGTTTAGAACACCTCGGCGCTACACTGTCTACATACGAAATAACTGGCGCTCGATTAGAATCAGATAACGTATTACCCGAAATTTCAAACCTGAATATCATTAAGTGATCATCAAAGCTTGTTTTATACGAACCGTGTAGTCAATTTTCATACAATGATGCAACGATTTTAGTGGGTGATCTAAACTACACGTGAAACGCGGAATGTCATATAGTGGATTTTATATTTTATTCATAGCTTTGTGTTACTTGACTCCATATTTTGTAATATTGATGGTGTGTTACATAATATAACTATATTACGCATTATTATGTTGGTAGCATGGATTTTGACTTGCCATAACAACTCCCTGGAAAATATTAACAAGAAGGCCACCATCTTGTTAGTTCATTGAAATGATCGCAAGAAACTTATTATATCATTGCCTACTCGACAGTAATAATCTACTAGAAGATTGGTTGTCAAAAATAAAGTAAATCAAAATATATATGCATTAATAAAATTAACTGTCTGTGATTTGTCAGAGTTAATACTAGAAACCTAATATAAAAAAACATTGACTAATAAAATCATCTGAATGTATTAAGTCCATTTACTTAACTACTTTTCTCTCGGACTTAAGTCACGTCGTCATTAAAATTACAATAACTTTTGATAGAGTAAACCGATTTAATTAAACCAAAATGTTTCTCGTGGATATCCTTTACAATTTTCTTGTTTTTTTTTTATATAATAGGACGCAAACGAACAGGTGGGTCACCTGATGTTAAGTGATCACCACTATCCATACACACTTGCAACACCAGAGGAGTCACGAGTGCGTTACCATGTTTGGGGAAAGGGGAGGAGAAAGGGAGGTGGGTTATCCGGCGCTCTCACTGACCGAACGAAACGCAACAATGCAAGCACTGTTACTTCACGACGGTTTTCTGCGAGAGGGTGGTACTAGCCCGGGCGAGCCGACCCATTCATGCTGAAACCAGTAATAACTTCAGCGTGGCTCTACCACCTACCAAACAGACATTTCTAAAAATGTTTAAAATGTATTTTATTACTTCTTCCAAGATACCTGCAACAATTTTTTTCACAGAAATCTAAAAAGTACAGACACGTTAGATTTACATTATTATTATATGTATAGATTAGCAAGTGAATCGCGTATAAATTGTACCACACGCCTAATCATAATTCAATACTTGATGCACGGATTCGGCATTCATCACACCGGACAGGCGGAGCTTCGCGATTGTAAATCATGTCATCAGCATAACATAATAATAGTTAATGTGAGTTATGGACGTGTGCCGGGTAACTTATTTACGAGATTACCGCCTTTTTCGGGCGATGACGGACGAGCGAACTTAGCAGTGGGCGGGGCGTGCGAAATGATCTCTCAAATAAGGTTAGACAATCCATCATAAGTTCTTAATATGTATATAAACAATAGATTAATTGATAGTCCATCGCCGTGATTCCACATTTCTGAAAGTATATATTTTTCATTTAGTGGTTGTCTACTCGTTCCTTCGATCAGTTATTGTTGAACTGACTACTACGTTTTTCGCCGGACAGGCCTCTACAGCCTCACCGGCGAGCGCTTAAGGCACTCAGCTTATTTTATTTAGCAACCAACCCAAGAGTACTCGGCACACCTCGACTTGGGCTGTTGCCTTGGTTAAGCAACATCGTAAATCAAAGCTAGCTAAGCTAAACTAAGCTAACTTTTCATAAATATAGGTATTAGTGGCATACACATATGTACCAAGCATGTATACCTGTAGGTGGTAGAGCCACACTGAAACTATTACTGGTTTGAGCATGAATGGGTCGGTTCGTCCGGGGTAGTACTACCCTCTCATAGAAAACCGACGTGAAGTAACGGTGCTTGCATTGTTGCGTTTCGTTCGGTCAGTGAGAGCACCGGAAGCCCAACTCCTCTCTCTCCCCTTCCTCTGCCCCCACTCTCTATCCCGTTCCCCTCCCCCCAAACACAGGTTGGCAACGCACTTACGACTCCCCTAGTGTTGCTAGTGTCCATGGACAGCGGTGATCACTTAACATCAGGTGACCCGCCTGTTCGTTTGCTTCCAATGACATAAAAAAAAGTAACTCATACATGTATTTCGTATCAGACAACTAAGTTAAGCTAAACTCACTCAGTTCGGCAAGGGAAAAAAAGAAACCCTTTCCACCATATGTTTACCTACTTGTGTGTGGGGATGTAATGTGTGTAACACTCACCCAGACTTAGTGGGTCTGCAATATGCTAATGTGGTGTTAGTGCTTAGAGGATATAGATCGTTTTTTAAGCTTTCATACTTTTAGGACAGTTGAACAAAGTCATAGAAACTGCGGTATATACGAATTTGCACAAAAATAACCGTAATTATAAATCTCTGATATCATCCAAGTTCTTCATTGAAATGTTATACAGTAAGGGGCAAGTCTGATCTACATTTAATGCACAACGAATCTAAAGCGTTTAATTGTATAAAGATTAATACTAAATTGATATAAACAGCTTCTCGAATAATCAATCAAATCAATAATAATCAATATAAAAATCAACACGCATCACTGCTAAAGTACTGCATTCACGATACACCGTCACTAAGAAAATCATAAAGCATATCCTCGAGTAACATTAATTTTAGTTTTATTAAATCGGTTCACTCTATCAAAAGTTATTGTAATTTTAATGACGACGCGACTTAAGTACGAGAGCAAAGTAGATACGTAAATGAATTTAATACATTCAGAAAATGTCATTAGTCACTATTTTTTACATTAGGTTCCACGCGGACGGAGTCGCAGGTACAGCTAGTTGAATAATATAAATAAAAACGCGTTCGAAGCCGGAGGCGCAGCTAGTTATATTATGAAGCAAACTAAATAAAGGGTTTGTTTAGTCTAGTTTTGACCAAGGCTGCATAATGTAGTGCAACGATATTTCGAAATACTGAGACGCGTTACTTGTTTTACAATGCTCAAAATGTATTTGCTAAATCATTTGCTATTTTACATACATGTTAAACGTTATTTGTTTCAATGCAAAATAACAATTAACTGGAACACGCAAGATTTCAAAATGTACTATTTATAAACATCTAGAAATATCGACGGTCGATTATGATGACTGTAAAATTTAATAGTTCCACCTGAGGACGTTGGATTAATAAAACAAGACATTCAAACTCTATAACTCTTTATATTTTTACTGGTAAGTGCCAAACTTGTGGTTAGCTGGAATTTAGAGAAGTTGTCTGTATTTTTCAAGAGCCATTTAAATTGTTCAAACATATGTGATGGCAATTAATAGATTTTTTCAGTACCGATGATTTTTTTTAATATATATATCATAGGAGGCAAACGAACAGGTGGGTCACCTGATGTTAAGTGATCACCACCGTCCATAGACACTTGCAACACCAGAAGCGTCGCAACTGCGTTGCCACCCTGTGTTTGGGGGAGGGGAGTGGGGTAGGGCGGAGGGTGAGCGGAGGTGGCTTATCCGGCGCTCTCACTGATCGAATGAAACGCAACAATGCAAGCACTTTTACTTCACGTCGGTTTTCTGTGAGAGGGTGGTACTACCCCGTACTAGCTGACCCATTCATGCTGAAACCAGTAATAGCTTCAGCGTGGCTCTACCAACTCTGAGCGTGACTCTACCACCTCTGTTCAGTGATCATTTTCATAAATGAATTATGTAAATTTCAATATTACTGAGGTGTTTTTTTGCCAAAAAATTTACAAATGCTGTGGATTTAGAGCTAAATAAATTCTTCAAATCAACAATACATAAGTAAATAGCATCAAAACAAAAAATAAATAAAAATATCGGTTCAGAAACAAAGATAAAACGGTTCTGAATTGATTTATCTTCATTACATAGTATAAAACAAAGTCCCCTACCGCGTCTGTTTGTCTGTCTGTTCGCGATAAACTCAAAAACTACCGAAGGAATTTCAGGGTTTTTACCGGGGGAAAGAGGGAATGGGAGGAAGTTTTAAAAATATAAGGGTTTTAAGGGGGGGGGGAGGGGCGTAATTTATATATACGAGTGCTCATGGGGCCATTAAAGTATTACGTAAGCAGCATTTTTGTAATTTCTGGCCGCCCCATCTCCCTAGCCAACAAAAGAAAGCAATGTTCTTAACCGTCTCCCCCACAATTACGTAAACACTTATATAGGTATATTCAAATCTGTTCTAATTCAATAAATAAATACTGCTGACGTAATCTACCATCCAGACCCCGCAACCCCTATGTCATCAAAAATAAGCAAATCAAAGACCATCCTTCCCCCTATCAGTGCTTACGTAATACTTGAATGACCCCCATCCAGTGGTCAAACTTCAGACCATAGAGAAAAGAAAATAAAAAAAATAATAAAGAATCCGTGGGGAAACAGACGACATAGATGTTTTTAACTGTTTCCCTAGTGCCTATTTATGTATAGATGATATTCTGAACTACATATGCACTAATGAAGTCGGTTAAAAAATATTTACCCCTACACATTATAAAAGACAACATTTCTCTGCCTATGTTTAAACGTTTAGTCTTGGTTTCGTTAAAATCGGTTTAGTTTATCAAAAGTTATTGTAATTGTAATGACGATGCGACATAAGTACAAGAGAAAAGTAGATAAGTAAATGGACTTAATACATTCAGATGGTTTTATTTGTCGCTGTTTTATTACATTAGGTTCCACGTCAACGGTGCCGCGGGCACAGCTGGTAGTAAATAAAATAGTAAAAAATATATATCAAGTACCGTATTAAAATAATCCCCTTAAGATTTGTAAAAATATACCATACTCAGTCAAGTATTGCATCAAATACACTCGAAGGCTAACGACAGGTGCAAAAGGACGAGACATCATTAACAGACGCACTGGTATTTATCGTACTTCATTCTATATGTATTAGACGTGGCGTGTAATAAAGTAGCTAAAATACACCCTCGAATTATGTTATCATTAGAAGCACGTTCCGGCGCCAGACAGTTTTTGAATGAGAATCACTGCGTGTCGCGCCTTCATGTTTTTATTAAGGGGCATATCACAATAATATCAATATTGGATTTTAAATATGTCATAGTCGGCTACATGCATGTCTAATGCCAGAGCCAGGTACTCAAACGTTGGACGTAGATTCGATTTCCAGATTGACTGTGGTGATGACATTTAAATAATATCCTTTTAAAAAAATGTGTAGAATTCTAGAGAAAAAAGCATACATAAAATGAAAATATTCCGTTAAAACATGCAATAGAATATAAATCTGAGTAGGCCACTGGATAACTTGACAACTTAATAATGCTGTCAGATGAATTCACTACAATCTTACCTGATGTCAAATAATAACATTGATAAGGAAAAGGTACCGCTGATAGGCAAAACCGGAGTAAAGCAAGGGCTATGATGGTCGCAGCATACTGCCTTACGATCCACAATGCCTCGTGCCTTGAACGTTTAAGTAGCTCAGATCAGTGGTCGTCATGTACTTTTCTACCCAAAGGCAACATAGATCCACGTGAGGTATAACTGCAGGCCGCACATTCGTGAATTGCGTAGTTGACGCCACCGGTTAATTGATATATTTATCTGAGGCTTCGAAATGCGATTATATTATAGATTTTATATGGCAATAGGCAACAGCAACCTGCAATGGAATTTATTTGCTAGCTTCATTGACTAACAGTTCACTGATTTCAAAGCAATTATAAATCGAATTTGGCGTTAGTTTCAGGACTGAAATATTGAGTATTTTAAACAAATTATATTCTGGAATTATTGGTTAAATGTGTCAATTACTCAATTGGATTTTATTATATTAGCAATGAAGGATGCATTACGAAGGTGGACACGAATACATAATGTATATTCGAAAAGCTAGTAACAGAATTTCAAAACATACTTCCTGCCAAAGACCTTAACAAACTCTGCACAACACTCGCTCCTTTACCGAATATATATGGGGCATTCCTACCCAAGTCGGACGGTTTGAATTTTTTTTGTTTCCTTAATTTTGTGATATTTTTAGCACCTCTAAAAATAGTCCTTCTGGTAAATGTTGACATTGTTTTATTACTCGTTCCAAAGATAGATGTTTAGTTTTTTTTTGACATAACGTTTCTTGCGATCATATCAATGAAGTAACAAAATGGTGGCCGTCTTGCAAGAACTTTTCAGGGAGTTTTTGTGGCAAGTCAGAATCCATGCTCACTTCACTTGTGCACAATAACCAAACTTACCACCAACATTACAAAATATAAAGCTAAATAACACAAGATTATGAATAAAATATAGAAACCATAGAAAACCAACAAACCAACATAGAAAACAACAAAAAGGTTCCACATAATTAAGTTACATTGTGTACTTGTACACGTGATTTTTTTGGGCTAAAAATATTTTTGTTGTATCTAGGGTATTGTATATAAGTTTTTACAGTCAAATATAAGATACTAACATTGTAGGGTTCGAGTTCATATAAATATAAAAGATCATCGCCTTAAGTTGTTATTAGGCTGATTATCCGAACCTATTGTCCACAATATGTTAATATATTTAAGTTTATTTTACGGTACAGTAATATATCACTTCATATTATAATTTATATTACAATAAACAACTAGTATTTATTGCATGACGTCATAAGGTCATAACTATATTGTAAAATCAACACATTGTTACTTCTGACTTTGAAGCGCATGGTTTATCATATTAATTATTAAAATACATTTATTATTACTAAACAATAAATATACTTATCTGTATTTCAATTCGATGATTATAAACAAAAAAGTGTGGATATAGGCAATCATT